>CM062804.1:243808552-245008552 GCA_031772625.1 Pinus tabuliformis
CAAATCTATCATTTCAAATGGTCTATGTACTCACCTTTTGTTTTTCAATTATCCAAACGAAGTTGTTACTACCTATATTGATGAGAACTTCTACATCCGATACCATAGTGACAATATATGTTATAGTTTTTATCCGTGTTTCTCTGAAGGTGTTTCTCCTTCAGTAGAGCAACAATACACTAAAGTTTCCATTTAGGGGAGAAGTTTACCCAGTAGCAACCTTGGCCTGTGTGTAGATGGGTTGAATGCACATTAGACTCTATCTATTGTTTTGAAGGTGTTTTCTCCTTCAACAATACTTCATCTTAGTAGATACTTTCGGTCCGCACCTTTAGTAGATGCGTGCATCCTTGGATACATGTTGTAGATTATAGTTTTCTTATGAGGTTCTAGCAGCGATGAAAGAAGTGCATCGATTTTAGGCATATTTAGTATGATTTTATAGTTTGACTTAGATGCTCACTTTTCTTAATTTAGGTGTTTTTCTTAGTTCTATTTTATGCACATATTTATCTTTAAGAAAAGTGCATAGTAGAGAAGGTTTCTATATTTTGAGCAGGGGACACACTACTGAGGTACTCTATTCTAGGAAGCTTTTTCCATGTAGGTTAGGTGCTTTATCCGACAATTCGAAGAGGCGCTATTGTAGCAATAAGAAAATCATATTATTTTGAGTTCTTCATTAGTGCATTGATAGTATATTGTTTATTCCATGCAATACCTCAATATTGTATACAACCATATTTAGTATGCTTTTATAGTTTGACTTATATGCTCACTTTTCTTAATTTAGGTGTTTTTTCTTAGTTCTGTTCTATACACGGTAGAAAAAGGTTCTATAATTTGAGCAGGGGACACACTTCTAGGTAGGAGGTACTCTAATTTTAGGAAGCTTTTGCCATGCAGGTTAGGTGCTTTATCCGAGAATCCCAAGAGGCACTATTGTAGCAATAAGAAATTGTTTATTTTGAGTTCTTCAATAGTGCATTGATAGTATATTGTTTATTCCATGCAATACCTCAATATTGTATGATCAAATTACAGTTAAGATTGTCATAATATTTTGACTTACCCTCTTTTAGAGGGAAACTAGAGTTTGTGTCAAGCTTGCACGTCACAATTGTATCATGCAGAGTTTACTTGGCACAAGTTTTGTGGATCTAACCAGCTAGATACCTGTTGGAATTCAAGAGGGAGAAATACACACAAAGTGGGAAAGAGGTTTCGTAGTTAACCTGCCTTTCACATTATGTTTGGAGTTGGTTTGTTGAAAGATGCTGGATACCCCAACTTCCTTTTTATGACTGAGTGCAAGATTGAATCTTTAGACATATTCCTTGCGCAAGTGTCATTAAGTGATGGGTTTTCTCATGAATGCTTCACATATATAAACATTACTAGAATTGTTATTGAGTCTTTGGATGTGGTTATCTTTTCAAAGCACACACATACAAGAAGATGAGAAATAATATGCCCGACTAATTCCAAGTTATCTTCTTGCAAATAGGGTGTTCCCTTCCATAAACCTGACGACTTGCTCTACTTCTTTCTAGTGAACAAATTTGGGACTTTTCATGAATTTTGAGACAATTTCAACCCCATAACTATCAGGTTCTTATTTAAAGTTATACCCACTAGATTAGAACCTGCACAAGGATAATTCCATTCCCATTTCAAAATAACCTCCAATCGACTTATACCATGCTATTTAATATTTTATGTATTTCTTCACATCCTTGGCCTGTGACATAAAGACGCAACAATTTACCTTGCATTTTATATACTAACACACCTAAACAATAACAAAGTATTCAGAAATCTGTTATTTCAAATGATCTATGCATCTCACCTTTTGGTTTTTCAATTCTCGAAGTTGTTACGTATATTGATGAGATCATCAACAACCGAGGCCACAGTGACAATATGTGTTAGAGTTTTATCCGTGTTGCACTAAAGTTGTTTTTCCTTTAGCAGCACTACAATACATTGTAATTTCCATTCAGCGAAGAAGTGTACCTAGTAGCAGCCTTGGTCTGTGTGAAAATGGGTTGAATTCACAATAGACGTTATCTATTGTTTTGAAGGTGTTTTTCCTTCAATAGTACTTCATCTCAACAAATCCTTTCAATCTACACCTTCAGCAAATGCATACATCCTTGGGGTACATGCTATAGATTCCAATTTTGCTGTGAGGGTATAGCAACGATGAAAGAATCGCATCGATTTTAGGCATCTTATTGTTGTTGTATGAAAGCATGCTTGTCTAGTGTTTCCCAAACTTATATAGAGCCATATTTATTATAATTTTATAGTTTGAATTAGATGCTCACTTTTCTTAATTTAGGTGTTTTTTCTTAGTACTATTTTATGCATAGATTTATCTTTAAGAAAAGTGCATAATAGAGAAGGGTTCTATATTTTGAGCAGAGGACACTCTTCTAGGTAGGAGGTACTCTATTATAAGGAGCTTCTATCATGCATGTTAGGTGCTTTATCCTAGATAGAGTTCCAAGTCCTTGCATCCTTGAAAAAGTCCCTGCCAGACAAGACACCGTGGATAGAGTTCCAAGACCCTAAATTTTCCAAAAAACCCCCTTGACCCTAGCTATCTAGCCTAAAATCCTTCACATTTCAGTCATCTCTTAGCTGTGATTTCATAGAGAGGGCCCTCTCTGGTTTGGTAGGGCTAGCTACCAAACTAAAAGCTTGGTCTGTGGTTACCTCCATCGATCTCTTCATCAGCCTGGGACATTATGGAGGATAACAAAGGGCATGACAACTAGGGAGTGCCAAGGTGTTCTAGTGAATGTAAGGTTCCCAAGTCATGGAAAAATGCAATGCTAGTTGTGAGGTCATGACTACCAAGGTGTGTTAGGGAATGCTAGGGCATGCTAAGATGTGCTAGATAGTACGAAGACATGTCAAACAAGCTAAGATGTGCCAAGTGCTAAGGCATGCCAAGATGTACAAGGGTTCCAAGTCCCTGCCTCCTCTTCTTCCATATAATATCCACTTATGACATTTCTTTTGCAATATTTGGTGCATTTGATAGTTATAGGTCATTTATAGGTTATAAATGTCTTTAAAGTTTCACTTCTAATTGAGTATTCAACTAAACATATTGATTATCTTATACATAAATTTTTTTTCCCTCCACCCAATTTTCATAACTTCAATAACCATTAGGTAGGGACCTACATCTTTGATGTTGCTTTGCTTGTTTAGTAAAATATTGCTGAGACTTTAATTTATTGAAAGTTGTAGAATTTACAATTTATAAATTTTCAAGGTCTAATTTTAAAAAAAATATATTCTTTAAGGGGGCTAGCTTAATGGAAGAGCACCTGCTTTACAAGCAGGAGGTTGGTGGTTCGATTCCATCGCGCCCTAACATCCATATGGAATGGCGATGATCAATTTTTCGTGATGGAGGCTCTTTTGACCATCACCAATGAGCTTTGGTGACATTTTTGACCTCACCAAAAATATGAAATGGTGATATTCAACGAACACCACCATATATACGCATCAATAGTGACAACCCTTAAAGGTCGGTAACCATAAATCGTTGTTGTTGATATGAAACGGACGATCGTTGTCTGACATTATAGTCATTATTCGTGATGGACATTGAAAGTCACCACAACACCTATACTTCTAGCAATGCCGCTTTTGGTGACGGTCAATGAACATCACCATGTATATGCACCAATAGTGATGGCCATTAAAGATCCATCAAAATAAATCATTATTGTTCATATGAAATGGTGACGGTCACTATCCGTCACTATAATCAATAATCGTGATGGACCTTGAATGTAACCATAACACCTATACTTTTGGCGATGCCACCTTTGGTGACATTCAGTTTTTGATGACCGAGGCTATGGTCCATCACGATTACTCATATGCAATGGTGACAGTCGCTATCCATCATTATAAATCATTATTGGTGACAAACTTTGAATGTACTACAACACCTATACTTTTGGCGATGCCACCTTTGGTGACATTCAATTTTTGGTGACAGAGGCTATGGTCCATCACCATTGCTCATATGAAATGGTGACGGTCGTTATCCGTCATTATAAATCATTATTGGTGACAGAATTTGTATGTCACTACAACACCTATATGTTTGGCGATGCCACCTTTGGTGACGTTCAGTTTTTGGTGACAAATGCTCTTTTGACTGTCACCAATGAGCTTATGGCGACATTTTTCGCCCCTCACCAATGTCCTTTTTTCTTGTAGTGAGTAAGGACCTGGGATCTGTTTCGCAGCTTTATTTATTATTAGAATCTTTACGTATCATCCATTGATAACTCTCATTTCTCTCTTTACTACTTGGGTCCCCTGAAGTTCTCCAGGGTGCATATTTGAGGGCCAAAGGATGGTCTTCTTTGATTGGAGCTAAATCTCGGCCTCTCTGGTGGCACCATTCCCACATTGCCATGGAAACAACAAGATAACCATAAATAAAATTGGTGGTCCACTTATAGACATCTTCACATGCTTTGAATAATTCCTAGAGGAGGAAAGTACACCAGTTCAACTTGGTGCCTGCTACACAATGCTTCGCGACTGAAATTGTATCCAATATGCACTCATTCTTGGAAAAGTGACACGTTAGCTTCCCTGCGATAATGTGGCAGACGAACTTAAATTTGGGGAGGTATAAGATCTATTCACAAACTCCCTTTCCTCCTCTCTGGGTCTCATACTTGGTGTAGTATTTTGCATCCCATGACTTCTTCGCTCTCTTGGAATTCGTCTGGAACACGGTTGAAACTGCATCTCCCACCATTGATATACTCGTAAGCCTTTGAACATCAACTGCATGAATTGGGTATTCCTTGTGAGCCAGAGTAATCTGTCGTGCATTTTGAGCACCAATGATTTTGTGCATTGCATCGTTTCTAGATATGTGCCAAACATATTAAAACTCCTCAAATTCAGTAGGGTGGACCGTTAGATTCCTCTAAAGTCAGCCTTGACTTTGATTGTTGCAATGCCATATTATTTTGTGACTGACTCTGTGTATGCCTCGCACTTCATGGCCGAAAAATGGAATGAGTCTGAAAGATCATAATCAACTAGTGTCGCCTTGTCATACTTTCCATAGAGCGACTCTCTTACTTAAATTATTTCATCCACCTCGAAATCTAGAACAAATATAATGGTATTCATCATTTTGTAGCAGAACTGATAAACAAAAATCACAGGGGGATGGTAGCTAATCTTAGAATGACAAAACATAGAACCTGACTGCAAATGGAGTGACTCTACCACCTTGGTTTCAGACTCTGAGGAATTCGTCATTGCCATGCAAATTAAGTAGACCAATTTGACACGACGTTTCTAACGAGACCTCCTAACTAATTACTACGATAAATTTCCCTATGCAGACTCAATCGTGTTAATCCTGTCATCGGTTGAGTTGGACTTGACTTGGATGACGCAATTCTGAAAAAGGAAAGGTGGAGTTGATGGGTAATTATGTTATCATAATGGAAGACATTTAGGAATTAATTATTGCTATAATGGGAAATATTTTACGGGAATCCAGGCTGACACCAAAATTATTGTCTAATTATTACGGAAAGGACGCTTAACATGTGTGACTCCCCCGACCACAAATAGTTGTGGTGTGGTGGAAGAACATCCGCAATTGGGACTGACTTGGCATAATTTTTATTTGGAAATGTTACAGACTGAATTATCAGAGAAACAAATAATGATTGACATGACTAGTGATGATGTAACTAAACGACTCCTACTGACTCTTCTTATTCCTACCTATGGTCTCCTTTCAGAGATCCAATCAATTCTGAGTAACATTATTTGATGTGTGGAAGGGTTTCAGGTGTGCACCGTTCACCCAACCTAGTAGAAATACCCCATCCAGTTGTGCGATATTGACTGCTCCAGATTCCCTTACCTCCGCAACAACAAACTATCCTAACCAGTGCATTTGTAACTTCCCAGGAAACTTCAAGAACTTGTTGTCATATAACAGAACATGCTCACCGACTGTGAATGATTTTCTCTTGATATGTCGGTTATGCCACGACTTTTTCCTTTTCTAATCGACCATTTGGTGGAATTTTTCCATGAATCTTGTCTCATCGAGCTCCAAGAGTTCCTATAGCTACTTCTGAGTTGATTCCTCCTCTATCATATGAGTGGCTTGGGAAATGAAAAGGTTTGGGATAGTGAATTCAGTCGGAACCACATCTTCTCATCCATACACAAGCTAGAAAGGTGTATGCATGTGTAGTCACTTAATATTTGTGTGATATGCCCATAGGGTTGTGGGCACCCTCTCATCCCAATCATCCCAGTTAGTTGAGCATGTTTTGGTCAAACCCTTCTCGAATATATTGTTAAATGCCTCTACGGTACCATTGGCCTAGGGGTGGTACATGCTGCTTTTGTGGTGTTGTATCATGAAATTTTGTAGTAAGGAAGCAATTGTCTCATTTACAAAGTGGGTCCCTAATCACCGGTGAGACTTTTGGGGCACCCGAATCTGGATATGATATTCTCAAATATGAACCTAGGGGAAGTATATGTAGTAAAATCCTTTACAGGTGCTGCTTCGTCCCATATAGTGAGGTACTCTATTGCGGTGATTATATACTTGGTATGAGAGTGACGCATCGGCAGATTAATAGACTCTATGAAGTCGACTGCCCATTTCTCAAATATCTGCAATGCACATACTGGTTGCAATGGGAGTTCATCTCGGTGTGATGGTCTTCCAACCCTTTGGCAAACATCATATCCTTTGGCATATTCTTTCGCCTCTTTGAAAACCATTGGTCACCATAGTTCTTCTTGCAATACCTTCCTTGTGGTAGCCTTTCTTCTAACATGGCCACCCGAAACTCTTGAATAACATTCCCATAACACATCGTGTCTCCCATGGTGAAGGACACATTTGTGCAACACATGATCAAGGCCTAATTTATATGGTTTCCCGACAATTAGTTGATAATCAGCTCCTCGTATTACCATATGTCTCTTTTGTGTAGTTGTGTACTCGTTTGGACCTTTTCTTGTAGCTAAGAAGGTTGTAATATCTTCTAGGTAATCTGGTACTACTTCAATCCAGAACAGATATGCATCTGGTAACTGATCATCCAGGGATCCTCCACTTTCTCCCGATTCCAACCGAGAAAGGTTATCAAGTCCCACATTTAATCGGCCAAGCTTAATGATTACCTCAAAAGTAAATTCCTGAAATAACAACAACCACCTGCAAATTCTTCCTTCAATCACATGCTTGCTCACCAAGTATTTCAAAGTGGAATGGTCAGTGAAAAACTTAAATGGACCCCCCAGCAAATAGTGTTTGAAATTTTGGAATGAATATACCATCGCGAGTGCCTCTCACTCCATCATGGTATAATTCTTTTCTATTGTGGATAACTTCTTGCTGGAAAAGTAAATTGGGTGGTTGAGGCTTCCTTCACTCGGGCTGATCCAGAACAACCCCCAGAGTAATTCCAGTCAGGTTAGACCATAATTGGTGCACTTACCATCTTTTCTTTCAATATGTTGAGTGTCAAGAAGTGTAGCTTGATGCTCTTCCGAACACATAAATCATTCAGCCTTAACAGTTTCTCCATCATTGCATTAATTGAGGTGTGGTTGCGAATAAATCTCTGTAGTATCTGGTATGTCCCAAAGTGGATCTGAGATGTTTTACACTTGCGAGTGGGTCCATATTCACTATTTCCACAACCTTGGCAGGATCTACGCATACGCCTTCTTTACACACTATGTGGCCCAAAAGTGTGCCAAATGGGACTACAAATACACATTTCTTCAAGTTCAATGATATCTGTAGTTGTCTACATCAATTGAACATAATCTTGAGCAGACTGGAATGTTTCTTCAATAGGCTATAAATCGTCCAATCATCCATGTAGACCTCTAGGAACCTGTGGATATAATCTCTAAAGGCTGCAATTACAATTCTCGAGAACATTGCAGGTGCATTCTTGAGACCGAATGGCATAACATGATAGGCATAGGATCCCCATTTTGTAGTGAAGGTAGTTTTCTTCTTATCCTCCTTGGCGATCCTGACTTGGTGATAGCCTGAGAATCCATCTGTAAAGGAGTAGGCTTCATTCCCTGCTACATTATCTAGAACCTCATCACTGAATGGTGTAGGAAATGGGTCATGCACACAAGCATTGTTCAAGTTGTGGTAGTCCACACAAACCCTTATCTATGTAGCATATTTCTTTTTTTGTATTACAATTGAACTCACCCATTCTGCCTCGTACACCGGAAATATAATCCCTACTTCTAGAATCATGTATATCTCTTTCTTCACTTTCTCCTTGACTCTTGGGTTCAGACTGTAAGGTCGGTGCTTCACTAGATTTGCATCTGGTTTTAATACGATTTTGATCTCCCTAGGTCTCCCTTGATCTCTTTCAGTTCCACAACTAATGAAGGAAACAAACCTTCATATTCTCTTAGGAGGTCAAAAATCTCTTTTGTAGTTTGTGCATCCCAATAATCTTCAATTGAGGATAGCTTTGGTTTTTCATCCATCCCGATGTTATGCTTCCACAAATTCAATGGAAGTAAGTATGGTGCATCGGTTATAGGTCCATACTTGATGTCTCGTTCCCTTCAGTTTCATGGAATGACAAATGTCGTTTACAACTCTCCATATCATCCTCATCCATACCTTTATCCATCTTTCCATAGGTCATTTCTTCAGGATACTATGACTCATAGAGATGTTGTAATATCCTCTGGTCTATGCACCCATCCATTAGCTGACCTGATGTGAGCAAAATCCGCTTGACAGCTGGCAATGACTCAATCAGTCTCTTGTCATTGTCTATGAAATCAAAGCCGCTGACAAACTGATCAACTAAGCTATTCCAATTCCCCCTTTGCCTCCTTATTTCTTCTTGTACATACCAGGATTTTGGAAAGGTTCCCAAAGTGTGTATGAACCCATGCACCAAAAACGCCTTTGGAATTCCTTCCCGGTTCCATCTATCCTTACAATTTTCCAAATATTTTCAAGGGTTAGAGTCCCCCCTGTACTTTGCGCAATTTTGAGGGTACTCCCCAGCTTGTCTGATTCTTACTTCCATTGCTATTTTGATCTTCTCCCTCGGAGGTAGTTGCGGTGAACTCTCCACCATCTTGCCAGTGTCACTTGTAATGCAACATTTAGTAATGGTATTTTAAGTTCTTCGATAACAGTTGCATCAATACTATTGAGAAATGAATTTACTAAGTCTATGCCATTAAAGATAGGGAAGCCCCTTACCTCAGTGCCAATCCAATTGACCCAAAATATCATAGCACAACGTCTAGTGTTGATCTCATATCCACTCTGCTGCCAATCGTCCCAAGTGACTTCTGAGCCAACCTCTAAACTCTGAATGCTTCTCCAACTAACAGACCCTTCAGTTGTTGGGTTTATGTAGTCCTCCCTTTTTCCTGTCTGTTAGCCTGTAGAGTTGATCTAACATCCCTGACTCTTCTCTATCATCTGTTGGTTTTGTGAATCTCGGTCCCTGATATGGGTCTAGAGGTTGAATCACTCTAACCCCTTCTACCTAAAAATTCATTAGTTCCTTTTTCAAGTCGATTATAGCATAATTTTCAAATTCCCAGTCTATCCCGAGCAGTGTTGGATAGGGATCCTTGTCTCCCATGATATCTATTACTTCGAAATCTGCATGGGTCTTTACCCCTGCTACATCCACTTCTACATCCTCCAGTCTCCCAATTGGAAGGATATAATATTGGTTCACCATTCACAACTGGATTAGTGAGAATGTAAACTGAGGTTTCCCAAGTGCTTCACATGTTTTCCTTGGTAGAATGTTGACATCAGAGCCTAGATCTAGCATAGTGTCCTTGATTTGGAATCTTGCAATCTGAGCATCAATTCTGAACTCTCTACCTGTTCTCTTCTTGTTCCTCCGTACTCTCCTAGTGCACCTTTCAGGTAATTTTTGTGAAAATGACTCCTCCTGCAACCTCTTCTTCTAGGATGGTCACTTTCATACTTTTCCTCAACTTCCCCAACATCTGGTCATCATTCACGATCTACAGAAATAATCTAAACCATTCCTCAATAGGTCAGACTGTTGTGGACTGTGAAAGGTCTGGGCTCTTAACTTTATGAGACTTTGGCTACCCCTTCTGTGATCTTGCACCTTTAGCTATATTGTCAAAAACTTTTTTGCCTCCTTGTAATACTGCTTTTGTTTCTCGGGGTCATATGAGCACTTTGGGGAGGCCATTCTAATAATCGTGGGTTGGTTCGTGGCTCCTCGATCAACCCCAATATTTTTGCCTCCACGTGTGACTATATTAATATTCGAGAGGGGGGCTTCCTCTGATACCCTGGGCTCTGCATTAACCAAGTTTGCTCCCATTTGGCAGTTCCACTCCTCCCATCTTGCAATTAATTTCGAACAATCCTCTGTTGCATGTGCATTGACCCTGCACTGAGAGCACCATGGTCTTCTTGGTAGCAGGAAATATCGCGCAACATGTCCTTCTTGGTCATAGTTGTAACAACGAACTGGGCCTCTGCCTCCTACCCTTCCGCCCCTTGTTCCTCCTCCTCCTCGCCCTCCTCGAGTAGTCTCATTGACTTGGAAGGTTGAGTGGTCTAACCTATCTACTAGAGCATCCAATGCTCTACACTAGTCGGTGTGGTGAGTTGTGGAAGCACATAACTCACAATAATTGTTATTTGGAACATTGGAGTATTTTTGTAGTATTGGGCACAGACGAGGGGAGTGTCCATACCCCCTGCATACTTCACAGTACTCCGGTTGGTTGCACCCAGGATACAAACCTTGTGATCCTACCTGTGCGATTACTACTATGGGTGTACGTTCTAGTGGTCCTACTTGTGTAGACATGGTATTTGTGCATCGCAACCTCGGACAATTTGTAGCCACGTGACCTTCCCCCAAGAAATTTGTGCACCACACGTTTGGCCTCGCCAGACGGGATAGTTGCAGATCCTTCAACTTCTCTGTTAGACTTGAAATTTGATGTTGGAGACCCAAGATATATGGATCATGCAATGTCCCTCCCCCCTAATATTCGTGCGGGTATCCTGCCATGGATTATATCTGAGTTTCTTGCTCAAGATCATCTTGTAGTGTATCAATCTTATGTTGTATTAACGGTGTACGAGTGAGAGGTAGAAATTCTTTGATAAACCAATCCCTTTGGTGATTCAGATCTATTGTGTAATTGAGTTTACCAATTTCACCTTTAAATTTTTGCATTAGCTCCCATGCAGTCACTTCCTCATGCTTCTTTATCTCCAACAACTCTGACAACCCTTGTTGATTAGTTTGGGGAAGTTTGAATTCTTGTACAAATTCTCTTTTAACATCGTCCACAGTTGGGTTCTGGTGTAACTCTGACCATTTTGTGAACCACCTCAAGGCCCTTTCACTGAGAGTGGTATGATATTCGATTAGCTTCACATTATCCTATGTTTGGAGGGCTTTCCAGATGACCTCGCGTAAATACCAGTGTTGTTCTACATCTTCATTCCCCCTGCCGGAGAACTCGAGATACCTTGTGAATGATCTCACCATTTTTTATTGAGTCCATGCTAAAATCACAAATCCTTGTGACCCCGGTTGCAAATATCCTTGCAAACTCGCACCACTTCTACTAGTTCCACGGATACTAGTACTAGCTTTGTAATTAATATGCACATAATGAAGTCTTATAATTTTGATTAACTTAGAAAGGAACTTGTCAAGATTGTTATAGAGTACCAAGGGAAGGTTGGGGGAGACACTACCTAAGCTTCAGGGAGGCAAATCATTGAGTCCTTAGGACACTTCATCTTCAACAAACAATCTCCGTATAACAAAATGCAAGTCATCTTCTAGGCTTTCCTCCAAGCCTACGTGTCTCTTTCCATATAACACCTCCCTTTCCACTAGTGAGGGTGGATCCCTATCACCTTCTGGACCCACGATGGTTGTGGTTGTCTCTACTCCTCCCACTAAGCTTCCTTCCATCATGTCTCTTTCTTCTATATTTCTCAACGCCACTCCTGCTTGGTGAAATCCCTTATGTTGCCTTTTAATAATCTGTATGACCTCTCTTGCCATTTCTCATTTCTCCGCTATCTGCTCTCTCCTTTGAACTCTTAGATCCCTGACCTTTCAAGAGTAATTTGTGTCTATCCTTCTAATAGCCTCATCATTCCCCGCTCAGTAGCATTCCTCCCTTTAGGTCCTTCCCCCAATACTAGGTGTTTACGATGTCATGCTTAGACTTTGGAACACCAACAAGCCCTCCCACCATTAAGACCTTGATCCAAAGGGTTACTTCTTTTAGCAGCTTCCCTCACAACCCTGATCAAAACATAGCTTCAGTGTTTGAAAAGGACAGATGCATTTCTGCTGCAAATTTGATAGTATACCCTTCCAACATGGTATGTACCCATAAATCTACTACTCTCGTCAAATCCGTGTCAAGACGATGTAGTGCAGTGAGATCTACTTGAGTCCAATTGCGACGAGATGGGTTTTGTCCACCGGAACTCCCTTTCACCTGCAATCTCCGCAACCATTTGTAAATTTCTTCTGGAAATTTTCACCAGAAGATCTCGTACTGATCATTAGTCGATTATGAATATAGGATCTCATCCTTCAGTTTCACAATAGTTCGACGACACAGTTGAGTTTGCTAAGAAACAAACTAGTCCACGTGCTCATCCCACCAGTTTCACAGTTCCTTCTTAAAGATCCTTGATACCATATTCAAACCCTCTTTTTAATTTCAGGTCTCGACAATGGAACCATTTGTTTGTGCAAAAATAGCAATAGGGTTAAGACCCTAGGTTCGGGCGCAGGGACCAACAAGGCTCCGTTGTAGTCTAGCACAACGCCGACATTTTCACCTTACTCGAGAAGGGTAAGGAGTCTTACCCGAGGCGTGCCACAACCTTAGTTAAATGAGGGTTGGAATTCAATACAGGGAAAACCATATCAAGGATATAGAAATAGAGAACATTAGCTTATTCTTCAAAGAAATCAGATCGCAACAGTCTATACATGTTTAAATAGAAATACTACCTAACATGTGCATAAATAAATTTTTTGAATAATCAAAATAACACACAATGGATATGATATGATCCCATAACAATTTTCTTCATTAAAATAGAGGAAAATACATTACATCAAGCTCACAACCTATTCCTCAACATCAAAGTGCTAACAGGCAGAACACAAGCTTATAGAAAGATAGTTACAAGGTTGTCTCATAGCTCTGCAACACAGGAAGAATAATATCACTAAGAACAACCATGACACAACCTAATAACAACCTCTTCTTAGTTCTCCTTTTTGCCTTTTATCTTCTTCTTCCCTTACCCTGCACACCAACCTAAACTGCTAGTTCCTTCTCCCCTACTCAGCTATCTTCATTCCCCAGCCGCTCTTGCTCTTTTCCCACTCAGTTGTATCTACTTCTTCTTGCCACCCCTCCACAACTGCCAATCTTCTACCAGTCCCTTACCTTTCCTCGGGTGTTAGTTCTGTAGCTTCCCAACGATCGTTTCCGCCACTTGTCACTAGATTCTTCCTCCACAAAACATCCTAATTTCTCAAAAATGAAGGCCCCAATAGGAATCCTTGTACTAGCATGGATTCACGTCTCTGGAAGATCTTACTAATCTCACTCGGTTATGACTATAATAGCATGTGAAATCACACTTTGTAATAGGATAATCCAATGATCTCACATTTCAAGATAGTGTCTCACTGTAATGGTAATACTATAGTATCATTATAGTGGGTATCACATATGTTCTCGGAACCTTCTGCAAGGTAACATAATATTGGTTTTACTATAATGATTTATTGTGATAATTATGCAGTAGTATCTTATGGTGTTTCTATAATGGTATTTCCACTATGGTACAATGGAATAGTTTGGTATACAACAGGATCATGTCAACTCCACAGTGACTACATATAATTCTCTATAGTGACAATATGATCTTTTATTTGATAGTGACTTTGATCCTTATAACATTGATCTTGTTACATTAATGCCCATGATAGCATATCATTGTTGATTGTGGCCTTGAGGACAATAGATATATAGATAACATAAGACAATTTTGTGTGGTTATAAATTCTATGCCTTTATGTCAGTAGTTTCAAAGAAGGAATCACACCCTAATAGACCCGATCTGTTAGGGTTTACAAATTAGTGACCATCCTTCAGTGAACAACAATAATTCATGATTGTTAATGTATAATAATGTAGGTATTCTTCTACAATGTATATGATGAGATCCATGTGTATATGTTTGACAGTATTGTAGTGTTGATATGATTTAGTGATGACAATATCGCAATGTTGATATGATTCAATGATGACAATATTGCAGCATTGACATGATTCATTGATGACATTATTGTAGTATTGTGATGATTCTATGATGACAATAATATGAAAGATATGCTAGAAAATCTCTTGGATTAGCTTCAGTTCACAAACAAAGTTGTGAACTAACCCTATTTGGCCCTATGAAGCTTGATGTAATGAAGTATCTTAATGTGGATGTGTTTTGTATCTCAGCTAAACAATTGATGAAATCAAATAGAAGAAGAATTGATTGAGAGTTTTTCCCCCTTGTGGGGTTTTTCCCTGATCTCCAACAATCCTGGTGTCTCTATGTGTGCATTCTTTTCTTTGATGTTCCTCTTATTGTTCTATTGCATTGTTGTTGATGTTGTTCTTTCTACATAATTGTTAATGATGTGATGATGTTATGGGGTGAATGCATATGTAAATAATGAAAAATATATAAAAGAAATTATCAAAATCAAATAACAATATAGCCCTAAAGAAAATTAACATTGATAGATTCACATATCACTCATACATTCTTGACTAGTCAAAGTTATGATCGATGCCAGCAAGTCAGTTAACTGTATCACTGCAAATAACTTATTTCCTTCACTTGCTACCCATTTTTGTTTTGCAGTAAAAAAATACTTTGTCAATGATAATGTATTCAAATCACGTTTCACTTTACAATTCTCCTTTTTCTCCACAAACATTATTTGTTACTATTACTTGTGTGAAAAATGTTACACGGGACACTCTGAATAAATAGAAATTAAAGATACCAAAAACAAATTTTATGGAGAGTAATAGGAAAAAAATTTGAAATTCCAAAAGTATCATGTCCATTTAGTTTGCACTTTTCTTTTGCTTCAAGATCATTGATATATGTTTCATAATAAATAGAACCTTATGATATACAATAATAGACATCTACCGAGGCAGTAGATTCGCCCACATGGCCATAAATCATTGCAATCCATTTTTTTTTTTTTTTTAAATTTTTTTTAATAAAAAATGGTAGCACAAGTTTTTAAATCATGTTTTGTGATAATGGAGATGGATTTTGCATCATTGAAAATTCCACCGGTAAATTTTCCGATACTGCCAAAAATCATCGCAATTCGACATTTTTTTGTTTCTTTCAATAAAAATCCCACAACGCGAGTGTTTGAATTGTGTTTTTTGATAGTGGAAATGGATTTAGTATCATCAAAAACCCAATCGACACCCAAGATCATGAAAGTTGACATTTGTAACCTCAAGGTACAAAACAATTTCCCATATTTTATCATGAATATCCAAAATTTCCATTGTTTTTCTGGTCAAATTTGAAGTCTCATAAAACTATCAATAATAGCTACAAATAGTAAAGTGTATAAGAAAAATCACAAATAAATATTATGTCAACCTATATTCAGCTACCTTCTATAACGAATCAACTTGACAGTTGGTCCCCACTACTTTGTAAAACCGAACCAAATTTGATTTACAAATGACTTAACACACCTATCTCTCGCAAAATTTTACACGCAGTTTTGGTGTAGTGGGAACATTATTCCACACAAACAAATTTAATTTTAAACTCTTTGATTTTTGCTGAGGAAAAAATAATTTAATTATTGAAAACAAAAACTTTAATTCATAATGTAACAGGCACAACTGCAAAAACCAATTTGTAAACTATAAATAACGAATATTTTATTGATTAAATACTTATTAATATTCTGTAATATTAGATTGAGTGTCTTTTTAATGGATGTCAAGGAGTACCGCTCTGTGGTAGACCATATGTGTGGAACAAAGACGGGAAATGTTGATACCTTGTGCATATCAACATATTGAATAAAGACATGTGCATGTGCCTACTAGATAAATTGAATGTCGAAATCACAAATATTTACCCACACATGTGTTTTATGTTAATAAGAGAATAAACATTGGAATGATTAAAAATCTGGATGATAGAAAATGCCATTTAACATTAGGATTCATTCGAAATAAAAAAACCAATGAATTCATCTAAACTACACAAGTCAAGGAACGGAAACTAACACTATGTCATATTCTTTGCTTCTCACACCCATTCTCGCACAACTATTACTATTACCCACGTCAAAACTGCTACACACGACATGTTGAATAATTAGAAATCAAATAAACCAAAGCTAATCACAATCCACCGATTTAATATCAACATTATACGTGTCATAAGAAACATAAATTTACCATACAAAACAAGTTTGAACTAACTGTAATCATGATAATTAGCTAAGAAACTGCCAAATACGAATAGTAAACTAACAAAGGTGAATCGATTTAAAAGTTGGCAATATTGTAGAGATTTTGTATTTTTGCACTACTACTATCATCCACAATTTAATAGAAACATCTTTGAGACACATTGAAGATGAAATCTCAACTTTGAAGATAACAATTTATGTAAGGCAGCAGAAGCTTGGACAATAATACAAGATCTTAAACCAAATTTGCAAAGAGAAAAGGATAAACGATCCACTACTTGAAATACATAAACGATTAGAAAAATGCACCTATTGATATCAGCAAATAACTTTATTCCTTCCTCTGTCGACGATTTCAAAATGTTTTTCAACTCATTTCCCTATAAATCATCACTTGTATGTCACGAAATCTTTGTATCGGAGATAAAGTTGACATCCATATTTCTCTATCATTCCAAAGTGTGTCCCACCATTAATATTTATTATTATTATTATTATTATGAATTCACAAATCTAACAATCGGAGCGAAGTGAGTTATTTTTTTATCACTATAAATACATTTTTTCCCTCACTATAATAGCTATTTCAAATGTTTACAGACTCATTTCCCTAGAAATCACCACTTGCCATTATTTTTGCATTGAAACACACTACAAAGATAAAGCCGCCATCTAGATTTTTTATCTTCCCGATGTTTGTCTTCTAATTAAAATAAAACAACCCTGTTGTTATAGACATATTTGGGCACTGCAACCCCAAACTCATATGTCCATAAATTAAGGACAACCTTGTTGTTATAGACATATTTGGGCACTGCAACCCCAAACTCATATGTCCATAAAATAAGGACTCCTTAAGTCCCTAAAAGTGTTGCTTCATACCCTAAAGGATCATGGTCAGCTGATTACATCATTTCCTAGAAGTTCCACCTCAAAAACTACTCAAAAATGGACCGTATAGGCTGCTCCATGGACAAGGTGCGATGCATACTGACTGCCTAACTGGCCAGGTGTGATGCATACTAAAATGGCCTTCTGTGGGGTGCGATGAGCGAGAATAGACAAATGGCAGAGACAATTTGCAAGGTGGATGATCATGGAATCTTCCAGAAACTTCTCCTGTGACACTTGCCTCTCCGAATTCGCTCAGGGATGAGTAAGAGATCGTGAAATATCCAAGTGGAACCAAGAACTATAAGTGGAATGACACTAATAAAAAACCCAGAGCTGACTCACACCCTTGCAAGACATCTATATATGGATCACTCATCTGAGAGATCTAGAGGCTGGAATTTTGTATTTTGTAAGGAAGTGATGTTGGTTTGTTGAGAAGAGGCATTGCATTGTTGGGTGATTTGCTTGTTCATGAGGTGAAGAGGGCTTCTACAACTGGGAGGATGATGCTAGATTAGACAGCTGGGTTGTAATCCTCTCTTACATTACTCAATAAAGTTCTTTGACTTTTCCTCCATATGATATTGTATTTGTGAATCTTATTGTTTATGAATGCAATTGTATGGTCAATGTGTTTCTGATTCCATATTGGCTATAATGTTTTAGATAGATATGCTTTGATAGTTTGTTGTTAC
The DNA here is from genome assembly GCA_031772625.1 of Pinus tabuliformis. Lineage (NCBI taxonomy): Eukaryota > Viridiplantae > Streptophyta > Pinopsida > Pinales > Pinaceae > Pinus > Pinus tabuliformis. The sequence continues at coordinate 243,826,785 of CM062804.1, forward strand.
TTTAACTCTACAAGTACTCTTTGAAGCGGGACAAGTAGGAGAGAAGTGGCAAATTCTATCAAGGAAAGGGAAATCAAGCTAGGATCAAAGCGAAGGATCTAGGTTGGTCCTCTATTCTTCTCTTCCATCTATCACACTTAAAGGAACTCTTGAAAAGCTTTCATTGTTTGTTTCTAAGATAGCTACCCGTCTTAGCGGGACTAGCAGTTCGAATCAACACTAGTTTTCCCTGAAACAAAATGGCGACTCCACTGGGGACCGAATAGTTTGTTTTGTTTGTTTATTGTTTGCTTTATAAACTACAGACGAAGCCTGAAGTTAAGTCAACTAGCCTTCGAAACGCCTTTGCTATGCAATTGCGAAGTAGATAAACACTGCTTCAGTCAATCTCTAGGTTGGTTTATGAACTAAACATTTGACTTACAAAGCATCTTAAGTGCCCTTGTGGTAGCTCAGAACCTCATCAGATCCTACCCTTATGCTTTGTGTTTACTGTACATCATTACTAAGCCTAAATCACTGAACTTAGCTGCAAGTTTTGAGTAAAAACCAAGCTCAGTTTCGCTCCCTAGTCCATCGCACTGTCTGTAACTGTGCAACCTAGATGCATCACACCTCCTGTGTTGCAAGTGAGATGCATCCCTGTTTCCCTGTGTTACAGGTGCGATGATTGAGTAAATTGTGTTTTCTTATCCGAAATTTGGTTTTTTTCTCTGTTTTCAGCTTTCTTCAGTAATTTTGTTGTTCATGATTAGTAACTTCTTGTTGTAACCATCTTCCTTCACATTATTTCAGCCTCCATCAGTTAGGAATTGTAAATGTTTTTGTCTATTTGTCGATCATTTACAATCCTCCTTTGTCGAAAGTAGCCTAATCGAACTATCGTCTTTGATGCAAGTGTCGTAATTGTCATTTTGAATCAAAAGAAGAGTGTCGTAAAGTCTTCCTCTTCTAGATAGTTGATTGTACTTGATTTTGAAATTATTAGTATTTCAAGTGTCGAAAACAGTTTTAAATTCAAAATCGAAAAGTGTCGTCTTAGTCTTCCTTTCGTTTTGAAAAGAGAAAATTGTTAGTATTGTCGCTTTGAAAGAAAATAGTTCAGATCTGTACTTAGCATTCTTTTTTTCATTCACACATTAAGAAAACGGAAAAAAAATACATGCATGTGCACCTGCATTTTTACTGCTTGTTTTGATTTAGGAAAGTGCATTTAGTGTGCGCTCTATGCTCTCTGCTGAAAGAAAAAATCATTATCTTCTTTCCTTTGTAGCTAGGATTTTCATTGCTAAAAGAACATAAACAATTGTTTATCATTTTAGATTGCATATTTAGGAATTTCACACTTACATCACGTGGTGAACCTTGAAAGACAAACTTCTAAGCAAGATCAACCATAAAATAAACCTTAATGAGCATAAAAACACTTTTGAATCTAACGCAACACATCTAGAAGTATAGGCTAGAGACGTGTTCCGGTGTCGTAAAACCTGGTAACTATCGTTTTTATCGTAGGTTGGGTGATTCCTCCTGTTTGATACGACAAGTGCCAGTACAGACTTGTGCTCCCCGTACTGTCGAGTATATATTGGGAGACCACAATAGGCTATCATCCTTTATCCTTAGGAGGCCGTGTCTGCCGCCCTATCGATCGTAATGCACTGAACACAACATTCGGGAAAATTGACTACTGTACATAAGTCCTTGGTAATTTCTCTATCATTTATCACCAAGGTGTATTTTTCAGTTTTACGATCGATTTGGTAAACCCTCTAGCTAGACTTCCAGAGTAGTCACTTTCGTTCCTTTTCGACTCCTTAAAAGAAAAGGTCCATCTGAGCACTTGTCACTTTAGGCTCATTAAAAATCGAAGGTGACTAGAGTCACCTTTAGCTTTTTCTCGACTCTTAAAAATTGAAAAAGAAAGTTGCATCCAAGTGTCTTTAAAATTTACTTTAAACGGAATAACATCCTTGTTCCTACGTTGATCTGAGGTTGAGATAATGGAGTCTACCAATCAAGGAATCCCCCTTGGAGAGAATCCTAGTCCTTTCTCCTCTTGGGGAGATATTGGTTCTCCATATATGGCTATATTGTCCCTTCCAAGAATCACAATCGGCCTGCCAGTATGGCTTTTCTCGACCTCTGTCGTTCAAAACACCGCAATTCCTCAACAATCTAATCAACAACTAGATGATATTGAAGTTACCCCTTCGCCTTCTACTTCGTTTGTTTCTCCTTCCCTTTCTTCCTCTTCGCTTGGTGAAACTAGTGACACTAAAAACCAAGTAACTGAGAATAAAAAGAAAGGGAAGGAGAAGAAGAAGAAGCCAACCAAATAAGGGAACACCAAAGCATCATCAGGCGAAAATCCGCACATAAAGTTTCCAAACCAAAAACTCCATGTGCAATTTGCAAGGAGAACCATTATCATCGAGATTCCCTTGCATCTTGTGGATCTTGAGAGAACGGTCTCCCTGGTTGCACTATTCGGTGTCATCAACCCTTGACAATCAGGTTGACAGCGCACCATCAACTAGTGAAAACGAAGTTAATCAACAGAAAGGAAAAATTAGAGTTCCATGTAGGTTATGTGAAGGTGATCACACTCTTTATCATTGTCCTTTTCTGGACGAAGCGAAAAGCATTTTGGATAACCGTCTTGCTTCACCACAGCAGCTTCCGCCTGGATACAAGAAACTCTTATCAAATCCTTCGCTAGTTGAAAACCCGATTGACATAACTCAATTGTCGATCGAGCCACCTATCATTGAAAGTGAACCTTCTGGTTCCATATCGGATCAAAGTCAACTGGTCGAGATGGCAGTGGACTCAGTCTTGCCTTTAGAAAATCCACCTTCAGATGATATAGTTTCCAAAGAGGATGAGAACGACACTGTTCAAATTCTTTTTGTCGATATAGAGTCTAATGAACTTGGGGGCAATCCGCCCATTCCTTCACCACAGGAAGAGACCCCCCCAATTCATGAAACTTATCCGGATATTTATCCGGTACCTCCTCCGAGCAATCTGGTTGTTTTCTTTGATTGGAATCAACTAGCGAAACCTCGCCTTCCATCTAATATACCCTTCCGAATCATAGTACAGGTGTACAAAATGATCGTGTCTGGCACAATCATAGATGAAGGGGCTTCGATGAGTATCCTTTCCTCAACTTCTTGGAAAGCGCTTGGTTCGCCATCGCTTTTGCCTGAAAAACAAAATTTGTCGAGCTTCAACAAAGGAACCAGTCGACCATTAGGGATCCTTCCAAAGTTGCCTATAACTTTGAGAAAGAAAACCGTTCATTTGAACGTGATGGTAGTCCAAGGTCCACTAGATTACAATCTACTCCTTGGACGTGATTATATATATAGCATGGAAGCCATTGTCTCCACATTCTTTCGAGTGATGTGTTTTCCACATGAAGGCAAACTGGTACAACTTGTCGACCAACTTTCATTTCCTGGTTCAAACACATTTATAAATCAACCATCATCCCTAAATGGCCTCTTCACATCAACAATGTCTCTTCCGTCTTCATCCCATCCACCTAATTACCGCAAGTAGTTCGGTAAGTGTGATGAAGATTAGGGGGCATGCACCCTAGTCTGCTTCGGCAGGCGAACCCAGAGGAAAAGAGAGATTTTCTTGAAAGGGCATAATACTTGGACCGAATAACATTCCCGTATAGGTTATGTAATCAGTCTAACACGATTATTTCCTTTGTACGATTGTGAATGGAAGCTCACAGCATTCACCTTTGTACATTATGTGATTGGAAGCTCATAGCAATCACCTTTGTCTATTTCGATAGACATCGCAAAGGAAGAGTTTTTGTATCCCAACAGAAATGATCTTGCCTAACTGTAGGACTTTCATTTGATAACCTGGAAAATTCTCCTTTTACTGAAAGACCTGGGGGCATGCAAACCTTTGCATGCAAGTGAAAAGCGACCCTTGATTTTCTTAGTTTGTAGGTTCTTAACCCTTTAACCTCGTAGCTCGGTCGTTTCTAGCTTACATAAAAAGGTCATGAGCACATGTTATAGTAGTGATCAAGCTCATTAAAAAATAAATATACCAAGAGACATTATCAAAAGACTGGTAAGAGCAATGTTCCCGCAAGGTTCAAGCTCGTTAAAAAATCAACCTGCATTGAGCACATGTTGGCACAAGGTTCAAGCTCATTAAAAAATAAACCCGCCTCTGGTAAATAACCTTTTGTGATCGCTTTGCTATCTGCCCTTTTGAACTTTGGTTGTGTTCCTTCCATCACCTCCATTTCATACGGCCGACCATACGCTTCCACTTGATTGTTTACCCTTTTGAGGAACATCTGCGACGAGTGATTCTGATTGCCACCCTCTTCACACTGCCATGTTTTGAGAAGTTCCAAACTTACCTGGAACCAGCTGCTACCCAGAAATATCACTCGTTCCTAAAAAATGAGCCTCTTTTAAACTCTTTTTAGACTCGTTAAATATAAAAAGATCGTCGAGCTATTAGCCTTCCCAGCTCGTTAAAGTAAGGGGAACGCTATCCCTCTCATATATTTTAATCTTTTTAGACTTGAGGGATTATTAAACAAAAAGATCGAGCGCTTGTCTTTGTCAGCTCGTTAAAACTATCGAAAAAATCATCCCTTTAGTATTATTTTACACTTTTTCGGACTTAAGGGATTATGCCACGAAAAAAGATTGTTGGAGTCTCCTTTTCGTCAATTTTCAGACTCTCTAAACAAGAAAAGGACCGAGTTATCTTTGTCGTTAAACTCGTTAAAACAATAGCAACAAACTTGTCCACCTAGACAAGAACAAGTCTCACTGACGCTAGGCTCGCTAAACACAAGGCGACAGGTTTGCCCGAAGGGAAAATTATAGACCAAGCATATGTTATCCTCCTCAAGCTTGTCAAAAATAAAGAGGTACTGGTTAGCAATCACTGGAGAAAAATGGGAAGAAAACTTGAAGAACTCTATTGGTAGCAAGTCGCTCTTGAACATGACACTTTCACTCCATCACCGTGATTGAGTTGGATTGGGTTTCCGTTCACCGTCACCATTGGTCTGCTGTGCCATCCATGGGGTTAACGCTACCAGTCCATATCAGTGTCGCTAATATGTTCAAGAGAAGTCATTCAGAGAATTCACCATCCAACAAATGCCTCATCCACTACACTACATCCACGCTTCATTTTTCATGACCGCCATTCCTGAACCTTATATCATCAGATCATTTTCACCTCCACAAAAAATCATTTGCTCCATTTCGCATCATAGATGTGGGATACATCAAGACAATTTGCAAGGTGGATGATCACGGAATCTTATAGAAACTTCTCCTGTGACACTTGCCTCTCTAAATTCGCCCAGGGATGAGTAAGAGATCATGAAATCTCCAAGTGGAACCAAGGACTATCAGTGGAATGACACTAATAAAAAACCCAGAGCTGACTCACACCCTTGCAAGACATCTATATATGGATCACTCATCTGAGAGATCTAGAGGCTGGAATTTGTATTTTGTAAGGAAGTGCTGTTGGTTTGTTGAGAAGAGGCATTGCATTGTTGGGTGATTTACTTGTTCATGAGGTGAAGAGGGCTTCTAAAACTGGGAGGATGATGTTGGATTAGACAACTGGGTTTTAATCCTCTCTTACATTACTATTAATAAAGTTCTTTGAGTTTTCCTCCATATGATCTTGTAATTGTGAATCTTATTATTTATGAATGCAATTGTATGGTCAATGTGTTTCTGATTCCATATTGGTTATGATGTTTTAGATATAGATGCTTTGATAGTTTGCTGTTACTTTGACTCTACAGGTACTCTTTGAAGCGAGACAAGTAGGAGAGGAGTGGCAAATTCTATCAAGGAAAGGAGAAATCATGCTAGGATCAAAGCGAAGGATCCAGGTTGGTCCTCTATTCTTCTCTTCCATCTATCACACTTAAAGGAACTCTTGAAAACCTTTCATTGTTTGTTTCTAAGATACCCACCTGTCTTAGTGGGACTAGCAGTTCGAATCGACACTAGTTTTCCCTGAAACACCTGTGGGTAAATACCACTCCTCTCAGCATTCAATTCACTCACTACTCACTTTCCCACATATACTGAAAACCTCAAAAGCATTAGAACAACAAATCTAGAAACATGATTTTCATATACTTTAAACATAACAAAAATGCATATGTAATAAACTTTCACATGCACTAACTCGAAAAGAGAGGAAAACACATTACAATTATATCCCTCTGAACTTCCCTCATTCCTCTTAAATTCCGCACATCCCTCATTCTGCATATGCATTTGTTTTCCACACATGCTTCCTCTGAACGACATATTCCATTGTGCAAAAAAATCTCTCAAGCTTTCATTGTATGAACCTCTACACTCTGAAAAATCTATTAATAATAAAATAAGCATTGCTCTTGCGCACAATCTACTAATATCAAATTTCACGTGCACTAACTCCAAAAGAGTTGAAAATGAATTACAATTAAAAGATCCCTTCACACTTCCCTCATTCTGCACAAATTCTCCACATGTATTCATTTTCAACATAACCTTTGCACACACAACCACCTTCGCACAACTTCATCTGCACAACTACTTCCACACTTAATAACGCCCTTTGGTTAATCATTGACATTCGAAACTGATATTAATTAATGAACATAAGTTGTGAAACGTGTTCCTAAATAAGAATTAAAAAAGAGAATTATATATTTATTATTTTAATAAACATTGCACAAATATTTCGACACAGTGAAAGCTCCGCACACATGCATTTGTTCTTCGCACATGATTCCTCTGAATAGCTAGCTCCACACAACTACCTTTGTAGAAATTCCTTGTAGATTCAAATTGCTTATGTAATATGCTAGAAAAAAAAACTTGAATCTACTCTACTTATCAGCGAAACAATTAAATGATCGAGAAATCACAACATAAACATGAGACAAGATTCAATCACATATGCTCAAAGATTTATCTAAGGGGAAAACTTGTTGTTCAAAACCCCTTCCTATCTATATTGTATTAGATTAGAAAATAGAGAAGAAATATAATGCATGTTCAAGCATGAACAATATTTGCACAAGTATAATCTATCTCACTGCCTCAAAAGCTGACTCTATGTTAGGTCCCTATAATACTAGTGATTCCCCCAAGTGTTCCCATATTATTATTAGTGTGCCCCTTAGAAACCCACTATTGTTATTGTTGTGCCCTTATGTTATTATTGTTATGTCGGCTTGATTATATTGTGACCCCTTAGACTCCTATATATAGAAGGGAGGTTTAGTCATTTGTATCATTCAAGAATTGTTCATTTGTGTAATGTAAAGGAGGTTGCTCCCTCGAAGAAGCTGAATTCTAAGTGTTGATCTATATTTTCTATCTTTTTGTGAGTTGGTTTTATAACATTTGGTATTAGATCTTTGGATTCTAGGGTTTCGCTACTCCAAACAAGTCATCGTGGAATTTTCGCTATCACTTTTTTTCTGTGATGTTTCAGAAGCTAAAAAAAAACCCATTGAAGCCAACATCATTCTGAACTTCAAGTGCGAATTTCAGAGCTTGTCTCACTATATGTTTGGAGATATGATCTGAGGACGTTAGGGATTTTGCAGACTCCCGAATTACATCCCAAACAGATGACCTAGGGAAAATCATCATAACTTTTTTCTGAGCATTAGATTGAAATTTCGTAAGAAGTTTCAAAAAGAGGATGGCCTGTAGTTTTCAGTATATCAGTTTCAAGTACTAAGGTCGAAACAGTGACACGTGGCACTTCGTACAAGTTCGCTCTACTGAGCTAGTTTATAATCAGGTCACCGTGGGAGATTTGGCATAACTCTTCCTTGGAGAATCCAATCTTGATCAGAATTTTGGGGTTAGAAAAAGGACTCAAAGGGCTAATTTAGGACGCAATTTTAGATATTCGAGATCCGTAGTTACATAGATACAACAGATTCAATATCGAGCTCTTACAAAGTGAAAAAAAGGTGAGTAGTTTTTTTTTTTGCATAAGATTGGTTTGAAAAATTAGTTTGAAGGAATTCAAAGGGAACAGTGAAGAATTATTAGCATTAATTGATGCCCCAAATAAATAAAATGGAAACACCTCTTAAGTGACCTGAAAGCTCTAGCATGACTCGTGAAGAAGAGGAAGAAATGCAACATGATATATCAAAAGTACAAGACCAAGTACAACAAATTTCACTCTCACAAAAGGTAACTGAAGCTAAGATGGATGGTATGGAAGCTAAGATGAATGGCATGGATGATAAGATGGAAGAATTGAAGATAAATTTAAATAATTTGCTACAAGAAATGATTACTAATGGTGAAAGGGTAGTAAAGGAAACTCATATGAGAACAAAAGAAATGTTAATCATGATTTCATAGACTCTAATGTTGGATTGAAGACCCACCATGTTCCAAAAATCGATATGAAAAAGTTTGATGGTAAGGATCCCGAAACATGGATACTAGAGATGGAGCAATTTTTCGATCTCCATAATGTGCAAAACACATAAAAGGTATGTATTGCAACTTTATATTTGGGACCAAATCAGTTTGTATGGTATCAATGTCTTTGCTCTCGTAAAAAAAATTGTCACTTAGGCAATTTTTACAAAAGAAATGATAGAACATTATGAGGATACAAAAAGAAACACCTTTTTTAGCTAATTGATAAATCTCAAACAAAAGGGTTCAATAATGGAGCACATTGAGGACTTCCAAAAATTGAACATAAGGATAAAATATATTCCAGAGGAGCATAGGATTGATGTGTTCATAGGGACTTTAAAGGATAATATCCAACATGAGGTTCACCTTTGGGAACCTGATTCATTGGAGAAGGCATTCAGGGTAGCAAGAAAAATGGAAAGCAAAATTATGGAAACCAGGAAGCCTACCACAGACAACTATAAAGATGGAAGTGTTGTTGCCCCTAGCCTTCCATAACCTACAAGGTTGACACCACAACAATTGGAAGAAAAAAGAGCAAAATGGCTTTGTTACAGTTGTGATAGCAAATACACTAAAGGTGATAAGTGTGATGAGAAGAAATTATTCTACATAGATTGCGAAGAGGAAGAAGAAAAGGAACAAGAATGTCAAAAGAAGAGGATATACTCAAGGAACAAACCCTAGATAAAGAATAAATGAATCCGACCATATCTTGTAATGCATTGGCTAGAATTACCACTCCTCAAACTATCAAGATAGAAAGACATATCAAGAAGAAAAAGGTAATAGTGTTGATTAATTCAAGAAGTACCCATAATTTTATTCATTGTAAGATAGCCAAGGGATGGAATTGTTTCTTGTATTCAGCACCAGAGTGTCAAGTGATGGTTGCAAGTAGAGGAACCATAAATTGCTCTGGAAAGTGCCATAATATCAAGCTATCCATGGGAGAATATGTATTGAATAGCCCAATGCTTTCCATTCCAATGGGTGGTGTTGATGTTGTACTAGGAGTCCAATGGCTACAATCTTTGGGTACAATAGCTTTTAATTTTCAAGAACTTTTCATGAAATTTTGTGTGGAAGGAAAGGAAGTTGAATTAAGGGGTATTGCAGAGAAGCTGGGAAAGATAATCAGCTCTAACGATATGAAAAAGCTTCTAAATAAGGATCAACGAGACGTAATTGCACAATAATGTTCGCCAGAGGTTCCCACATTGAAATAATCTATTTCTCCAGATCTCCAAAAAGTCTTGGACAATCATTCCATGGTATTTGTGACTCCCAAATGCCTCCCACCTATTCGTGACCATGATCATGCTATTCATTTGATTCCAGGAATTGTTCCTCCAAACATCAGGCCGTACAGATATCCCTATGCCCAAAAGAGTGAAATTGAACGTATGGTTGCAGAAATGCTAGAGGCTGGTATAACTCAACCTAGTCAAAGTTCTTTCTTTGCTCCAGTAGTATTGGTGCACAAGAAGGATGGATCATGGCGCATGTGTCCGGATTATAGGGAGCTCAACAAGCTTAGTATTAAAGATAAATTTCCCATTCCTGTCATTGATGAATTATTGGATGAATTGCATGGATCAATTTACTTCACCAAGTTGGATCTTCATTCAGGATATCATCAAATCAGAATGAAGACTGAAGACATTTCGAAAACAACATTTAGAACTCATGAGGGTCATTATGAATTTTTGGTCATGCCTTTTGGCCTTACTAATGCACCTTCAACATTTCAAAGTTTGATGAATTCCATTTTCAAACCCTTCCTTAGAAAATTTGTGTTAGTATTTTTTGGTGATATACTAATCTACAACAAGTCTTAGAAGGATCATATTCAACATGTTGACAGGGTGCTCAAGCTATTGGAGGAGAAACAATTATATGCAAAAAGCTCCAAATTTTTCTTTGGAGTACAAGAGGTGGAATATCTGGGTCATATTGTATCTCATGTAGGTGTTAAGGTAAACCCTAGCAAAATTAAAGCCATTAAGGAATGGAAAATCCCCACATCCATAAAGCATCTGTGAGGATTTCTCGGGTTGACAGGGTATTATCGCAAGTTTGCTAAGAATTATGGGAGAATAACATCACCTCTAACAACATTATTGAAGAAAGATGCATTTTCATGGACTCCAGAAGCAACAAAGGCCTTTGAATATCTTAAAGAAGCAATGTGCCAAGCACTAGTCTTAGCTACGCCAGACTTCACAAAAACATTTATTGTGGAATGTGATGCTTCAGGAAATGGAATTAGTGTTGTTTTAATGCAAGATGAAAGACCCATTGCTTTCGAAAGTCGTCCAATCAAAGGAAAATATTTACATAAAGATATTTATGAGAAGGAAATGTTGGCAATACTACATGCACTTAAGAAATGGTGACCCTACCTAATGGGAAGACACTTCAAGGTAAAACCGATCATGATAGTCTTAAATACTTTTTAGAACAAAGATTATCCTCTGAAGAGAAAAAAAAATGGGTCACAAATATGTTGGGTTATGACTTTGAAATCATCTACAAAAAAGGGAAGCAAAATGTTGTGGCAGATGCACTCTCAAGAAAGGATGAGGATGTGGAAGCATTGATGTGCGCCATTTCTATTATCCAACTAGATTGGATAAACGAAGCAAGGGATGAATGGAAGAATGACGAAGAAGTGTGGGCACTCATTCAAAAGATACAACAAGATCCCAGTACATATGATACATTTAGCTGGAAAAATGATTTGTTATGTACAAAGATCACTTATACCTATGTAATTCCCAACTCAAACAAAAGATTCTTATGGAATTGCACACTTCTCCCTTAGGAGGGAACTCATGATTTTTAAAAACTTACCACATGATTAAGAAGGAATTTTTTTTAGGATGGCCTTAAATCGGATATTCAAAAGTTTGTGGCGGAATGTTTGGTTTGCCAACAAAATAAAGTTGAAACAATTAAGACCCCAGGTCTATTACAACCTTTATCCATTTCAAGCCAATGTTTCAATGAATTTTATCACAAGTTTACCCAAGTTTGAAGGAAAGAGTGTCATCATGGTGGTAGTTGATAGACTTACCAAGTATGCACACTTTTGTGCATTATAGATCCATTTAAAGCCAGTACAGTTTCTACTGCATTTATGCAAACAATTCAAAAGCTACATGGAAATCCAAAGATTGTTGTAAGCAATAGAGATCCCATTTTCACTCGAAATTTTTGGACAGAATTATTTCCTTGTCTCAATACTTAGTTAGCTCATAGCTCATCTTATCATTCTCAATATGATGGGAAAACTGAGATAGAAAACAAATGTTTGGAAGGATATCTTCGTTTATTTGTATCTGATAAACATACACAATGGGTCAAATGGTTGTCTTTGGTTGAATGGTGGTATAACAATTCCTTCCATACTGCAGCAAAAATGACCCCATTTATGGCACTTTATGGATATCATCCACCATCCATCACATCATATTTAAGAGAAAATTCTAAGGTTCAAGTAGTGGAACATCACATCGAGCATCAACAACAAGTTCTCCAACTCTTAAAGGATAACCTCACGTTGGCATAGAATAGTATGAAACAAAAAGCAGATCAACATCGCAACGAAAGAAGTTTTGATGTAGGTGATTGGGTATTCCTACGGCTACAACCATATAAACAAATGTCCCTCAAGCAAGCTAAGAAGGATAATAAATTATCACCAAAGTATTATGTTTCGTACAATGTGTTGCAAAAGATTGGTACTATGGCATACAAATTGGAGCTTCCTGCAGCTTCCCGAGTGCACCCAGTTTTCCATGTTTCATGTTTAAAGAAGGTTATAGGTGACAAGCTGACATTTTAAACAATATTTCTAGAACTTGATGAGGAATGAAAAATCATATTGGAACCGGAAGTAGTCACAGAAACAAGAACTCAACAGCTACAATATCGATTAATTTCGGAGTATCTCATCAAGTGGAAGAACTTATCCACTGAAGATTCCACATGGGAGGATGAAAATTTTATACAGAAGCATCCAGAACTAATCAAGCATTGAGGACAATGCTATTCGGAAGGAGAGGGGCATGTTAGGTCCCTATAATACTAGTGATTCTCCCGTTACTATTGTCATTATAGCCCTTATTGTTATTATTGTGCCCCTATTGTCCCCATATTGTTATTAGTGTGCCCCATAGAAACCCACTATTGTTATTGTTGTGCCCTTATGTTATTATTGTTATGTCGGTTTGATTATATTGTGACCCGTTAGACTCCTATATATAGAAGGGAGGTTTAGTCATTTGTATCATCCAAGAATTGTTCATTTGTGTAATGTAAAGGAGGTTGCCCCCTCGAAGATGCTGAATTCTAAAGCGTTGATCTATCTTTTCTATCTTTTTGTGAGCTAGTTTCATAACACTCTAGCCAATACTTAACCAATTTTGTTGTCTTCCAAGCTCCTATTCCTTGGGAATTAGCCCCCTATTAATTAGGGAAATTCCTAATTAAAATTTTGCAATCCCTGTAGGCAGAAATACAATGCATGTTCAAGCCTGAATAATCTCTGCACAAGTATAATATATCTCACTGCCTCAAACACTAACTCTAGCCAATACTTAGCAAATTCTGTTGCCTTCCAAGCTCCTATTCCTTGGGAATTAGCCCCCCTATTAAATAGGGAAATTCCCTATTAAAATTTTGCAATCCTTGTAGGCTCTTCTCTGACTGGATGCACCACCTATACAACTCAGAAAATTATACAATTGATAGTACGTTGCCCTTGAACTCTAATATCAAATGGGTAACTCAAATTCTCTGCATGCATGAGTTAATTATGGATGATTTATCCGTTAACTAGTTGAACAATGAAGCTGCACCCCACTACTAGACCTCCTATTAGTTCCTCCAATAGTTGGAACTAACTTACTGACTTTAACTCACTTTAACTTAATTAAGTTATTACAACTCAAATTAAACTCACCCTAGGCTCCTAAAATTTAGAAACCACTCTACATGACTCAATTTAGGCCCTCAACTCTAATTAATAGATCCAACTAAGTGAAACTAACTTAGTTAACTCATTATTGTTGTCTTGTGATGTGGAATTACAATTTTCTCCATATTTAATTTAAGGGAAAATTAAATTAGGATTTTCTTGTTGCCATTTTCAACACTCTTTATCAACAAGAAAGGGATTCACATCTACCTCGATCCAGCACCTTTGGAATGTATTGCATACAACACTTCTCACTATTGTTGTTGTTACTGCAACATCTACAATTGAAAATAAAATAAAATAAATATCATTGAATCAATCTGTAACTGTCTAATAGGGAAATCGTGTTGTTGTTGACTATGCTACTGAGCCTCCTTCTCTATTATCAACACTTCTCTACACTCCTTAGTATCGTTGATCCTCTTTCTACTGAATATTGTGGGCCCCCGTAGCAAGGTAATGATCCATGAGATAAAAACACCTCAATGGACGCTACCCAAATTTCTGCAACTCTTAGGACCACTGCTTCACATTGCCCCACCTCACACCTGGAGGTATGGCTGCATGTGCTCCCACTTCACTTGAACTCTCCTCCTACTAGAGGTCTCTAACTGGTCCTCTTCATCATCATCCTCCTGGCCAGCCCAACTGCCAATTGGTTGAGGCTTCCTCTTAAGAGCTAAACCATGCTCCCTCTCAACCACTAAGTCTTTAACCTTTCCCTTGCTCCTCAAGGCTTTGCATGCATCTTCGACCTCAAGTGCATACAGGCTGTTGACTCGCACACCGATCTGATTCACTTGTCCTGTGGTGATATGTCTGAGGAAAACATTCCCTCTTTTAAATATTACATCATAGGCACACTCTTCCAATACTGCAACAGAAACAAGATTCTTCTTTATACTTGGAACAAACATCACATCCTTGAGTCTGATAAGGGAGTCAGACTTTCTTTGAAAAGTGACTGTACCAATGTTGGTCATGCTATAACTTCCCGTTGTCTCCAAACTCAATGTTATTCTTGAGGTATTTCTCCTCCAAGTCACTGAAGAGATCTCTATTCTCCGTCATGTGGAATGAGGAACCACTATACAGATACCACATGCTTCCCATTACTGTTCTTTCCATGCATGCAATGAGAGTAAAATCAAGCTCGAATTGTGAAGCTAGAGCTTCACCTACTATTGCTACTACAGGCTCCTTATTGCTTGCCTTATTTTGTGGACATTTCGTGGCATAGTGCTCGATTTCATGACAGTGAAAGAACTTGATGTTGTACAAGTATTTCTTCTTGCCCTCCTTGCCTTGGGACTTATTTCCCTTGGCTTTATTTCCTTTTTTGACTAATGCAAGGTCCTCTTCCTCTTCTTTGGATGAGGTCCCATCTCGGTTGTCCCGCCTTATTTCTTCCTGTACTAGATTAGACCATAATTGATCCCAACTTGGTAGTTTATCTCTACCATTAACGGAATATTGATAAGTTTGTCAGCTCCTGGAAAGACCCAACAGAGCTAGAGCTACCAAATCTTCTTCAGGGATAGTGACACTGAACTCACCAAGTTCATCACGATATTGTGTAAACTTGATCAAGTTCTATGGAATTGTGCCATTCTTTTTCATCTTGAAGCTCCGAAGCTTGTCCTTGAGTGTCAGCTTCCTATGGTCACTATTGTTCTCAAACAAATCTATCATTATTTTCCACATCATGAATGGAGTTTCTTTCCCATGGAGTTTCGAGCCAATATGATCTCAGACTCCCTTCAATATAATCCTCCTCACTTTAGCTACATCCTTCTTCCACTAAGCGAGATCCTGGACATCAACTGTTGGGGGTTTTACTACATATGTCTTAATGTAATCTAGTAGACCGTTATCATCTAATATATCCTCCATACAAATCTTCCATGCCACAAAATTTGTGGTTCCTTCCAAAGCATACTCGAGCCTGAGTTTAGTGGAAGTCATCTTTTTAGTATTCGAGAAAATATGTAACACTGATCTTAAAATTCAAACCTCCTACAATGAAAACTTCAAAATCTCTTCTCTATTATGAATATAGCTCTGATACCATGTAGAAATTCTTTGTATATTCAAACTGCTTGTGTAATATGTTAAAAAAAGGACTTGAATCTACTCTATTCATCAACGGAAACAATTAAACGATCGATAAATCACAACATAAATATGAGAGAAGATTCAATCATATATGCTCAGAGATTTATCTAAGGGGAAAGCTTGCTGCTCAAAAACCCTTCCTATATGTATTGCATTGGATCATAAAATAAAGAAGAAATACAATGCTTGTTCAAGCTTGAACAATCTTTGCACTAGTATAATCTATCTCACTGCCTCATAAGCTGACTATGGCCAATACTTAGCCAATTTTGTTTCCTGCGAAGATCATATTTCCTTGCGTTGTTTCCTTAGGAATTAGCCCCTATTAGTTATGGAAATTCCCAATTAGAATTGTGCAATCCCTGTAGACCTTTCTCTGATTGCATACACCACTTGTACAACTTGGAAAATTATACAATTGATAATACACTGCCATTGAACTCCAATCTCAACTAGGTAGCTCAAATTCTTTGCATGCATGAGTTAATTTAGATTGATTGATTAGTTATTTATATGGTCAATCAGTGTGGAAAAAATTCCACACCCACAACTTGACCTCCACTAGTTCCTCAATGAGTTAGAACTAGTTTAACTTACTATAACTCAATTTAACTGAATTAAATTATTACAACTCAAATTAAACTCACCGTAGGCTCCTAAAATTTAGGAACCACTCTACATGACTCAAGTTAGACTCTCAAATCGAATTAACTGAGCCAACTAAGTGAAACTAACTTAGTTAACTCATTCTTGTTGTCTTGTCATGTGGAATTACAATTTTCTCCTAATTTAATTCAAGGGAAAATTAAATCAGACTTTTTTTGTTGCCATTTTCCACAACCTTCACACAACTTCCTCCACACAACTACTTCCATAGTTGAAAAATACGTTCATAAATAATAATTAAAAAAGATATTTGTAAATTTATTATTTTAATACCTTGCACAAAAGTTTGCGCACATTTGGAGAACCATGAACTCAATTAATAGTAATGAATTTTCATACCAGGGGGATATTTATTGGTTATATTGCAGAAGTACTAGCCCCTTTCAATGGAATGATTGAATTGACTCACTTCATTTTACCACACAACACTTCTTCTTCACACGAATTGAAAACAAAGTTTATTTCTACCGCACATACTTAGTCCTCGGCACAAGGAAACATAATAATATTAATTGGAGACTTGTTCAGGCTCCTGCTCCTCCCCCCTAGCAAGGCCTACGTAAAAAATTTGCAACTGCATCAATTATCGCATCATTGAGAAAAGCAGTGACAAATAGTGTCCTACAACTACATGTCAGACAGATTGAAAACACAATTTATTTAATATTGCATAATAAGAGTAGCCTTTATAGTCCAACAAATACGATAATTTTTACAAAAATGATACTAGATCACTCTACACCCCCATTAATGTCTGATCACCCTCGTCTATGCAAAGGACCCCTAGTTCTCCTACACATAATTCGTCCTTCGAACAATAAAAGCTCTGCCAAAAGAAATCGTACCATTACAACATCATTTATTAATGTCACAAAATTTACTATGCAAAGGACCTTAGTTCTCCTGCACATACTCTGTCCTCGGCATAAGGAAACATAATAATATTAATTCAACATTTTTTCACCTCCGGGGCCTATGCAAACAACCTGCAACTGCATCAATTCTCGCATCATTGAGTAGAGCACTAACATAACAATGTCTTGCAACTGTATCAATTCTCGCATCATTGATCAAAGTGTTAACATAGCAGTGTTGGTGTCAGAGCACTCACCAACGCAATGACCACTCACAAAATTACTTTTAAGAAAAGTATTTCGGTAGAAATCACATAAGAAAATTTTTTAGCTGATGCGTTTCGAACCAACCAGTGTGATTGATCATCATGATTCATTATGGATCACAAAAGCCTAAATTCAAATATTACTTTTATTTTAATTTTAAAATCAATTGTCAGGCACAAGAAAAAATGAAAATAAAATGCCCTCCATTAGGGGAATTATGTCCCATCAGAGCTTCCTCAACAAATGGGAAATTAGAAATAACATTTACTGAAAATTCGAAAATTATTTTTGAATTTATGCAAAAATATAAATATTAAGCATTTTCCTGAAACTTTGTTTAAAATTACAAAAACGCATCCAAATAATGCACAGTCAACGCAACTTGAAAATGAGGTGAATGTTATAGTCCCTAACTATTCAGAAAACCATAGAAGCATTAGAACATCAAATCTAGAAACATGATTTTCGTATACTTTTAACATAACACAAATGCATATGTGCAGGACTGTAGAGCATATCCATTGTGTATAAAAAAATTGCAAGCTTTCAATGTACGAATCTTTGCATTTCACACAATTTAAAGAAACCACCATATCGAAGTGCGAGCGAAGCTCTCAATATAACTAATATACAAACATGATTTTCAAAGCATTAAAATATTAATACTAACATATACTTTCAAAATAACACAAATGCATATGTACTCCAAATCTTTCATTGTGCAAACCTCCAGACTCCACAAAATATATTAATAATAAAATAAGCATTGCTCTTGCACACAATCTGCTAATATCAAATTACATGTGTACTAACTCCAAAAGAGTAGAAAACACATTACAATTAAAAGATCCTTCTGCATTCCCCTCATTCTGCTCAAATTCCTTACATCCCTCATTCCGCATATGATTTTGTTCTCCACATAACCACCACATATTCACAACCACCTCTACACAACTTCGTTCGCACAACTACTTCCAGACTTAACAATTCCCTTCAGTCAGTCATTGACATTTGAAGCTGATATTAATTGATATAGGTCCCAGATATCATGGTTTGGAAGAATTTGTTGTGAAATATGTTATTAAATAAGAATTAAAGAAGATATTTGTGTATTTATTATTTTAATAAACTTTGCACAAAGCTTTCAGCACAATGAAATCTCTGTGCACATGCATTTGTTCTACGTGTTGTCACATTCTGAAAAAAAGAGTTCTAGCTGTACAAAGAAGGCAAAAGAACGGATATGCTTGGAGCAAACCTCCAAGCCACATAAGCACTCAAAGCTAAATCAGATCCCCTCCAATGGATAGTTCTCGAAATTAGCTTTCCAACAATATATGTAACTCCTCAAATGGACTTCGCAATCAAAAGTTAGAGCAAATTGAAAGTTACCCATGAAAACCAGAAAAGCAAGGAAAATGCTTAAATATAATCCCGAATCCCACAAATCAGAGTTTTCTAAAGTAGTTGCAAGGGAAATCAGAGCAAACCAGCGATCAGTGATCGCCAATATCGGCAATCAAAGAGCGGAGATCTGAGGCACAGTATATATCGGTGATCGTGGGGTCTTGCAGTATCGGCGGGATCATACTTCGACGATCCCGCATATCAGAGGGCCAAGACGTCAGAGAAATAGGAGATCGACACATCGCAATCAGCGATAAAATATATGACACCCTTTAAAAGTTCTGATTGCGATTAAGATTTCTCGGATTTTAGCCTCTAGTGTTAAAGCGTCGAAAAAGCCTTGAAATGTTTAACAAAGGAAATCAACGAAAAACCAAGGGCATGTGGGCCTTTCTCTCTCTCTTCTAAGGGGGCCACATGGTGGAATTATATTGGTCCTGATAGGGCCACGTGGCAGCTGAAGTCACCTTGACGTGGAAATATGGTGGACAAAAGGCATGTTGATCTGGAATTTTCAAGGTCCTATGGGGGCACATCCAAGTGACACGTGTCACTACTCAGGAAGCAACACGTGGCAATGATGATGTCACTAATTGGAGATCAACAATCAGAGGTCGAAGCGTGTTATGCATCAAAGTATAATTGTTGATTAAAAACCCCCTAATTGGGGGGCTCCAATATATGGGTTGGTCTATGGTCAATGGAAGAGACAAAGAACCAAGAGCTAAGAAGAAAAGGTGATCGATGTTCGCTATATCATGAAGCTTGTTCAGTGTGAAGTCCTGATTTTCCGAGCTCTGATATTTGGCTAAGCACCCGGTCATATGATGAAAAAGTGTTGAAAGGGATCAAAACAAAAGGGGCTAAATAGGATCAGAATTCACTGTTTTGTAAGGTTTTTTTAGTGTTAAGTGCCAATGCTAGAAAATACTCAATATTACACTATGGTCATTTTAAAAGGTATGTATGGATCTAATAGCATTCTACAAGAAGTCTAGACGGACGAATGAGTTGGAAGTTGCGCTAAAGTCGTGTTATGATTATCGACGGTGATCACTCCCGTTCCTGAAAGTCACAAATTAAAACTGTTAAGACTAAAAGGGACTAGGAACTGACCAGGAGTGTATGAGGCATGATGCGGCATAAACGTGGCTAGACCAAAAGCCATCCAAGGAAGTGGAAAGGAGATATTTTCATACACCATCATTCAATTTTCATGTTTTTTTATTAGTTTGCTTATTAGTCTGTCATTCTATTTTACTTTAAAGAAAAACATCTTTCTGTTGTAATAATTGGAGGTGACAAAGCCTGTACAACGAGACAGCTAGTCATGCAGACATTTGGAAGCTTAGGCCTGAGATATTTTTGTAACTGATTTTCAAGCTCTCCCTCTCCTTATAAAAGGGAGGAAGAAACATGTAACAAAGGTTCAAAATTTTGGGAAAGACTGCTCTTCTATGGGACCTTTCATGTTTTCATAAAGGCCTGCATGGAGCTTGTTGTATTATGGTTTTCTTGAAGAGATTAATACAAAGTTTATGGTGATTCCAACTGATTTGGATTATAGTATGTTCTTCTCCCTTTATCTTTCATATATGTTTTTAATTCTTCATAGATTGCATGTCATAGTAGCAGCTAGTTGTATTTCCCTTTAGATACAGATTCATTTAAATCAAAATGCTAGTGGATAATGCATGTTTCAAGGTGGAAATCAAGTCTTTAAAAAGTGCTCCATGCATCTCAGCAGTTCATAGCATCCCCTTTCTCTTGTTTCTCTCTGAGTCTTGATATATAGGATTCTTATGTCTTAAGCTCTATATGATGGATTCCTCCTCTGTTATCTTCCCCCATTAAATATGTTTCAACAACTAAATCGCTGCAAATTCTGGGTCTTATCTGGCCACCTTAAGCCAAATATTATTTCCTAAGTACTCCTGTGTATCGACTTCTTTCTATTCAGTATCTTATGAATGATTCTGAATCAAACTCATTTGTAATTTTTATGACAAACTAAAGTGTTGCAAGTCTTTTCTACAAATCTGTCCAACACTCTTTAAGATCTCGTAGGCATTGGTCTACAATCAACCCAGAGGTTATCTTTAGGAAGCTTTTCCTATCTCCGAAAGTACTTATGCTTCAGGTGCATAAAAAAGTGACAACATATTTTTGGCGTCATTGTCGGGGACCGAATTGTGAAATACTTTTCCCTAGGTACGACAAATCTTTACATTCCCTCTGTTAGGTGAGTAAGGGAAGTGTGGGTTGAATATCTCCCACCTTGGCGACTCCACAATCTGAATTTTGTTATAAACACCTTGGTGACTCCATTTTCTATAATTCTAGCTGATCATTCTAGCTTATCAGAGAACCCATACTCGCTCAAATACCTCTCAACAAAGAACTCCATCTGTATCTGACCCAGAGAAGATAATATCTAAAAGGTTTTGGAAAGAAAAGACTCCAAATATTGATGCCACTGTCTCTTCATTTCCTGAAACATCTGCATCTAGTTCACAGAAAGTTGTAATTCATTGTTTCGAACTTCCCCCTAAAGTTTTGATATATTCTCCAGAAAGTGATCATCTGTTTAGTACTACTTCCCTAGAGGTCAAAGAAGAAGCTGAGGAAATAAAAGATAAACTCCAAAGCAGCCCTACCCACAGTGTGAAAAAATTTTCATTCCACTGTCAGTCGGTTGTCTTACCATTGGTCATACCTCAAACTCCTCTAGTAATTCAAGCACCACCACCTCTAATTCAAATGGTTGTCCCAGTTTTCCTGTTGAATAAATATGCTCCCTTAAACCTGCCTCAACCTCCAAATGCTATGCCACAGGAGTACCTCAAGTGCCTACCCAGGTATAATTAAGAAGTTAATGGAACATCACAGAGGCACATAGAAATTTTATGTACCTTTGCAGAGAATCAAAATATTGAACGTCAAGATGTAGTGTTGAGGCTTTTGTACAATATTGGGACGGGGAGGTCATGAAATGGTTTAAATCCTTTCCAAATGCTTCCATTAACACTTGGTAAGAAATGAAGAACTCATTTTTGCAGAAATGGGGTGAGAAGAGAGACCATGGGTACATCCTCACTAAATTTAATGCTATCAAAAACAAATCTCGTTAGGATATCTTAGATTTTATTAAAAGATTTAATAAGTTTTACAATAATCTTCCTGTTGAAATCAAACCTCCATAGGCTGCTACCCAAGTAGTCTTTGTTGGGGCCTTTGATTCAAAATTCGGTTTTACTCTCAGAGAAAGGAAGTCTCCTACCTTGGACAAGATCCAAACCGATGCCCTTGAAGTAGAGGCAAACTATACCTCCACAGGGAAGTCAAGAAGCATGATTGACTTTGGAGAGAAGAAAAAGGGAAAAGAGGAGGTAGCTTCCTCAAGTGGAAGAGAATTTCAAGAACAGAGGATAGAAGAAATGGATAAGTTTGTTAGACTCTGTCTCATGTCAGAGATTGATTCTTCTTCAAAACAGGGTTTTGAAGAAGAAATCATTAATGTGTTGTTTTAGATTATGTAATTTATCTCCAGCTCTTCAAAAGGCAGCAGCAACTTCAAGCTCCTATCCCTGCACAAGCACAATTCAAAGCATCATCAGCAATCAAAGTCCGGCAATTTAATAATCAAATCAACAATACCTTCCGCTCCTTCATCCATTACTCGTACACGACAAGCTGTGAATCTTTCCAAGATCAGTCTACTTCAAGCAAAGATGACGAATCGAAAGTAAATCAAAATCCAGTTTTTCATGTAGCAGAGGCTGCCTTGAATGAGCAACCAAAAATCTCCAAGTGTGTTGGATGAAATTAGAGAGGGGTCGCGTGAGAAAAAGAATTCTTCTGGAAAATTGATGCTGGAAAATTGATGTTGCCTGTTGGGTCAGTTGGGCTAATATCTTCAT
Organism: Pinus tabuliformis; assembly: GCA_031772625.1. Taxonomy (NCBI): domain Eukaryota; kingdom Viridiplantae; phylum Streptophyta; class Pinopsida; order Pinales; family Pinaceae; genus Pinus; species Pinus tabuliformis. The sequence continues at coordinate 243,849,478 of CM062804.1, forward strand.
CGCCTCGTCTTCTAGTTGATGCTTGTCTTGCTTCAGCTGGTGATGCTGATATTTATGAATACTTTTGTTGGGGAGAAGTAATAGGCTTTGACAAAGCAAAGTGCCCAGAACTCCGAGCAACAAAATTACTGCCAACATCTTCTCCGATTGTTCATCCGGCGGCAAGTCAGCACCATCTTGAATATGCTTCGTTTATGTGCTCCAAGTTATATAGATCGGAGGACAATTTATGTTTGGAAGTTTTACCTCAATTGGGAACTGATAGAAAAAAAGTCCCTAAGTTCAGCATGAGGCTTATGAATAAACGACAGCCCTTTCAATCGGCATGCAAGTATTTTTGGTTTTCTCATTTTCCTCCACTTCCAGAGCTAGAAAGTTTATATGATTCCCAGACAAGATCTTATGGAACTGCAGCTACGAAAATACAGAGAAATCCTTCCTTTTCTATGATAGAAGCTAGAGATATCCTTCATTTTCAAAATATACTTGGAGAGAAAAATGTCATTCAGGATAAAGATGAATTGGCTACGGAAAATCATGATTGGATGAGGAAATATAAGGGTTCAAGCCAACTCCTACTTCGTCCTAGGAACACTGAAGAAGTCTCACAGATCCTAAAATATTGTAATTCAAGATGTCTAGCAGTTGTTCCACAAGGTGGTAATACTGGCCTCGTGGGTGGGAGTGTCCCTGTTTTTGATGAGGTGATTGTTAATCTGGGGTTGATGAACAACATAATTTCCTGTGATAAGGTTAGTGGCATCTTGGTTTGTGAAGCTGGTTGCGTCCTGGAGAATCTTGACACATTTTTAGCTGATCAGGGGTATATGATGCCCATTGACCTCGGTGCAAAAGGTAGCTGTCAAATTGGTGGAAATATTTCCACAAATGCAGGGGGCATATGTCTTTTTCGATATGGGTCTCTTCGTGGAAATGTTCTAGGGCTTGAAGTTGTTCTTGCAAATGGCACTGTGGTTGATATGCTTGGAACCTTGAGAAAAGACAATACGGGATATGATTTGAAGCAGTTATTCATTGGAAGTGAAGGCACCCTTGGCATAGTCACAAAGGTTTCAATTCTTGTACCACCAAGGCTTTCATCAATAAATCTTGCCTTTCTTGCATGTGGAGATTACTTGAGCTGCAAGAGACTTCTCTCTGAAGCTAAAAGGAAATTGGGAGAGATTATCTCAGCATTCGAATTTTTGGATCTTGCTTCTTTGGACATGGCTTTGAATCACTTGGAAGGTGTCAGGAACCCTTTACCTTCTTCAAAGGGTAAATTCTATGTTTTGATTGAGACTACTGGTAGCAACCAGTTGCATGACAAAGCAAAGTTGGATGCCTTTATGGAGAGTTGTCTTGAAAATAGTCTCATTGTTGATGGTAGTGTGGCACAAGACTACAATCAGATTGCTGCATTTTGGTGAATACGTGAGGGTATTGCAGAGGCACTAGGGAGAGCAGGTGCTGTTTACAAATATGATTTATCACTACCTATTCAACACCTATATGAACTTGTTGATGAAATGCGCACGAGGGCATGGTGTGTTTGACACTGCTATGATAATTAATGGTTATCTCTATGAATTGGACCCACACCTAGACCGGTTTCTGAGATCTGTGTCCGTGGCAAAGATTATTCCTCCTTTTGATCGCTTATCTTTAAGGAGCATTCTCTTGCAGACTGTAGCTGCTTCACATTGCAGGAAAGGATCTTTGCGATATTGGTTAAGTGCAGGTCCAGGAGATTTCTTACTTTCCCCTGCTGGATGTTCGAGTTTTGCGTTCTATGCCATTGTTATTGATACAGAGACAATCAAACAGGATACAGAGACAATCGAACAGATTGAGCGTGATGTAAAACGTACACAGCCAGATACGCATTTTTCTCTGGAGATTGTACATTTGCAATTGGAGATCAGGAAGCATTGAAGCGCAATCTTATTTTCGCAAAGCTGAACCCGGGATTAGATGTGTGCAAGGAATGAATTAAGTCGTAGCACCATTATTTTATGTGTTCAAAACAGAACTAGATGAAGGCTGATGATGCAGAATAGGTAATGAGCTCACACAATGCTGCTGAGGAATTCTCCATCCCGGTTGATTTATTAATCTCAGGTGAAGTTACGATTTCCCATAAAAGTTGCACAGAAGAGGATTGAAAAGGCCTAAGAAAATGCTGAAACATGCTTATGAGGAGTGGATATTTTCAGTTCTCGCTTCGAATGAAACATTTAAAGCAACAGGACTTGAAAAGAAAACAAAGCAAAAGCAACTCAGTTTTGTAAAGAAGCCTTCACTGGCTGATCAGCTGTGGCAATGATCATTTTGCTTGTCTTTGGGATATTCGCCAATTAGGAGCTGGGGCCTTCCTGGGAGAGTTGAAACACCCACGTGTTGTGAACCCTGCTTATTTTTCGCCAACAACTGGCAGTAAAATCATAGCTACCCGCCAAGCTAACCGGATACGTGTATAGGATTCTATATTTGGTGATTTGCGCTGTACAAGCCTTGAGATCGTCGATAGCTATGATTTAATGGTAACCTGACTTGCTTTCATGCCAAATGGGATCCAAAGGCTCCGTTCGAGTGCCTCGCAGTTATTGGTTGGCATCGCTCTGCAGACAAGCAATGGACATCGAAAGATTCTATCTTTGGTGATCTCCTATTTCAAGACCCCAGTTAGTGAGTTAAAGGTAGCTGCGCCCCAGCAGTTATTCCATGTGTCGGCCATCGGAAGATTTTTAGGGAGATGCTGTTTTATTTTAGAATAGATGAACGCTCCTTTCTAATTTTTTGTAATTACAGTGCAAACAACGCCCTTATTGTTGGGTCGATCTGTTGTTTGTTTTTTTTTAGAATAGTTTATCTAATGTATAAAAATAATCAGTTTGTAAAAGAGTTAGAGAGAAGAGTAAGAGGGGAGAGTTTCTGAGTGCTGAGAGTGCTGGAGAACAGAGCTTTCAATGTACAGTTTTTGGCAGAGAGTTTTAATGAAATTACACAGCTCTGACTTCTGAGATTCATGTGGTATGTTAATTTAGCATAAGTGTTTCTTGTGTTTCATATGTAATCTATTATGTTACATTTCGCTACATGATCATATCTAATTGAACAAATGAAGTGTTAAAGTGAGAATTCATGCCTGCCATGCTCCGCTTTTAAGTTTGTTCAATTCAATGTTTTCTTCTGTTTAAGGAGGATTCAAAGTTATTGTTTGCCCTCCTTAGCTCCTCACCAGTCTTGCCATCCCATTTAAAATCTAGATTTGATGCTAAATGTCTTGCCTACCTTGCCTCAGTCGATAACCTGTGTTGTTCATTATATTTCTCTGTTTCAAGCTGTGATTTTGCCCATGCAGCCCAGAAAAACCCCGTTATTTAATTAAAAACCCCAAATCAACTCTTTGATCAGTTTACTAGCCTAATATCAGTGTTACTTTATTGGTCATCTCCCTAATTGAAGATTTTACGAGATAGACCGGAGAGAGCCTTCTCCTGCCCCGTAGGGCTAGCTACGGGGCTGAATGGTTTGATGTTGCCTTGAGGTTTACCTTTCTCAGCCTGAGGTGAAATCTCAAGCGCTAACATACTGGCGACCATACTGGGGAGAACAAACTTGTTTGTGGGTTGATGTGTTTGTTTCATAAGTCTTAGACGGAGCCTGAAGTTATGCCAGGAGCCTTCGAAAACGCTCTTGTTTTACATCAGCGCAAGTAGATAAACGCTGCTTCAGTCCATCTCCGTGAGCTTGTGAATACAGCACTTCATTTGCATTTCACCCCAGTACATGTATCAAATTCAGATCTGATGCTGATGGTGGACAGAAATCAGACACTTATGCAGGCTGAACCATTCACCTGGCGACTCCAACTCGATCCAGACATTCCAACGCATGCTGATCTGTTCATGCAATGGACGGGTATGTGGCAAACCCTGCCTTGTGTGAAGCTCTAAACGAATTTAGAGAATGGTTAGTGGATATTGAAATTAATGAAGAATTTTTCAGTATCTTCCTTCATATGTTGAAATCTCCAAAGTTCCCTTGGTTTAAAACTGGTGTCTGTGAGTTAGTTGTTGATAGAATCGAAAAGGAGATTCAATATCTCAATGAGCAGATTCAGTCATATGATTTCCAAGACCATAAAAAGCTCTTGGAAATCCTTCCTCCTCCACAACAAGCAATAACAGACTTGCCTATAGATGTTTACATTGACAGTGTGCAGCTGGAAGTATGCATCACAGAGTTGGGGCAACCAATAGAGTCCGGCTTCCGTGATCCTATTGCAGCATACATGGACATGTTTTTCAGTTTGATTGACAGATCAGACTGTCTTTTCCGTGACCAGGCTCAGTACGTGCATGAAAGGCTCCCAGCGACTGCATCTGTGACCTCGTGGAATCATTCTCGAGCGGCATCATTTTCAGGTTTACTTGAATGGTTAATTTGGCATTTTAGTATTACCTGATCTAGTGTTTGTACAGCAAAGTAGGGTAGCTTTGTAAATAAATAAGCAGCCATAAGGGCAGCATCTTGTTTTAGTTTGCTTGAAGATTGTTAAGTCATTTTCTCAGTCATTTCAATCTTGAGATCAGATCAGTTTGAGTTCAGTTTCAGTTTGAAAAATAAGTCAAGAGTTGTGTTGATGATGACTCCATTGCCCAATGGGTGGAGGCACTGTCTGCTCTCCCAAAGTTCTGCGGTTCTTGGCACCTCCACGAAGCGGCAGCTGCCATCCCAAGTGGAGCCGATGTTAGACTCCGTCTCATGTCAGAGATTAATTCTTCTTCAAAACAGGGTTTTGAAGAAGAAATCATTAATGTGTTGTTTTAGATTATGTAATTTATCTCCAGCTCTTCAAAAGGCAGCAGCAACTTCAAGCTCCTATCCCTGCACAAGCACAATTCAAAGCATCATCAGCAATCAAAGTCCGGCAATTTAATAATCAAATCAACAATACCTTCCGCTCCTTCATCCATTACTCGTACACGACAAGCTGTGAATCTTTCCAAGATCAGTCTACTTCAAGCAAAGATGACGAATCGAAAGTAAATCAAAATCCAGTTTTTCATGTAGCAGAGGCTGCCTTGAATGAGCAACCAAAAATCTCCAAGTGTGTTGGATGAAATTAGAGAGGGGTCGCGTGAGAAAAAGAATTCTTCTGGAAAATTGATGCTGGAAAATTGATGTTGCATGTTGGGTCAGTTGGGCTGATATCTTCATCGCCTCGTCTTCTAGTTGCTTCTTGTCTTGCTTCAGCTGGTGATGATGATATTTATGAATACTTTTGTTGGGGAGAAGTAATAGGCTTTGACAAAGCAAAGTGCCCAGAACTCCGAGCAGCAAAATTACTGCCAACATCTTCTCCGATTGTTCATCTGGCGGCAAGTCAGCACCATCTTGAATATGCTTCGTTTATGTGCTCCAAGTTATATAGATCGGAGGACAATTTATGTTTGGAAGTTTTACCTCAATTGGGAACTGATAGAAAAAAAGTCCCTAAGTTCAGCATGAGGCTTATGAATAAACGACAGCCCTTTCAATCGGCATGCAAGTCTTTTTGGTTTTCTCATTTTCCTCCACTTCTAGAGCTAGAAAGTTTATATGATTCCCAGACAAGATCTTATGGAACTGCAGCTACGAAAATACAGAGAAATCCTTCCTTTTCTATGATAGAAGCTAGAGATATCCTTCATTTTCAAAATATACTTGGAGAGAAAAATGTCATTCAGGATAAAGATGAATTGGCTACGGCAAATCATGATTGGATGAGGAAATATAAGGGTTCAAGCCAACTCCTACTTCGTCCTAGGAACACTGAAGAAGTCTCACAGATCCTAAAATATTGTAATTCAAGATGTCTAGCAGTTGTTCCACAAGGTGGTAATACTGGCCTCGTGGGTGGGAGTGTCCCTGTTTTTGATGAGGTGATTGTTAATCTGGGGTTGATGAACAACATAATTTCCTGTGATAAGGTTAGTGGCATCTTGGTTTGTGAAGCTGGTTGCGTCCTGGAGAATCTTGACACATTTTTAGCTGATCAGGGGTATATGATGCCCATTGACCTCGGTGCAAAAGGTAGCTGTCAAATTGGTGGAAATATTTCCACAAATGCAGGGGGCATACGTCTTTTTCGATATGGGTCTCTTCGTGGAAATTTTCTAGGGCTTGAAGTTGTTCTTGCAAATGGCACTGTGGTTGATATGCTTGGAACCTTGAGAAAAGACAATACGGGATATGATTTGAAGCAGTTATTCATTGGAAGTGAAGGCACCCTTGGCATAGTCACAAAGGTTTCAATTCTTGTACCACCAAGGCTTTCATCAATAAATCTTGCCTTTCTTGCATGTGGAGATTACTTGAGCTGCAAGAGACTTCTCTCTGAAGCTAAAAGGAAATTGGGAGAGATTATCTCAGCATTCGAATTTTTGGATCTTGCTTCTTTGGACATGGCTTTGAATCACTTGGAAGGTGTCAGGAACCCTTTACCTTCTTCAAAGGGGAAATTCTATGTTTTGATTGAGACTACTGGTAGCAACCAGTTGCATGACAAAGCAAAGTTGGATGCCTTTCTGGAGAGTTGTCTTGAAAATAGTCTCATTGTTGATGGTAGTGTGGCACAAGACTACAATCAGATTGCTGCATTTTGGTGAATACGCGAGGGTATTGCAGAGGCACTAGGGAGAGCAGGTGCTGTTTACAAATATGATTTATCACTACCTATTCAACACCTATATGAACTTGTTGATGAAATGCGCACGAGGGCATGGTGTGTTTGACACTGCTATGATAATTAATGGTTATCTCTATGAATTGGACCCACACCTGGACCGGTTTCTGAGGTCTGCGTCCGTGGCAAAGATTATTCCTCCTTTTGATCGCTTATCTTTAAGGAGCATTCTCTTGCAGACTGTAGCTGCTTCACATTGCAGGAAAGGATCTTTGCGATATTGGTTAAGTGCAGGTCCAGGAGATTTCTTACTTTCCCCTGCTGGATGTTCGAGTTTTGCGTTCTATGCCATTGTTATTGATACAGAGACAATCAAACAGGATACAGAGACAATCGAACAGATTGAGCGTGATGTAAAACGTACACAGCCAGATACGCATTTTTCTCTGGAGATTGTACATTTGCAATTGGAGATCAGGAAGCATTGAAGCACAATCTTATTTTCGCAAAGCTGAACCCGGGGATTAGATGTGTGCAAGGAATGAATTAAGTCGTAGCACCATTATTTTATGTGTTCAAAACAGAACCAGATGAAGGCTGATGATGCAGAATAGGTAATGAGCTCACACAATGCTGCTGAGGAATTCTCCATCCCGGTTGATTTATTAATCTCAGGTGAAGTTACGATTTCCCATAAAAGTTGCACAGAAGAGGATTGAAAAGGCCTAAGAAAATGCTGAAACATGCTTATGAGGAGTGGATATTTTCAGTTCTCGCTTCGAATGAAACATTTAAAGCAACAGGACTTGAAAAGAAAACAAAGCAAAAGCAACTCAGTTTTGTAAAGAAGCCTTCACTGGCTGATCAGCTGTGGCAATGATCATTTTGCTTGTCTTTGGGATATTCGCCAATTAGGAGCTGGGGCCTTCCTGGGAGAGTTGAAACACCCACGTGTTGTGAACCCTGCTTATTTTTCGCCAACAACTGGCAGTAAAATCATAACTACCCGCCAAGCTAACCGGATACGTGTATAGGATTCTATCTTTGGTGATTTGCGCTGTACAAGCCTTGAGATCGTCGATAGCTATGATTTTAATGGTCACTTGACTTGCTTTCATGCTGAATGGGATCCAAAGGCTCCGTTCGAGTGCCTTGCAGTTATTGGTTGGCATCGCTCTGCATACAAGCAATGGACAGCGAAAGATTCTATCTTTGGTGATCTCCTATTTCAAGACCCCAGTTAGTGATTTAAAGGTAGCTGCGCCCCAGCAGTTATTCCATGTGTCGGCCATCGGAAGATTTTTAGGGAGATGCTGTTTTATTTTAGAATAGATGAACGCTCCTTTCTAATTTTTTGTAATTACAGTTCAAACAGCGCCCTTATTGTTGGGTCGATCTGTTGTTTGTTTTTTTTTAGAATAGTTTATCTAATGTATAAAAATAATCAGTTTGTAAAAGAGTTAGAGAGAAGAGTAAGAGGGGAGAGTTTCTGAGTGCTGAGAGTGCTGGAGAACAGAGCTTTCAATGTACAGTTTTTGGCAGAGAGTTTTAATGAAATTACACAGCTCTGACTTCTGAGATTCATGTGGTATGTTAATTTAGCATAAGTGTTTCTTGTGTTTCATATGTAATCTGTTATGTTCCATTTCGCTACATGATCATATCTAATTGAACACATGAAGTGTTAAAGTGAGAATTCATGCCTGCCATGCTCCGCTTTTAAGTTTGTTCAATTCAATGTTTTCTTCTGTTTAAGGAGGATTCAAAGTTATTGTTTGCCCTCCTTAGCTCCTCACCAGTCTTGCCATCCCATTTAAAATCTAGATTTGATGCTAAATGTCTTGCCTACCTTGCCTCAGTCGATAACCTGTGTTGTTCATCATATTTCTCTGTTTCAAGCTGTGATTTTGCCCATGCAGCCCAGAAAAACCCCGTTATTTAATTAAAAACCCCAAAATCAACTCTTTGATTAGTTTACTAGCCTAATATCAGTGTTACTTTATTGGTCATCTCCCTAATTGAAGATTTTAAGAGATAGACCGGAGAGAGCCTTCTCCTGCCCCGTAGGGCTAGCTACGGGGCTGAATGGTTTGATGTTGCCTTGAGGTTTGCCTTTCTCAGCCTGAGGTGAAATCTCAAGCGCTAACAAAGTTGATAAAGAAATTATCTAGCAAACTGAAGAAAATGGAGCTCGAGAATAAAAGCCCTTAGAGACATAACTTCCCGGCTACCAATCGAGTTTATAATCCCCAATACATAAGGCCTCCCCTATAGTGAATGCAAAGGTAGAGGAAAGAGAAAAAAGACCATATTCATCCTCCATTGTATATAGAAGATGATTCGAAGGAACTGTCACTAGAACCAAGCAATTTTCAAGGGAACTTGTACTCCTCTTTCTCCGATGAGGAACAAGAACTCAAGACATATGAAGAGGAGGAGGAGCTTCATGCCACACTGGATGATGATGAGATCGATGGCTATTGCAAACAGTTTGTTGACTTCATGTAGGCTCAGCTGCACAAGAAGTATGATTTGTGATCATCTAGAAAGAGATCAAGATCACAAGATCAGAATGAAGGTACTTCCTCCCAGGAGCCCCCTAAGTCTGTTGACAAGGAGAAGGGACTAGTAGACCCAATTATCTCAAGAAAGAAAGAATCCTCTGATCCAAACAACTATCAGCCTGAAGTCATTAAAGAAGGTAAGTCACCTCCTCCCACTAAACCCATTCATGAAAAAGAAAAGGAGCCTGTAGAAACTAACACTGGAGAAAAAGGCCATACACTCTTTAACCTCCAGAAAGAGCTTGAAAAAGTCAAGATCCCAGTCCCATTGTCTGAGCTCTTGAAATAACCCACTTACAAGGCCCAAGTCTCTCAGTTTTGTTCCCTTCCACTTCATTCCAACCCCTTGACAGTCTAAACCTACAGGAAGAAAGGCCTATGGTAGTCTTTGGACCACATGTTGAGGAGAAAGATCCTTCCACCCCACCTTTTTATGTCACTCTGGTAGTACATGACCTCCTGCTTCACAATTGCATGTTAGACTCTAGAGCTTCTCATAATTTGATGCCATTATCAGTAATGGAGCAGTTGGGTCTAGAGATAACCAGACCATATAAGGATCTCTATTCTTTTGACTCTAAGAGGGTCAAATGCTTGGGGATGATCAAAGACCTGGTGGTAAATTTGGCCCAGATCCCAACGAAAAGTGTGGTAATGGATATCGTAGTTGTTGACATCCCAACAAGGTTTGGTATGTTGTTGTCCAGGTCTTGGGGATCTAAGATTGGAGGGTCTATCAAGCTGGATCTGACTTATGCTACCATTCCTATCTTTGGTGGAGAGGAAAGGAGACTCTATAGAGAATCCAGATTCGTCAAAATAGTCACCATAGCTGATTGTTCTGACAATGCACCTGTGTATGGTACAGAAAGGGACATCTCCTGCTTTATGCTGGAAGAAGATGAATTCATTCTAGAAGAAACACAGATACAACCTGTAGTCTAATCAGATTGACAACTCAAAGAATGTAGCAAGGTATGGAAGTTGTATTTTGATGGGGAAAATTCAAAATAAGGAAATGGGGTAGGGGTGTTATTGATATTTCAATAAGATAACTTAATTCCTCTCTCCTTCAAATTGGAGTTTGAGGCCACAACCAACTAAGTGGGAGGAAAACATTGCAGTACATAAAGTTCTACAACTGAAAGGAAATGCTATTCCATGGGGTTTAGTTCCTTTGGAAAGGATATTCAAATGAAATGACATGGCTTCTGAGCTTGTTGAATAGGAAGCTGAGGGACATGTAGAAGATTGCAACATAGGCTCATAATTTGAACCCAGGTTGATCAAGTTATCAACAAAGATCCCCCAACACTACAAACATAGGTACTTAAATCTCCTAAAAGCTTATAGAGATGTTTTTGCTTGGTCTTATGATGATTTGAAAACTTTTGATGTAAATATTATGCAACATAAGATCCCTTTAAAGAATGATATGAAACCTTGTAATAAAAAGCTCAGATAGATTAATCCACTTCCACTCCCATCCGTTGAGAAAAAAGTGAAGAAGTTGCTTCAAGCTAAGATCATTGTACAACTGAGGTACTCAGAGTGGGTTTCCAATTTGGTTCTTGTTAGAAAGAAGAATGGAGAAATCAGACTGTGTGTAGATTTTAGGAATCTGAACAAATCTTCTTTGAAGGACAACTACCCATTGCCTAAAATGGACCACATTTTACAGAAAGTAGTTGGATTTGTCAGGATGTCAATGTTGGATGGTTTTTCAAGATATAACCAAGTGGCAGTGTAACATGAAGATCAAAATAAACTACATTCACAACCCCTTAAGGGACTTTCATGTACACAAGGATGCCATTCGGCTTAATAAACATAGGAGCAACATTCTAGAGGGCAATGGACATAGCGTTTGTGGGAGAGCAAGACAAATTTGTGGTGGTTTATCTGGATGACATCACTGTTTTCTCCAAAACAGATGAGGAGCACATTGAACATCTAAAGCTTACCTTTGAAAAGTGCAGAAAGTATGGACTGTCCCTAAATCCCAAGAAATCCTAGTTCGCTTTGAGCAAAGGCAAGTTGTTGAGGCACATAGTGGTGCAGGAAGGGGTAAAAATCGATCCTAAGTGGGTGGAGGCCATCAATCATATTTCCCTGCCAAGGAATAAGAAGGAGGTCCAAGTCTTCTTGGGGAGGATTAATTTCTTGAGAAGGTTTGTACCTAATTATGCAAAAATAGTGAGAGGCATTACCGAAATGTTGAAAAAGGAGAATGAAGTAAAGTGGAGCCCAGATTCCTAAGAATCCTTCTCCAGAATCAAAAGAGCCATTTTATATCTTTTGTTTTGCCTCCCCCCATACTTTAGCTATTGTGTTACTTCAGAAAAATAAAGAAGGTCGTGAGCAACCTATAGCTTTCTTCAGCCAGGTGTTGCGGGATCCTGAACTGAAGTATAATATATTGAGAAAACAAGCATATGCTTTAGTCAAAGCACTAAAGTATTTCAGAGTCTATGTGTTACACTCGAGCATCGTGGCTTATGTCCCAATAGTAACAGTTAAGGACATCCTAGTCTAAGGAGACAATGATGGTAAAAGGGGTAAGTGGATTGCAAATATCCAGGAGTATGAAATGGAGGTAAAACCCACTACACTCATTAAAGGACAAGGATTGGCAAAAATCTTATTGGAGTCAAATTTTCAGGCATTGGGGATCAATTTATTAACAGAAGAAGGTGAAGAGAGGACACAACCCATGATCAAGTCTTCAGTCCAGAAGATTCACACCAAATATGAAACTTCAACCTGGTATCAAAGTGTCATCCACTACTTATTGTTTCTGAGATGCCCAACAAAGGTGGAAAAATCCAAGTACAGGGCATTGAGGGCCCAAGCCCAGAAGTTCGTGATATCAAATGGGAAACTGTACTGGAAGGACCCAGTGGGAATTCTACTACTGTGTTTAGTGGATTTTGAAACACAAAATGTGATGGATGAGTTCCATAATGGAGTTTGTGGGGGGCACTACAACTAAAAGACCACAACTCATAAGATATTTAAAGAGGGGTTCTATTGGCCCAAACTATTCGGGGATATTCATTCTTATGTTAGGTCTTGTCAGCAGTGTCAAGTGTTTGTTGAAAGGAAAAAATTAGCTCCACTCCCCTTGATCCATGTTTGTGTAGAAGAACCCTTCAGGAAATGGGGATTAGACTTCATCGGAGAGATACATCCTCCTTCCAGTGGCCAACACAAGTGGATCCTTACAGCCATAGACTATTTCACCAAGTGGGTAGAAGCAATCCCATCTAGGAATGTAACTGACATAGTGGTAATAAAATTTCTAGAGGAGAATATCTTGGCCCAATTTGGATGTCCCGCAAAGATTGTGATTGATAATGCCCAGGTATTTAAGTCTGCAAAATTATGCACTTTTTGTCAGAAAGTTAACATCACAGTTGGTCACTCCACTACTTACTATCCTCAAGGCAATGGGTTGGTTGAGTCTTCAAATAAAATGGTGGTGAGAGTCCTGAAAAAGACAATTGCAGAAAGTCAGAAGAATTGAGATTCACAACTAAAATTTGCAATATGGGCAAACATGGTCACTCCAAAATGATGCATAGGTAAATCCTCTTTCGATTTGGTTTATGGAAAAGTTGTTGTATTCCCTATTCAGCTTACTATGTCAGTGGCTAAGATGCTACAAGATGCAGAAGATGAACTCAACTTCCTACCTAGAAGGATACATGAATTAATGGAGCTCCAGGAGACCCGAGAACATGTAAATCATAGGTTGGAAAAATACTAGCAAAAAATGAAGTTCTTGTTTGATAAGAAATCTAGGGACAAGCCTCTTCAACCAGGAGATCTAGTCCTAAGGTGGAATGTGAAGAAAGAATACAAAGGGAAACATGGTAAATTTGATCCCTTATGGTATTGACCCTTCAAGATTAACGAGACTAAAGAAAACAATACTTTTATGCTAGAGAACTTGGAGGGTGACATGCTTGAGATGCCCGTAAATGGGAAATTCCTCAAGATTTATTTCCAACATTAAGAGGTTCAACTCTCACCCATTGTACATACAAGTGAGCCATTGTAAAATATCATTAATGCTTTCAATTCTTTATATTTTTGTTTTTATTTTTATATGCATGAATAAAATGACGCCATGCCAAATATATAGAAGGTTAGTAGTCTGCAAGATCTCAGCATCTTTCTAGCAAGGCATTTTCCCCAGTTGGATCAAATGTTGTCACCTCCCAAAAAAAGAGTTCCAATTGTACAAAGAAGGCAAAAGAACAAAGATTCTTGGAGAAAATCTCCAAGCCACAGAAGAACTTGAAGTTAAATCTGACCCCCTCCAATGGATAGTGCTCAAAATTAGCTTTCCAACGGTATATGGAACTCCTCAAATGGACTTCGGAATAAAAAAGGTAGAGCAAATTGAAAGGTACCCATGAAAACCAGAAAACCAGAAAACTAGAAAACCAAGGAAAATGCTTAAGTATAATCCTGGATCCTGCAAATCGGATTTTTCTAAAGCAGACGCAGGGGAAGTCAGAGAAAAATAGCGATCAACGATCGCTAATATTAGTAATCGTAGAGCGGAGGTCCAAGGCATAGTATATATCAATGATCGGGGGGGGGGGTCCTGCAGTATTGGCAGGGTCACATGTCGGCGATCCCGCATATTGGAGCTCCAAGGCGTCAGAGTAATAGGAGATCAGCACATCGCAATCAGCGATAGAATAGTTGACACTCTTTCAAAGTTCTGGTTGCGATTAAGATTGTCAGGATTTTAGCCTCTAGTGTTAAAGCGTCAGGAAAGCCTTGAAATGTTTAACAAAGGAAATCAACAAAAAACCAAGGGAAGGCGGGCCTTTCTCTCTCTCGTCTAAGGGGGCCACGTGGCAGAATTCTATTGTTCCCGATAGGGCCATGTGGTGGCTAGCATCACCTTGACGTGGTAGTACGGTGGACACGTGGCATGTTGTTCTGGCATTTTTATGGTCTTATGGGGGCATATCCAAGTGACACATGTCACCACTTAGGAAGCAACATGTGACAGTGATGATGTCACTAATTGGAGATTGGAAATCGGAGGTCGAAGCATGTTATGCATCAAAGTGGAATTGTCGATTGAAAACCTCCGATTGGGGGGCTCTAATATAGGGGTTGGCCTATAGTCATGGGAAGAGTCGAAGAACCAAGAGCTAAGTAGAAAAGGTGATCGATGTTCATTGTTTCATGAAGCTTGTTTAGTGTGAAGTCCTTATTTGCCGAGCTTCGATATTCGGCTAAGCAGCCGGTCATATGACAAAAAAGTGATGAAAGGGATAAAAAAAGGGGCTAAAGAGCATCGGAAATTGTTATTTTGTAAGGTTTTTTTAGTGTTAAGTGCTAGTGCTGGAAAATCTCTGATATTACACTTTGGTCGTTTTAAAGGGCATGTATGGCTCCGATAGTGTTATGCAGGAAGTCTAGAGGAACATATGAGCTGGTAGTTGTACTAAAGTGATGTTTCGATTATCGAGGGTGATCACTCTCAGTTCCTGCAAGTCACGAATTAAAACTGTTAAGACTGAAAGTTAAAGGGGAATGACTAGGAGTGTATGAGGCATGATGCGGCATAAATGTGGCTAGACCAAAAGCCATCCGAGGAAGTGGCAAGGAGATATTTTCATACACCATCATTCAGTTTTCATGTTTTGTTATTCAGTTTGTTTATTAGTTTTCCATTCTGTTTTATATTAAAGAAAAACATCTTTCTATTGTAGTAATTGGAGGCGACAAAGCCTACACGCCAAGACAACTAGTCATGCAAACAACTAGAAGCTTAGGACTGAGATATTTTTGTAATTGATTTTCAAGCTCTCCCTCTCGTTATAAAAGGGAGGAATAAACACGTAACAAAGGTTCATAATTTTGGGATGATTGTTCTTCTATAGGACCTTTCCTATTTTCATAAAGGTATGAAGCTTTTTGTATTCTGGTTTTCTTAAAGAGATTAATACAAAGTTTATGGTGATTCCAACTGATTTGGATTGCAGTATGTTCTTCTCCCTCTGTCTTTCATATATGTTTTAATTATTCACAGATTGCACGTCATAATAGCAGCTAGTTATATTTCCCTTTAGATACAAATTCATTTAAATCAAAACGTTGGTGGATAATGTTTGTTTCAAGGCGGAAATCAAGTCTTTAAAAAGCGCTCCATGTGTCTTAGAAGTTCATAGCATCCCCTTTCTCTCGTTTCTCTCTGAGTCTTGATATATAGGATTCTTATGTCTTAAACCCTATATGATGGATTCCTCCTCTGTTATCTTCCCCCATTACATATGTTTCAACAACTAAATCGCTGCAAATTATGGGCCTTATTTGGCCACCTTAAGCCAAAGATTATTTCCTAAGTACTCATGTGTATCAACTGCTTTCTACTCAGTATCTTATGAATGATTCTAAATCAAACGCATTTGTAATTTCTGCGACAAACTAAAGTGTTGCAAGTCTTTTCTACAACTCTACCCAACACTTTTTAAGATTTCCTAGGCATTGGTCTATAATCAACCCAGAGGTTGTCTCTAGGAAGCTTTCCCTATCTCCAGAAGTACTTGTGCCTCGGGTGCATAAAAAAAAGACAACACTACTCACATACTTCCTTTGAACAACACAATCCATTGTCCACAAAAATCTCTCAAGTCGTCATTGTATGAACCTCCACACTCTGTAGAATCTATTAATAATAAAATAAGCACTTGGAAAAAGCATGGAGTTGGGTTACACTTTTTGGCGAAACAAGGCGTGTTTAGGTGGAAAAAACAATGGCTTGATCAAGCCTTTTTTAAGTGCTCGACCGAGATCCTTGGGCGCTAAAAAGGTGGCGCGATCGAGGGTTAAAACTAACCCTTGATCAAGCTATAGTGCTCGATCAAGCTTTAGGGTTCGATGGAGCCTTTTTTTTAATATATACCGACCTCACGATTTGTGTGTGTCATTTGCATAGTCTGCAAGAGTTGGATCGAGAGTTTGAGAGTAGCTCAACAGAGATTATTAGAGCTTGATCGAGCAATGGAGAGTTCAAATCAATCTTGCCAACATCGCAAAGGCTTAAACAAAGGTAGGTACTCTATGCTTTACCTTTCTCATTTAATTTTTTTTGGAAAAATGTAACAAATTAATTAAAAAAACAACCATCTGTAAAAGCCATGAAAACCAATTAATTAAAAAAAAACAACCATACGAAAACTATGAAAACCACAAAAAAAACTCTTAAAAAAAACTTAGAAAATCACTAAACCAACCAATAAAACCATAAAAAAAAAAACCATAAAAAAACCTTCAAAACAACTTAGATAACCATAAAACCACTAAAAAAACACTACAAAACAACCTAGAAAACACTTCAAAACCACAAAAAAACTATAATTTAGGTTTTAAATTTGTTTTTTACTTGCAATGTTTTGTGTATTAAACACATATTTTCTTATTTTGAATGGTAAAAATATTATTTTTTAAATTGTCTTCAACTGATGTGTTTGAATTTAATGTATATGTTATTATGCTTCTAGTTTGTTAATTATATGTGTGTGTGTGTGTTAAAGTATGTTTATGATTTATAGGTCCTCAACAAGACAAAGCTGAGGGTCAAAGTATAACATCGATCCCTTCGTGGGATGAGGCTACCACTCAGATCACATTAGAGGATGTTACGACCCATCATACATAGATCACATCAGAGATAGAGAAGATCCTTGCTAATTCATTGACTCATATTGCATTGTCTTTGTTGTTGGATAGCATGACTAGGTTAATTGAGACATACCAAAGGTCAGGCCCACATAGCCACATATTATAGTTCATACATAGGGTCAGTGTTGAGAAATCTAGGGGCAACAGTATAAGTGATTTCTCTTAGTTATGTTAACTTCTTGTGAAGAATTTTTATTTTTCTTGATTATATTGTTCTTTAGCTTTATTACTATTTTTTTCTTTTCATCAAATAGCTACCAAAACATAATGAACAATGAGACAAAAGATACAAGATATAGGCTATCATCCAGGGCCAAAACCTATCCATTCTTGAGAGGAAAACCCACTGTCTTCTTCTTATAGAATCTTTAATTGATGAATTCCAATACCTAGACCCTTGACTTACAACCTTGCCAAGATCAAGTCAATCCCTGCTTCAAGTCAAAGTCAATTTCTTCTTTGATTCTGCTTCGTCCTTAACCTTTGTTCCTGCAATCCTGGTCTGGACCTTTTGACCTTCCTTCTTGCAATTCTCGCCCCCCTACAATCCACTGTCCTTTTTGCATGTGTGACTAGATTAGGGCTCTTTTAACCCTCTTTCTCCTTCTCTAGACTTGGGCTAGTTTCATAGTGAATTCGGTCTGCCAAATGGATCATTTCCTTCCCTTAATTCAGTCTTCTTGAGGTGAATATACCTTTGATTTATAGCAGCAAAATGTGTCATAGTCTCCTCGCATGTGTGGAGAGAAAATAACCCAAAATCAATTCAGAAAAATCATACTTCTCTTTGCCTCCTTTATGCTTCTCCTCTTCACTCCTTTTATCCTTCTTGTGATCAAATGACAAGTGTGAGAAATGTGTGTTTGAGAGACATTGACTGCTTCCTTATATAGGCTTCTTATCCCTTGAAATAAGGCTGACTTGTTGCTATAGTATCCAACTTGATTGATAGCCTTTGACTTGATATTGGAGGGTTATTTTGACTTTTTTCTTTTGCTCAAATAATATTCTTACAATATGTAACATGCCCAAGAAGGGTCTTTCATACATGACAATGACTCCCTAGACTTGTAGACTCAACGACAAGCCCTAAAAGCTCTTAATGGGAGCTTAACCTAAAAACAAATTCTCTTCACCATGAAACCCATGCCTCAAAATCAATAATAATAAATTTATTTTTCTCATTACATCAAATACAAAAAATCATGATTACATATTGTCATTACGAAGACTGAACCTAGATACATTTTTCAACGCTCCCTCTTAACCAGGGAAGTATTCATAATCCACACAAGGTACTTGGACATTCTCAATCCGAAGAATTCTCATAAGAAGAGTCAGAATGGTAACTCATTTGTATAGCATCATATCATCCAGCATTGTCACATAGGTGTTCTTGACTAACAAATCTATCTCTCCACAAGATCAGAGCACAATGTTGGCGAGACTAATGATTTATAGACACATTCATTATTGTCTCTTCAAGGAACATACCCCACCTAGGTGTTCACAAGCTATGTCCTTCCAAGACTATTCTTATCTTGGATTCCTAGTCTCAAAGAATATAGGTCCTCTACGACTACTCTTAACTTTGATACTCTACCACGACTTCAAAGAGCATTAGATGCCATATGCTTACCTAATCCTCCATTATTTCTTCCCAAGTGAAGACAAGAATGATGTGTCTATCTCTCCATCTCAACTAGGGATGATATACCCATTACATTGAAGGAATTTACTCATTCCTATAAAATGAATGTACCCAAGCTCCCTCTTAGCTTAGGGACTTGCGTCCAAGTTTCTACCAAGTTAGAAACTTGCTTCTAGTCTCCCTCTTAACTAAGGACCCGTTTCTAGCAGCAACTCTTTATTCATTGGTGAGATTATGGTATCTTCAACTTCTTGTAGTACTCCTTCATTCGATGTCATGAATTTCATCTTTAATATTATGGAGCCTTCATCTTTGTAGGGCATTGACCATACATCACTTTCCTTCATGAGCCATATTGGTCATGTCATCCCTCTTTTTGTTGGAAAGTGATATTCTAGTTCCCATCTAGCTTTTTCTTTATACAATTGCTTCTTCCATGTCATGTTCCATCTAGCATCTTTCATCCAACCACATGAGTGCTTAGTTTCAGGTAACATCTACAACTCTCTTTCAAAAGCCTTGTATCAACCCAACCAAATGTTTTTCAAAAAATAAAAATGGACATTAAATAAAAGTTACCTTTTATGATGGCCTTTCATCATGACATCTGTTTGCTTGCATTATTAACATCCCGCACATATATTTGACACATCTCCAAGATATACAATGTCAAGTGTCTCCTTCTTTTCCAAACTTCACCAGGGTCTTTATATCTTTCCTACAAATATATTATAGCCAAATCTTTTATTCATTTATATGTTGATTTCTTTCCCCATAGTTGCATTTTTTCATGATCTCTCCTTAACTTCTTCACATATTGTGCCCAAGGAACTTTTATCCATAGTTCCTTCACTTTCTCAACCACCTCATATTCCATATGAGGACTTATTATGTTGATTTCATATAGTCAACATGTGAAACATGCCTTCATGTATCCTTTCAAAGGAGGTGATCCCTTTTTCTTTATCATGCTCATGAGGTAGAGAATTTATCCCTATTATCTGCAACTATTTGACATGAACAAATTTTATCAAATACATGCATACATACCTCATTTCTTTTTGGTCATTTAGACTTATTTCAGCAACTCCCTTGATTGAAAGAACTTCAATCACCTTGACCTGCTTCACTTCTTTTGAAATCACACCATCATCCCATGAATCCCATACAAGGTGGAATTCTCGGTGAGACACTTGCTTCCTCTAGTAGGTGAGCCTTCCAATGAAGACTCTAATGGAGGATCTTGACCACCCTCATCCCGCAAATGTTTCTTTTGAATAATGTATGATATAATAGATGATTTTCTTCTTCCCATAAGTACTACTTATGGTTCTACTAAGGTTACCAAGAGCTACATCCTTCTATTGATGAATTCCATAGACTTTTACTTCAACTATCTTTCAAGTTTTTTTATGACGATGTCATGATCTCTTGATCCTATCATATGAATTTATCATGCCATCATCATAGTGACCTTTTTGTATTGACTACCCAGGTGGAGACTTTCTTCACTCCCTCTCCATCTTGCTGAGATCCTAACATTTTTCGTTATACAAATCCCTTCTTGCATCATGTTTCTTAGAACAAAGGTTCAACTCATTCATCTTTACTTCTTGTACCTGCAATATCAATTGAAAAGCACCCCAAGCAAAGTATACAATACTAAAACATGATGCCAAGGTTTCTAAGATTTTCATGCAATGAAGAGGTCATCCTAGGGATTCTAAAGTTCAAACCCTAGATCAGATTATATTCCCTCTTTATGTCATGCTAGGGTTCATTTTTTTCCCTAGAATACCAACAAACCTTAGAATAATATATTCAATCCACAATATCTTAAAATATACCATACATACCTTATGGTTACATACCTTTATCGAGAAGACTTGAAATTTCAGATGTCATCTTCATTGATTTGATTTCGGGTGTGAGATATTATTTATTATACTCATCTACTACTTTTTCCAAGTATATGTTTGCCATATACCTTGTATTGGTGTCCTTACAGACAAAAAATAGCCATAATTATATCAATGTTTCTCTTTGTTTTCTTGACAACTAGTTGCTACAGGATTGTTTCCTTAGCTCTTTCCAACTTCTTTACAATTAATACATCCTTTTCAAAGAATATATATGGGATTGATGACTTCATTACATGAACTCAGTCACCACCAAATTTGAACTTGTAAGAAGAGTATAGTAGTTATGTCACAAGGACACGTCTTTGAAGATGAGATTTGCGCTATCGTAGAGATAAAAAGATCTATACTTCAAACTTTTAGCAAATTTGAATTATTGACGGAGATCAACCCTATGTATGACTTGTAGGGTGACATGATCTCAGAATCTCATATATGTGGTTGATGAAGGTTTAATTTCATGTAAAAATATGGATAATTCAGACTCCTTCTCCTTGTAATGAATTTTGGTCTTCAAAAGATCTTGATGGTAGACTTCTTTTTCTTTGACCTCTTATCATAGATCTGAAACTTTGGCCTATCTGAAATTACCATGGTACATCACGTGTGAGCTTAATGGGGCAGATCTATGAGTCTCTGCTAGATTTACATACTTCTCCTTGTGATTTCGATTAAGACTTCTGCTTCCTTCTTGACCCTTATCTCGGTTCCTTGAAGACTTAGGTAACCTACTACAGAAACCCTAGGTTAATTGTGTAACCTAAAAATGGGCAAGACTTTCTCCTCTTTCATTCACTTGAATATAGGCTCCTTCTAGACCAATTCAGCTTTCATTTCAATCTTCTTGACCCTTGGAACACCTTCTAAATATGACTGTGGTTTCATCCTTTTGTATATGAAAGTGTTCCCTAGCAGCGGTCCGCACGTGTGAGAGAGAAGACCCAAAATAGACCCAAATCAACATGTATGTTATTACAATTCAATTTTAAAAATAAATTATTTAAACTGTAAAGCCATATATATATATATATATATATATATATATATATATAGATAGATATACATACATGAATTTTTTTGTGGCTCACCCTTATATCATTGCATGGACAACTTTTTTAAGTATTTCAATCAATTTTTCATCTCAAGATTCAATTAAAAAACACAAATATGATTGAAATCAGTTTTATTCATTCTTAATATTAAAAGATGTCATGTAAACAACAACTAGGTTTTATTCAACATTATTTGTTTTGAGATTATCTACAAGAGCTTAGTCATAACATGACATAAGTTAATCATATTGAAATTTAATATATAGGTCAAACAACAATATATGACAACATTTCTATAATTTTATATAATGTTATCGAATTTCCTAAATTTATAAGTAGTTATCCAAGTATTTAAATAAATTCCTTATGATGGAAATTTAAGTTCTATTTAATTTTAAAAAACACAAATATGACTGAAATAAGTTATATATTCAATTTTAAAGGATGTGGAGATGTACATTAAGGGAATTTTGAGGTCTAAAATGGGCCTCCTAGGGAAATTATAAAATAATAGTGGCAATAATAAAATAAGATTAGATTACATCATCAAATTTTTGAGGGAAAAAAGAAAAAAACTATTTTTCAACTCGTATTTTCAACTTATCTCCCTAAGGTTTTAGTCAAATTTTAAGGTGGAGTACTCGTTGGATGCAAAATTTGATTCATCATCCAAGGAGTACCATGTTGCATACTTTCGATGAACCCTGCTACGTGAAAATTGAGAAATACATGTAACACGTGATTGCAATCATGTTTTTCCATGTATTTCTCATTTTTCGTGTCGCAGAGTCCATCAAAAGTATTCAACATGGGTACTCCTTGGATGAGGAATCAAATTTTGCATCCAACAAGTACTCCCTCTCAAAATTGGAGTAAAACCTTAGGGAGATAAGTTGAAAATACGAGTTGATAAAATAGTTTTATTATTTTCTATTTTTTAACTTTTTACTTTTTTACACCAAAAATGGCGAATCATCCCCCGTAGTTGACATCATCATCTTGAATCCTATTGGTTCTTATAAATTTTATTTTGGTTGTACATTTTTCTTAGGAGGTCCATTTTAGCTCTCAAAATTCCCCTAATGAAAGTTACAAATACAAATTTTATTTGATTTTATTTTGTTTGAGGTTATCTACAAAAACTTAGTCATAATGAACGCCATCAATAATTTTTTTGTGCTTACATTGAAATCAATGCATAATGTTAAACTAATTACGTTGAAATTAATGTACACCATATATCTAGTTACATCATTTATCTGAAATCAACATCTTCGCTGAAATCAATGCATCTAATGCAAGAAATCAAATAGGATGAGACATCAACATATACACTAAAATCAATGCATCTAATGCAAACAATCAAATAGGTTAATTAGAGACAACATCTACACTGAAATAAATGCATATAATGTTGCAAGCAATCAAATAGGATTAGAAATCAACATCTACATTGAAACCAATGTATCTAGTGCTAGCAATCAAATAGGATTAGGAACCAACATCTACACTGAAATCACTGCACATAATGCAAGCTCAATTAAACAAGATTAAATTAACATCTTCAATTAAATGAATGTGTCTAATGCAAGCAATGGAATAGAATTAGAAATCAACATCTACATAGAGATCAATGCATCTAGTGCAAGCAATTTTCTTCCCTTTCTCTCCCCCCTCCATCTATATCAATATCTCCCTCCATCTCTCCTTCTTTGTCTCTGTATCTGACCCCCCTGTCCCCCATAAACACACACACTCTCTCTTCATATCTATCTATCTCTCTCTTCTTCCCTCTCTCCCCCTTCCATTTATATCTCTATCTCCCTCTGTATCTCCTCCATCTCTTTATATCACCCCACAAACATACACATTGTTTCTTCATATCTATTTATATCTCTTTTTCTTCCCCCCTCCATTTATTTTCCCTCCCACTCTCCTCTCTCCATATCTCTCCATCTCCCTTGTCACTCACTCTCTCTCTTTCTCCACCTTTCTCTCTCTATATGTCTTGAACTGCTTTCTTCCCTATCTTTTCCTCCAACTCCATCTCTCGAGCTCCCTCTCTTTCTCGAAGACTCTCTCCTCCTCTCCCTCTCTCCATATTTATGTCCCCCCCTCTCTATCTTACCCGTCTCTCCCACTTTCTCTCACTCTATATTTAAAAAAATTCAAAATACTTCGAAACACACACACACACACACACACACACATATATATGTTTTGATGTTATACAAGAATTTAATTTTTTTATATAATACATATTTAAAATGCAATATATCAGATGTGTGTTGTACATTCACCTGGAGGGGAAATAATAATTTTTCATCGAAATATTATCTAAAATTTTCCAAAATATTAATGTTCCAGCTACCTCCATCAAAGATACATAGAGCACTTCCTGTCTTTCAATTGAAATTGTTTAGGTTTTATTTCTTTAAAGGTAGTTTTAGGTTATGATTACTTCAAGATTTTAAAATTATTATATATTTTATTATGTTAGATTTATAAAAAAATTAGGTTAAATAAAATTAACATATATTGAGATAACTTGTATGACTCTTTTTGTGTTAATGACTCTTTTGTTGACACCTATGGTGTATATCAAACACATTTATTAATGCGTTTGTGCTAGTATATATTATAATATAAGAGATCTTATATTATATTAAAGTTAATAATATTCTTAATCCAAAGTTAATAAATTTAATATTAACATATATATATATATATATATATATATATATATATATTGTGAATAAGATAGATTATATTATTGCATAAAAGTTGTATTTACAAAAGGTTGGATTGTGCGAGCAAAACTCTCCAACACAAGAGCCAACAACACATGCCTTCCTGGCTTTCGATGGAACAATTTTACATTGAAGCTTTCAAAAAATAATTTTGAGATTTTCTGAGGAAAATTACAAAGAGTTGTGTTGATACTATCTCCCGTGAAGTAGAAGGGAGGGGTGACAATGAAGAAGGTACAATTGTCCCAAAATTCCTTATTGCCTATACATTGCCTACCGATGAGAGCTCTTCGACGACTAAGAGCCAAAGAGAGTAGCATGTCAAAAAAAGAAGTGTGCCTCGGGTGTTAAGGATTTTCCTCTGCAGACTCATCTTCCAGGTTGATGGGAAACTCTCGAGTACTGCCTTCCTGTGCAACTGGGGCCATTGGACGCCTGGAGGAAGTTCATGTTGCCTCCTTTTTTATGCTGGGAGAGCCTTCGACTGACGAACAGACCCCCGTGGTATCATGTTTCTTCAACATTGTGTAGTGTGGAGATTCCCTAGTAACAAAGTGACAGTGGTGCACTGATTCCACGTAGACAACAAACTTGTCCGTAAGCATATAATTTTTTTCTTTCACAGCCTTGGACATTTCGCCCTGCTCCTGCATTGCTAGAATAGGGAGCATTTTAAGCTGCCAGGAGAGGTCAATTGCATGAGTGTACATGTTCTCCTTGACCTTGGGGAGACTTGGGGCAGGCATCCACTCAAATTCCTTCGCCACCTATTCTGAGGGCACCCCTCATCTAAGGACCCTCGCCTAAGTTTCCAGGTTAGATATATGTTCATGTGTCTCCGACTTAACAACAATGGCATAATTCAGGGCTTCTCTCCTAGAAAAATATTTGGCTTTGGTGGTGGGCGGAGAACCCAGTTTGTTCGAATGGGAGGGGTCATGACCGCGACCTCGATCGCGACAAGGAGCCAGGCTTGAACCGCGCCTGGGCGCCCTGAAAGGGGGAGGGGGGATCAACAGGCAGAAAACAAAATGGAGTCGGGAGAAACAAGACGCAGGAGCAAGCAGGGTGAAGAGGAGGAGCAGGTAGGAGGGGGTATACGTAGGGGTTGGAGAGTATTGAGTGGCAGGGAGATCAGAGGCGGGGAATGAATGTGGATCGTGGGAGGTACAAGAGGTTGGTGAGGGAGGTTGTACCAGAGGGGGATGATAGGATGGATGGACGACGCCCTTGAGGGGACACAGAGCTTCTATTAGCTCCTTTAGCATGACTAGCATAAGGATTGCGGCACGGGGTAAATTTCCTTTAGTACTACCTTTGGCCGAGCAACTGCTATCATAATTATTGAGACTGGAGATCTCAAAGCAGTTAGTGCTCGTTATTCTAATTTTCCTTTTCATTGATGGTCTCACATTGCTGACGCAGCCTACCGTGCTCTAGGTCAGTCCAGGCCAACGATCATACATGATAGTTGCCCACCATACCTTCATTTTCTAGCCTATCAGCAAGGCCATTCCCTTTATGCCTGAAATATTGTAAATGGAGCCCTCCCACCTTCTCTATGTGGCATTTTATCCTTTGGATGATTCTGTTTAGGTGTCAGTTGTCTGACACCCTAGCAGCTTCCATGCCTTGTTGTAATTTGCAACTGGCCTAAGTTGCCAATGTCGAGTCCCCTTCCATGATCAAAGACCCAAAGTTGTGGATTTTGGCAATGGTCAGCCTGTGTTCCAAGGCCTACAATTCCACTGCATTGTTGGTAGTGTTTCTGAGATTTCCCGCATAGATCCATATGATTTCTCCTTGCGAGTTCTGGAAAACACCCTCGAAGCCTGCTCTGCCTGAGTTACCTTTTGCTGCCTCATTATATTTTAGTTTGAGAGTGCCTATCTCCGGGGGAGACCAGTGGTCTGCAGTTCCTAGATTTCCCGAAATCCTTGAGGCCTTGGAGTACTGGGTGAGATGAAGATCCAGGAGGGTAAGAATAAACAGATATGAACAACTGGGAGGGTCGCTGGGGCTCTAAAGAGTGGAAGAAGCCATCGTTTCCCTAATAGTCTGCTTGACTATGGAAAAAACAACCTCTTCCTGATTGTGGATTCCCCTGAAAATTTTTGCATTCCTCTCCTTCCACAGAGCCCAACAAATGATACCTGGTATAAGGTTCTAGGCTCTATTCACCAGAGGATTAGGGGATAGGGAGGATCTCCAATTCTCAATGGTATTGAGGATGGAGGAGATATCCCTATCCAAAACTTTGAAAACTAAATAGACCCAATTCCACAGCTTGTTTGTGAAGGGGCACTCGTTCAGCAAATGGTTAGTTGTTTCTTCACTTTTCTCACAAAGATTGCATCTAGAGGGGCCAGTGAACCCTTTCTTCCTTAAGTTGTCCTAGGTTAGAATTTTTTTGTGCATGATGAGCCATAAAAATAGGGTGATTTTTGGCCAGTGTTTCCTCTCCCACAGAGTCTGCCATTTTTGCTCCATTTGATGTTGGTCATGGAGCACAATGTAGCTGTAAGCTTCCTTTAAGTTGAAGTGCCCGATCAGATTCTTCCCCCATCTGATCTTGTCCTCATTGGTTTCAACTTGAATTTGTCTTTCCTAGAGTTCGCTCGAGATCTCCTACCACTCCAGAGGGTTAGGTGGGGGTTCCCAATCTTTTTCGTCTAACCATTCCCTCCAGTTGTCACTACCATTGCTAGGTTTCCAGTATTGGTTGACCCTGTTCTTGCCCTTGTTTTGCATACTTATCTAGATCTGTCTAAATTGATATTTTTTAAGATTCAACCTTTGTTTCCAGGCATCTTCCGAAAAGAGAGCTTTATCCTCATTACCTTCCTCCCGGAAACTATGATTCTGCATGACTGCTTTATTGTTCCAAGCATGGTTCCATATGGCAGACATCTTTATGGTCCCATTGAGCTTGATGAGATCATGCGAGTGGGTAGGAACATATTTCGCTTTCCAGATGATACCCCAGGGGGAGTTGGGGTTTTCAATCCATCACCATCATGTTTTGGCTTAAAGGGTTTTCCCTAAGAGCTCAGGGTCCCTCAGACCGAGACCGCCTACTTTTTTGGGTTTACACAACTTGTCCCAAGCCACCAATGCCCACTTCTGCTTCTTTTCCGAGCCCCTCCACAGGAAATTTATCTGGAGGTTTCTAAGAGTGTTGGAGATGGATTTGGGGGTTGCAAGGGCAGAGTACAAGTAATGGGGTATGGTCTGCAACACAAACTTGACTAAAACCAAACGACCTGCCAAATTGAGAGATTTGAAGGTCCAGTTAGCTAGTCTTTTTTCCATTTTGGTGATAAGATATTCCCATGTTGAATGAGCCAGGGGCTTGTTAGTAAGAGGGACTCCAAGGTATTTTGAAGGGAGGTTGCATCTCTGAAATTCCATTATTCTGGAAATGTTCCTTTGGATGGCTAGAGGGGTGTTAAAGAAAAACAATTTGGACTTCTCTTGGTTTATGGAGGTGCCAGAAGCAGCAGAGAAACCTGAGAGGATGGCTTTGAAGGATAAGGCTTCTTTGATTGTGGGGAGGCCCATTAACAAGGTATCATCAATGAATTGTTGATGTGTGGAGGGAGGAGCAGAGGTATAAAGCTTGAGGCCAGATAGGGCATTGGTGGAAGAGGCAGTCGTGATGGATCTGTTGAGGCCCTCGGCCATAGTGACAAAAAGGAAGGGAGAAATAGGATCCCCCTGATGGATGCCTCTAGATGGGAAGAAGGGTTGAGATGGGGAGCCATTCAGGAGAATCAAGAAGAAA
The DNA here is from genome assembly GCA_031772625.1 of Pinus tabuliformis. Lineage (NCBI taxonomy): Eukaryota > Viridiplantae > Streptophyta > Pinopsida > Pinales > Pinaceae > Pinus > Pinus tabuliformis. The sequence goes on from CM062804.1 coordinate 243,877,584, forward strand.
GCCCCAAAAACCATCGCCATAATCCATTTAATGTAGTCCTTGTGAAAACCAAAAGCAGCAAGGAACTCTTTCATGTAATCCCAACTGATTTTATCAAATGCTTTGGACATGTCCAATTGCATCATCATTCCAGGCTTCCTCTAAACTTTAAGAGAATGAATTAATTCATGGGAAAGGATGATGCTATCCAGGATTTGCCTCCCTTCCACATAACCAGATTGGTGCTAGGAAATCAAAAGAGGCAAGATGATTTTTATTCTATTGGCCAAGACTTTTGAGATGATCTTGTATATGACGTTGCAGAGGGCTATAGGACAAAATTTTTCCGGGGAGTCAGCGCCTTCATCCTTGGGAATTAAGGTTAGAAAGGTGGAATTTAGAGCTTTTAGAACAAATTTTTGAATTCTAGACTCCTCCACCAAGGTGTGAACCTCATTTTTTATCAGAGGCCAACATGCTTTGTAGAGGTCTATGGCAAACCCATCTGGACCCGACGCTTTACCATTGGACATAGTCATAACTACTTCCTCCACCTCTTACATTGAAAGTTTCCTCAATAGAATTTTATTGTGATCCTTGGTGAGGATAGCCAGAATGTTGTTGGTTATTTCTTGAATAGCCCTTGCCTAATCAGTCCTAGGCTCAGTTAGGAGATTGTTGAAGTACTGATTTAGTTCGGCGACCATGTCCTCATGAGAGTGGATAAGGTTTCCCTCTCTATTTTTTAGGGCCAAGACCCTATTGTGTCTTCTCTTCTATATCATTGAACAGTGAAAGAAAGTTGAGTTTCTTTCCCCACACTTTAGCCAGTTAATGCGGGATTTCTTATGCCAAAGTTTCTCTTCTTGAGAGACCCTTTCCTCCCAATTTTTTTGAAGATTAAGCTCTTCATGTTTCCTTTGTTCAGTGATGCCCTCACTAATGATTTTTTGTTGGAGGATTTCCATTTTAAGTTCCAGGTTCCTTTTGTCAGTGATGATGTTGCCAAAAGTTTCCTTGTTCCAGAGTTTGATCTCATTTTTTATGGATTTCAGTTTCTACTGGAATTTATACATCTTGTTTCTGGTTTGGGGCATTGGTTTACTCCACCATTCTTTCATTTTTTCCATGAAATCTAGGTGCTCCATCCAAAAGGATTCGAATCTGAAGGGTCTATTCTTCAGGCCAGAGGAAATGTGAACCTTCAAGGATATTGGCCAATGGTCGGATCCTGATTGAGGAAGAATTATTGCCTCCGTTTCCCAGGAGGTGAGATAGATCTCTTCTGAAAGAAGGAATCGGTCAAGCCTGGAAGCAATTTTCTTGTCTCCCCCTCGTCTATTATTCCAAGTGAAGATTTCATTGTTCGTAGGGATGTTAATTAGACTAAGGTCCTCAATGGTGGACTAGATGGCTTCAGAGTCCTTACCAAGTTTTCTTATGCCTCCCTTCTTTTCCCCGAGGTTTATCACCATGTTGAAGTCACCCGCAACAATTTTGAAAGGAAGGTGGATGGAATCAAGGAGTTTACTTATGCTCTGCAACATCTTGATTCGTTCCACCGCTCTATGTGGAGCATAGATATTGGTGACACAAATGTTGTCATTAGTGCCAATGATTTTCAAAGCAGCAGTGATGGAGTGTTTTGTGGAAACTTAGGGGTAAGATCATACTGAGAGATTTTCCACATGGTCATGATTCCTGCTGCTGATCCTGTGGCTGAGTTTGCAGTATAACTATATTGCTTAAAACATTTTTTTTGAAGGAGAGTGAGGTTAGCCATGTCAAGTTTGGTTTCTTGAATTAATAGGATATCCGGATTATCCACTAGGAGTCCGTTTTTCAAGACTCCTTTCTAGGACCATTAAGTCCTCTAATAGTCCAAGAGATGCAATTAATTGGTAAAGAGTGGGAGTTAGGGCTAGGGCCTTTACCTTTCCTTCGTTGATGAGTCTGGCGCCGAGTTCCTGAAGAAGTTGACTGGTTGTTTTCCTTCCTCTTTTCTGGCTTGGGCCTTTTGGGCTGTATTTTCCTGCTGCCATATTTGCTACAATGCCATTAACTGCACTGTTTCTAGGTGGTGTTTGACTTGAGATTTGTTTTAATTCCTCTTGAAGGAGGTAGGCTCCTTCGATTTTTTGGATTTGGTCTTTTGGAATCGCAGCCAGACCGTTTTTCTTCCATTCCTCTATGACCGATAAGAGGTCAACTCCTTCCAATGCCTCTTCTATTATGTTTTCCTCTGGGGTAGAGTCCACCAGTACTTGTTCCATTTATATGTCTTCCTGTAAATTCTCGTCTTCCGTGTTGTTGTGTTCCAAGTAATGATCCTCTTGCCTTTGGTTTGTTGCGTTTTGTTTATCCTCTTTGGCCTCATCATTTGAGCTATTTGAGAGCGATTGTTCTTGCAATTTATTCAGAGCTTCAAATTTATTTAGGTTGGCTGCCTGGTGCTGCTCTTTCTTTGTGTTAGTTTTCCTATTGTTTTTGTTCCTTGTGCTTACTCTAGTGAAACCCTGTTCATCCTTTTTCTTGCTAACCTGCTCACTGCTTGGAGGCATTTTATTTTGAGGACAATCCATAAATAGGTGTCCATGCTCATGGATTTTTCTACATCGAAATGGGATGTGTTCATAGTCAATGCTCTAGAGCCAGACCACATCCCTGAATATTAGTTTTATGGCTTCTGGAAGGGCTCCTGATGCATCAATGTAAATGTATATTTTGACATATAAAACATAATGTCTACTTCATGTGCCCTCAGACATTTTTATATATTCACCTAGTTGGTATCCAATGCCTTTGAGGACTAATGGAGCCCAATAATTAGTTGGCAGGGAGTAGAGGTGAACCCATACTGAGACCCTAGTGAAGTCCTATTTCTCAGGAGTGAATTTTGCTTTCCAAAATCTCATATACAGTCTTGCAGAGTTGAAGAAGTAGGGTCCTCCCTCAAATATCTTATCTCTGTCTTCTAAGAGATCAAAGATGATTGTAAAGAACCCCTTTGAACCTAGTTGCAGTCTGATTTCTCCCTTTGGTTTCCATTTGGATTGAATCCACCAATTTAGTGCTTTCTCTGTGGGCCAGATGCCCATGAATTTGCATATTACTGCATGTTCTTGCATATAGTCTCTATAAATAGCTACCCCGGGTCTTGAATTTCCAACTCCGGATTTTTTTGGCTTTTGGGTTGCAGTTGCTTCTTAGTTTTGTTCTTGCCTTTTGCAGTTGTTCCTCTGTGGTTTCTGCCTCCAACGTTGCTGAAGCATTTGCAGAGGTGGTGCATGTGGTTGTTTGAGCCTCTACATTTTTCCCTTTCTCCTTCCATTTAGCCCTTGCTTCAGGGCTCATTCTGGAGGAGTGAAAGGTTGTGCATGAATCTAGCTTGGTGAAAAAAGAAGACTCTTGATCCTGCGGTCGACCAGTGACCATGTCATGAAAGGAAGGGGCCTCAGGGCCATCATCTGGCTCCTCCATGGAAGAAGGAGAGGCGAGGGAAAAGCCCAGGCAGCCGAACACCTCGATGCTCTGATGGGAGCCGCCGGGAGAGCACAGAGGAGGCAAGGCCTAAAGCTCTTGTGCTTTAGATCGCCAGTCAAAACCTAATCCAAGGGTTCGCCATCGAATTTTTAGCTTTCATCACAATCGAAGACCCTAACATTAAAATATATTAATATTAATATCATTTCATCATTTAATTTAATAATAATAATAATGTTCTTTTAAGATTAATATTAAAATTAATAAGGTTTTTACATGACATTATAACAAAAATTCTAATAAGATTTGGAATTTTAAAATAAGGTAAAAGTTTACTTTTAGATCATTCATTTTTTTTATAGAGGCTTGATTGAGTAATAGCGCTCGATCAAGCCCCTATAACCACATAAATGGTTTGATCGAGGGTTTATGAAACCCTCAATCGAACTATTTAAATTTGAAATTTAGGTGCTCGATCAAGCCTCTTAAGTCCTAAAATTAGCAATTTCAGCACCCCTTCTTCAAAATTTTCTGCAACTCCATTTTGTACCCTAGTGGACTTAGGGCTAAATTTTTCCTTAGGTGGTGGAGTTGATGACGTTGGATTCATGAAGGAATCCTCTATCCAATTTCATATGAGTTTGAAATTTTCGAATTCATATGATGTTTTTCATCTAATTTCTTTTAAAATAATGCTTGAAGCTTTTTTGAACTATTTTAAAAAAGTTGAATAAAAATCAATATCGTAAAATATAACAATGAAGAAATTTCAAAAAATACCACTATCTTTGTTTATGATTTCTATTCAAAAGGGTGCTTTTGGTTTTTCAATTTATTTAAATAGCTGAAAAAAACCTTACGTGAACATGTGTCTGCAAAATGCAATTGAAATATTATTTCGCCAACTTCGAAAAATAATAAAAAATGTATTTTTGCATAAACAAATTATTTTTTTAATATGAAAAACTTAGCTCTGCCCCTATAGATCATGCTCATATATATAGTTTTTTAAAAATTACACATTTTAAACTAAGTTACGCTACGTGAACACACACATCTTAACATACCTCTTAAGATATGTGAAAATTTGTAAGGACAAGCAGTCCATTTAATGGCAAATTGACATATTATATGACACTAAATATTTTGCAAAAAATAATATTAAGACATCAACATAATTCTCCACAATTTATCTTTTTACTCCGAATCAAAATTCACAATGCTTATATGAATTTTGAGGGCTTCAATTCGATAAAAGAGGAGAAGCTTGAAATTTCATCCCCACATTTGGCCCAAAAGTGTAACCCATCTTCATGCTTTCACCCCACTGCTCTTGTGCACAATTTACTAGTATCAAATTGCACATGTACTAACGCCAAAAGAGTTGAAAACACATTACAATTAAAAGATCCCTCCACACTTCTCTCATTTTGCACATGCATTTTTTCTCTACATAACCTCTACACACACACAACCACATCTGCACAACTTCATTCGCATAACTACTTCCGCATTCAATAACGCTCTTCGATTAGTCATTGAAATTTGAAACTAATATTAATTAATGAACATATGTTGCAAAAACAAATTCTTAATTGAGAATTAAAAAAGAGATTTGTATATTTATTATTTTAATGAAATTTGCACAAAGCTTTCGACAAAGTGAAAGCTTTACGCACATGCATTTGTTTTTTGCACATGCTTCCTCTGAACAGCTAGCTTCGCAAAACCACCTTCACACGGACTTATCCGCACAACTACTTCCGTAGTTGCGAAATGCGTTCCTAACTAATAATTAAAAAATAGATTTGTATATTTATTATTTTAATAAACCTTGCACAAAGCTTTCTGACATTTGGAGAACTAAGAACTCAACTAACATTAAGGACTTTCCATACTTGGGGGGCATTTATTGGTGATATTGCAGAACATGTACCAACCCCTTTCAATGGAAAGATCGAATTGACTCACTTGTTTTACCACACAACACTTCTTCTTCACACGGATTGAAGACAATTTATTTCTCTCGCACATACTTTGTCCTTAGCACAAGGAAACATAATAATATTAATTGTAGATTTGTTCAACCCCACGCCCCCTCTCCCCAATGCTTATGAAAAAAACCTCGACCGCATCAATTCTCACATGATTGAGAAAATCACTAACATAATAGTGCCCTGCATCTGTGTGTGACATGGATTGAAAACACAATCTATTTAATATTGCATAATAAGAGTGGCTTGTATAGTCCAATGATTATGATAATTACTACAAAAAAGATACTATCTCCCTCTACACTCCCATCAGTGTCAGAGAACCCTCATCTATGTAAAGGACCCCTATTTCTCCTGCACATACTCTGTCCTCTACATCGTAAAAGTTCCACACAACAAAATCGTACCAATTATTGCATCACTGATTAGTGTCACAACACTCACTATGCAAAGGACCCCAATTCTTCCACACATACTACGTCCTCCGCACAAAGAAACATAATAATATTAAATCGACATTTGTTCAGCCTCCCTTCCACCCCAGGGCCTATGCAAACAACCTACAACCACATCAATTCTCGCATCATTGAGTAGAGCACTAACATAACAATGTCCTACAACCGCATCAATTCTCGCATAGTTGAGTAGAGCACTAACATAACAATGTCCTGCAACCACATCAATTCTCGCATCATTGAGCCGAACGCTAATATAATAGTGTTAGTGTTAGAGCACTCACTAACACAATGGCCACTCACAAAATTAATTTTATTTGAATTTTAAAATGAATTGTCAAGCACTGGAAAAAAACCGAAAAATAAAATGCCCTCCACCGGGGGAATTATGTCCCATCAGAACTTCCTCAACCAATGGGAAATTAGAAATAACATTTACTGAAAATTTGAAATTATATTTGAATTTATGCAAAAGTAGAAATATTAAACATTTTCTTGAAACTTTGGTTAAAATTGCAAAAACGCAGCAAAATAATTCACAGTCAATGCAACTTGACTGTGAGGCGAATGTTAGTCCTTGGTGACGCAGAGACTAGTAACTTGTAGATTTCAATAATTTTAAGACTTTGAAAATTTTCAATAGTTCTAATTATGCAATACTATAATAGATATAATAAAATAAAACAATCTTTCCAAGCATTAGGATGATCAAGCATTTCCTAAGGTTTTATGAGGTATTATCATGTTATAGTCCTTTGGTGGTGCACCCTAGGTTCAAACCTAGGTTAAACTTCTATATTATCATTATGTTGTTATCATGGTGGGGCTTTACTAGGGAGAACAACTTATTTGCATGGTAGAACAATTGTTGGAGTATACTCTCCTATTGACACACATGTTCATGTTGATTTAATCAATTGGCAAGTATTGCAGGATTGCACTATCATTTTATTAGAGCACTAACCTTTATGCACACATGTTGAAGTTGATTTAACCATTCAATGGTTAATTTAATAAATTTTATCCAAATTAAGGTTAATTTCTTGAGCACCCTACTTCACTTGGTAATTGTTCCAACTTGGAGGGGTTTAATTTTAGAAGACCTAAGGTTTTGATGGAGTGCTCCTATTTTGGACACATTTTTTAAGGATTCAAGCATTATTTTATTAATTGTTGGAGGAAAACACATTCTTCTAGGGCAAACCCTCTGTTGGTTGGATGAACATCATTACAGAGTTCGTTATGGAGGAGTTGTTTTTACTATTTAATGATAATTAATGTAACCACCTTAACATAATTTTCTATGGAATCATCCTCTTGTGCACATGGTTTGGGGAACTAGTTGATGGAATTTGAAATCAACGCATGGTTTTGGCATGAGCATTGATGAAGTTTAACCACTTTTGGCACTTCTTCCTAAGGCACACTTCACATGGAGATATTTTATTATTTGTTGGGTGATTGAGGTTGTTACTGTTAAAAATATGCAACTGCAGTAAAATTCCATTTTGAAAAACTCACTTGATGGAGATAATGATTCGATTGAATTCCTCTTTTCTAGAGGACCAAAATAGACCTAAAGATCACTCAAATCGGATAAGGGAAAGTGTACTTATGAAGAAAAGGGCACATGTGCTTTGATTAGGTCAACGCTAAAGCAAAGTGGACCACCTTGAAAGGCTATAAATACAAGTTCCCTCTACCTCATTTACATATAATGATGAGATGCTCTTCTATCTTGGTTTTTGGCTCGCACAGGTTTGAGGCTCGTCCGCGGGGATCATGTTTGCTCTGAGGTGAAATTGCAGGGTCTGAAGCTTGCATCTCTGATTTAGGGTTTTGGGCCTCAGTCAAAGGCACAACACATGAAGGAGTCCACTGCAATCGCTTGCACAGAAGCTCATCCATGCAATTGGAGATTTCCATTCACATGAAAAAATCTCCATCCATGCGATTGGGAGTTAGGGTTTCCGCAACCCATATCTAATCCCAATCACTCACATGTCAGGCTTAAGGGAGCGACTAGGCAGCTATAGTCACTTGCATAGCTCCTCCTCTATGTGATCGGGACCTAAAAGATGAAATCTTAGTCTTCTAAAGTTTTCGTTCATTGACCGCAATGTTCTTTAGTTGACCACAAACAATGACAATTCATTACAGACTTCAGAATAAGGTTTTTCAGTATATACATTGTTGGGTTCATTTCATGGATATTGTAGTTGTTTTTGATTGTTAGTTGCATAGATGAAGATATGGATCATTATACTCTCTTTTTATTAATAATTTGATGACAATCTACTAAGAAGAAGAATTTGAAAGGGTTTTCCCCATAGTGGGTTTTTCCCTAGTCTCCAACCAATCTTGGTGTCCCTATGTATGAATGTTTTTCTTCTATTGTTCCTTTATGTCCCGCTGCATTGATGATGATGATACTTTTATTTTTACATAGTTGCATATGATGATGAATAATGATGTAAATATGAATAATGTTATGATGTCATGGGGTGAACTTAATGTGTTAATGAAGAAATGCAATTATCAAAGCAAAGAACAATATAAACCTATGAAAAATTAACATGGTATCAGAGCTAGGTTGAAGAAAAGTCATGGATATCACCCCTATGATGACACCATTGATGGAAGCAAGAAGAGGATGGAGGAGACCTAAAAGAATTCTAGGGTTTGAATATAACCCTAGGCAATTTGTGTATTAGGGTTTGATGGATATCATGAGTCGAGGGTTTGAGAGAAACCCTGGTTTATGGCAAAGATTTGAGATATGAAACCTTGCATGGTAAAAGTAAAGATGTTCAAGCACTTGTGACAAATTTGATGAAGCTCCAGATGGAATAGTCTCTAGTAGGTATGGTTGTTGATAAAGTTGATTGAAGGCGACATTTTTATGTGAACAATGGACAATGATGGCTCTTGAAGGTTGTTTCAAGAGGGAGAGGATCGCCTCTCATTGAAGATAAGTATTTATTGACTTATGATGCTCCTTTATATCTTTACTTTTGTTTAGACTTATAGATTTGATTATTATTTTGATCATTACTTATACTTCCTACATGTATATTTGAGTATTTGGATGCTCCTAACTTCTTGATGAGATATGACAAGTGGATCCTTCATGAGGATCATGACGAATGTAGAAAGAGAAAATCTAGCATCGGAAAAGAGGCTCTTTATGAATAGGTATTTGAATACTACAAGGTATGCATGGTATATTGCTTCAACGTTATGTTTCAGTTGTAATATTGGATGGAAAGGTAGGCCCTAAGGTATGTTGAGAATATATCCTTCTCAAATGACTCATGCATGCACATGAAAGATATTTGAATTCATGGATCCATTCTCCTATTGTCATTTGCATTATATACTCTTTGTTGTTGAAGTATGATTTATGGGCATATATAGACAAATATCTGACATTGTTGATCTGTAGCAAAGTTCTGATCTGAGGAGAGATAGTTTTCTCCTACTCTGAGACATAGTCGCACGAAAGAAAACCTACACGTGCAACTGTAGCCTCCCAACCGCATGGAAGCGTTGAGAAATCTAGGGCATTAGCAGTAGGGGATTTCTCTTCCATTAGTGACTTCTTGTGAATGCTTTTTACTTCTTTAGATTATGATCTTCTTCACGTTATATTATTAGTGTTCTTCTTCATCAAATAGTAACCAATGCATGAACATAAATACACAATAGACACATCATGTAGGCTATAAAATAGGGCCAAAACCTCTCACTCTTTGAGAGTAAAACCCGCACAAATTCTTCTTATAGAGATTTCAATTGACGAATACCAAGACCAAGACCCTTGACCTATTAACCACTCCAAGACCAAGACACATGTTCTCTTAACAGTCACCATTATTCTTGACTCCTCTTCCACTTCGACCTGTGAGACCTCCACATTGTCATATTACCGAGATATTTCTTCTATGATGGCATAGATATAGCATCAATATCCTTACTGAGATTCCATCCACATATTGTGGCACTATTTCATCATTATGTATACTGAAAACTTGCCACTCATTCACTATGATCCATATTACATAGCTCCTAGACTTCACACCTTACTGTAGCCCCCTCTCTGAACTGTGTTTTTTTTATTAGGGTACCGAAACTTCTTCTCCAAAATAGTCATTTGAATCTCAATGATGATCCAAAGTTCTTATTGTCCCTGTCTGCTCGAAATCACAGAGGGACATATCCGAGCTTCATTCTGCCACTGTCCATAGAGACATACAAACTCCTGAAGTATCCGAACTGTAATCCTTCATTAGGCCACCGGGATCCAAACTTTCCTTTGTCACTGTCACCCGAAAATCACAGAGAAAATGTCTGGAAATATCACAAGAAATCAAACTTGTGAACTGTGTAAATGTGGAGATCCTAGACACATATTTATAGTAGCCTGTCCCATAAATAAGCCGACATGTATTCAATGAATGGATGTGTCTTTTATTTGTGAGTCAACTTGAGTTAGTTGTTCCTTCTAGAAGCTGACATGAAGAGGAGAACCGTGCTTGTCTTTTAGAGGGCTATTTGACAGTCCTATAGACTAGAATACTTTTGACATATATTCATACATGACATTGTCTCTTTGACAAATCCTAAAGATCTCAATGGGAGCCATCTATAATAAAAACTCTTTCTCATGAAATCCATGAAGCAAGGCATTACAAATTTTTTTTTTCTCTTTATTTCATTATTTACAAAGATCATAATCACATGTCATTATGAAGACCAAACCTAGTTACATTTTACAACACTCCCTCTTAACTAACGAGGTATTCATAATGGTACTTGGTAATTCTCAATCTGAAGAATTTCTCATAAGAAGAATTCAGATTTGTAGCTCATTTGTATAACATCATACCAACCATCATTGTTATATAGAAATGCCTTGACTAACAACTCTATCTCTCCACAAGATCAGAGAAAAATGCTGGCAATACCAATGATTTATAGACATACTCATCATGATCTCTCTAGGAACATATCCCACCTGGGTTCACTCAGGATATGCTCCATAAGGACTATTATTTTCTTGGACTCCCCAGTCCCAAAAGAATATTGGTCCTCCACGACTACTCTTTCATGGGATTCCCTATCTCATCCCCTAAGAGCATCAGATTCCAAATGATTACACAATCCTCCATTATGTCTTCCCAAGTGAAGATTAGAACAACATGTTTACCACTCCTTTTTATACCAAGAGGTTTTATTCCATTAAAGTAATGTACTCATTCCTATCATAGAGGAATGTACCTAAGCTTCCAGCTTAGGAATTTCCAAGTTTCTTTCAAGAAAAAAACTTCTTCTCAGGCTCCCTCTTAACGAGGGACCTATCACGGCTCTTCATGTGGAGACCCTAAAACAATCAGTTGTATGAAGAGCTCCTTTCTTTGATGTCATAAATTTATTTTTCTTCAAGGAGTCTTCATCTTTGGTAACTTCTATATAGGGCATAGATCATCCATCACTTTATTCATGAGTTAGTCATGTCTTCAACTCATCAAAAAGTGATCCATCAGATTTCCCATCTGGCTTTGCTTTATGTCATTCTACTTTCATGCCATATTCTTAGAGGGACATTACATCCTTCTATATGGTCTGCTTGGAGGTCATTCACAGATCTTCCCTTTGACAGTCCTATATAATCCCAACCATATGTTAGTTCAAAAATAATCAATGAACCCTTCAAATTCGATTTACCTTTGTGATGATCTTTCACCATGACATCTTCCTTTAAGTATCAACATCCTGCATGCAGATTAACACATCTCCCATAGATGTTTAGTGTTAAGGGTCTTTGTCTTTTTCAGACTTTCATCAGAGTCTTCGCATCCTTCCAGGAGATCTTCTAGTCAAATGTTCTTGGACTTTAGATGTTGAATGCCTTCTACCTTCATTGCATATTATCACGATCTCTTCCTATCTTTTCACACACTTCATTCCCAGGGGCTTCCAATCAGAGTTCCCCAATCGTAGTCAACCACCTCATACCTCATATGAGGACATATTATGTTGATTTCATCTAGTGCGACTCATGCCTTCTGACATTCTTTCATAGGAGGAGATTCCTTTCCTTTGATCACACATCTCAAAATAGAAGTAGTGATCCTTGTTACCTGCAACCATACGACATGAATTTATAGTATTAAATACAAGCATACATACCTTATTTACCTTTAAGTCATCTAGGCTTCTTTCAGCAACTTCCTTGATTGAAAATATCTTTAACCCCTTGATCTGATTCATCTCTTATGTCATCATACCATCATCCCATGAACTCCACAAGTTGAATTTTTTGATGAAACACTTGCTTCCTCTCTAGATTGGTGAATCCTTCAATGCGGATTCCATCTCGCATATCCTTATTCAGTAGATGTTTCCCTTTTAAACTGATGTATGATGAGACTTGACCTGGATGACTTCTTCCTTTGATCTTTCAATGAGGTCACCAAGAGCTATATCCTTCAAAGTTGACTATCATACATCTTCATGTTTCCTATGATGATGTTACGAGCTCTTGTTTCTAATGCTTCCATGATGCCATGATGCATCTTATTATTTATTATATCCATATCCCATAACATAATATTTAGAAGCTATGTCAAGCCCCTTTGAGAGGGAGACTATCTTAGACCTAGTAGAGATCTCTTACTTCCTCTTTTCTTGGACTTCTTCTTTTCAGCTTCCTCCACTTCTTCGATGATATGGGCTTCTTCTCTTCTTCTAATATTGTCCCTTTAAGAAAATCTCTTCTGTAGTGTCCATAGTAATTACATCCATAGCAATGAATCTCAGTTATGCTTTTCTTTCTTTTCCGAGGACTAGAATTTCCTTTCCTTCCATCAAATGTTTGAATCCTTAACTGTCAACACTTTTTCCCTCAACTTGTCTTCTTCTATCTTGCATAGAAATCACAAGTTGTTGAATGTGGTAACTTTCTTATCCTCATGGATATCTATTACCTTGTTCTTCAGCTAGTGCATTATAGATCAATGATGATTATCTTCTTATCATCTCTCCAAGATCTCGTAGTTGTGATCTTATGAAGATATCCCTTCATTCTTTGATACCTTCACTTTTGTGTAGATCAGATCCAAGTCATGTGACCCTCTTTACTGCATCTTCAGAGAATATTCTCACGAGTTTATATATACATTTCTTTGAAGTCTAATATTTCTATACGAGGGGACCTTTCATAAGAATCACTTTCTATGAATTCAGAGGAGACATTTCAATTGATATGTTCAATGACTTCACTTTCTTCGAGGACTATATCTATCCTCCTTTTTCATGCAAGGAATTTTGATGACCCATCCAACTTATAGATTTCCTTGCAAACACCAAACAATTTTACCAAATTGATTAAAGAATGAAAGATACTTACTTGACAAGTGAAGATGAAATCTTCATCTTGATTACTTTGATGATGGTTGAAGAAGATTTATTAGTGCTCCCTCTTGGATGATCTTCTTCCAAATGAAAAAGCCTTTCTTCAATAGAGAAGGTTGCTCCTTTTAATGAGGATGATTTGTTGCTTCCTCAAATGAACTTCTTCAAGGACAAGGAGAGGATCCTTGCCTGCTTTATAACCTTGAAGATGATGACGATGCCTTCTAGTCTTCAAGATATTTCAACTTCTCTTGTAGTGTAGATCAGAAATGCTTTTAGGGTTTCGACTTTCTCCAAGATGATGTGATCTTCATCTTTAAAGTCCTTCGAGTGTTGATTTGGGGTAGCATAGGATGTGATCTAGCCACAAAATTTGGTGGAGAGGTTGGGGCACATGAGATCTCCAATACCCAGAAAGGGTTTGGGAAGATTCTAAAAAGGTCAGGAGATATTAAAATAATTAATATTTTTAATGGAATCCTTAAGTCTAAACTTAGGGAAAATAAAATATTAATATGTATTAATATGAATCTGTGTTCAAATGGTCCAAAAGGCATGGATCAAGCCAGATCTAATCTTAGCCGTTGATTAGGGACTTAATATCGGCCGTTGAGATGTCAACAGGAAAAGTATAAGAGGATGCTTGAGGGTCACTTGGAGAACACACCAGAGTGATCAGTCATTCTATTCTCTAGAGCAGGTTTTGATACGAGAGATAAAATCAGTGATCGGGAGAGCAGCTGAGGGGCATTGAGTACAGAGAAACAGAGAAGGCAGAGATTGTGCCGAGAGAGCAGTGCAACAACCAAGGAGGATGATGCAGAGCTAGCAAGGGCTCATGTAGGGCCATGCAGACGCAACCAAGTGCTGCGCAGAGCACCAGAGGGGCCAACGCAACTAACACAAAGGCTCCAAGAGCTGACGCAGGGCCTCCTGGGGCTGATGCAGGCCTAGTAAGGCTAACATGGCCAACGTGAGACAAACAAGGGCCGACGCAGTCTAGATTGGGCAGACACTGGGGTTGCAGGAGCAATTTTGTGCTGAGGAGCTGTCGGAAGGGTTTTCCGGGGTTTCAGCCATGAGATTTCTCTCAAACTATGAGATATAGCTGCTAAGGAAATTCTCTGTTGGGTAGGCCAGTTATGGCACCCAGATTTTACTCTAATATCGCTTAATAAGAAAACCCTTAGATAGCTGCACTGGTTTTCCTGCATTAGGTTTTTCCGGGGACATTGGTCCAGAAATAATGGTGTCATGTGGTGTGTTTGTTCTTGTTTATTTTAGTTGCTGATCTGTAATATGTTGAGCATGCACTGGGGTTTATTTTCAGTATTTACTTTGTAAATAACTCATTAAAGAATAATAACAAGTAGGTAGGAATAAATCAGAAAAAGTGCATGAAGGGTTTCTAAACTAAGTAAAGTTAGAAACTTCAACATGGTATTAGAGCGTGATCACAGATCACAGAAGGACCAAAAGACATCAGCCGAGCGGAGCAATAGTAGCAGAAAACAGTTGTCCCAAGGTGACAGAAGTTGTTTCTAGCAGCGTAGAAGCCAAGAAGTGTGACACAGAGCCACACAGAAGAAGTCAGGACCTGCACAGAGCCTCAGAGAGGTCAACATTGGTGACGCAGAGGGCCAGAGGGCTGATGCAGGACATCGCAGGGCTGATGCAGACCCATCTGGGATGATGCAGAGCCAACGTGAGGCAGAGAGGGGCTGACGTAGTTCACAGAGAGGCAGTTGCTGGAGTCTAGAAGGCTGCAGAAATATTGCAGAGTGAAGCTGGTGAGGTACTATAGTTAGAACAGTACTTGACAGAGTAGGGCCAGAGGAGTTGTTACCGAGGGTTTCTAGTCAAGGAAGCTGGATCAACAGTGCAATTGCACAAGACGATCAGAGTAGGGGGAATCTTGACAAGCGGCAGAAGGATTTCCAGAAGGGAAATCAGGACTTAGAGGGAGTCCAGAAGAGAACTTCCAGATGGGAAGTAGAGACTCAGAGGAGTCGGACAAAGAAATTCCAGGAGGGAAGTAGAGGAGCGTCATGGCACTACACGGGTAAGAGACCAGGATAGACTGGATGGAGCATCAAACTTCGTAGTCTGGAAGGCCAGAATATTATCAGTGCTTGACAGGAATCGTGTCAAGAACTTCGCCTTGAAGATGATAGCTATCCCAACGGACCCAAATGATAATGATAAGTACGAAGAGGCGATGGCGAGGGCCAAGTGTATTATCCTTGACGGGGTCAAGGATCATGTGGTACCACATATAGTTGAGAAGGAAACGACAATTGAGATGTGGGA
This sequence comes from Pinus tabuliformis, assembly GCA_031772625.1. Classification (NCBI taxonomy): domain Eukaryota; kingdom Viridiplantae; phylum Streptophyta; class Pinopsida; order Pinales; family Pinaceae; genus Pinus; species Pinus tabuliformis. The sequence goes on from CM062804.1 coordinate 243,893,221, forward strand.
GGCTCTCAAGAACCTGTAGCAGCATACTTCTGTGTAGAGAAGAATGCTGCTCGAGAACCAAATGAGGTCGTATCAAATGAAGAAGGGTCAATCGATTAACACCTTCCTCGGAGGACTGAATGAGATCTGAGATCAGTTGAATGCTATAGGAGCTGCTAACGCTCGAATTTTCCTCAGGCTGAGGAAGGCAAAACTCAAGGCAACATCAAACCACGCTCAGCCTCGTAGCTAGCCCTACGAGGACAGGAGAGGGCTCTCTTCGGGTCAATCTCAGAAAAATATAATCAATGAGGCCCGAGATGACTGAAATTGTAACTAATTTTAGGCTAGGTATTAAGTGCAGAGGTTTAAAGATGATTTTTTGGGGTTTTTGTTGAATCAAAGGGAAAGGCAATTTTGGGTGCGGGGATGAGACACAGTTTCTGCAGAGGTCTGATTGGAGCAGGGTAGGCAATTGTTTTGATGCTTTAAAAGCAATGAGGTGAATAGATTAGACAGGTGAGGAGCTAAGGAGAGCAAGAAAACCTCAAGAGTTCTCCTTAAACAGATGAAAACATAGGATATCAAACAAACTTAAAGGCAGAGCATTACAGATTATGAATTCTACCTTAACACTTCATTTGTTCAATTGTAGAAGATGAGAGAAGGAAAATGATACACATAACAAACTTACAAGTACTGAAAGAAGCACACCATCAAGACATAAAGCCACAAGAATTCCAAACAGTGCTGCAAAACCCTGGTCTTTCCTTTGCCAAAATGCTGAAGTAAAATGTACAATAAAGTCTCAAAGCCTCTTCCCCAAGAGTCCAACCTGTGCTACTGAATGAAAATTTACATATATAGATCAAGCTAACCTCATTCCCTAACCTCTAGGGGTCGAGCTCCTCCTTCTAGGAGCTGTTTCAACCAATTCTAAACAAGGAACTGAAAACTAGGTAGTCAAACAACTAACCCCTATATGCTAGGAAACTGATTCATTCATTAAATTTTTGCTATTTTGTGAATGAATCATCTAGAATAGGTAATATAGTGCCAAAATTACATCATATACATCAACTTACATCAAGGAAAACCAAAAATTACATCAAGAGGTGAAACTGGTCAAAACTGGCCGAAATTCTGAGCTGGAAGGTGAAAAATTGGCCAAAATCCTCAATGCGCAGCGCCCTGATCTCTACGCGCAGCACACTTTTCAGGCTGATTTTGAGGCACTTCCCGACATCCAAATTGAGCTCAGGTTGGCTTGTTGGAAAGCCCTGGATGTCTACTTTCCAACCCAAGTGGAATTTTCCCATTTGGTGTCCATTTGCCCCTCCAAAAGTTCATTCTCCCAAGACTGCTTCCTGTGTGTCCAACAAGGGGCAGTGAGGTCATTTTTTGCATGTTTTTTGACCTTTTGGGGACCCAAACCTTGATGAAATGCCTTGGAAATAGCTGAGCAGGTATATTTCATCATGAAAAATCCAAAAATGCAAACCATTTGTGATTTGGACCTCCCAATCTTATGGGTAGCGCGCTGCGCGTTGAGCCAAAAAACCTGTTTTTAGAGCCAAAAATTCAAAATTGACAAAATTTTCTCCAAATTCCTTGAAATTTGGGCTGGGAGTCCCCAATCAAGTATCATGCTCAGCCAAAGAGGCCTCAGCCAAAATCCGAAGACGATCAAGCTCTTTTTGTCTTTTTTGCTTTTTGACCGCTTTCTTCAATTTTGCCTTAAGACTCCTAATTCGCGCCTTGCAAACTAGGTTCCAGACCTTGTAATGCATAGCCATGTGTTTCAATAATGCATTGTCTCTATTGGCCTTTTTCAGCCGTTCCTCCAAGTAGATGTTGACCCTCTCGAGATTAGCCTCTCGATCCTCATTTACCTGTTGCTCTAGAGAGGTGAACTCAATTTCTCTATGTTGGGCAGCTTGGCGATTCTCACGGATGTTCTGTAGCTCTATGATCACGTGCTGGTCCTCAAGCTGTTTATTCCGCTGCTCTAGATACCTGATATATTGGGTCTTCTCTGATTCTGAAGCTGTCTCATCATCATGAATAGTAACAAAACCTGATGGCTCACCTGAAGGCCTCTCCTCATGCTTGGGCTTCTTGCCCTTATCCTGTACCTGCGGTGCTGCTGTCGAAAGCGAGGCCCCTTCCACACGAGGTGGAGATAACACTCGCTGTGCTGATGAAGTCAACGAGACCCCTTCCACCCCAGGTGGAGATAGTACTCGTCGTGTAGATGCAAATAAGGCCATGTGGCCTCGCTGATATGTCACATATGGAGGAGCACTTATATGCTCAGTCTCGAGAATGCCTGGCTAGTGTGAAGGTGCTCCCTCATCATGAACTATCTCGGGAGGTGGCTGTAATGCTGCAAAGTAATCACGGGAGATGAAATCTTCCCAAGTAATGCCCTGTTGTGCCAGCTGATGCATCACTATGATTTTAATCAATGCATAATGATAGATGCTCGTATGCTGATGTGCCGGGCTCTTCCTTTGTACTAAAGGCACCATCCTCTCTATGTTGCGACACATGAAAAACAGAATGTTCATCATACGTACCCTTGTGAAATGCATCAACAAACGAATATGGTACGCATATAGACGTGAGAATCTGCCCTCGCAACTGAAATATCGGATGATGAGTTTCATCAATGGTGCATACTCATCCCTCAGGAATCTGAAAGGAAAAACTGCACTCAAATGTCTTAAATACCCGGGCTTGATATATGGCTCATAGTAAAATCTGTCTAACTGCTGGCGTTTACTCCATGCCTCCCCTACATTTGGTATCCCAGTGGCCTGAGCAATAGTCTCGGGTGACAAGGTGAAATTCACTTCAGCAAGGTTTACATGACCATCCTGTAAATGTAGAACAAATAAACGGACTAGTTCCCGATGATGCTGGATTCGTGAGATCAGCTCACAGTATTCGAAACATGATTGATATCGAAAACAATCCATTGCAAGTGGACAAGCTTGCAATTGAGCCAAAGAAGTAGGCTCTTCCCTGAGAGGCTCACCACCTTTGCCACCTCTGCGAGACCTTCGTGGCACATTATCCTCTGCTGTAGAATCACTGTCATACTGATGCTCATACTCTGACTCCGTGTCTGACATGGCTTTGGTGTCAAGATGTCTATGATATATAGAGTGATATAGGTGTGAAGAGTCAATTTTCAATGTATACTCAAAACTTTAGTAATTTTGCCACAACATCAAACAAACCATGCCATAATTAACAATGCTCTGTTTTCAATAAATTGACAAAAACAGTCCCCTTTTGACAAATGAGCAAAATACAAAGTGTGCTCTTTGGAATGTTTGACTAGGGTGCACAAATGAGTAAGGAGTTGGTTTGTCATCAATGGAGGATGAGGGACATCTTACTAAACCACCCACATATTTTTTAAAACAATTTAAGGGATGCCTCTGTTATGAACCTAGGGTTTCATTTTCCCAAAACCCAATACATTAAATCCCCTCTTTGAATCATATATTTAACACCCTAACATTACTAGGCAGCAAGAACATACCTATTTGCAAGCTAAGAGTAAGTTTGGTTGAGTTCTGGACGCATAGACAAATGGTTCCTGTGGCTGAGATCCAACGCGCAGCGCGCAACCCCAATGCGCAGCGCACCACCCAACGCGCAGCGCCTGTGTAATTTTGCACTGGCTCAAACTGCCCAATGCGCAGCGCACCACCCAACGCGCAGCGCACACTTCCTATGCGCAACGCACACCTGTAACACTGTCCACGGGTTTGTAAACACGGTTTTGGCCTTCCAACGTTTAGACACGATGTTGCTTTGGGAATTTGTATGCAAATGAACTTGTTTTCCCTTTTTATAAGTAGACAAAATATCTCATTTGTTTAAAATTGATTTCAAAACCCACTTTGTAAGGTTTGGCACTTTCACTTTTGGTCTTTCCATACAACACTGTTTTTTGATTTCTCATGCTTTTCTGAGGTTCGGACTGATCATTTTTGTTGATTTTTGCAGGGATCTGGCATTTGGCTTTGGAAAAGATCAGAGGCTTGCATCTGGATCTTCTTGTGATGAAACAAATATAATTATTACAAAATGAAGTTTGAAAATTTTTAGTTCCAAAACAGAGTTTTGGACTAAAAATGTCTTTAAATGCTTTTGAGAAAGAATATAAAATGAAAATCTTTGAAACCATCCTCATGACCTGCAGGCTTCTATTACATATATGCAAAGGACTGAAAACCCTAGACTCTAGGACTAAAGACTCTTCTTTACCGAAACCAATTATTTATGACAATAAACTTTGGTAATTGTTTAGGAATTTGGACTAACCCTGCAGGTACAAGCATGAGGAAACACGAGACAACCAGACCCCCTCGTCAGTCAATGGCATGCCCCTAGCGAAATGCAACGAAGTGGAACGAGCGAGACACCTAAAAATGATATGCAAAAGCGAAAAGATCTCTGACGGAGGGCTGTAAGGACCGACTCTAACAGGAGCAACACCGGATCAGGAGCTTATGGTGAGGACAACTTTGAATGATGTCTCAGAAGATTGGGAAGTGTTTGTCCAGAGTATCCTGGGTAGAGGGACTCTCCTACCTTGGGACGAGATGTGGGCAGCTCTTCGCCAGGAAGAGATCAGACGACAGTCGAAGACAGGTAGCAGCAACAAAGGGATCAAGGTCAAGCAGGAGGAGGAAGATGTGACCCTAGCATCTAAAGGAAAGCAGGAGAAGCAGAAGAAGAAAGATCTCTCCAAGATCAAGTGCTTCCACTATGGGGAGATGGGTCATTATGTGACCTAGTGCCCAAGGAAGAAGAGTAAGGGAGAGTCTTCCGAGACTAAGGCAGTGCCAACACGGGCAGAGAAGGAAGTTTTGACAAACGATGACTGTACCATGAGTGCACACACGCCACTTGAGCGGAAGTGGGGAGACATCGCGCTGTAGTTAGGCGGGCTATGGGCGATGAGGGGAAGGATCCTTGAGGTACCCAGCCTCTTGGATTAGACTTTGCTACGAGAGCCCCGATGAGGAGTAGCAGGAGTTGCTAAGGTAGGTAGAGAAAGATGTGGATGGAGCGGTAGAGAAAGCTACAATGCAAGAGTCCCGAGACAGAACAAAGCTAGCAGGCAGCAGCAGTGCGAGAGGCACAGGAGTGTTACAACAGTGCAGGAAGGCACAAAGAGGTGTGCAACGGTGCGAGATGCAGGGAGTTGTTACAACAGCACAGAGGTCAAAGAGGGAGCACTTGTCAGCGGTAGAGGGAGCTTCAGCATTAGTGGGTGTTTCTAGCCCAACAAGGAGGTCAGTTGGGAGATCAATTACTTACTTCTCAGTAACTGAGTTGCAGTGCAGCAGTGAGCAGCACGATGCAGCATGATGAGAGGAGGTGTAGTGAGGATGCAGTGCTGGGAGAAAGGACCAATAGTAGCACGGATGCAGAGGGAGCTGTCGTACAGATGCAGCAGTGGCAGTGGCAGAACCATGGGCAGCAGTACAGGAGGCAGCAGTGCAAAGGATGTTGGGCAGGAAGGCCTAGCATCAGAGCAGGTACCGATGCCGGATGATCAGAGTAATATTCAGTGAGGAGTATTGCTAGAGCATAGTCCTCACTAAGAGGGAGTGTTGATTTGGGGTAGCATTGGATGTGATCTAGCCACGAAATTTGGTGGAGAGGTTGGGGCACATCAGATCTCCAATGCCCAGAAAGAGTTTGGGTAGATTCTAAACATATTAGGAGATATTAAAATAATTAATATTTTTAATGGAATCCCTAAGTCTAAACTTAGGGAAAATAAAATATTAATGTGTATTAATATGAATCTGTGTTAGAATGGTCCAAAAGGCATGGATCAAGGCAGATCTAATCTTAGTTGTTGATTAGGGACTTAATATCGGTCGTTGAGATGTCAACAGGAAAAGTATAAGAGGAGGCTTAAGGGTCACTTGGAGAACACACCAGAGCAATGTTGCACGAAGCGCCCCCCCCCACAGTTCCAAGCCCCGAAGCGCGTCCCGTACAGAAGCGCCTAGGAAGCTTGGCCGGAAGCGCCGCTTCCGAATTTTTTGCCACTTCCTAGAAATTCGGAAGCGTGGTACAGAAGCGCCAAAGTGCGCTTCGTACGACACTTCGGGCGTCGGAAGCATGGCGCTTCGGAGGAGGAAGCATACACTTCCCATACGCTTCCGGAAAAGTGTTTGCAAAATCGTTTTTTTTTTCAATTTTTTTTTTTAATTTTAGGTGAGTTTGCTTGTTGGGGGTGGGTCCACCTTGGGTTAGGGTGACAAATGAAGGCAAAAAAAAATATAAATATAGCAGATGCTCCCTCATGGTAATGTTAAATTCTTAAAGTAAAAGTGACATTCTCCTTTATTTTTCATTTTCATCCTTTTACTTAAATTTTTAACATTACTATGAAATGACTCAGGATGTTTGAGAGTGGTTCCAGCCTCATTGGACTTCATATGGAGAAAATAGAATTTCATATACTATTCAAAATTCAGCAGACTTAACAGTTTTCAGGAATTCATGATCAATGGGATTGTGGCATTTCATTAGATTATATCAAGTATGAAGGTATGCGATTAGCATTTAATCAAGAGCACCAAGCCCTATATGTACCCTAGTGTTGGTGGTGTTAATTGTTGAACTCCTTTGTCACGCGGCACGCCCTTAGCAAAAAATTACCTATCAATGAAGTCAAAATCATCGATCAAGCATGTTAAGCTTTTTCTACCATATTTTAAGTCTTGAATTAGGTAGTTTGATCAGAATTGGGCAATGTTGACTAATATCCCTAGACAATCGAGGTAGAGGTAAAGGCTAGACAAGAGTAGAAGAATCTAGATTCTAGATGGTTGATGCATCTAAATGGTTGATGCTCGAATAATTAATCATTAATGTACAATGGATGTTATATCTATCTTGATTTATGCAAAAATATACATGTTTTCATGTCTTCTACAATTAATTTGGTATTTGGGATGTTTGTTTTGAGTATAAATGCAAAAAAATATAAATATAAATATATATATATATATATATATATATATATATAGCAGACGCTTCCGCGAACGCCCCCCACTTCCAAAAAACGCTTCTGCTTTACCCCCGCTTCATGCAACATTGCACCAGAGTGATCAGTGATTCTATTCTCTAGAGCAGGGTTTGCTAAGAGAGATAGAATCAGTGATTGGGAGAGCAGCTAAGGGGCATTGAGTACAAAGAAATATAGAAGGCATAGATTGTGCCATGAGAGCAGCGCAACAGTCAAGGAGGATGATGCAGAGCTAGCAAGGGCTCACGTAGGGCCACGCAGAGGCAGCCAAGTGCTGCGTAGAGCACCAAAGGGGCTAGTGCAGCTAACGCAGAGGCTCCCAGAGCTGACGTAGGGCCTCTTGGGGTTGATGCAGGCCTATTAAGGTTGACGCAGGGCCAACATGAGAGAGAGGGCTGACACAATCCAGATTGGGCAGATGCTGGGGTTGCAGGAGCAGTTTTGTGTTGAGGAGCTGCCAGAAGGGTTTTCTGGGGTTTCAGCTAGGAGATTTCTCTCAAACTATGAGGTATAGCTGCTAAGGAAATTCTCTGTTGGGTAGGCTAGTTACAACACCCAGATTGTACTCTGATATTGCTTAATAAGAAAACCCTCAGATAACTGCACCGGTTTTCCCGCATTGGGTTTTTCTTGGGACATTGGTCCAAAAATAATGGTGCCATGTGGTGTGTTTGTTCTTGTTTCTTTTAGTTGTTGATCTGTAATATGTTGAGCATGCATTGGTGTTTATTTTCAGTATTTACTTTGTAAATAACTTGTTGAAGAATAATAACAAGTAGGTAGGAATAAATCAGAAAAAGTGCATGAAGGGTTTCTAAACTAAGTAAAGTTAGAAACTTCAACATCGAGCTATCTTGCCTTGTAGACAACTTAATGAGGGTCTTTGTGGCGTATTGATGATGTCTATAGAAACAAAAACTCTTGTTGTTGTAGACTACTTCTTCGATCTAGGGATTGATTCTTCAATGTAGATCATGATCTTTTCTTTGATAACCTTCAACTTGCTTTGACGCCCTTCTTGAAACTCGATCCTTGAATGTCTTTTTGATTAGATGCCCTTCCTTTGACTTTAGCACGTTAGCTTTGATACCATGTTGAGATATCTAGGGCATTAGCATTAGGGGATTTCTCTTCCATTAGTGACTTCTTGTGAATGCTTTTTACTTCTTTAGATTAGGATCTTCGTCGCGTTATATTATTAGTGTTCTTCTTCATCAAATAGCAACCAATGCATGAACATAAATACACAAGAGACACATCATGTAGGCTATAATACAAGGCCAAAACCTCTCTCTTTGAGAGTAAAACCCACACAAATTATTCTTATAGAGATTCCAATTGACGAATACCAAGACCAAGACCCTTGACCTATTAGCCACTCCAAGGCCAAGACACATGTTCTCTTAACAGTCACCATCCTTCTTGACTCCTCTTCCACTTCGACCTGTTAGACCTCCACGCTGTCATATTACCGATATCTTTCTTCTATGATGGCACAGATACATCATCAATATCCTTACTGAGATTCCATCAATATTGTGGCACTATTTCATCATTATGTATACTGCAAACTTGTCACTCATTCACTATGATCCGAATTACATAGCTCCTAGACTTCACACCTTATTGTAGCCTCCTCTCCGAACTATGTTTCTCTGATTAGGTTACCGAAACTTCTTCTCCAAAACAATCATTTGAATCTCAATGATCATCCAAACGTCTTAATGTCCCTGTCTACTCGAAATCACAGAGGGACATATCCAAGCTTCATTTGTCGTATGTCCATAGAGACATACAAACTCCTGAAGTATCCGAAATGTAATCCTTCATTAGGCCACCCAAGATCCGAACTTGCCTTTGTCACTATCACCCAAAAATCACAAAGAAAATGACGAAAAATCCCAAAGGAAATCGAACTTGTGAATTGTGTAAATGCGGAGATCCTAGCCACACATTTTTAGTAGTTTGTCCCATAAATAAGCCAACATGTATTCAACGAATGGATGTGTCTTTTATTTGTGAGCCGACTTGAGTTAGTTGTTCCTTCTAGAAGTTGACATGAAGAGGACTATGCTTGTCTTTTGGAGGGCTATTTGACAGTCCTATAAAATATAATACTTTTGACATATCTTCATACATGACATTGACTCTTTGACAAATCCTAAAGCTCTCAATGGGAGCCATCTAGAATAAAAATTCTTGCTCATGAAACCCATGAAGCAAGGTATTACAAAAATAATTGTTATTCTCTTTATTTCATCATTTACAAATATCATAATTACATGTCATTATGAAGACCGAACCTAGTTACATTGAACAACAGAAACCAAGATCAAGGGTGCGGCTGAGGCACTAAGACAATTCTGAGCTAGGTTTTGGAAGTTGGGAAGCCATAGTCGTTCGCATAACATCTTGAAGGGTGCGCTTTTAATCTACCAACTGCACAAAGGATAGTCTATGAGTGCGACTATGCCTACAGGACACAACAAGTGAAGTTTTGTGCATAAAATTAGATGTTCACATGAAAGATGTCAACCCTACAAACATGAAGCAGATAACAAAAAGTTCTATGAGCAGTGAAGTTTGAATGACTTACTATAATATGAATATGTAGACCGAACTTGTGTTTGCATGTGACCAAGATATGCATATAGATATGCCATTATGATTTAACCATTGAAATTTTTGCTACTAAAGTTTTACTAGATCTGGTTGATTGATATAGATGAGCAATGTTTGGAGTTTAGACATGATAATGATTTCGAATTTTGACTTGGTGGTTGAGATATGTCTTGGACTACAGATCTCACTATGATATAAAATCTAGGATTTGACCTAATAACTCATGATTAAACTTGACGATTGATGATTTGCCTTGATGACAATGTTATGTGGGCATAGTGACTTTCAGTGACTAATATTGGTATTCAATAATGGTTTTGTATTGGCCACCTTGTTCCTAGCACAATGGGTTGAAGTATTGACAATTGTGATTTAGTGTGAAGTAATATGACAATAAATGGATGGAACCTGCATAACTTATTCTTAGTAATGCATTTGCGTCTAGTGACTTATGTTATGATCGTGAGGATGACTTGAAGAAGTTTGGTATGATATTACATAGAAAATGATAACTTGTTTACATGACAATAGATAAAGTCATGACTTGATGAGAGCTCTACCTATCACCTGGTCTAAAGAATTGATACTGTGATACTGATGACTTTGATATTAATTTTGATTTGACTTCTAAACTTTGATGAGCTGACTTAGTTCATTTGATTGTACAATATTGATTTATGTGAGGTTGAGCATATTGATTTGGAAATTGTTATGTTTGCAGAGAGCTTTGAATGGAGCTACCTTCTCGATCCAGATATGTTTGCATTGACAATTATCTGGTGAAGTCAAGATGATATGTTGGTCCAAACCTCTACTTCAGAAGTGTTCCAAGGTATGACTTTGATTTTGGTTTTCGTTTTAAATATTGATGGTCTATTATTGACAGGTAATGAGCCTCTGATGACCTAAGCAAGAGGGTGACGGTTTCTGAAGCTCGAAATACTGAACCATGGCATGATGAATCAATTTCTGAAGTTGGTAAAAAATAATCTATTGAAGAAGTATTGGGAAGTGGAAATGCAAATCCTTGAACACTCTGACTGAATTTCAAGATGTTGTGAAGAAATATTGTTGAACTCAACTTGGCAACCGACATTCGATTGAAGCATTGATGTTTCGTTTTGAACACGTGTTCATATATATATATATAGATATAGATATATGATGTGCATAGAACCTGAATGGGGTCATGATTGAGCTGCTTCACTCACATAGAGTTTCCATCAAGCACCCTTCAAAATATTTGCATGGGATGATCAATTTTTGGTCTGAGACATTCCTCCTGTGATATGTGACTACTTGGATGTACTAATGATGATTAGGATTGTTATTGATAAGATGAGAACATTTGGATGTTGCCTTAGTATGAGATATTCCTTGATATCTTGGATGAGAGTTTCATAGCACGATTGAGGTTGAGTACGATGTTGCTAGCATGGCTAGATGTGAGGTGGGATGAAGAAACTCCTTTGAGAGACATTTGAGCAGGATTTGGATATGACATGGATACATTATGATGGCAAGGAGAGGGAACCAATTGAAAGAGAATCCTTCATATAAATGCGACTAAGATACCGTCATATATTAAGACAATGCTGCTATACAAGACAATCTCAGGCTTGTAGTTGACACCTCCTTGAGAGGGAGGATGACTATGGTGTGAAAATTTGGTGACCCGAATTCCTACTGTAACAACTGATTAAATTTATCCTACTTGTTAATTTCTAAATCAAGTTATTTACAATGTTACACAGTAAACAACAAAATAAAATCTATTGCAGCCTTCACAACATAGAATACCGTGGAAACAAGTACTAAGCAAGAAGGAAATAGCAAACATACAATTGACACCGTTGTATTTGGACAATGTCCCCGGAAAAACCCAATGTGGTAAAACTAGTGCAACAACTGAGGGTTTTTAATTATTATGAAACTGTTTCTGAATACAATCTTTGGATGCCTTACTGGATATCCGTTACAGAGAATCTGACTGGCAAAGAAATTAGTGAGAAATACCTCACACTATCACTGGTGATTCGACACTGATCCAGCCATTGAATGGCTAGCCCCAAGTTTCCTTTGCGTAGTCACTGCGCTGCTCTGCGTCACAACTGATAGGGATTTCGTTACTCCCTCTAGCTGATCGATTTGCTGGCTGGATGCTCGATCCTCTGGCCCTCCATCCTCACACCCTGGTTCCTAGCACTGGACCTGATCTTCTCCTCAGAAAATTTGTGAATCTCCTCAAGGGCTCTGCGTTGCCTCATTGTGGCTTTATGCTACCCAGTGTGGCTCTATGCTACCTCTTTTATATCTCTCTCTGCCTCCTCTACAATGTAACCCCGGATCAGGAAACTCTCAAACCGGAAAACTATCCCTGCCCCTCACTGCAAGAAATCTCGTTCTTTGACTTCTCTTAGAACTGCTCCACTGCTCTCTTGAGAAATCGATCTCTTGATCTCACTTGATGTGTATTTCCAAATGCTCATCAAGCCTCTTTTTATAATCTTCTCGTTGATTAATCAACAACCCAGATTATATTCTAATCAATGGTTCAGATCATATTGACTTCATCCTCGTCTTTCTCTAGAAGGTTCACACCCAGTTTAATTAATAAACTTTAATTATTTTAATTTCCTAAGTTTAGACTTAGGCATCCATTAAAAATAATTTATAATTTTAATTAAACCTCTTCCAAGTGGAATTTCCCAAAACGGTTTCTCGGTATTGTGGAATGCATGTGTCCTAGCCTCCCTGCAAAATCTTGAGGCTAGAGCACATCCGGTGCTACCAGAAATGAACACTCCCTCTTAGCGAGGAATGTGCTCTAGTGCTGCAACCAGCTGAAGCATCACTCTATCTCTGCATCATCTCCTATTGCGCTACTAATGTCTGGCCTCACTACCCACCAACTACTGCGCAACTCTAATTTGCATTGCATCCGTTCTGCTGCTGACTCTGTTGAACCGTTGTCAACTACCGCATTTGCATTGCAACTCTTTTGTTGCTACCACTGCAACATCTGCAACAAAAAAACATCCAAAATACTGAACTAACTGTGTTTAGTATGATGCATTTGTCATCCGAGTCCTTACTGCTGCTAGACTTTGCACTGTCACCGAAGCCTATGCGCTGCTGCTGACTCTACTCTATAACAACTGCACTGCTTTCCAACTCTACTCTGTGCTGCTACGTATTTGATTGCTACTAGCTACAACATCTGTCACTCTGGCACCTGACTGCACCACCTGACATTGGTCCATCCTGCTACTGCAGACTATGGCTCCTGTAGCAAGGTCTTGATCCAATAGGTGGAATCCTCAAGGATCATGCCCATCCTGTAGCTCCCAAAGGCTACAACTCTAGATCATCCCACCTTCGACTTGGAGGTATCTCGACGATCATGGCAAACTCTTCTTCCTGTCTAGAGGACAACTTATCGATGTCTGCGGATGCATCTTGCTAATCCTACTTCTCCTCCTTGTCCTTCTTTCTAAGAGGACATTGAATGCTCGTAGTGGCCTAGCTCGCCACACTTGAAGCGCTTCATCTTCGAAATATCCTTCTTTCTTCTACGCTACTCCTAGTGCCCCTTTGATGCAAGGGCCATGTCCTCCTCTTCCTTCACGACCTTCGTCCCACTACTGCCACTGATTGTGGCCTTCGCCAGATCATGCCTCATCTCATGCTGCTGCGGATCAACCCATACATGTTTCCAATCTAGCAGGTGTTCTCTACCTAGGATGCTTTGGACAAACTCTTACCAATCTTCAGAAACACTATTTAGCGCTAATCGAACAAACTCTGTAGGTTGGGGCCCTGACCCTACTGAATCCAGTTGATCCCGAACTTCTTGAAGCCTCTTAAGTAAGGGATCTGTTCGCTCCCCTTTTTGCATCCTCGTGCATCTCAACTTCTCTTCTAAGTACATCTTCCACTGCTCGGAAGATCCTTCGTATAGCGTAGCTAAGGCTTCCCACATCTACCGAGCAGTGTCTTGGCTGGCTATATGTGATAGTACATGATATCGAACCCTGTCGAGAATGATTCTCTTAGTCTTTGCTATCTCAGACTTGTACTTCGTGAGCGGATCTGCATCAGCGGGTACAACTACCACACTATCGACATACATCTTGAGGTCATGCTCATCTAGAAGGCAAGAGATCCTAGCCTTCTAAATCACATAGTTGGAGGCTTTGTCCAACCGATCTTGATCTCTTAATCTAGTTGTTGCCATCTCTCTAAGAAAAGTCAAACTGCTCCCTCTTCTCCTCTGCACAACTGCTTCTTAGCTATTCGCACTCCCTTTTGGAGTGAGAAATCACGCACACAACTACTGTTGCTCTACTTGGAAAAATTTGAACTTCTTGGCTAGAAGTTCTCGAGGAATAAATTCCATCAGTATGTGCCTTCTTTTTTTGACGCTTTTCTGCCTCAGCAATTGCTACAGAAAAACTGCATCCCACCTAAACACTGCTCTACGTTGAAGTTGTTGCTACGCTGCTCCCTTTGCTGCTGAAAATTCTTGATCTAGAAAATCTTTCTCTTTGTCGACTCACTCAGAGAGAGATTTTTCCTTGAGAATCTTTCCTTCCTGGCACTAGACTATGCAATCTTTCTGGGGATTCGATCTGCCGCCTACGGAGCTCTTCGACCTCCCTCTTCAGCCTAGCGCTAGGCTCTTTCAATTCTGCTTTCCTTCTTCACCTGCGCTCTGATACCATGTGAAAATTCGGTGACCCGAATTCCTATTGCAACAACTGATTAAATTTCTCCTACTTGGTAATTTCTAAATCAAGTTATGTATACTGTTACGCAGTAAATATCCAAATAAAATCTACTGCAGCCTTCACAACATAAAATACTGTGGAAACAAGTACTGAGCAAGAAGGAAATAGAATACACACAATTGACACTGTTGTTTTTGTACAATGTCCTCAGAAAAACCCAATGTGGGAAAACTAGTGCAGCAGCTGAGGGTTTTTAATTATTATGCAGTAGTTTCTGAATACAATCTTTGGATGCCTTACTGGCTATCTGATACAGAGAATCTGACTGGTAGAGAAATTAGTGAGAAATACCTGACACTATAACTGGCAATTTGCCATTGATCCAACCACTGAATGGTTAGCCCCAATTTGCCTTTGCACAGTCACTGCGTTGTTGTGCGTCACAACTAATAGGGATTGCCTCACTCCCTCTCGTTGATCAATCTGTTGGCTGGGGACTCGATCCTTTGGCTCTCCGGCCTCACACCCAGGTTCTTGGCACTAGATATGATCTTCTCCTTAGCAAATTTGTGAATCTCCTCAAGGGCTCTACGCTACCTCAGCGTGGCTTTACAGTGCCTAGCGTGGCTCTCTGTTGCCTCTTCTACATCTCTCTCTGCCTCCTCTACAATGTATCCTCGGATCAGGAGACTCTCCAACAGGAAAAACATCCCTGCCCCTCACTGCAAGAAAACTCCTTGATGACTTTATCTTGCAACTGTTGCACTACTCTCTTGAGAAATCGATCTCTTGATCTCACTTAATGTGTATTTCCAAATGCCCATCAAGCCTCTTCTTATAATCTTCTCGTTGATCAATCAACGACCTAGATTAGATTCTAATCAATGGCTCAGATCATCTTGACTTGATCCTCATCTTTCTCTAGAAGATTCACACCCAGTTTAATTAATACACTTTAATTATTTTAATTTCCTAAGTTTAGACTTAGGCATCCATTAAAAATAATTAATAATTTTAATTAAACCTCTTCCGAGTGGAATTTCCCAAAACGATTTCTGGGTATTGTGGAATTCATGTGTCCTAGCCTCCCTACAAAATATTGAGGCTAGAACACATCCGATGCTACCATAAATCAACATGCGGTATCATTTTGTGATATATATATATATATATATATATATATATATATATATATATATTTGTTCTAATATGATATTTGATTTGATGTCCTACATGAACAGGAGACTGCTGTTATTACTACATGATGATCAAGTTGATACCTGATATGAACATAATGATATGATAGAAAGCATCATTGATCGAGGGCACTGAGCCATCTCTTCCTCCCTGTCTGAGCTCCCAGGGTAAGGAATTAAGATAGAAGGGCTCCTGGGGTTGAGGAAACTCTGGAAAATAGGGTATGACCCTTATTTGTTACCCACAGGATTGAAGATGTTGCACCCCTATCTTAGTATTTGCAGAGTATACCCCAGTTGGCATCATTACCACAAGCTGAGCTTATTGGGAATACTGCTCCCCGTCTAGCCAATGAGTTGAGAGTGTACTTTGGGTGTACAACACAAGTTTATTATGATGCAGGTGTTTTACCACATGACTGCTTAGAGTCATAAGTGTGAAGATCAACAGGCAATAGGATCGGGTTGAGAATGAGCCCCTCGATGTGATTCCAGGGTTGCGATGTGCTCCCATGTGTGTTTGGATATCCTATTGGTCGATATGAGGTTGTAGTAGTAGCTCCCCCATGAGATTTCGGGTTCAGATTGGGCTCCCCGATGTGGTTCCAGGTTGAGATGTGTTGCCTTGATGGTATGCTCTTCGATGATGATATAGATCGTGTGAAAAATCGAAAACCCGATTCCTATTGCAACAACTGGAAATAATTCTCTTAATTGTTAAATTATTTTAACAATTTATTTACTGTGTGCTACAACAAATATTGAATCAATCATACTGAAACCTACACAAATAAAACTGTGGAAGAAATAAATGCTAGAAGAAATACTAGCACACACACATAAAATAACACAGTTATTTTTGGACCAGTGTCCCCGGAAAAACCCAAATCGGGAAAACTGGTGCAACAGTTGAGGGTTTTATTATTATGCAATAGTGAAATAATCTGAGTACAACTGGATGCTGAAACTGGTAATCCTATAGAGGAAAACTGGCAAGAAAAATCTAGTGAGGAATTTCCTTCATAGGAAAATCCGGGCTCTGACCTCAGCTCAAATTGAGTCATCCAAACTGGCTCTGCGTAGTCACTGCGCCACCCTAGCGCAGTTTCTCCTGTACTAAGCTCGGAATGACTTCTCCTCAAGCCATCTGACTAGCTGCTATCTGGGAAAATGTCTCTCCTGGCCTCTGGAACCTCTGCCCAACTTCTAACATCGAAACTTTGCTTCTCCCCAGCAAAATCGAAATTTCCTCTAGAGACTATTGTGCTGCTTTCCATCAGCCTCACTATGGCTCCTCTGCCTCTCTGCAAAAGCACTCATCAGAACTGGAATCCTTCCTTCAGCTTCACTGTCTCCGCCCCTCTCTAGCTACTTCGATCTCACTAGCTCTCTCTCTGACAACTGAATGCTACTACTTTGGAAATCGATCTGCTCATGAAATTGAACTACTGAAGTGTTCTCTCCAAGTGCCCATCGAATTCTTATTATAATCCTCTGTTGGGACTCCAACGACCAAGATTAAATATTAATCAAGGGCTAGGATTAACTTGAAGTCGATTCGTGTGAGCTTCTAGAACATTCACGCCTTGACTTAATTAATTCTGATTAATTAACCATATTCCCTAAGTTTAGACTTAGGAAATATTTAAAAACTGGTTAATAATCTAATTAAGTCATTTCTAGGCGGAATTTCCATAAACAATTTTTGGGTTTTGGAGATCTCATGTATTCTAGCCTCTCCACAAAATTTCAAGGCTATAACACATTTGATGCTACAAAACTAACAGATTGCATATTTAGCTCCTTACCGATATCCCCGGGTAGTAGCCCAATGGACAGAGGGTGGTAGATTGAGTTCCCCTCCAATGTCAAAATTCTTCTTCTTTTACATTCAATAATATTCAACATATGAGCAGGGACAATCAAGAGATAAGTAGGAATGAGCAAGACATGAATCGAGATGAATAATGATGATACAAGATGATGAGATACTTGAGATTGGATGGGATATGATGACAGGATGACATGACGATTAATGTTCTGATATTGGCAGGTGGAATTCTCCCTCATTGAGAGGAAGTGCTAAAAATATGCAACTGTGGTAAAATTTCACTTTGGATAATGATTGCATTTAATTCCTCTTTTCTAGAAGACCAAAATCAACCTAAAGATCACTCAAATTAGATAAGGGAAAAATGTACTTATGAAAAAATCCCACATGCATATTTGATAAGGTCGACCCTCAAGCAAAGTGGACCACCTTGAAAGGCTATAAATACAAGTGCTCTCTACCTCATTTAGATACAATGATGAGACACTTTTTTGTCTTGGTTTTTGGCTTGCATAGGTCTGAGGCTCGTCTACAAAGCATCAAGTTCACTCTGAGGTGAAATTGCAGGGTCCGAAGATCACATCTTTGATTTAGGGTTTTGGGCCTCAGTGGCAAGCATAACATAGGAAGAAGTCAACCACAGTGGTTCGCACAAAAGTTGATTTGTGTGACTGGAGCCTTCTAGTCGCACAGAAAACTCTCCATCCATGCGACTGGGAGTTAGGGTTTCTACAGTCCAGATTTGACCCAGTCGCTCGCATGCCAGGCTTAAGGGATCGACTGGGCAACTATAGTCCAGTTGCTCACATAACTCTTCCTCCATGCGACCAGGACCTAAAAGATGAAATCTTAGTCTATTGAAGTTTTCGCTCATTGACCATAGTGTTCGGCAGTTGACCGCAGACACATTACAGACTTCAGAATCAAGGTTTTCAGTAGATACATTTTTGGGTTCATTTCATGGATGTTGTAGTTGTTTTTGCTGGTTAGTTGCATAGATGAAGATATGGATCATTGTACTCTCTTTTGTTGAATCATTTGATGACAATCTACTAAGAAGAAGAATTTTAAAGGGTTTTCCCCATAGTGGGTTTTGCCCTAGTCTCCAACCAATCCTGGTGTCTCTATGTGTGAATGATTTTCTTCTATTGTTCCTTTATGTTCCGCTACATTGATGATGATGATATTGTTCTTTCTACATAGTTGCATATGATGATGAATAATGATGTAAATCTGAATAATGTTATGATGTTATGGGGTGAACTTAATGTGTTAATGAAGAAATGCAATTATCAAAGCAAAGAACAATATAGCCCTATGAAAAATTAACAATTACATGGCACAATATTCTAGGGCACACCTTTCTAGTTGCTTTCTCATCATTACTACATGGATATTTCAGCTAAACTTGGCATCTTGATTTCTATTGGAGAGCACCCTCACCCCCTTGACTTGGCACATATATTATTTTATTGGAGATGGTTATGAAATAGTTTTATTGACAGGCATGTTTCTCTTGGAGGGCCACATGTGTGACTTTTGCAGCTCTTTATTGGTCTTCTTTATATTCTTGGAGCATTATCTTGGAGGGTGCACTTATGGAGACATCTGAATTGCTATTTTGGGAGTTAACCACTTCATTTCTTGTGGAGCACTCCATATAGTTGGCACTTAGAACATTCATCCATGGATTTGGTTGCCTTGGGATTTACACATGGATTGGTTGCATGCATCTTGTGGACACTTTCTATTTTTGGATGGTTGCTTTGGAACATTCTTCTAAGATGATTACTTTATTGTTTTCTCACTCATGCCTCTTGGAGGACGCACTTAGTGCGCTCTTATGAGTGGACCTTGGAGCACATCCTCCTATGTTGAAGTTATTTTAATATAATTTCCCTACATACATCTTGGAGAGCACATTAAATGTGGAGTTAAGCATATTGACTTGGTTATCATGTCTATTTTCATTCCCTTTCCTAGCGAATTTTGATGTGATTTCCTTCCTATTTTTGGATGAGGGCAGTCCACATATTTTGGCATGGTCAACCATGAATTGAGGAGGGATATAACTACATTTTTGTATTATTCTTTGAATTGTCATGGAGTCGGTTAGCAAATAATAATCTTTTATTGTAAGTGAGAAGAGACTTCCTCTATAAAGAGGAGCTTTCTCACCATTATGATGGTTGTGGAGAATTTGGCAGTTGAGAAGCTCTCCCTTTCAGATACATTTGTGCATCATATGCTTGGATCCTAATGGAATATTAAAGGTGTACATCTTGTTCTTGTGAGGTTTCGTGTTTGCATATTTTCATATGTTGCTTATTGTTGTAGGAAAACCTTGTTGTTTGTTATGAAAACATTGTAAAGAACCATTTTTCATTTGAATAGTGTAATGTGTGGATATAATCCCACTTATTTTTAGTTTTGACATGTTAAGCTTACATCTAACAAACCTAGTTGCTACTAGCATGATATGACATCACCTTCATAGCAATGCTTGAGAATGGCACCCATAGCCTTTCAAGGGAATTTTATGCCATTATTTTCAGCAAGTTAATGTTGATTCATGGCATGGATAGCGGTCCTTATTGTCTTAAGTACTCTTGCATTCGACCTCTTTGATCCATATTTCTTTGACTCCATTTTGACCTAGGATTGATCAGGCACTTGGTATTGGAGTTTTTCACTTTCATCCTTTGTAATTACAATGTTTACTTATCCATTCATATTAGAACCATTTTTTTCTCTTAAAATTACTCTTCAATAAATCCCCTTGTGCCTCCGCAATATATCCTTATCAATCCTTATCAATCCTTATCAATTCTATCCTTAGAGATGTCCCCTTGAATTGGAGAAGAGCCAACCAAAAGTGAAGAAGAGCTACTATGGTGACTATGGGTAGCCTTCATGAGTTGCACAAGACTAGCTCATTGATGCTTGGGATTTTACATTGCATGTGAGTGCTAAATTTTGTCGTAGCAATTGCAAATACACGCTTTAGGTGTTGGACTCCTAAAACATACCCATAAGTGTAGGAAAAATAATGATATACTACAAAAACTACTATTATATGATAAAGATGAAACATGGTGAACACTATGAAAGGGTCACGGTGGTGGTGGCAAATAATTGCAATGTAATATTCCTAATTAGCCATGCCTAATTGGAATATTCGATTTTGCACAATTTTGCCTTCTATAGTTATTAATAAATAAAAAGGCGAGGAAAAGGGGGACATAACTCACCTTTAGAATAAAGTTACTCCCTAGTAGCACAACGTTGTGACTTAAGGGGGAGCCAAGGGGGCCAAAGGACCACGCAGAGATGGGGCCCACGCAGACACTTGGAGGGACTGCGCAGATGGAAAGGAACACGTGGCAAGAGAGGGACTATGTTGGAGGAGGTGGGCCTTGGGATTGAGAGAGGCCAATGCTATAAAGGAGAGAGGAGCCTCCTCATTTTGTCATTCGATTATGTGCATTTGAGCTAGTCACTTTGGCTTGAAGCACGCTGGTTGTTTAGCCTGTCTGCAACACTGTTTAGTGCATTGAGTGTCTCCGTTTGGAGATCTCACCCTTAGCCCCGAGAGACTTCGAGTGCCTACTCGGGCAAGGTAGTTTCCAGCAGTCTTTTGCAATAGGATTGATCTTTGGCGTTGTGGAGGAGCTGAGCATTTGAGGACTGTGCAGTCTTGAGAGAGAGGGACGTAGTTCTTTTGGTGGGAGTTCCAGATTGGGGGTTTTGTGGAGGATTAGAGCTGGGAGATTGAGCAAGGGATCAGCTCTTGCATATTGGAGGATTTTGGCAGAGTTTCGGGCTGAGTTTTGGTGGATTCTATTCAGTGGCAGCGCAGAGCCTTGAGGGACAGCGTAGATCCCCAAGGGGGTGATTTTCGGGGGTCGGCTATTTCAGAAAAGCTTTCTGGGTTTTTCTAGGTTTCTTGAGTAGAGTCTGATTCCAGAGTTTCAACATTTTCTGAGGAGGGGAACAACCCCAAATCCTCATTTGATTTCCAGTAGTAGCAGCAGCACGACAGTTCTCCAGCAGCTTGGACGCAGTTCAGAGAGAGGCCATTCCTTTTCTATTCTAAGTGTATTTCTTCACTTGCCTTGTGCAAGTCGAGGTGCCATCTTTTTGATCACCTCCTGTACTCATTCCATTACTCAGTATAATAAAATGGCTCAGCATTTCTCTTTGCATTACTTGAGTATCTTCTTATATTTCGTGTTCACGTTATTATATGTTGTACCACTGTTATTTTTATCACTTTGAGTTTCCCGGTCACTATATCATTTGGACGTGTTTGGTTGGAGTTTACTTGGGTTTGAGGGATATCCCGGAAACGAGATATTACAGTGGTATCAAAGCATAGATCTGGCTTAGCCTGTGGAGCTAGCAATCTATGACACTGGGGGAAAGACCCTACATCTGTTACAGAGATAGGAGATACAAAGACACTGGGCGTAGGTTGGAGAACACCTACGGAGAGGGAGACTGTGTTCCATTAGTTGACGTAGAACAGGAGGAGCTTGTGGTGGACGCAGGATAGGAGGAGCCTGTGGGGGACGCAGAGCAGGAGGATCTAATGGCAGATGAGGACGTGAAGAGATTTTCGGACATGCTCCTCAAATCAGTGCAGGATCTGTCGAGGCAGATCGAGGTGATGGGGCAGAGATTCACAGCAGTGGAGGCTAGACAACGTGAGAACCCGTGGGGTTTTCAGGTTGGTGAGGGATCGGGTACATCCCACCATTTTCCAGAGCAGGGTACCACTCAGCGTGATACTACTTAGAAAATCGCCTCGCATGCCCCTACATGCTCTACCATGCCCACTTTTCTAGGAGCAGACACAGGGGTTGGAGCCCAGCAGGAGGCAGAGCCCGGTCATATGGGCGATTATTTTGAAGAGTACCAGGCCTATGGACAGGAGTTCAGGGACGCTCTCTTATTCAGAGACTTTGCTCAGCTCCAACGGGATAGTAGACCCCGCGACCATCACAGAGGACACCGACATTATCACGATGGAGACACCCACCGCACAGCTAGTAGATTCCACTTGCCTACGTTTGATGGTTCATCAAACAGTTCGACAAGGTCTTGGGTGGAGAAGCTGGACATCTATTTCCAGCTTAACCATATGTCGGAGGTAGAGGCCATCAAGGTGGTGACATTACATTTGGATGGTGAGGCCCAGGATTGGTGGTTCCATGGGATGGTTACACTCGGACATTCCACAATGACGACATATGCCGAGTTTATCAGGAGATTGATGGAGAGGTTTGACAGGAGGGATCCGGAACAGCACTTCGTTGAGCTGACGAGGCTCAAGCAGACAGGGAGCCCAGAGACCTACATTGCAGACTTCTTGAGGATCTTAGTGATGGTGCCAGATCTATCCACAACACAGAGGATCTACATGTTTGTTGAGGGGTTAGCAGAGCCACTTCGGGGTCTAGTCAGGTCCACTAGACCAGTCACACTCCAGGATGCTATCAGCAGGACCCGGGACTTACAGGATGCCTTAGCCAAGACCCGGACACCTTACCCCAAGAGACAGGCTTTCCAGCCTAAGGGGAAAGACGTGAGGATTCTGCCTCTGAAAGGGAATCCAGGACGAGCACAGATTGATGATGATGCCAGCAGGGAGTTGAAGAAGAAGCGGTTGTGCTTTACCTGTCAGGAGCCGTGGGAACCAGGACATAGATGTGCTGTTGGCAAAGCACACTTTATTCAGGTCTTCTCCGAGAGCAGCGAGGAAGAGGATGAGGAGGATGATGTGGAGGCAGGAGATAGTCATGCTGTGCAGGGTCCCTTGCCGCCTCCACCAGCAGCAGCAGGTGGTGCAGCTTTTGCACCTACCGGAGGAGCCCTTGCAGCATTGCGAGGAGTTCCCAAGTATTTGACGCTATGTGTACAGGGGACAGTATGTGGCTAGCGAGTATTAGTTTTGGTTGACAGTGGGGCAACCCACAACTTCATCGATGCACAGATGGTTGAGCAGAGGGGTATACAGACAGAGAGCTTCAATGGATTTTCAGTTTTGGTCCTAGGAGATCAGACCATGGTGTGTGCTCGTTATGTCCCAGAGTTATCAGTAACGATGGGCACCTACACACTGACTGACCACTTTTTCATGGTCAATATTCCGGACACCAACATAGTACTGGGTGTTCAGTGGCTTATCACTCTAGGGAAGGTCACGACAGATTGGAAGGCCCTAGAGATGGAGTGGGATGATGAGAAGAGAGGGAGGCATGAGAAGATACGGGGACAACACACATATCCGCCTCAGACTGTTTCGGCTCATCGAATGGAGGCAGTCTTCCGGAAGGGAGACATAGAGTGGGCAGTAGAGCTACGTGCATCAGAGACAAGGACTACAGGGCAGATAGTGCACCCGGAGATACATTCCATCCTTGACCAGTATGCCGCAGTATTTGGGGAGATTTCGCCGGGACAGCCACCGGACCGGGGTTTGAGCACACCATTGAGCTTGAGCAGGGCATACAGGCAGTGATTACTACCCCCTATAGGCATCCCAAGGCCTATCGGGATGAGATTGAGCGGGCCATTTAGGAGTTGCTGACTCTTGGGCACATTCGGCCAAGCACGAGTCCTTTTGCTTCTTCCGTGGTGTTGGTGAAGAAGAGGGGTGACACATTGAGGATGTGCATTGACTACAGGGCCGTGAACAAGAAGACACTGAAGAACAGGTACCCCATGCCCAAGATCGATGAGTTGAGAGGAGCACGGTTCTTCTCAAAGATTGATTTGAGATCTGGGTACCATTAGATCCGCGTGAGGGAGCAAGACATTCCCAAGACCGCCTTCAGGTGTCACTATGGGCACTTTGAGTTTTTGGTGATGCCCTTCGGGCTAACCAACGCCCCAGCTACATTCCAGTCTTGCATGAATCACGTCTTCCATAGTCACTTAAGGAAGTTTGTGTTGGTGTTCTTTGATGATATCCTCATTTACAGCAGGACTTGGGAGGAGCATCTCCAACACATTGAGACAGTATTGCGCATCTTGGAGGAGTAGCAGTTCTATGCCAAACTCTCCAAGTGTGAGTTTGGATTGACGGAGATGTTATACTTGGGACACATCATAGGGGTGGATGGAGTAAGGGTCCACGAGGAGAAGATCAGGGCCATCAGAGATTGGCCGGAGCCGAGAAACGTGATAGAACTTCGAGGATTCATTGGCATTTGTACTTGCTACCAAAATTTCGTCAAGAGTTTCTCACAACTTGCTGCACCCCTGACAAATCTGATGAGGGAGGGGGCATTCAGTTGGTCGGATACAACGCAACGAGCCTTTTACAAGCTCAAGGAGGTTATGAGCAGCTGCCCAGTGCTTGCATTGCCGGATTTTACGTAGCCATTTTTTTTGGAGTGTGATGCATCGGGAGAGGGGATCGTCACAGTGTTGATGCAGGGAGGTCACCCTGTAGCCTTTGAGAGCTGGAAGCTCCTTCCACACGAAAGGTTGTATTCTATATATGACAAGGAGATGCTGGCGATCATGCATGCATTGGCCAAGTACCGACAGTATTTAGTGGGTAACAGGTTCAGGGTGAGGAATGATCACAACAGCTTCAGGTTCTTTTTGGAGCAGAAGCAGCTACAGGAGAGGCAGCAGAAGTGGATTAGTAAAATCCAAGCGTATGACTTTGACATTGAGTATGTCAAGGGTAAGAAAAATGTGGTAGCAGATTCCCTTTCACGTAGACCAGCCATGTTGTCTCTTATGAGCTTGGACGCACACTGGAGGGCTCGACTTTTAGTAGAGTACTCCAAGGACAAATTTGCATGTGAGGTTCTGGATGGGCAGGTGGCGGATGATAGGTATAGGGTGGTCGATGAGATCATCTACTACAGGGACCAGATCTTCTTGACTGAGAGATCTCAACTCAAGAAGAAGATATTTCAGGCATCACATGATTCACCATTGGCAGGGCATCAGGGGTTTACCAAAACCTACAGGGCCATTAGAGAGAGGTTCTCATAGAAGGGCCTCAAGGAGGACGTACTCCAGCATGTCCGACAGTGCGACGTTTTCCAGAGGAACAAGGGGGAGATGAGCCATCCCACAGGATTATTGTAGTCTCTTCCCATTCCGGAGGGGAAATGGGAGTGTATTTCGATGGACTTCATCACAAGGTTGCCCATGGTACAGGGCAAGGATTGCATCTTTGTCGTCGTTGATCGACTGACGAAGTACTCACTTTTTTGCCATATCTGCACACTACACAGCAGCACAGGTGGCCGAGCTGTTCTTAAGAGAGATCTTCAGGTTACATGGTCTTCCCAAGACCATCACCAGTGACAGGGACAACTGTTTCATGGGCGGATTTTGGTAGGAGATTTTCCAGTTGGTGGGGACAGAGTTGACATTGAGTACCAGTTATCACCCACAGACGGACGGGCAGATAGAGATAGTTAACAAGTGGCTGGAGGGCTACTTGCATAATTATGTCAGTGGGCAGCAACGAGCATGGATGAAATGGCTGCATCTGGGGGAGTACTACTACAACACTACACATCACATGTCCATTGGTATGTCACCATTCTATGATTTTTATGGATATCATCCCTTATCTTTTGCTCACGTGATGTTTGGTGCTAGCAAGGCTCTGAGAGCCAAGATTTGGATCCAAGAGATTCAAGATATTCTTCGAGCTCTCAAGGATAATATGGCTACAACAAAGAACCAGCAGAAGATGTATGCTGACAGGGTCGGGTGGAGAGACAGTTTGAGGTAGGGGACTTGGTCTACCTACAGTTACAGCCATACCGACAGTCGTCACTAAAGCAGAAGGGGGCTGAGAAGCTCAAGCACCGCTTTTATGGGCCATACAGGGTGATACGCAGGATTGGACAGGTTGCATATGAGTTAGAGCTGCCCTAAGGCAACAAGATTCATAACGTCTTTCATGTATCATGCCTGAAAAAGGCATTGCAACAGCATGTGACAGTGACAGATGAGCTACCACCCACGGATGATGAGGGGAATTTGGTGTTGCAACCAGAGGCTATTATTGATACCAGGGAGAGGCAGCTGTGGAGCAAGATGGTCCGGGAATTCTTGGTGAGGTGGAAGAATTTACCGGATGAGGATGCCACTTGGGAGAGTGAGAAAATTTTGTAGCATCCATCACTTCAGTTGCTTGAGGACAAGCAACATTTTGCCGGGGGAGACTGTAATATTCCTAATTAGCCATGGCTAATTGGAATATTCGATTTTGCTCAATTTTGCCTTCTATAGTTATTTATAAATAAAAAGGTGAGGAAAAGGGGGACATAACTCACCTTTAGAATAAAGTCACTCCCTAGTAGCACAACGTTGTGACTTAAAGGGGAGCCAAGGGGGCCAAAGGACCACGCAGAGATGGGGCCCATGCAGACACTTGGAGGGACTGCGCAGATGGAAAGGAACACGTGGCAAGAGAGGGACTACGTTGGAGGAGGTGGGCCTTGGGATTGAGAGAGGCCAACGCTATAAAGGAGAGAGGAGCCTCCTCATTTTGTCATTCGATTATGTGCATTTGAGCTAGTCACTTCGACTTGGAGCACGCTAGCTGTTTAGCCTGTCTGCAGCACTGTTTAGTGCATTGAGTGTCTCCGTTCGGAGATCTCACCCTTAGCCCCGGGGGACTTCGAGTGCCTACTCGGGCAAGGTAGTTTCCAACAGTCTTTTGCAGTAGGATTGATCTTTGGCGTTGTGGAGGAGCTGAGCATTTGAGGACTGCGCAGTCTTGAGAGAGAGGGACGCAGTTCTTTTGGTGGGAGTTCCGGATTGGGGGTTTTGTGGAGGATTAGAGCTGGGAGATTGAGCAAGGGATCAACTCTTGCATATTGGAGGATTTTGGCAGAGTTTCGGGCTGAGTTTTGGTGGATTCTATTCAATGGCAGCGCAGAGCCTTTAGGGACAATGTAGATCCCCAAGGGGTTGATTTTCGGGGGTCGGCTATTTCAGAAAAGCTTTCTGAGTTTTTCTCGGTTTCTTGAGTAGAGTTTGATTCCAGAGTTTCAACATTTTCTGAGGGGAACAGCCCCAAATCCTCATTTTATTTCTAGCAGTAGCAGCAGCACGACAGTTCTCCAGCAGCTTGGACGCAGTTCAGAGAGAGGCCATTCCTTTGCTATTCTGAGTGTATTTCTTCACTTTCCTTGTGCAAGTCAAGGTGCCATCTTTCTGATCACCTCCTGTACTCATTCCATTACTAAGTATAATAAAATGGCTTAGCATTTCTCTCCGCATTTCTTGAGTATCTGCTTATATTTCGTGTTCACATTATTATATGTTGTACCAATGTTATTTTTATCACTTTGAGTTTCCCGGTCACTATATCATTTGGAAGTGTTTGGTTGGAGTTTACTTGGGTTTGAGGGATATCCCGGAAACGGGATATTACATGCAAGGATACAAAATTATAAGATTCGGTTTCTACAAAGGTTCATATCAAAACCTTAGTTTAAATTCAACAAAAAATAAGAAACTGAAAGATAATTTCCTTGTCATGACTAGATTAAAAAAAATGATTACCTCTCACCGACAAACAAAAAAAGAGAAGCTTTTACATGATGTGATTACTAAATTTTTTATCTCAAAGTTCGAAATTTTGTAACACCTTGTATAAATTTCACTACCAAAGTTTTCTCCTACTTCCAGAAGGGAACTCGGGCTCAATCCCTGACTGATTACTGGCTTGATCAGCTGCATTTGTCAATGGAGACTGCCGAGACCTCTTTTTTTGAGACTTACCTGCATATAAAAAATAGCCATCAGATTAACATTACTTAAAGGTTATAATTCATCTGCCTTGATGAACATCACAGTGCTATAATCCAATGTAAGATTTTGAAATAGGCAACTTGCCTTTTTCTGTTTCCTTTTCCTTGGCTGGGAGGAGGAGAGATGAATCTAGCTGACCATGTTCTTCAACAATAGAATTCATTCTGTCATGGACAAGGTTTTGTCCAGTAGTAGAAGGTATAGAGCGTAATTCACTGTCAACTATGTCAACCACATTGTTCCTCCCTTCAACAACAGAAAATTTATGCTGTATTTGTGAATGTGACTGAAGAAACAGCTTGTTATCCTGTAGCTCTTGGCCATTTATTATGTCATCGTTATCACCACCAAAGGATGGATAAAAAGGAGATTTATCCTGACATCTACTATCTCTAATACCATGAGCTTCTTTTTCATTTGCTTTGATGTTGCCACTAGTTGCATTGGGTGAAAATGCATATTCTATGTCATTTGCGACCAGTTTCACACTGGCATCTTTAGGTAATATCTCAATTTCTTTGCTTTGGGAAGAACTACTAGAAATGTTTGAGTCTAGACCCTTTAGGAAGGGTAAGAAAGCATGATGTTCTAACAAGTTTTCTATCCTTGCAGAAATATCCCCTAGTCTTCCTTCCTGATGAAATTCATCCTTAAGATTTTCTTGGGAAAACTGTTGCTCTAGTTGCATCAAACGGTTTTTAGATACCAGTGTATCATTCTTTAGTTCATGGAGTTCTTTTAATTTCTGTAGGGATTGCTCTCTCTCTTTTCGCAATGATTCCCGCTGCTCCTGCAACTTCTCCCTTTGGATGTGAAGATTACTGATATCTGTCTTAATCTCTGACCATGCCATCTCTGCTTCCTCATGCATCTTAGCAATTTCCTGCCTTTTGTTCTCATGCTTTTCCCTTTCTAATCTCAGTTCTTCCATTTCCTTCTGAATCAATTCTTTCTGTGAAAAGATATCCTGCATCTCTCTTTCTTTCCATTTTTCAAACTCTGAATCCCTTACTTCTAAATCCCTCTGTACCTGCTTGCACTGCTCCTTTATGTTTCTCTCTAATTCAGTCCTTTGCATCTTGTATTCTTGAACAAGTTCATTATGCTCGTTCTCATATTTAGCAAACCATTCTGCATGTTCATGATCAAAATTCTTAATGAAGGCCTCTTTTTTGGCATGAAGCGATACTGCATCCATTTCAATTAATTTCCTGAAAACATGTTTATCTTGTTTCAACCTTTGTTCTTGATCATAAAACCATTTTAATATTCTCTCTCTATCTTCACTGACCTGTTGTGATTCCTGGTCGGTTTGTTCCCTTTTTTCTTGAAGTAATTTGTAATCTTTATCTAAACTTTCCTTTTCTAATTTTAGTAGATATGCTTCATTGTCAACATTTTTTTCACTACCCCTAAAACAATCAATCTCTTCTTTTATTTTCATTTTTAGAATCTGTAAGCTATTATGTTCCTCTTCTATTGTGGTAAGCTTTTCTTGTTCATTTTGGATCTGTTGTTTCTCTTCTTCAATACCTCTCCTAAGTATTTCCAGTTCTTGTTTTTCATTGTTCACAATCTCTCGTTCCTTCTCAAGGTTTTGTTTTTGTACTTTAATTTTGTGTTCCTCATTTTCACAGGACTGTCCTCTTTCTATCAAGTGGGTTAGTTTTGCTTGCAAGCTCTTCTCTGATTTTTTTAATTTTTCAGCATATCTATCCAGCTGTTTTTCCTTTTCCGGCAATTCATGCTCTTTAACTTGAATATCAGCAACCCTTAATTCAGCTAGATGCTTCTGTTTTTCCAATTCCTCCTCTAAAGACCTGTGGCATTTTTCCATCTCTGCTTCAAAAACTGCTTTTTCTGCTTCACATTCCTCTTTCTGTTTGGCAATGAACCTTGGAATCTCAATCTGGAAATCCATCAAATTTGAATTTTCACTCACGTTTACAAGTCAAGCATGATAGATATACCAATAATTAGCAATTCACTGCTCAAATTTCATAAATACCTGAATATTACAATAGTTCTGTAACAAACCATATATACCCCGTTTCTGCAAAGCATACATAGAAATGTAGGGAGGGCCTGGCAAAAGTTACATTCTTACTAATAGACCTGATCTGTTTAAGCATACTGGGAATGTATTGACCCACATAGAATTTGCTCAATTTAGTCTCCTAAAGTGAACTGAAACATAATAGCAAAGTTATATACTATATGGTCCAATAGAAAAAAACAAATGCAAGAGTAACAATTGAGAGTAGATCGCAAATTACATGATCTGCTAGGTATGTGTCATGACTCTTTTCTCCGGAGATTTTCTAACTACTTTTATGAACATCTTTAGTAGAGAGTGAAGAAATTGAAGACTTGTGTCTGGAATCTTCATGGTGTTTTTGTGCAATATATATTGAAAGATGGTATCGTTGAGGTTATTTGGACAGGACCACAACCATAAATTCCCAGGTAATTTATTTGGTACTTGACTTAATTAATGATACCCAACACATTAAACAAAGAGGAAAAACCAACCTTAGAAAAGAAACCTCAATTATCATATCAAGTAGTAAGTTACACATGGCAAAAGGCTATTAGATGCTGCACTTATAGGAGTCTTAAAAGTGGACAGCATGTCAGCAGCTTTTCCATAGAAGGATGCTTTATTAACCCTACACATCAATAGGATGCTACGTAAGGCACTGCATTGATATATATTACTGCAATCCTTGTCAAAGCCCCGTTTTTATGCAGAAGAAAAACAGCTTATAAATAATAAGCACATTGTAAATATTCTATTTAGATATTACGGTGCAAGCTCAATAGATAAATACGTCGACCAGTGTGTGGTAGTGTGTGATATAGCAGCAAGTTGCAAGGTGATTGAACTTGTATTAATGTTGAGGCCTGTTTCTGCACAAATTAGCAGGCCTAGTTGATAGGCAAAAGCTAGAGGGCACAACAACCCATGGGACAAAGGCCCACTATCACCACAACCTAAGTCCCCTACTCTTCTCGAATTTTCACCAATTGGAGGAGTGCCAATAATAACTCACTTGTGATAGATATGTATCTATGGTAGGTTTGAAGTGAGGGAAGGCGACTCATTCAATGGAAAGGTTCAATGAAAGTGAAAGCTTTGGGAGAAGCGATTAAGGCTTTCCACAAAAAACCCATTGAAAAAGGAACCTACACGAGACCTAGGGTTGAGATATATTACAAGATATGAGAATATCCAAGGTCAAGGTAGACAAGATAAAAGACAATGATTGATATACTTCAACAAGTACTAAAGCAAATGCCTTCAATGAATCCCCAAGTTGAAGGATTAACTTCTAGGGTTCCCTCTTGATGTGATGGCTAGGGCAGCGAATTTATAGAGAATCCACCGTGGAAATTCCACCAAAACTTGAGGATCCCTAGAGTAGACAGTAAGGAAGAATCTTATCTGAGCGAAATTCAAAATGCCTCCCTACAAAGGATTTCACACCAAGCCCTAGGGGAGCCTCCCTATCCTTAAAGAGACGAAAAATAGAGGTGAAAAGAAATACATTCTTTAAGTTTTGATTGATCACAAAGGATTCAACACTAGTGCCTGCCCATTGGGAGGTTAGGCATCAAGGATGATCTTAATATTTGCAACTCGCTCCTTTAAGGAGACCTAAAGAGCAGCCTTGCTAACCCTAATAGAAGCAACTTCACTACACCTTTTGGATATTTATACTTCAATGACACTTGTTAATGGAGTTTCAAGGATGCAAATGCAATAAATCCCCTAGGAACATTCATTCAATCACCATGTATGAGTAATACATGCAAATTTTCCTAATCCAATTTTAGACAATATTTCATGAATTAGGGCACATAAATCACCATGAGACAATATTCCATGCATTAGACATTAATGAAATCGTATATTCATCAATAAATAGCACTTACAAGAGGGTGAAGAACATATCCATCCATAACAATGCCAATTAGAAGCTCCAAAAAATATAGTGAAATTATCCAAACATCAAAATTCATCCAAAAAGCTCCAAAACACTCTACAAATTGCAGGCCCGAATTCTTTTCCTAGGCCAAAAATCCAAGTGATGATGGTTTAGAATGAAACTACGTCTTGTTGACCATTTACATGTCAACAGTCCAAGAAGCAGAGTATAGAGTAGTGGAATAATTTTTTTGAGTCAATATCATCATTGTACTCCCAAATTCTGTGTTTACAATGTAAAAATGATTCTAGTATTAATACTAAGCTGTGTGACAACACCTATGAAGGCCTATGATTCTTCTCAAATGGTTTCACTCTAGGGAGTTTTTTAACCTCACCAAATTATCTATGTTTGTAAACATGGATAATTGACAGAGTTTTTCTCCCAAATATACCCCAAAGCTAAGGTGGAGCTCATTGACAAGGTCTTAGGTGAGTCCTAGTGTTAATCGAGTCTATGTATTTTATCATACTAGATCATATGTCTTGTGTCGCAAAATTTGGTTGAGTCTTAAGAGTCCGAGTCTATGTGTATTTTCCCCTTCTAAGGGTTGAATTTGTAATATCTTGATGTAAAAGTGTTATCTAGGAATATTTTTGGTGAATGGTTCCTCATAATTAGAACATCATTACCAAAATAATTTTAGATACACTTAGAGGGTGGAAAAAATATTTAATCCCCTCTTGAGTCTAATAATTAAATTTCTAGCAAAAAATAAAATTAAAATTAGCCAGAAATTGTCAAAAAATAAAATGAAGGGAAAATTAATTACCCTCCAAGTGGAAAATTCATAAAAAAATTATTTGAGGCTATTTTCAAGGGAAAATATTCAAGTCAAAAATAAAACTCCCATTTCCAAGGCAGAAGGACCCAGTCTAGAAATTTGTTTGGGCTAGAGAAGACTATTTTCTAGCAAATTGATTTTTTTGGACCAAGCAATTAAATTTTTTGCACAAATAACGATAATTCTATTTTTTGAAGTCCCTCCAGTGGTCCAGAAGTCAAGTTTTGAACCTCCAACATAGTGAATAAGAAAAATCAATATTTTTTTGGAAATTTGTGTCAGTTAATCAGGGAATTGAATTTTTTCATCAAGGATCAAGCCATGGATTAATGCAACTAGCTGTTACTTCCACTTGGAGGGGCTAATCCCTCTCATTTTTTCTATATAAGGAAGCTTTCAAGCTCCTCATTGAAACTTAACTTCTATTGGATCTGATGTACTGAGCTAAACTCTACTGGATATTTTTCTGAATTAATAAAATCTTTGGGGTTTCAAATCAAGGTGTATCTCTCTTGATGATTCATGGTATGTGTTGAATAATTTTTATGCTCTAATTGTGCTTATTGCTGAAGATTGTTGTTTCACATCTAGTGGTTGGATTATCTATTAGCATAGATATTGTAACGACCTATTTATAAAAGTAATATTAAATAAATTTTAGTAAATAAATTATATTAATCAATTAATAAAATAATAAAAATAAACTAATGATAAAGTATTTTAATATAAGTGTAACCTTTATATTAAAATAAAAAATAAAAATAAAATCAGAAAAAGGAAAGTTAATCCAAAAAAATCAATATACCCTTTTTAAAAAGAAATGTATATGACACGACATGGGAAGGGTGTCACGAGGAAATGAAGCGGTGGGTGCTGGAGGAAGGACGGCCACCGCCAAGAATTAGTTTATAAACCAGAAGGAAGATTTTGCGAGAGGTACAGGGAATCGAAAAGAAGAAGGAAGAACGAAGGGGATACTGAAGAAGTAAATTTGAGTTACCTATGGAAGTTGAGCTGGTTGTTTTGAGGTTTTTGGGCATGGGGGAACAGTCTGCTTCAACTGAGAAGCTTACTGGACTGAGTAGAAAGGTTCTGTTCATTTTGGCTGGGTGGTTTCGGTCTTTTGGTAAACGGAAGCAAACTGGAGGAGTTCTGAAACATTTTCATCCGCAGCAGACATCCGCAGCAGACCAAGTAAGTACTTATCATCAAATCAAGCAATTAGTCATATGAAGTTTTGCATAAACTTAGAACAAAATTTTTATTAAAGTTTCATACTCTGTTTAGAATAGATAGCTCTATAAAAACTCACAATATTTACAGTTCAGTAAATCTTTATAGTTTCAGAAATGTTTCTTTACATCAACTCAGTCCTTACATTTGGTATAAGAGGGAGGTTAGAACCCTGTGAGACCTTACAGGCCCATTAAATCTCGTTTTCAAGCTTCTGTATTTTAACCAGTCCCAATTATTTTGTTTCTAATTTATGAAATTCAATTATGTAGTGACTTCATAATTTTCATCTTAACGCATATGGCTACATTTCCTTGTTTGTATTTTTCCCGTTACTGTTTTACAGTGGAATGTTTATCAAAGAGGAGGACCGTATATATAGAATTGTTGAAATTTCTCTGACATCTCAACTAGAATTTTCAGAACTGCCCTGTATATATCTGTTGGGAGTGTACTGTATGTTCCTCTTCTCCCGCATCTTGGTGTTTAATAAATGATTGAATTTAATTACTTATAACCTGGGACTGGAAGAGTTACAAACGGGACGTTCACCGAGAAACAGGTGGCAATGGGTGAAATTATAACAGCCAAAAACCCTTGCTGCAGTGAAATCATACTGCATCTGTGCAGTAAATACCCCGACCATCATAGTATTTGTGCTCTAACACGAGAACCATAGTTCATCTTTCGGATTTTGTGAGTGTAGGGATTCTGAAGATCCTATGGTTGAGAGCTGCCATCAAAATCTGTTTAGAAGATTCTGCACCGAGAAAGGGGATAGGAATCCGGACCTGCAACAGCAATAGCATAAACCTGTGGAAATCGATACACATTTGCAAAGTAAATTAATACATATATAAATAACTGGAACGAAAGGACTACGCTTAATATAATATGGGTACAAAGTTATTATGTATCACTCGTGGCGTCGACAACAAGCTACAGTCGTGCCCACCAGCTAAATTCAAAACTGTGCGATATGAACACATGTTCCCAATCAACATATTGTTGGGTAGTTTAGATGAAATTTTGACATCATAACTAATCAAATAATGGACATACGCTATTTAAATGACGAGTTCACAACATTGACGCAATTTAGAACCCTTATAATAATTAAAATTGAAATATTAATGAGGGTATTTCGCAGATATAAAAAAAAAATGATGGGCTCAAAGGCCCAAAATCTAAGCCTGTATTCTATGCGATACATGTGTCATGAGATGACCATTGTAAAACAACAGAACTGTCGGCAGGGGTTTTGACTCGCCGACCTCTCACCATATAAATGCCTTCACATCGAAGTATGGATGGCCACAATGAAGTTCGACCCACGAGGAACGTTGTGTCTTTGTGGGCTCCTCCTGAGTGTCGTGTTTGGTATCTTGAAACCCCAAGGAAACTTACGTAAATGATGGGTACTCTAGAATAACACTTTTCTACTCTTCAACTGTGCTCATGCTGCTAATCGAACAGACTACATATTTTATGAAGGCTACCGGAATAATCGACCTATCTTAACATACTGCTCCGCATATAAAATAGGAATGTGGAATGGAGACGCAAGGTAGAGAGGAAATGGGATTAGGGTTTCATCACTGTCAGTCGTATCAGATGGCATGCCTACTTTTCAGAAGAAGCTCTCCACCTGTTAAACGTTCATGAATAATAATCAAATTCACGTTTCAGAAGAAACTCTCCACGCGTCAAATAATCATGAATAAGTTAGGTAAGATTCTCAGCGTTTTCAAAACCTTCCCGCAGTCTTCCACATGAGTTTTAAAATTTTCTCAAAAAGAAATCTCTCATCTTCTTTTTTTTTTGGGCGGGGTCTTTCATGATTTCATTGTTATTTTCTTTCTCTTCTATAAAAATTTAATAATAATATTTCTATGAGAAGTTATATTTATTATAATTTAGTTATGAATTAAGAGTAAAAATAATTTTTTTTAAGTGAAAGAATATAGAAAATTGTCAGCATTGATGTAACAAATTAAATTTTGCCTCTTGACGATTTCAATTAACTCATAATTTTTCTGTATGGAACTTGTTAATATTGGCATAATGTCTTCTATAATAAAATCTATATATATTTTATTTGCATCAGGTGATTTTGATTGTTTGATTATTTGGGGATTTTGATTTATGCCTAACTAAATAAAAACATAGTATAATTTGATATGCGAGTCAGTGGAGAATGTTTACTAAGAGAATGAATATTATGAAAAAAAAAAAAAAATTGCGATTTATAAAAACTCATGCATTAAATTAAGTACTATTACGCATTAGGATAGAAAAACCCCACATTAGGACAAGGAGGTCGTGAGACCACCCTCCTTGACCTCAGTACCAGTAAGATCTGCCTAGTAGATAAAAATAGCAAAAAAAAAAAACTATGCCCATTTATAAATGTGAAATTGCAAAAACTATATGTTAAATCCGAATGTATACTTCAAAGTTTTTATAAAATTTTATTATGTATACAGGAAACATTACAATGGTAAGGACATATGAGCGACGACGACGTGATCGAGCAGCATCACCGTCATTAATACCACCACCTTCATCATCATCATCTCCATCGCCACCACCATCATGATCATCTCCATCGAGACCATCATCAACACCAATGGCTCCAGCACCGGAGTTGACCGTGATAATGAACTCATTAGAAGCCTTACTGGAAACATTAAAAGGGTCAACCATGGCTAAGACCAAATAAGAACTTCAACCCTTAGCAACCAATTCAGCGGAACCAAAGAAATTTGAGTATAAAAGATCAAAGGAAGATATTTCTAGGGAGCTTCAGAAAATTAAACTCCTAGAATTTTCAGGAGGTCGAGCTGGAGAACGTGTTTAGGCATGGTTAGAAGGAATGAACAAATGCTTTAAATTAAGAGAATATTCTTCTTCTGCAAAAACAAAAATTGTTGTATTTCAATTAAAAGAAAGCGCCTTGATTTGGTGGGGAAATCTGGAAAAACAACTACACCTCACAATGGATAATATCCCTTGGGAATTGTTCGAGGAAAGATTCCGCGCAAAGTATTTACCTCCATATTTTCAACAACAACAAGCCAGATCTTTTCATACATTAGTTCAAGGTAATAAAACAGTGGAAGAATAAGAGATAAGGTTTATGGAGCTTGTAAAATATATTCACTACTTAGATTCTAATAAACGTCAAGCTAAACGCTTCATATTTGGGTTAAATCCTCGCATCAAGGCCTTGGTGAGCATGTGAAAACCATCATCAGTAGCTGAGGCGGTAGAATGTGGCCAATATGCAGAAGAACATCTAGGAATCAAAAAGGATGTAGGGCCAACAAAACCTTTACAATCAGGATTTCCAGGAAAGACCCTGAAATTTCTTTAGGGGAGGTAGCTTAAGGCCACCTTATGGTAATAGACTTATCCCAAGAAATGTAGGAACAAGAGCTCCCATGGCAGTTAATACTATAGCCGCTGAATCATCAAACACCAGTCCATGGACATCTCGTGGAACTGCTAATAGAGGAAGAAATTTGAGAGGAAGCAACATGAGAGGACGAAGCTCTTTATCTAGAAATTCACGTCCTGATTCAAGAGGACCAACACAGGTTAATTGTTGGGGATGTGGAGGACCGCATTTTCAACGTGATTGTCCAGAAGCTTCATCAGGTATATTGCATAGGACTGGAAAGGAACCAATACCAAATACCCAAAGTGATCATAGAATTCATGCATTAGTCAACAACGATCAAGCACCGCATCAATCCACTGTAGTGGAATCTTCAGGTATTATTAATGGTATAAAACTCAAAATATTATTTGATACTGGTGCCATAGATAGTTTTATTTCGTCATATGCATTAAACAAATGTGGGTTGGCATCTTGCAGACAAAATGATTTCAGATAGGTAGAAATCGCCTCAGGGGAACTCCAATCTGTAGACTTAAGTGTGGATCAATGCAAAATTGACCTAGGGGTCTGTTCGACTAAATTGAAAGTTTATGTCACAGCCTTAGGAACTTATGATTTTGATATAGGTATGGATTGGCTAGAAGCTCATCAAGCTTGGGTAGACTGTTATGGGAAAAGAATTCTAGGTATAAATGATGAAGGAGAAGTGATCCAAATTCAAAGAATCAAGAGAAAAGTATCTTTATGCTACATATTAGCAATGAAAATGAAGTGTTGCTTAAGAAAAAGTTGTCAGGCATATGTAATTCAAGAATTAAGTAAAGAAAAAAGACCATCCTTAGAACAATATCCAGTGTTAACTGAATTTTCGGATGTATTTCCAAAGGAATTACTGGGATTACCCCCTATAAGAGAGCTAATCTCACAATAGAATTGAAACCTGGTACTCAACTAATATTTAAAACACCTTATAGAATGACAGCTCCAGAACTTCAAGAATTATAAATTCAATTGAAGGAACTATTGGATATAGGACATATTCGACCCAGTATATCACCTTGGGGTGCTCTTGTAATTTTTGTCAAGAAGAAATATGGATCCTTAAGATTATGCGTAGATTATCGAGACTTGAATCGAGCTAAGATAAAAAATCACTATCCTATGCCTTGAATTGATGATCTTTTCGATCAAATGAAAGGAGCTGCTATCTTTTCAAAAATTGATCTTCGTTCAAGCTATCATCAGCTAAGGATTTCTAAAAGCGATATTTCTAAGACTGCATTCCGGACACGCTTTGGGCATTATGAATTTACTGTGGTACCATTTGGATTAACAAATGCACCAACAATATTCATGAATCTTATGAACAGTGTTTTCCGCAAATATCTTGATCAATTTGTACAAGTCTTTTTAGACGATATACTCATCTATTCCAAGAATGAGAAAGAGCATGAAGATCATTTACGGATAATGTTGTCCTGCCTCAGAAAACATCAGTTGTATGGAAAATTCTCCAAGTGTTCGTTCTTTCAAGAAAAGATTCATTACTTAGGTCATATCATATTAGGTGAAGGGATCTCAGTAGACCCTGAGAAGGTAAAAGCAATCATGGAATGGTCAATATAGAAAAACGCACATGAAATACGAAGCTTTATGGGTTTAGCCGGTTACTACCAAAGATTTGTGGAAGGATTCTCCAAAATTGCAAAGCCGATTACAACCCTTCAGCGTAAAGATGTTAAGTATGAATGGACTGAGGAATGTAATAAAGCATTCTCTAAACTCAAAAGACTACTGACCAGTGCACCAATCTTAAGAGTTCCTGACATGGACAAAGATTTTATGGTATGTACTGATGCATCTAAACATGGGTTAGTTGCAGTATTGATGCAGGATAAAGGAGTAATAGCATATGTCTCCAGAAAGTTAAAGCCTCATGAAGAACTCTATGCTACTCACGATTTAGAGTTAGCCACTGTAGTACTAGCTTTAAAGATTTGAAGACATTATCTAATAGGGCGAAGTTTTACGCTTAAAAGCGACCACAAAGTCTTCAATATTTGTTCACCCAAAGAGACTTAAATGCCAGACAAAGACGATGGAATGAATTCCTAAGTGAATATGACTTTGGAATATCATATATTAAAGGAAAAGAAAATGTAGTAGCAGATGTTTTAAGTAGAAAACCATAGATATTCTCCCTCATACCTATCAAAGTAGACTTAAGGCAGCGAGTACTAGAACATCTCATAAAGGATAGCTGGTATTTAAAAGTAAGATCTAGTCTTGATAGTAAAAAGCCAAAAGAATCTAAGTTTGAAGGATATCAACTAGCAGATGATGGAATCTTACGATTTCATGGGAGGATGTATATTCTTGATAATAGGGATCTTCAAGACACTATCCTTAAGGAAGCTCACAGAGCAGTGTATTGTGCACATCTTGGAGTAAAAAAATGTATACGGATACTAAGAAACTTTTCTTCTGGTCAGGCATGAAACGTGATATCGTTCAATTCATTGCAAGATGTTTGGAATGTCAACAAGTAAATGCAGATCATTGTCATCCAACGGGTCTTTTACAACCTCACGACATTCCTATGACCAAATGGGAGATTATTTCTATGGATTTTATCACTGGGCTACCTCTTACTTCTCAAAGACACAGTGCCATTTTGGTAGTAGTAGATAAATTAACAAAAAGCGCCCATTTCATTCCCATGAGAGATACTTATGACGTTTCTGACGTAGCTCGAGTATTCATAAATGAAATTATCAGATTTCACGGAGTACCTAAGGAGATTATATCAGATAGAGATTCTCGATTCACTTCAAGATTCTGGACTTGCATATAGTTAGCCTTAGGAACTCAATTAAATTTAAGCACAGCTTATCATCCTGAAACTGATGGACAAATAGAAAGGGTAAATCAAATACTTGAAGATATGTTGAGGACGTATGTTATGGATCAACAATCACAATGGGAAAAGTACTTATCCTTAGTCGAATTTTCATATAATAACAGTTACCACAGTTCAATCGGAATGCCTCCATTTGAAGCATTATACGGCAGACCTTGCAGAACACGTTAAGTTGGGACAGGTTAGAAGATCGAGTGATAATAGGACCAGAATTAATCCAAAAAATGGAAGAGCAGGTAAAACAAATTAGACAGCGGTTAAAGGAAGCACAGGATAGACAAAAGAGTTATGCTGATGCTCACAGAAGTGATAGGAAGTATAAGTAGGGGATAAGGTTTTCATCCACATCAAACCGAATAAAAGTACTATCCGATTCGGAAAATGGACAAAATTATCGCTCCGATTTATTGGACCATTTAAAGTCATGGAAAGAGTTGGACCTGTCGCCTATCGTCTTGCACTGCCACCTCACTTGCATAAAGTTCATAATGTATTTCATGTATCTATATTAAGGCATTCCATAGTTGACCAATCTCATAACCTTCAATGGAAGGAACTGCAGGTATCGGACGAAGGAACCATATCGGTCGAACCATTACGTATACTGGAACGTAGAGTTCGACAACTCAAAAATCGTCTAGTAGACCAAGTTAAGGTCCAATGGGACAAGTATAGTCCTGGATCAGCTACTTGGGAAGATATGGAAATCATATGTCAAAAATACCCCAACTTGTGTCAATTTTGAAGAACTTTAAACCATGTTTTGTATATATTTGCTTTACTTTAAATCAGAGACTCAGAACCATTTTGAAATGATCATATATAAACATGAAATTTTATGACATAATATCTATTTAATTCCGCTAGTACATGGATACCAAGACGGAACATGTTATTGATCTTACTAAATTATAGTTATCAAAGTAAAGTTTAAATATTTGAGTAATTTTGCTTCTGATGGGAATTAAGATATTATAATTTTGTTTCATTTATGCATATCAATATGATTGATGAGATAGAAATCAAAGAATGATTACATTTTAATATGAAAGTTAATGACATGAATAGAATATGGAAAAGTATGTTATACTGTAGTTGACATGTGTGAATTATACATAAGCTATTTGTTTTTGAATATGTTAATGCACATTTTATGAATGCATGGACAAGTGTTTATGATTGCAAATAATATCCGTTACCAAAATGACCGCGTGATGACAGAAATCTCAGAACAATTAAGGCTCAAAGAGATTCCATGATAGGGTATTAACCTTGATTCTACTGGAAGGGGTGGAGGTGTTGCCCACCGTGTATCCTTTGAACTTTGGAGTCATGGGAGCACTGTGCGAGTCACGCTCCCCTAGACGTGTGATGATGACTGCCAGATGCCTACTAGGGATCAGGTCGATATAGCCGATGCTGTCATCCTTGGAGTTTATAAATGGTTAGGCCAGTATAACTGACACCATGACATACTCCAGTAGAGGACGGATAGGATGGGAGCGGAAGAGATTAGGAAGGATAGGATGATTTTGTAATAGCTGGGGAACCTAATGAAATAAAACATGATCATTAAAGTTATAAACCTAAAGTATTCAAAACACCAAATTTGTAGTGCCCTTACATTAAGTAAGAATTTAACCTCAATACACAATCCTAAGAAAAATGTACTAATCGCTATCATAAATATTCATATAAGATAAAACTCTAACTTCGGGACGAAGTTTTCTGAAGGGGGGGTGTATGTAACGACCTATTTATAAAAGTAATATTAAATAAATTTTAGTAAATAAATTATATTAATCAATTAATAAAATAATAAAAATAAACTAATAAATGTAAGGACTGAGTTGATGTAAAGAAACATTTCTGAAACTATAAAGATTTATTGAATTGTAAATATTGTAAGGAGTTTTTATAGAGCTATCTATTCTAAACAGAGTATGAAACTTTAAGAAAAATTTTGTTCTAAGTTTATGCAAAACTTCATATGACTAATTGCTTGATTCGATGACAAGTACTTGGTCTGCTGCGGATGAAAATGTTTCAGATCTCCTCTAGTTTGCTTCCGTTTACCAAAAGACCGAAACCACTCAGCCAAACTGAGCAGAACCTTGCTACTCAGTCCAGTAAGCTTCTCAGTTGAAGCAGACTATTCCCCCATGCCCAGAAACCTCAAAACAACCAGCTCAACTTCTGTAGGTAACTCAAATTT
The DNA here is from genome assembly GCA_031772625.1 of Pinus tabuliformis. Lineage (NCBI taxonomy): Eukaryota > Viridiplantae > Streptophyta > Pinopsida > Pinales > Pinaceae > Pinus > Pinus tabuliformis. Next base: position 243,935,998 of record CM062804.1, read on the forward strand.
ACTTCTTCAGTATCCCCTTCGTTCTTCCTTCTTCTTTCTGATTCCCTGTACCTCTCACAAACTCTTCCTTCTAGTTTATAAACTGATTCTTGGCAGTGGTCGTCCTTCCTCTAGCACCCATCGCTTCATTTCCTCGTGACACCCTTCCTATGTCGTGTCATATACATTTATTTTAAAAAAGGGTATATTGATTTTTTTGGATTAACTTTCTTTTTTCTGATTTTTTTTTTTTTTTAATATAAAGGTTAGACTTATATTAAAATATTTTATCATTAGTTTATTTTTATTATTTTATTAATTGATTAATATAATTTATTTACTAAAATTTATTTAATATTACTTTTGTTAGGATATTCCGACACATAGGAGATAGTTAAGTATAACTTGGTCTAGTATAGAGTTAGGTAAAGTGTGTTTCTTTACTATGTACATTTTGTAACTTACAATCCGACGGTCACGATATGTAGTGATCCGACGGTTCATTCTCTCCTCGTTATTACCGACACTTGATCCGTGGCTTAACACCCGATTGGTCCATGATCTCTATTTAAAGAGCATGGAGGGTCATTTGTAGGTTAACTGTTCATGAGAGAAGCTTATGTAAAATTTTATTCTTTTATTAATAAATTGCCTGAAGTGGCCGCGTTGGTTCAGGCCGTGGACTGTTTCCCTCTTTGAGGCTTTTAACCACGTCAAAAGTACTGGTGTATTGATCTGTGATCTGTTTGTGAGTGGTGTCCTTTGGTGTTCTGTCTGAGGAACTTACCCTGTAAATTCCTACATGGTATCAGAGCTATTTGAGGGCCGCGTCCGTTGGTGATCCAAATCTGAAACCGGTAGAACTGCATCCGACTGTCGTTTCCTAGATCTACTGTTTCTGACTACTTTCAGGCTGAGAGGACTGCTCTATTGTGTTGGGAGCATCTGTTCCAGTGTGGAACCCCTTTCATTTCACGCGAAAAGGTTTCCGGTAGCCCTAACTACGTCATTTTTAAGATCTGGAGGTATACAGTGTTTATTTGTAGTTTACAATTATTTTCTCTCTGTTTATTTCGGTTTCGGTTTATTTAGCCTTTTGAATTACCGGATCTATACCTTTCATTTCTGCGTATGCTCTTTGCTCCGCGACTCTGTGCGATCTGGGCAAATCAGAAACAGAAAGGAAGGATTTTTCTCATGCATATGCTCTTTTCCGCTGCGCCTTAGTGTGATCTCGGAAAATCAGAAACATTGAGGAAAATATTTAGTTTTCGGCTAAAGCTAACTTCGAGCCGCAAGGTTCGTTTTTTTTTTGTATGTCCGTGTTGGGTTTTGTGTTTTTTGTTTTGTAGGGAAAAAGAGCTTTCTCAAAGCAAGCACACAACCCAAAGCTTCAACCCCCCCTCTCTCTCTCTCAAACTTTTTGTATAGCTCACTTGGTCCAAAGCTAATTTATGAGAGTAGAGGTCTTGAGTTCAAGTCTCCTTTTTGTGGGGGCGGATTTTTCATTTCCGCACATTCTCGCACTTCGTCGGCATCTTCATCAAATTTTCTTCAAAAAGCCATAACTTCTTCATCCGGAAGCCGTTTTCAGAACCGTTTTTTTTGAAACAGCCTAATTTTTCGAGATCTTTCCATTGGAACACTTAGTTTCAGCATCTATAGCTTCAGTTTCTGTTAAAATGGAAAGTCCATGCCAAGTTATTCTTGACAGCACCAACTACTTCCAATGGTGGTCCTACATTGTGGATTTACTTAGAAGTAAAAGTCTCTACAGAATAGCCTCAGGCCAAGAAACGAAACCGAAAGATGAAGATAAGGCAGCTAAATGGGAAAATAGGCAAGATCAAGCACGTGGGTTGATAGGGATGTCTATTTCTCCAGATCTTAGATTCCATATTGCAGAACTTGATACTCCTGATGAAGCATTGAAACAGATTACTAAAGTTTTTGGAATCAAAAATGAACTTAGAGCCCATCAACTTGAAAATGAGTTGCTTACATTGGACCCCAATAATTTTTCTTGCATTGAAGATTTTTTGTCCAAGTTCAAGACCCTTAGACTTCTCTTGGAAGGTGTTAAGGTTAAGAAAGAAGATAGTAACCTTCTCTATTCCATTCTTACTAAGTTGGGACCAGCCTACTCTGTGTTTGTTTCCACCTTCCATTCTACAAGAGAAGCCTTCATTTCTCAAGGACAAGACTACAAGTCCTCTTCCTTTGATTCTTTTTGTGATTCTTTAATAAGAGAATAAGAAAAACTCTTACACCTTGGTCTTCTTAATCTTGGAAACTCTTCCAAGAAAGCGTTAGCTGCCCATCAACAACCAAATCCAAAGAATCCTAAGAAGTTGTATCCTAAAAGGAATGGTCCTAAACCAAACAAGGGTCCTAAGCAATCTCAGCCTCAAAATGAAAAATCATTTCAACAAAATGATAAGACAAATAAAAACAAAGGGAAGAAGACTGATAGACATTGCAACTTTTGTAATCAAGATGGCCACTTAGTGATGAGCCCCAATTTTTGGTAACAATTTGGGCTCATTTGGCCTACTTACCTTGCTCAACTCTTCATCTTTTATCACTTATGCATCATTTCTTAGTATATTCGTGTTATTTGTAGGAAGAAGGGCAGGCATTATTCCTATGTGACTAATACATGATGATTTCAGGTTTTTTGACATTAAATGGAGCAAAGACCACGCAAATGGAGACAAGGAGACAGCAAAGGTGGCATTGCGGGTTTATAGGGAGGTTGTCCACAGTCTTGAATGACCTCCCTCGTGATCTCCACCCCAACTCCGAGCTCCAACAGCTATCCCCACCGAGCTGAAAGGCAGCCAACGGATTCTACAGGAACAACAGTTCACTTTCAGTTGGACAACCAAGCTCCACTAATTGAGGAAGCCAGCTTGATCCTCATCATGTATAAATATTGAGGCCGTAGCCTTTGATAGGAGCTTTTTGAACTTTTGAACTATTGTTGCAATTTCTGAGTACGAGCTACAACTCGGTTTTTGCTTTTTGTAAGCCAGTTTTGGCATGATGTTAGACTCATGATTATGATCTTTTAATAAAGGCAGGCAGATTTGGATTCAATCCTGAGTTCTTAAGAGGAGCTATAGCTCTCAGGTTAGGGCCCAACCTGAGAGCAATAGACGTCCTTTTCCTTGTATTGTTACTTGTCTTTCCTTTCAGCACTTCATTTCTTTAATTTCTTTAATGTGATTGAGTAGGATTAGTTTATGGTTAAAGTGCTTTCAGTAGCTTAGATTAGAGTAGGAGGATTAGCATTCATTAGAGCTCCAAGAAAAGGTTGACAGTGCACTCATTGCCATCTCTGTTCAGAGATGGGGGCTGTGGACCGTACCAACCACAAAAAAAACGCAGTCTTATACGTTCATGCAAGCTGCAACACAATCATTTCAGTCATAGAACCGTCCATGCATTCCGATCTTGAGCAGTACTTCTTCGTTCCAACACCATGCACGATTTCTCTCTGAAGTTTACATTGCTGTTTGTTGGTTTAATAACACAGTTAAAATAGGTTGATGGAATTCTCGGTTTTGTGCAAGACATAGAGGATTTGTTCCATTTACACTGCGCAGCATTGTTCTATTATCTTCTTCTTCTTCTCAACCGTGCCTAAGTCACCTGCTTAACCTCTGTTCAGCTCGTTTTCCTTCCAACCCTTCTACTGTTCACGTAGCTCCATCTTTTTGACTTTTCATTGCTTCCACCCTTCTATCCACCAACCAACTGCATGCACTCTCTCTCCATCCCATCTCTCTGTCCCTGAGCCATCACTAGCTCCCTTTTCATCCTACCTATCCACCCATACCGCTCCTTCACTCCTCCATCACCAAAAACTCCAACTGCAGAACATCCTGTAGAAGTTAGCAGACTTCCTGTAGAAATCCCGAGCTTCCTGTAGGATCCCCTGCAGACATCCTGTAGAAGCCTACAAACTCGGTTGCTAAGCACCTGAGCGTTGTGGACTTCTGTGGAATGATGTTAGAGATCCCCTGGAACCTCTCCTAGCCCTCCTGACCTCTTCCAAGCCTTCCTTCCCTTCAAACTACCCCTGCACAGTCAAAACCTAATAAGAAACAAAGTCATAATAACTCCAACCACTTAAGCAAAAATATAAAAACAATGTTTTTTTTCAATGGAAGTAGTTTAAATTCATGCATCTCATATCACTAGAAGTAATGGCATCATTTTTAGGAGTTACATTCCCATCGTTGCATTGTAAGGATTAAGCTAGTCAGATTAGGGTTTGCTAGGGTTTGTATTTCTTTTTGGCTTTCAGTTTCTTTCCGCAAGTAGATTAGCTTCCTTTGAGTTAGCTTTCGTCCATCAGTTAAAAAGCTTCTTCTAAGAGCTCATAGAAGTTGGCTTGAGCCCCTAGCGGACTTGTGCTAGCTGACCAAGTGACAGCTGCGGCAAGAGCTAGTACTTGTGCATACAGCACCGTCGCTTCCAAGTTTGTTACGAACTACCGGGTTGATAAAATTAGAGAAGGAAGCTTCAGGAGTTGTAGCATTATTGCTACAATACTGGAGCCCACCATCTTTTTGGCGCCGTTGCCGGGGAAGCGTCAGAGTATTAGTAATTGTTGCTTTTCTTCTATTTTCTTACTCTTGCCTTCTGCTAAGCAGTTTATTTCATTTCCATTCTGCAAAAGTAGCATAGACATTTCCTGCTTTCATAGATTAGCATTTCAATTCCGCAATTTCAATTTTGCAAGCGTAGATTAGTATTTCAATTCTGCAAGCGTAGACTAGCATTTCCATTCCTCCAATTTCATTTGAGCAAAGTAGATTAGTTCTTTCTTGCTTTCAATTTAATTCTGCATCTTTATTTCAGTAAGATAGTTAGATGTAGATCAATCTGTTTCAGTTTTGCAGGTACCAAAGAAAAACAAAAGCAATAAAAAAAGTCCTTCCATTTCATGCCTCGTAGGAATCGAGATAAAACAGGCAAATTCTTACCCAACACCCCCACCACATCACTGAGTCACCCTTCTCTCTTCTTCGGTGACAGTGATCCAGAAGAACCTATAGGTGAACCTCCTGAGATATACGAAGATCCTATAGCAGAAGAAGAATTAGAGACCATCCCATCTGAAGCTATGGCTGACAATAGAAGAGAAGATGAGAGAATAGAAGGTGCCTTCCCCATCCGAGAGACCAATGGAGAGATGAAAATGAAGAACATTAGCCCCTCCGCTTTACCTCACTTCCATGGACTGACTACTAAAGATCCTGATACCTTCCTGTTTGAGTTTGCTGTCCTTTGTAGAACCTATGACTATACTAAAGATGAGCAGAAGCTGAAACTCTTCCCTTCCACTCTTAAGGATGCAGCATTACGCTGGTTCATGGGCTTACCTGGGAATAGTATCACCACTTGGGCTTAGATGCAGCAAGCTTTCAATACCAAGTACCGGGATTACTGTAGGTCCAAGGAAACCAAGGGAGAAATCTTTCGGATGACTATGGGAAATGATGAGTCCTTAGAGGATTATGAGGAGAGGTTCCAACTTAGCTATAAGCGGGCCAGGTGCACACTTGACCCTGAATCCCTCAAGTTGGTTCTGCTCCGAGGAGTCCCTGAAGACCTCTTAGATACCCTTCATATGTTAGCTGGGGGGGATATTTACCAACTGCCTTATGAGGACATCAAGACTGTGTTTAGAAACCACTCCAGGGCAGCTCGGAAACGAGGTAGAGGAAACCTCCTCTCAGCGGTGTCCCTTTCTCCAAACATGAGTTTGCAAATCAATTAGAAGATCTTAAGAGTGAGGTGAGACAGACCATTGCCATGCAACTGGACACATTCAAGATCCAGCAGAAGAAGGAAGAAGCTGAGAGAGCCTTGGCTATCTTCTGCCCTAGATGTACAAGGAGACACCCTAAGAATGAATGCCCATTGCATTCGGTTGAAGTGTGTTTCGTTTGTGAGGAGGACCATCCCACAAACCAATGTCCAACCTTACTTGGATTTAAAGCCATGTACCAAGGGACAGAAGCTCCCACTGAACCTCTCTATTTCCTCAACCAAAGAAGGCCACAAGGACCTAGACCTTACCAGCAGGGGATGCAAGGGGCACCCCAAGCTTATTACAGCCCCAACCAATCGACTCCTATGCCTTCCTGGTCTATGCCTCCTCCATGGTCTTACCCACCTCAGTACCCTACTCAGCCCACTACTCATTCATATCATTCACATGCCCAGCCACAGCCTCAGTGGAATGCACCTCAGTCGGGGTGGAGGCCCCAGTACAACACTCCTCCTGCCATTTTGCCTCCACCAGTAGTTCAACCTCAACCCTTACCTCCTGCTCCTCCAAGGCAACCTCAAATACCTGCTCAACCGAACCCGAACCCCAACAATAGACAGGCCCAGCAGGTATACACTGGGGAAACATCATGCCCTACTTATGCTGTGGAGATCCAGGAGATCAATCTTCGATCTGGAAAGACTCTTCCGGATCGCCAACCTCCTTCCCCAGAGGATGAGGAAGATAAACAGGAAAGTGAACCAAAGGATATTCCACCCTTTCCTGAGAGACTAACAGCCACCACACAACCCAACCCAGAGGAGGATGAGCTTCTGGGAGAGCTCAAGCAGTTGTGTGTGAAAATACCACTTCTCCAAGCCATCAAGGATGTGCCAATATACAACAAACTGGTTAAGGAAAAGTGCTTCAAACACCCAGGCAGGCGGAAGAGAGATGCTTCAACCATCAATGTCCTAGGACAACTGTCTGACCTTATGTTAGGACAAGTCATCTGCCCAAAGTATCTAGATCCTGGGAGTCCTGTAGTAGATGTCCACATCAATGGCACCATCATACCTCACACCTTGATTGATTTGGGGGCTGCCATTAATGTGATGACCAGGGATACCATGCTCAAACTCAATCTTCAGGGTTCCTTGAGGAAGACCTCGACAGTACTGCAACTAGCAGATCGCTCCACTGTGACTCCCGAAGGGATTGTGGAGGATGTCTTGGTCTCTGTCGACTCTTGGAAATACCCTGCAGATTTCTTGGTTCTGCAACCCAAGGCAAAGCTTACTGGATATCCTCTTATTTTGGGAAGGCCTTGGTTAGCCACTGCAGATGCTTACATAAGCTGTCGTGCAGGAAATATGACCATCAAAAATGGTCCTATGTCCAAACAGCTAGTCCTATACCCTCCTGCCCAACCCTCCTTAGAGCATGACTTACCACTTTGGTTGGAGGAAGGAGAAGAGGATGAGGTGTACTCAGCACCTCTGTGCACCCTAGATAACACTAGAAGAGACCCCCCAACCGAGGATGACTTGATTGAGACCTTGATCCAGAATCCACCTTCCAGTGCACTATCCCTAGAGAAATTGGTGGAGGATGCCCAAGCCAGCACCTTAGTGGATCTTTGTACAACCAACCCTGTCACTCCCAGAGTCAAAAATGTGGAGTTCGGCCCTAAGAGAACGTTAAAGATCAGCTCCTCCCTATCTGCTTCCCAGGAAAAGGAGCTGTGTACCCTGTTGGCCAGTCACCTAGATGCTTTTGCTTGGAGCTATAAGGAGATGAAAGGAGTCCATCCTTCGGTCTGTACCCATCACATATACATCAAAGAGGATTGTAAACCGGTTAGACAACCTCAGAGGAGAATGAATCCAGCCCTTAAGGACATTGACAAAGAAGAATTGCAAAAACTGCTGGACGCCGGATTCATTTACCCCATCTCAGATAGTGAATGGGTGTCCCCTCTGGTGCTGGTTCCCAAGAAAAATGGGAAGTGGAGAATCTGTGTGGACTACCGAGAACTGAACAAAGCTACCAAGAAAGACCATTTCCCTCTACCTTTCATAGATCAAGTGTTGGATGGACTGGCAGGAAAGAAGTTCTTCTCTTTCCTGGATGGGTTTAGCGGGTACAACCAGATTCAAATCAGCCCGGAAGACCAAGATAAGACCACCTTCACTTGTCCTTGGGGTAGCTTTGCCTACCGAGTTCTTCCCTTTGGGCTATGCAATGCTCCTGCTACCTTCCAGAGAGCTGTCTTGAGCATCTTCTCGGAGCTAGTCCATGATGCAGTGGAAATCTATATGGATGACTTCACTCCTTATGGGGCCAACTTCCAGGAAGCATTGTCCAATCTGGGAAAAGTCCTAACCAAATGCATTGAGATGAACCTGTCCCTTAGTCCTGAAAAATGTGAATTCCTGATGACTGAAGGGACCGTGCTAGGCCATACCATTTCTTGCCAAGGGTTACAGGTGGATCCTAACAAAATTGCTCTCATCAAGAAGGTTCCACCTCCTCAAAAGGTAAGGGATGTTCGGAGTTTCTTAGGATTAGCAGGGTATTACAAGAGATTCATTAAAGACTTCAGCAAGCTAGCCTCGCCATTGTTTGGCCTGTTGGCAAAAGATGTGGAGTTTAAATGGACTGACGATTGTCAGAGGGCTTTGAATGAATTAAAGGACAAGTTGGTGTCAGCCCCATTCTTGAGAGGTCCAAATTGGGCCCTACCTTTCCACATCCACACTGATGCCTCGAACAAAGCCATAGGTGCAGCTTTAGGACAAGTTGAACAAAAACTTCCATATGCCATTTACTTTGTTAGCGAAAACTTGTCCAAAGCTGAACTGAATTACACTGTAACCGAGAAAGAGTTTTTGGCTGTGGTCCATGCACTGAACAAGTTCCGACATTATATCACTGGCTATCAAACATTTGTACATACAGACCATGCTGCGATTAGATATTTAATGAATAAACCAGATGTGAATGCTCGTATTATTAGATGGTTACTTTTGTTGCAGCAGTTTGATTTGACCATTGTTGACAAACCAGGTAAAGAAAATGTTGTTGCTGATTTTTTATCTAGATTGGATTTGTCTGCAGATGAGGATGGAACAGTGGATGACCAGATGCCCGATGAACATCTGTTTGCTATCTTAGCACTCTCTCCATGGTTTGCTGATATAGCAAACTACCTTGTTTCAGCACAGTTTCCTCCGCACCTATCTTCAAGAGAGAAGAGCAGAATCATCAGAAAAGTGCCTCATTTACTTGGATCGGGGGCAATCTGTTCAAGCTTGGCCCCGATCAGATCTTAAGGCGTTGTGTAAGGGAGGAGGAAGTCTTTGATATCCTCCTCACCTGTCATGATGGGCCTTGTGGAGGACATTTTCCAGCAAAGAGGACTGCCTTCAAAATCCTGCAGGTAGGCTACTATTGGCCCACACTTCATCAAGATGTCAGAAGATATATCAGCCAATGTGACCAATGCCAAAGAATGGGGAAACCGACTCAAAGGGATGAGATGCCTCTCCAACCTCAAGTGACTCTTGAGCCATTTGAGAAGTGGGGTATGGACTTTGTGGGTCCAATCAACCCTCCTTCAAGGCAAAGGTCTTACATCATTGTGTGTACTGACTACCTGACAAAGTGGGCAGAGACTAAAGCAATCAAAGCAGCAACAGAAGAAAAGGTGGCCGAGTTCTTAAGAGAAAACATCTTCTACAAGTTTGGCTACCCAAGAGAGCTGGTCACCGATCAAGGGAGCCAGTTCACATCCAACCTGGTTGAAGACTTACTAGCTCATCACAAGATCAAGCATAGGACTTCCACCCCCTATCACCCTCAAGCAAATGGGCAGGTGGAAGTCACCAATAGAGCATTGGAAGGGATCTTGACTAAGGTGGTGCGCAGCAGCAGAAAGGACTGGGCAGATCGCCTGGTTGAGGCCACATGGGCTTACAACACAACCTGGAAGACCACCACCGGCTTCACACCTTATGAGCTGGTCTATGGGAAGAAAGCTTTGTTGTCCATTGAGTTCAAGTACAACACTTTGAGGATGGCAGCTCAGCTAGATCTAGATCTCAGCGATGCACAACAAGAAAGGTTATTGCAGCTGAATGGACTGGACGAGCACCGGATGCAGGCCCTCCTTCACTCAGAAGTGGTTCAACTTCAGAGAAAGGTGTGGCATGACCAACATCTCCATGACAAGCAATTCCAGCCGGGGAGATTGGGCCTTGTTGTATGACTCCAGATACAAAGATTTCAAGGGAAAGCTGAGAACCAGATGGCTAGGGCCATATGCAGTGGAAAAATGTCATGACAATGGATCTGTTCTTATTCGGACCATTGATGAGGAAGCCATCCCCATGCTTGTCAATGGGCATCGATTGAAGATCTACAGGAAGCCTCTCTCAAGACAAGAGTTCATCAAAACTATGGAGAAATCAGTGATGGTCATAGAGAAGGGTTCTGCCTCTGCTTTGGGCATACCCTGAAAGATTTAAAAAAAAGAAAAAGAAAAAAGAAAAAAGAAATAAATAATAAAGATCCTTGGGTGAAAACCTCTTTGAGGCGCCCAAGGCAGGTGGTAGGGGTGAAAACCTCATTGAGGCGCCCCTATTGTCTTTCAAGAAAAAAGGAAAGAGATTTGAAAAAGATCCTTGAGTGAAAACCTCTCTGAGGCGCTCAGGGCAGATGGCAAGGGTGAAAACCTCATTGAGGCGCCCCTGTTATCTTTCAAAAAAAAAGAGAAAAAAGAAAAAAAAAGAAAAAAGAAAAAAACAATAAGCAAAAAAAAAAAAAAGACAAGGACAGCAAGTTCATAATGTAAAATTGCATGCAGGTTGCAGGTGTTCTATGGAGGAGAGGAGGCCTCTCAACTCAGAGCCAAGGATCCTTATCATGCTGTCAGGAGACCTCACCAGCACCTCCTTCAAGAATACTCCTTTTCTCCAAAGTATGTGCACAATTTTATCACGGCTTGAGTCTTCTACAGGAAGATGCAGATTTTCTACAGGAAGATGCAGACTTTCTACAGGAAACACAAACTTTCTACAGGAAGCTCTGTATTTCTACAGGAAACTTCCTGTAGAAGTTCGGGACGGCCCAAAATTCATTTTATGAGGAGATCTAACGACTAAGGATCGGTTTGGACGCATGCAAGCTACTGTTGTCACCCTTGCACACTGTTGTTACCTCGTTCTACCATCCTTGTCGACATGCAACGAAGTTACCTGCACCAGCAAAGCAGATCGTTGAGTTATCAAAGAGAAAGCAATTTTTAAGATAAAAAATGCTGAGATGTCATACCATATCCATCCCAGCCATCCCTGAGCTCTGGGAGCGTGATCGTGAGGCCAAATCCTTCGTCGTGCAGCATGCACCCGAGGAGGAAGAACTGTTACAAGACATCCTGCGGGAGTCCTGTAACAGTTAAGCCCGCTAGAGTGTACACCATTCATAGCGCTGGCCATATGCAATGAAAACGTGGGCGCATGCAGCCAAGCATCAAATCCATCGTCGGCAGCCTGTAAACATAAACCTCCGGGCCTGTGCAAATTCATCAGCGGCAAACAAATCCACTCATCATCGTCCGAAAGCCGAAAAATCGTGTTGCAGCCTCACAGGTAAGTGTCTCGACCCTTTCTTCCGTCAGATTGCATGAATTTTACTTTGAAATTGTTTGCAAAGTGTGAGGTGAATGGGTTGAGCGGCTGTATGGCCATTTGACTAGCCACGTCGACCAGTTAATGGTCTAGTCGGATGTTTGGGTGGCGGCCATGACAAAAGGAATGGGCAGCACACACGTGAGAGCAATCCCGTCGGGAAAAACGAGTTTAACAGAAGAGACGGCGGCGGATCTGCGGGGAATGATGCGGCAGCAAGGGAACTCGCAGGCAAATGATGGGACGACGTCATCCAACGGTCCGGCGGGGACAGCTCACCCCCGCGCCACGGATTCCGCCGATTCAAATCTAATCGGCTAGATTGCACCTCATGCATTTATCATTCACCGTTTGAAACTCGAGTGATCATCCGGATCCCTCTGCAGTTCGAAACTCCGAGCCTTTGGCTATCAGAACGCCTGTGAAGCGACACCGAGAGCGCAGACCAACTGCAGTCTTTCCCAGAAATCGCGCGCTGCTCCTACAGGAAAGCGGTTTCTACAGGAAGGCGGGTTCCTCACGTCAAAAGGTGGCAGATTAAAAAGGTAAACCTGAACTCTCCATGCAATTGGCTTTTGAAGGTGGCAGAATCGTCGTCTACAGTCTGGTCGTAGAAAATTGTTGCAATTGTTGTCTGCTGTGCATAAACTGTCATTCTACAGGATGTCAGTGTAATTAAGCTGTGTTAAGGTCCTCAGAGATAAGCTTCATGGATTATATGCATGACAGAAGCATAATTCTACGCTCTGTCTCAGTAGACCAAATTTCTTCCGCGTTCGCCACCTCTAGCTAAAGCAACAGTTTTATCATGCCGGGTGGGTTCATTAGAAGGGAACCCACTGATTCAACAAAGTTAAGAGAAAATCCGGAGGTGGTGGATCTCTTCACACGAGCACAATGGATATCCTTCTGTGACAAATTGCAGGGTTATGACGACGAAGTGGCAGAAGAGTTTTTGCAGGCTCTGAGGCCGAAATCCAAAACATTGGCCACCGTGAACTTCAGGGGCCTAAGCCTCAAGCTCACCCCGCAATATATCAGTCGAATTACTGAAATTCCAATGGGTTTGCCATGGGATAAGGAAGAGAGGAAGTCGAGCCAACAAGCCAAGAAAGAATTCTTTCCCCCAGAGGAGGAATTCTCGGAAGACAAGAATGGGGTGCGTAGAACCAGTTTACTGCCACCATGGAATGAAGTTAGCCTGCAGATCATGAAGTATATAACCTGCGAAGGCCGTTTTAGCATTGTGTACGGGTATCACTTTAGGTTGCTCACTGAATTGAGGCACCAGATTGATCTTCCTGTAGAAAACAAACTGAGCATCCCTTATTTCCTACTACAGTCTCTAATTGAGTGTGCCACAAAGTTAAAAGAAGGCATACCAGACCAGGTAGCCCACCATGGATTGATCAAACTTCTCGTGGAGGATGCGCTTCATTCATACAAGGTTCCTCTCTCATGGGAAGCATTCAGAAATTTGACAAGAGATGGAGACATAAGGATGTTGACCGAAGAAAGTGGTTCCTCCAGCGGTGAGGAGAAGGAATCAGTGGCCGCGGGAAAGAAAGAAGCAGGCCAGAAGACCCCAACCACAGTGCAGAAGAAAGAGCAAAGGAAGAAGCACGAGAAAAAGGATGCCAAGGAGAAAGATGACACACCCATCTTGACAGCAAGAGAGAAAAGGTTGCAAGGCAGAACGGACAAAGCGGAGAAGGTCCACATCAGCAAAAGTACCTCATCAGCACCCGCAACCAAACCAAAAAGCAAAACTCATGCAGCAAAGCAAGCCAAGGTGGTGACACCTGTGTCTACAGGAAAGCAGAAATAGGCTTCTACAGGAAGCCCGAAATTAACAGAAACAGGGTCTTCTACAGGAAGCCCGAAATTAACAGAAAAAGAGTCTTCTACAGGAAGCCCGAAATTGGCTAAAACAGGGTCTTCTACAGGAAGCCCTGAAAAAGTGAAACCCAAGGAGAAGAAGGCGGACATTCTAGCAAGGGAGGCAGCAGCTGTGCTGGCCGCCCTCAGCACGCCACCTAAGCCAAAAGAGAAGAGAAAGAGGGAGACCCCTCTATACTTTAAAGCTCGAAGAAGTGTTAGGATAAAGACGGGCAAGCCACAGCCCCCGTCCAGCAGCCCGATTATTATTGAAGGTGCCCCTACATTGCCCAAGGAAACGTCCCCCTCGAGGATATCAGTCACCTATGAGAGGGAGAGCCCAAAGAAAACTACGTGGCAAGAAAAGTTAGACCTGTTGACTGAAAAAGCTCGGCTACAGGAGGCTGAAAATGTTCTACAGGAAACTCTGGCCCGGCTACAGGAAACAGAGAAGAGGGAAGGAGAAGGACCCTCATCACCACCAAGGGAGGGTGAGGTAGAGCCACTTAAAGAGGCAGAAAAAGAACATATACCAGAGCCCAGCCCTCAGCCTAGTCTGAGTTCATACTACACCTTTTTAGAGGCGGGCAAAATCATACTGCAGAAATTTACTGTGCCCCTGTTTTTGCATTAGAGGAAGAAAGAGTCCGTACACACACGTGGATGAAGATCACCAAGTCAAAGGGTGTGGCGGACATAGGTCCTTTACAAGAGCAACTCAAGGAGGCCAGGAGTGAATTAGCCATGGCTAAACATGTGGCCAATTGCCAAAGAGTGTACCTACAGGAAGAAAACCAGAAGCTAAGATTGCAGCTACAGGAGCTGAGGGCAGGGACAGGTACATCCTCCAAAGACACCATAGAAGAGCAGCAAGGCAAAAAGGAACTGACCACCGGTCTTGGGGAGCCAATGACACTTCTACAGGAAGCAGAACAGCAAGCACAAATTGAAGTGCAAGCTCTAAAAGAACAGCTGCAGCAAAAAAAGGCACAATTGGCCTGCATTGCCAGTTGGGCCATGGAGGCAATACAGTGCAGACAACCTGCCAAATCCTATGGGTTGTACTTGAAAGATCAATGGCTGCAGTTCCAAATAAATACCTTGGCACAAAGAGGTATTTCTCAGATCCAAGACCCACAGCAATTTTCTGAGTTGTGCAGTACTAGTTCGTCAGAAGATAAAGCCAAATTAGCGGAGTTTTACCTCCATAATTTGGCCTTGCCTAATGTAGTTTCCTGGGATCCCAATACTGCCTTGGGTGATATGTAATTAATGGCGTTCGCTTCATGGTTGAACCATGAGGATCAAAGAGCAGCAGAAGCAAAATCGGTCATGAACCGAGAATTGAACGAGCCATTGCTCATTCGGGCAGAACCAGAGAGTCCAGTTGCACTCATCTCAGCACACCAACACTTGTCTACTGATCCTACAGCTTCATTAAGATATATAGATCAACAGGCCCAAGCCATAGCTCATTTTGAAGAGATGGAAAGACTGTTAGGAGAAAATGCTGTCCAAGCATGCACACACAGATGGAATACATTGGCGCACAGTTTGAAAATCCGAGAGTACCATACCCCAACTCGGATGAGGGAAGCTCTGGTAAGGGTAGCCCTTTACAAGAAATCCATGCAAAACCTCCAGGCCAGCTGGATTGGCCTTAAACTCAGCCCACCACTGCTGCTAGGATTGATTGAAGGCAGCACAGAGAAGGATGACAGTGAACAATGGGAAGAGGTGAACAGGAAAGCTGGGTTTCATATCAGCAAGGAGGACACTACCACAGAGGCTTGGGATATAAGGGTAGCAGTAAAAGCAATGAAGGATGAAGAGTTGGACTAAGTTGCTCAAGGATGAGCAAATATTTTAGCTGGGGGGTGATGATGAGCCCCAATTTTTGGTAACAATTTGGGCTCATTTGGCCTACTTACCTTGCTCAACCCTTCATCTTTTATCACTTATGCATCATTTCTTAGTATATTCGTGTTATTTGTAGGAAGAAGGGCACGCATTATTCCTGTGACTAATACATGATGATTTCAGGTTTTTTGACATTAAATGGAGCAAAGACCACGCAAATGGAGACAAGGAGACAGCAAAGGTGGCATTGCGGGTTTATAGGGAGGTTGTCCACAGTCTTGAATGACCTCCCTCGTGATCTCCACCCCAACTCCGAGCTCCAACAGCTATCCCCACCGAGCTGAAAGGCAGCCAACGGATTCTACAGGAACAACAGTTCACTTTCAGTTGGACAGCCAAGCTCCACTAATTGAGGAAGCCAGCTTGATCCTCATCATGTATAAATATTGAGGCCGTAGCCTTTGATAGGAGCTTTTTGAACTTTTGAACTATTGTTGCAATTTCTGAGTACGAGCTACAACTCGGTTTTTGCTTTTTGTAAGCCAGTTTTGGCATGATGTTAGACTCATGATTATGATCTTTTAATAAAGGCAGGCAGATTTGGATTCAATCCTGAGTTCTTAAGAGGAGCTATAGCTCTCAGGTTAGGGCCCAACCTGAGAGCAATAGACCTCCTTTTCCTTGTATTGTTACTTGTCTTTCCTTTCAGCACTTCATTTCTTTGCTTTGACATGCATTTGGAAAACACAGTCTGCTGATTTAATTTCTTTAATGTGATTGAGTAGGATTAGTTTATGGTTAAAGTGCTTTCAATAGCTTAGATTAGAGTAGGAGGATTAGCATTCATTAGAGCTCCAAGAAAAGGTTGACAGTGCACTCACTGCCATCTCTGTTCAGAGATTGGGGGTGTAGACCGTACCAACCACAAAAAAAACGCAGTCTTATACGTTCATGCAAGCTGCAACACAATCATTTCAGTCATAGAACCGTCCATGCATTCCGATCTTGAGCAGTACTTCTTCGTTCCAACACCATGCACGATTTCTCTCTGAAGTTTACATTGTTGTTTGTTGGTTTAATAACACAGTTAAAATAGGTTGATGGAATTCTCGGTTTTGTGCAAGACATAGAGGATTTGTTCCATTTACACTGCGCAACATTGTTCTATTATCTTCTTCTTCTTATCAACCGCGCCTAAGTCACCTGCTTAACCTCTGTTCAGCTCGTTTGCCTTCCAACCCTTCTATTGTTCACGTAGCTCCATCTTTTTGACTTTTCATTGCTTCCACCCTTCTATCCACCAACCAACTGCATGCACTCTCTCTCCATCCCATCTCTCTGTCCCTGAGCCATCACTAGCTCCCTTTTCATCCTACCTATCCACCCATACCGCTCCTTCACTCCTCCATCACCAAAAACTCCAACCGCAGAACATCCTGTAGAAGTTAGCAGACTTCCTGTAGAAATCCCGAGCTTCCTGTAGGATCCCCTGCAGACATCCTGTAGAAGCCTGCAAACTCGGTTGCTAAGCACCTGAGCGTTGTGGACTTCTGTGGAATGATGTTAGAGATCCCCTGGAACCTCTCCTAGCCCTCCTGACCTCTTCCAAGCCTTCCTTCCCTTCAAACTACCCCTGCACAGTCAAAACCTAATAAGAAACAAAGTCATAATAACTCCAACCACTTAAGCAAAAATATAAAAACAATGTTTTTTTTCAATGGAAGTAGTTTAAATTCATGCATCTCATATCACTAGAAGTAATGGCATCATTTTTAGGAGTTACATTCCCATCGTTGCATTGTAAGGATTAAGCTAGTCAGATTAGGGTTTGCTAGGGTTTGTATTTCTTTTTGGCTTTCAGTTTCTTTCCGCAAGTAGATTAGATTCCTTTGAGTTAGCTTTCGTCCATCAGTTAAAAAGCTTCTTCTAAGAGCTCATAGAAGTTGGCTTGAGCCCCTAGCGGACTTGTGCCAGCTGACCAAGTGACAGCTGCGGCAAGAGCTAGTACTTGTGCATACAGCACCGTCGCTTCCAAGTTTGTTACGAACTACCGGGTTGATAAAATTAGAGAAGGAAGCTCCAGGAGTTGTAGCATTATTGCTACAATACTGGAGCCCACCACTTAAGATCCAAATGCTTTAAGAAGATGAAAGCCTTGGAAGCAGCAATGAAGAAGCATAACATCCATTTGGAGCACTCTTCAACTTCAACTTCATCTTCAGGAATGGCACTTTCTGCATGTGGTTGTCAAGCATCTCGGTCTGGCTATGCACTAAATGTATCTTCTTCTTCTCATTCTCATGAGTGGCTCATTGATTCTAGAGCTTCTTATCACATGGCCAAAAACAAAGCCATGTTTTCTTCTTTAAATGATTGTAACACCAAAAATATATATGTTGGTTATGATAGGTCTCTTAGTGTTGTAGGGACTGGAACTGTTCATATAGACAATGGTCAGTTTAATGATGTATTATGTGTTCCAACCTTATCTTGCAACCTTCTATCTGTATATCAGATAACTCATTCAGGTGAAGGTAAAATCGTTGAATTTTCACCTCATGATGTTGTAATTAAGGACCTAAGAGATCCTAGACAGATTTTAGCTACTGGCATTGCTGATGATTCTACAAGGTTGTATAAGTTTCACAACTTTGGGTCATCAAATCTTCCCACAGTGTTTGTTGCTCATAACGATGAAGTGAGCAAACTTTGGCATGAGCGATTTGGTCACTTAAACTATCGCTCCCTTCAGAATCTATGTAAAGAAAATATGGTGACAGGTCTTCCAATGGTATCTTGCAGAGATGGTGTTTGTTCCGGATGTGTACTTGGAAAACATCATCGGGATAGTTTTGAAAAACGTGCCTCTTGGCATGCCTCAGCCCCTTTACAGCTCGTGCATAGTGATTTATGTGGTCCACTTCCAGTTGTTTCATTCTCTGACTACAAGTATTTCAACTTTCATTGATGATTTCTCCAGACGCACTTGGGTATACTTCTTAAAACTCAAGAGTGAAGTATTTAACATGTTCTTGGCCTTTAAGGCCTTTGTTGAAAAACAATCTGGACATCAAATTCTTAAGCTAAGATCTGATAATGGTGGAGAATATGTTAACAAAAAATTCATCAACTTTTGCACTGAGAATGGAATTCAAATGCAACATACTGTTCCATATACTCCACAACAAAATGGTGTAGCTGAAAGGAAGAATTGCACCTTGAAGGAAATGGCTAATTGTATGCTTCAATCTAAAGGACTTAGTCTTAATTATTGGGCAGAAGCAATTAACTGTGCAAATTACATAATAAATCGCACTCCTACTAAGGTTTTAAAGAATATCACTCCAGAAGAAGCATGGAGCTCAATTAAACCAGAGGTAAGTCACTTTCGGGTTTTTGGAAGTGAAGCATGGGCCCATATTCCATATGAGAAACATAAAGCTTTAGAACCTAAGAGTGAAAAATTTATTTTTGTTGGATATTCTGAAGATGTCAAAGGATATAGACTTATTCCACTTAAGTCCAAAAATGTTATCATTAGAAGAGATGTAAAGTTTGCTGAAAATATATCAGCCTACGAGCCTAGTTCGGCGGATGTGCCACCTCTCCCTATCTCTTCTACTTTTGAAAATATTTCTTCTTCAGATGATGAAAGCGAGGATGAAAATCCTCCCCCACCTTCTCAGGATCCTCCTTCAGCTCCTCAGCTTCCAAAATGGGTCTGTGCTACTCGGGATGCAGCAGGTGATCTTGCCGGTGATCCTATAGATCAGCGACGTACACGTTCTCAGTTTGATAGAGCCTCTTCTTTACTGGCTCAAGATTCAGTGAATTATGATCCTGACACCTTTGTAGAAGCTTCAGGCCATCCAGATTGGGAAGCAGCTATGAATGAAGAATATCATTCATTATTGGCAAATGATACATGGGATCTTGTTCCTCTACCAAAGGGACGAAAACTTGTTAGATGCAAATGGGTATACAGAACCAAGTATGGACCAGATGGGAAAGTTGATAAACATAAAGCTCGTCTTGTTGCTAAGGGTTTTTCACAAGTTGAAGGCATTGACTACACTAAAACCTTCTCCCCTGTTTCCAAAATGAACTCTATCTGCCTTGTTCTTTCCCTTGCTGCCTCTTTCAAATGGGAAGTCCATCAGATGGATGTTAAATCTGCCTTCTCGCATGGGGACTTGCATGAAGAAATCTATATGGAACAACCTATTGGCTTTATACAAACAGACTCCAGCCTTGTATGTCGGCTTAAGAAATCCCTTTATGGTCTCAAGCAAGCTCCTCGAGCTTGGTATGCCAAAATGGATAACTTTCTTTTAGAAAATGGCTTTTCTAGGTGTCATTTTGACAATACTGTCTACACCAAGAAAGTGGGCAAGTCTCTTATCATTCTTGTTCTTTATGTTGATGATCTTATCCTGACTGGTAGTGATCCCAACCTTATAAACCATGTGAAGTCTAGCCTTAAAAGGAAGTTTGAAATGACAGACTTAGGACACTTACATTATTTTCTTGGTCTTCAAGTCTTGCAATCCAAGGAAGGTATTTCCCTTTCCCAGTCCAAGTATGCCTGTGATATTCTACGCCATTTTCACATGGAAGACTGTAAGCCAGCCCCTTCTCCCTTTCAGTCTGGAGTCAAACTTTCAGTCACTTGTACTTCTCCTGAAGTTGATGCTACCTTATACCGTCAACTTGTAGGAAAACTTTTGTATCTAACCCATACTCGTCCTGACCTTTCCTTTGTTGTTGGCCTTGTTGCTCGGTTTATGCAAAACCCACGTGAAAGTCATTGGAAAGCAGCTAAAAGAATACTTCGTTATGTTCGAGATACAGTTCAGTTTGGGATTCATTACAGTGCCAAAGCATCTCCTCTATTGGTTGGTTTCACTGATTCTGATTGGGCTGGTGACCCTGATGATCGGAAGTCTACTGCAGGTTATGTGTTCACTCTTGGTTCAGGACCTATTAAATGGGCTTGCAAGAAACAAGGTGCCATTTCTCTTTCTTCAGCAAAAGCAGAGTATCGTGGTGCTGTAGAAGCCAGTAAGGAAGCCTTGTGGCTTCGTCAGATCCTATCAGAGTTTGGCTTTCAGCAGCAACATCTGACTACACTTTGGTGTGATAATCAAAGTGCCATTCAACTATGCAAAGATCCAGTCCAACATCAGCGCAGCAAACACATTGAACTGCACATGCACTTCATCAGAAAGCTCATTCATGACCATGTTCTTGAAGTGCAATATTGTTCAACAGATGATCAAGTTGTAGACATCTTTACAAAGGCTCTCACAGAGGCGAAGTTTACTAAACTTCGATTTATGGTTGGAGTTCAGGAAGTTGTCACTAAGGGGGGATAGGCTCTAGTGTCTCCTTCCTTCTCCTATTGTGTCATATTTGTAAATCCTTCAATCCTATCCCAAGTTGTTCTTAAGGGGGGATGTTAGGATATTCCAACACATAGGAAATAGTTAAGTATAACTTGGTCTAGTATAGAGTTAGGTAAAGTGTGTTTCTTTACTATGTACATTTTGTAACTTACAATCCGACGGTCACAATATGTAGTGATCCAACAGTTCATTCTCTCCTTGTTATTATCGACACTTGATCCGTGGCTTAGCACCCGATTCGTCCATGATCTCTATTTAAAGAGCATGGAGGGTCATTTGTAGGTTAACTGTTCATGAGAGAAGCTTATGTAAAATTTCATTCTTTTATTAATAAATTGCTTGAAGTGGCCGCGTTGGCTCAGGGCGTGGACTGTTTCCCTCTTTGAGGCTTTTAACCACGTCAAAAGTACTGGTGTATTGATTTGTGATCTGTTTGTGAGCGGTGTCCTTTGGTGTTCTGTCTGAGGAACTTACCCTGTAAATTCCTACAACTTTTATAAATAAGTCGTTACAGATATCTTGCTTTAGGTATTGGGCTAGAGTAAACACAATGAAGCTTGTAGATCTAGTAGGTATCTCTTGATCTCTAGTCTATTTGTGTGAATCGAAACCCTTTGGAACTAATGTCTATCTTTTGTGTAGAGATCTTTAGGTATTCATCCCTGAGGCATGCCCCAAGTTCATGGACTTTGAGGTGATCACATCTTGTTTGGACTCCAAGCTTATCTAACGATTTTTGGGTGCAGGGCTATGACTAGTACATTAAAATAAAAATATTTCTTTTATTTCTTTACAAAATCTACTTGGGATATAAATCATTTATTTTCCAATTAGAGCTAATATTTCTCTCATAGATATTGTAAATAATTTTCTAACCCTTGTATATTATTTTCCTTTGTAAATAATATTTTTTGGTATTTTATTTTTGGAATTTTCAAGTTCTTTTGGCTTGGCTTTATTTATTTGATTTGCAGGTGCTATTAGCTCAAGGATTCAGAGTGGAAAATCTGAAGTGAGAATTTTGAAACCCTCACCTACCCTAGACAGTTAGGGTTTGGGCCTATTTTCACCTAAGGAGGATCCATCCATCAAAGAGAAAAAGTGCATTCAACCAAGGAGGGTTGATTTGGGGTCTAGAAGCCGTAAACTTCAAGACCCAAGTGCTAGGAATAAACGCCTTGCTTTCCAAGGGAAACCCCTAGCCTTAGAAGGCTAATTCACTGCGACAACTGCAGTTTTCACAAGTATTTTATCATTGGAAGGCTTGTGGGGTAAATCAATTTTTCTGTAGCTCATACTCATCCATCAGCTTCATCATGGGCAATTGCAAGGGTTTGAAGGCCTTTGAGGCATAGTCGCAGGGATTTGAGGGCTTCTAGCCCTAGTCGCAACCTCTAGGTGGCCTTTCAAGGCTAGATGCAGCCCTATTCAGGCCTTGTTGATTGAGCCACAACCCTATAGGGGACTAATTTCATCTTTACAATTTATTTTGAGGGCTAATATCTTGTTTTGCAGGCCTAACATCATTTTTGCAAGCGTTTATGGTTGGTTTTCATTGAATATTTTGTCATTCATCCATAAAGGTTTATTTTTCTTAGCTAACTAGTGGTTTTTCAGGGCTAATATCCATTTTGAAAAGGTTTTGGGAGTTCATACTTGGTTTTAGGATTAACCGTAGGCCTAGAGGGCCTTCTCTCACTTGGCTGCAAGGGTTTCTAGGGCCTCTAGCCCTATCCGCAGCCTTAAAGGGCCTCAAAACCCTATCCATTTGCTTGATTTATCATTTGAATTAATTTTAGGACTAATCCATTGTGTTTGCAGGTGTCTTGCACATGTTGAAAGCCTCACATCACATTTTTTGAAGTCATTTTCCTTAGCCACTAGCCTAAGAGGCTCATCTTGTCCTGGCCGTGGAGTTTGGTGTCCTTCTTCCTTGCTTTCAAGCTAATCATTTGTGGTGGCAGGTATTCAAAGTTTAAATCATTGCCAAGTCAATTAATTTGGTGCCTCAAGCTTGTCTCAACCTAGCAAACTTGGTAGTGGAGCAAGGCCTTTAGGCCTTGAGGGTTTGACCCTCTCTCCTTTCCTCTCTTTTGTTGATTGTCATAAATAACCAGATCTGAAGACTAATCTAATAGTGGCATAATCAAGTGTTAATCACCCTAAAGTGTTGAAGAATGTAACCAATGTCGGTCTTCATAATTATATTTAAAATATATTTGTCAAAAGAAAGAAAAAGAAATTTTATTATTAAATAAATTGACTTATTAAAGCATGGGTTTCATGCTTGGGTCAATTGTTTTTAGGTCAAAGCCTCCATTGAAGGCTTCTAGGGTTTATGTCAAGAGTCATTGTCCATGTCATAATGGAAAGAACCCTTCTTGGTATTTATTTGTCAAAGAAATTTATTTTACTGTGAAATAGGTCAATTAGGTCTCCTCCACCGAGTCGACCTAAAGAAAGGACAATTTGGCCTCAAGAAAAGGAATTTGATGTCACAAACTCACTATATACTGGAGAAACTTGACTCATTTGGTAGCACACATCATACAAGTTCGAATTGCAGTATCTAGGAGAAGAAAAAGTGCAAAGTTCAAGAAGGAAGCTGGAATCGAAGTTTTTGGGTCTCTCTCTCTCTCTCATGTGCAATAAAATTCTGAAGCTTGAACGGAGAGGGCAGGGATCATAGTGACATCCCCTGCCCTAAGCATTGTTGCAATTATGTGTACAATTTGGGCGACAACAAGTCTCATCTATTTATTCATGTTACAAGTTCAAATTGTGAAAATTTGAGAATCCCCGAATCACTACTGCAGCCACTGATTATGTTTCTTCTATTTGTTAATTACTAAAAAAAATTATTGACTGTTTCTTATAGCAAACATCGAAATTAATACACTGCAGCCTTCACCTATTTAAATAGAATACGGAAACAAGAAACTGAACAAGAAATAAATACAACACATCTCTATAGTTATTTTTGGACAAATGTACTCAAAAAAACCCAAGTGTGGGAAAACCAGTGCAGTAGCTGAGAGTTTTATTATTAAGCAGTAGTAATTTCTGAATACAATCTTTGGATGCCTTCCCGGCAATCCAATTACAGAGAATATCACTAAGAGAGAGATAAATAAGGTTACCTCACACTATCACTGGAAATCTTAGCTGATCCAGCCACTGAATCAACTGCCCGTGGCTGCCTCTGCACTGCCTCTGTGCAGTCACTAAGTTAGCCCAACATCACACCCTCTAGGGACAACCTCACCCCTTCAGCTGATCGATTTGCTTCCCAGGTACTTCGATTTTCACCTCCCAGTCTCACACCCCGACTTCCAGATTCTACAATCAATTCCTTCAGCAAATTTTCAGATTCCCCCTTGGATTTTGTGCTGCCTCTATCTGGCCCTGTGTGGCTCTCATCAGCCTCTCTGGCTTTGCGCTACCTCTGCTGGATCTCTCTCTTCCTTCTCTGCTGAGTATTCTCCAACCGGGAAAGATTTCCCTTCAGATACTATCCCTGCCCCTCACTACAAAATATCACTTCGAAATTTCTCATCGGCCGCTGCTTCGCTTCAGAAATTCGATCCTCTAATCTTCTCTCTATATCTTTTCTCCAAGTGCCCCTCAAGCCTCTTCTTATATCTTTCTGTTGGACAACCAATGACCCAGACTAACTTCTAATCAATGGATCAGATGATTTTGGCTTGATACTCGTCTTATTCTAGAAGTTTCACCCATAGTTTAGATTAATACCCATTAATTATTTTAATTTCCTAAGTTTAGACTTAGGATCCCATTAAAAAGAATTAATTATTTTAATATAACCGTCTCCGGGTGGAATTTCCCAAAACGATTTCTGGGTATTGGAAATGTATGTGTCTAAGCCTCCCTATAAATTTTGAGACTTAGAGCACATCCGATGTTACCATAAATCAACACTCCCTCTTAGCGAGGAATGTTCTCTAGCAATGCACGCTGTTGAAGCATCACTCTGTTCTGTAACATCTCCTTCTGTGCTGCTAATGTCTGACATCCTGTCCACCAACTACTGCGCAAATGCTGCGCCTATACTGTTGCTGACCCTATCACTATCAACACTACATCCGTACTGCAACTCCTTCTCAATTCTGCATCCGTACTATTGCTAGCACTGCCACTGCCAATACTGCATCTGCACTGCAACCTTCTCCCACTGCTACTGCTAATGCTTCGGTAACGCAAAATCATCCCAAATTACTGAACTGGTGTTCAATATGATGTATCTCATTGCTGGATTTTGATCGCTGTTAGTATCTATGCTCACCCTCTGAAGCCTCTGCACTGCTCAGTCTCTAGCGCTCCTAGCCACTGCAATTGTCACTCTGACACTCCTCTGCATCAACTAACCCAGTGCATCCTGCTACTACAGATCCAGGCTCCTGTAGCTAGGAATTGATTCGAGAGGTGTGCTTTTCAAGGATCCTGCCCATCTGCAGTTCTCTCGAACTATAGCTCTAAATCTCCCCACCTTCCTCCTGGAGATGCCTGGGCCGTCATGGCGAACTCCTGCTCCTTGATCTTCAAGGTTGCAACCTTCGAATCATGCTTCTCATCTTTGTCCTTCTTCCTAAGAGGACACTATGTTGCGTAGTGACTGAATTCACCACACCTAAAGTATTTGATCCTTGAAACATATTTTTTCTTCTTTCGTTGCTATTGTTGCCCCTTGGATGTGAGGGCTACATTCTCTTCCTCCTCCTTGGGCTTCGACCCACTGCTGCTACTTCCATCAAGTTTACACTTGACCAAGTCTCTCCTTAGCTCCTCTTGCTTAATAGATGCCCACAATCCATCCCAGTCTGGCAAAGTCGCCGTGCCCAGGATGCTTTGGACAAAAACTTGCCACTCCTCAGAAACTGAATTCAGGGCCATTCTTACCATCTCGGAACCTTGAGGTGTTGATCCCACAGCTGCTAGCTCATCTCGGATCTCCTGAAGCTTCACAAGGAATGGATCAATGCTTTCCCCCTTCTGCACCTGCATAGATCTCAACTTCTTCTCCAAGTACATCTTCCGCTGCTCAGAAGATCCCTGATACAATGTCGACGATCAATCCCACATCTCCTTAGCAGTCGCTCTGCTAGTGATGTGACATAATACATGGTCCTTCACTCCGTCGAGGATCATTCTCTTTATCTTCGCCATTTCTCCCTTGTACTTCTTGACTAGATCTGGATCCGCGAGATTAGCTACCACGTTGTCGACGTAGACTTTAAGAAAATGCTCATCTAGAAGGCATGACATCCTTGCCTTCCAGATCACATAGTTGGATGACCTATCCAACCTGTCTTGATCTCTCAGTCCACTCGTTGCCATCTCTGTCAATCGAAAAAGTCAAATGACCTCCTCTCTCCTACTGCTACTCAGTAAATGAGAATTCGAATTCCCTAGTTAGGAATTCTCTGAGGAAGAAATTCCCTCAAGTGTCTCTTCTTCCCTCTGATGTCTTTCTACCCGGCAACTGCCTACAGAAAACTGTGTCACACTAAGAACCCCTCTTTGCTGAAGCTTTTGTTGCGTTGCTCCCTCTACCACTAAAAAATCTCAATCTGGAAATCCTACCTCTCCGTTGACTCACTCAGAGAGAGATTTACCACAAAAATCTTTCCCTCCTGGCCTGAACTGCGCAATCCCTCTGGGGATTCGATTTGTTGCCTCTGTAGAAATTTCGAACTCCCTTCCTCCTTCATCGTTGGGCTCTTCTGGCACTGCTCTCTTGTTTCACCTGCAACTCTGATACCATGTGAAAAATCGAGAATCCTCGAATCACTACTGCAACAACTGATTATGTTTCTTCTATTTGTTAATTACTGAACAAAATTATTTATTGTTTCCTACAATAAACATTGAAACTAATACACTGCAACCTTCACCCGTTTAAATAAAACGCAGAAAAAAGAAATTGAACAAGAAAGAAATACAACACATACACAGTTATATTTGGAAAAATGTCCCCAGAAAAACCCTGTGTGGGAAAACAGTTGCAACAATTGAGGGTTTTATTATTAAGCAGTAGCAATTTATGAATACAATCTCTGGATGCCTTCCTGGCAATCCAGTTACAGAGAATATCACTGACAGAGAGATAAGTGAGGTTACCTCACACTATCACTGGAAATCCTAGCTGATCCAGCCACTGAATGAACTGCCCCTGGCTACCTTTGCATGGCCTCTATGCAGCCATTGCATCAGCCCAACATCACACACTCTGTAGACAGCGTCACCCCTTCAGATGATCGATTTGCTGCCCAGGAACTTCGATTTGCACCTCCCAGTCTCACACCCCGACTTTCGACTTCTGCAATCGATTCCTTCAGCAAATTTTTGGATTCCCTCTTGGCTTTTGCGCTGCCTCTGTGTGGCCCTGCATGGCTTTGTGTCAGCCTCTTTGGCTTTGCATTGCCTCTGCTAGATATCTCTTTGCCTTCTCTGCTGAGTATTTTCCGAACGGGAAAGATTTCCCTTCGGATACTATCCTTGCCCCTCACTGCAAAAGATCACTTCGAAATTTCTCACCGATAGCTGCTTTGCTTTATAAATTCGATTTTCTAATCTTCTCTTGATATCTTTTCTCCAAGTGCCCCTCAAGCCTTTTCTTATATCTTTCTATTGAACAACCAACGGCCTAGATTAACTTCTTCTCAATGGCTCAGATCATTTTGGCTTGATCCTCGTCTTCTTCTAGAAGTTTCACCCACAATTTAGATTAATACCCATTAATTATTTTAATTTCCTAAGTTTAGACTTAGAATCCCATTAAAAAATAATTATGTTAATAAAACTGTCTCCGGGTGGAATTTCCCAAAACTATTTTTGGATATTGGAGAATGCATGTGTATAAGCCTCCCTGTAAATTTTGAGACTTAGAGCACATCCGATGCTACCAGAAATCAACACAAATAACAAAATATCAAGCCCTTCTAACATGTTTAATGTGCAAGGTAAACCACCCATGGTTACAAGCCAACCATGATAGCTTTAAAAATTAAATTAACTCTCTCTCAAGCCCACATGTAGCTGACGTCATGCATGTGAGGTGTTGTCGTTGCCTAGCGCACACACCTAAGTTAGTGAGAAAAATCCCTTAACCCCACAAGGTGTGGTTGGTGGAAAAACTAAGAGATGGGGTTGTCACCTATTCCCAACTCTCTTCGTTTAATCTCTCTCCTAGTTAAAGCTAACGGGGTGGTCCCTAATGGAAATTTAATAAAGGAAAAGTGAATTTCTAGGAGATTAAAGTTAGAGGGATATGCTTGTCAAACTTTAACTTGACTCCAAGATGTTAAGAAGAATATAATATATGAGCATTATTCAATAATGTATTCAAAGTATAGACCAGTGCCTCAAAGGAAATGGCAATTGCTTGTTCAAAACGAAAATCAAGATACAATGATAGAAAATCTTGCAAAATCAAATGTTAGACCAAAATGAGCATATAAACATCAATTGCAAATATAAAGGAAATATTACTTGAAAGTAAACGCTCAAATGACAAGATAATGACATCAATTACTCATGAGCAAAATAACCATCAAAGAAACAAGTATACGAAATAACCTGAAAATAGAGTTGCACCTGTTAGCGCTTGAAATTTCACCTCAGGCTGAGAAAGGTAAACCTCAAGGCAACATCAAACCACTTAGCCTCGTAGCTAGCCCTACGGGGCAGGAGAGGGCTCTCTCCGGTCTATCTCGGTAAAGATCTTCAATTGGTGAGATGACCAATAGGGTAACACTGATTTTAGGCTAGTAAACTGATCAAAAGGGTTGATTTGGGGTTTTTAGGGTTTTTGGTGGCAAATTGAGGAGATGGCAATTTTGGATGCGGGGATTGGACACAGTTTCTGCAGGGGGTTCTTTGGGGCGAGATAGGAGACAGTATTGATGCCTTAGATTGAGGTGAATGGATGAGAAAGACAGGTGAGGAGCTAAGGAGAGCAAACAATAACTTTGAATTCTCCTTAAACAGTAGAAAACATTGAAATTAAACAAACTTAAAAGCAGAGCATGACAGTCATGAGTTCTACTTTAACACTTCATTTGCTTAATGTGCAGAAGGAAAAGAAAGGAAATGATTCACATAACACACTTACAAGTACATAGAGAAACACACCATCAATACATGTAACCACAAGAATCCCAAAAAGGACTGCAAAACCCTGGTCTTCCTTAGCCAAAAATTGCAGAGATACAGTGAATAATACAATGATAGCTTCTCCCTCAAGAGTCCAACCATGAAAATGAGCCAGAAAGTACATAATATAGATCATCTAACATCTTTCCCTGCCTCTAGGGGTCGAGCTCACTATCCTAGGAGCTGTTTCAACCACTTCTAAACTAAGCACTGAAAACTAGGCAGTCAAAACAACTTGCCTCTATAAACTAGGAAACCAATTCATTCATTTAATTTTCACCTATTTCATGAATGAATCTTCTAGAAGAGATACATAAGTGTAAAAGTGTCAAAAAATTACATTATTTACATCAAGGAGGATAACAATCCACTCCAAAAAGTCAAACATGGTCAAAACTGCGTTTTTCTGAGCTGTACAGTGAAATTTTGAGAAACTTGCCTGATAGGTCGCGCGCCATTCCCTGACGGGTTGCGCACCTTTGAGGGCACTTTTGGGGCACTTCCAGGTGTCCAATTGGGGCAAGAGTAGGCTTGTTGGAAAGGTCTGTGAGTCTACTTTCCAACCCAACTGGAATTTCTGAATTTGGTTGTCATTTGCCCCTCCAAAATTACAATCTCCCAAGACTGCTTTCTGTTTGTCAAAAATGTGGCAGAAAGTCATTTTTTGCTTGTTTTTTGACTTTCTGGAGGCCCAAAACTTCATAAAATCTCTTGGCAATGGATGAGCATGTGTAACTTTTCATGAAAAATCTGGAAATGCTGAGTTTTTGCAAAATGAAGTTGCCAAGTGAAAGGGTCATGCGGGGGGTGAGACCCGTTAAAAGGACAAAACCTGTAAATTGCCTGAAAAAACCAAAATTGACCCAAAATGTTCAAAATTTCTTGGGATTTGTGCTGTGACTGAGCTATTTAGTGCCTTGCTCCTTCAAGGAAGCCTCGGCCAAGATGTGGAGGGGATCAGGCCTTTTTCTCCTTTTTTGTGCCTTGGCCAACCGCCTTTGGAACATCTTCATCTTCGCCTTGCACACGTGCATCCGTGCCCAATAATGGTTCTTCATGTTTCTCAACATTTTCTTATCTTGGTTGGCCTTAGCCAACAGCCTCTCCAAGTGAGCATTGAGCTGGATAAGCATGGACTCTCGCTCAGCGGGCAATAGATCACCGGGTCTTCTTCGATTCAAGTTGCGGTCACTACGAATCCTCCACAACTCATCAAGAGATTGCTCATCCTCCAACTGTTTGTTGCGCTGCTCTAGATATGAGATTGTCCATTGTGCCCCCTCTAATCTCCTCTGCAATGCATCATTTTCAGCTCTAAGGTGCTGAATGATCTCCTTCGACTCTAGGCTAGGAGAACTGACATCAAGATCGATAAGCTCTATATCTGGAACACCTGATGGCCCCTCATCAATCTTGGGCTGCTTGCCCCTCTGTGCTGCCTGTGCTGCTGAAGAAAGCGAGGTCCCTTCCACCTGCTGTGGAGATAACACTCGCTGAGCTGATGAAGAAGGCGAGACCCCTTCCACCTGATGTAGAGAAAATACTCGCCGAGCTGCTGCAAATAAGGCCCTTTGGCCTCTCTGATAAGTGACAAGCGGAGGAGAGCTGACATGGCTAGTCCCGTGGATATCATGCTGCTATGATGGTCCTCCCTCCTCATGAACAATCTCCGGATGTGGTGGTGGTGCTGTAAAGAACTCACGAGAGATGAACTCCTCCCATGAGATGCCCTGCTGAGCCAACTGATGTAAGACCACAAGCTGAATCAAACCATAATGGTAGAGGCTCCTATACTGCTGTGCCGGGCTCTTCCGCTGCATCACGGGCACCATCCTCTCAATGTTCTGGCAGAAGAAAACAGGGATGTTCATCATCCGTACCCGTGTGAAATGCATCAATAGGCGAATATGGTACGAATATACCTGTGAAAATCTGCCCTCACAGGTAAAATAGAGCATGATAAGCCTCATCATGGGAGCATACTCACTCCTGAGAAATCTGAAGGGAAACACACCTGTCAAGTGTCTCATGAGTGCGGGTCTAACGAAAGGCTCAAACTGAACACTGTCCAACACTTTGCGCTTATTCCATACCTCTCCGACATTAGGTATCCCTGTGGCCTGTGCAATCATCTCGGGTGTCAATGTAAAGTCCACCCCGGCAAGGTTGACATGTCCATCATGCAAATGTAAAACAAATAGGCAAGCCAACTCTCTGTGATGCTGAATCCGAGAGATCCTCTCGCAAAACTCATAACAAGACATATACCGGAAACATGAGACTGCCATAGGACAAGCCTGTAAATCTGTCAAAGAAGTGGGTTCCTCTCTCTTATGATGACCACCCTTTCCACCCTTATGAGGCCTCCTCTGTACCTCAAACTCTGAAGCCGATGCCTGGTCATCACTTTGCTCGTAATTGGTTTCGGTTTTTGACATTGTTTAAGGAGCAAAGTGGCTGAAATGTACTACTGTTTCTGCTTGGTAAAATGCTGATTAAAATGTTGTTTCAAGGGGACAAGGAGCACGAGGGGAATGTTAGGGGAGGGACATTTTAAAGGGAAAATGGGAATAAATATATAAAACAGGGATTTTCGGGAAAAATCATTGCAAAATCATTGCATATGCATCATTATATAAATTTGTTTACATGGGTATTATGAGAGGTAGGGTTAGGGCTTGATTTTTTTTTTAATTTTTTAGGGAAGAGGGGTAGAGTTAGGTTTTCTTTACAAATTTAAAAGGGAAATTTACATAGGAAGACAAGGAAAATGAAATGGGAAATGGGGAAAAAATGATTACAAGGGAATACCTTAAAACAGCATAAAACCCTAGCCATTTTTTACAATTTTAAACCA
Organism: Pinus tabuliformis; assembly: GCA_031772625.1. Taxonomy (NCBI): domain Eukaryota; kingdom Viridiplantae; phylum Streptophyta; class Pinopsida; order Pinales; family Pinaceae; genus Pinus; species Pinus tabuliformis. The sequence continues at coordinate 243,967,624 of CM062804.1, forward strand.
CAGCCACATGGAGCTTTTCTCTTGCAAATATAGATCTTTAAAAATGCAATCACGATTTCCTTTGACCATAACAAGCAACAATTTTTAAGTTGGAGGGCCTACCTTAGGCAATTCGGCGATTTTGGTGGTTCCTTGGATGAATTTGCAGGCAGTTTGATAAGGAGGGCGCTGACGGGTCGCGCGCCACTGACGGGTCGCGCCCGTTAAAAAATTGCACTGTCGGAGGGCGCTCAACGGGTCGCGCGCCTCTGACGGGTCGCGCGCCTGGTCTGACGGGTCGCGCGCCTGTCCAGCTCTCAACTTCGGCCAATTTCTCACCCAATCTCTCTTGCAAGTGACTTAGATGCACAATGAGGCTCGATGGAGGGAGATTGGGCTTTTATAACCTTGATTTGAATTAATTTCATGCCCAAACCCACTTTATAATGTTTTTCTTTGACACTTTATAAACTTGATGTTTTTGGTTTCCTTTTATCCTGAAATTGACTAATTTGATGCTTTTGCTCGATACTTTTTGCAGGGATAACATCTGAGGGATCTTGGAAAGGGAGCCAGGGTTACATGCTGTCCTTTGAAGCCTTTTGAAATTTTACCATTTTTTACAAAATTTTGAAAAATGACCTTGGCTTTAAAAACAGGGTTTTTAAATCCAAGGTGAAAATTAACTGTACAAGATAGAAATTTTCGAAGAAACACCTTGAAAATCATCCCTCTGGCTTGCTGAGCACTTATTGACCTTCAGAGACATGACCTTGAAGACAAACTTGACCAAAACCCTAGACCTAGAATTTTGACTTCAAGACAAGACAAGTAAGCTTTAAAAGAGTTTAAGGACTGAAACAACTTTGATCCAGCAATGCCAAGAGGGGGACAAAAACACCAGCTCCTCCATCAGGGTTATGGCATGCCTAATGGAATGCAAAAATTGACACTGATGAGACACCTACTTATGCAGATGCAAAGAGTTTTGATCGCTGATGGAGGGCTACTAGACCGACTCTAACAGCACCAACAAAGGATATTCCAAGTACAAGAAAGAAAATAGTTGCAAAAGTAAAAGATCCAAATACTTGCAATACAAATCAAATTCTTCTTGATAAAAAGATAATATTTGCAAATAAACCTCAAATAAATTCAAGATAGCATACATAGGAGGGTTGTATTGCACATAAAATGAAAATGTGATGTAGAGATGCTCTTGGTTTATTTTATTAGTTGTACTCTAAAGCAAAGTTTCAATTGAACTCCAATCCCCAAACCTCATCGTCACCCGGAAATCTGGATCTCACAATGACGAGTCAATAGGGATGGAGGGTCCCTAAAATCTATACAACCAACTTAAGTTGAAGGTTAATTTTTGAAAATTCCAGTTAGTAATAAAATGTGCCTAAGTGAGATGCATGTAAGTTGCTCTCCTAATTTGAAATCTTGACAGCAATGCTTTCATAAATGAGGAAATACCCAAAGTAAAATTGCACCAATGACTTCAGAGGAAAAAAAATAGCAGCTTAATGTGAGAAAGTGAATTAAAATGATACAAGTTGCTGAAAAATAAATTGCTTCAAGTTGACAATGACAATATAGTGCTCCAAGGAAATATCAATAATACTTGAAATAACATTGTAACAAAAGTTGACAAAAATGAAGCATGTACTCAAGTAGTCATGAAACAATTTACCAAGCTTAATGGAAATGAATTAATAAACTAAATTAAAGCTTGCCAAGAATGTAAAGTGCTTGCATGTAAAGAAATATTTTCTCAAAGTAAAGCATTAACTTGTAGCTCAAAGCAACAATGAAATGAAGGATGCAAAGCTCAAGTAAAAATGTAGCAAACTTAATTTAGTAAATGAAATGGAGTGTTGAGGTTGTGTTAATTCTCAATTAAGCATGCAAATGAAATGAGTATGAAAACTAAGAGAATAAAATGAAAAGTCAATCCACCCACATATTCCTCCCTTTAAATGGAGAGGAGGGATGCCATGGGTAAAATCCCGAGCTCCCACAAACAAATTTTGATTTTTTTATTAATGGTTACAAATGAGTAGAAAACCTCTTAGAGGGCTGCCCAAATGAGTGAAGGAGAAGTTTGCAAAAAGATCTTATGAGAGCCAAATCTCCTCCTCAAACAAGGTAAAACTTGGCAACCAAAACTACCAATGGAACTTCTTCAAATCTGAAATACAAGATGCTATTATTTGCAGTAATAAATCAACCTTTATAAATGGTGGAAAATCTTGCTTGAACAATGGAGGATGAGCCTCCTAAAGTCGATAGACTAATCAGAAATATTTTTGCCTTCAATGCAACTCATTTTTTGCAGAAAATTGTTGTTTTTAGATGCCCAAGGCCTCCTTGAAAATTGATCCAAACGTGTACCCAAAGGCCTTGCAAACACTCGTTAGATGTTGTTGGAAGTTGCTCCTCAAAATTTGCCAAACAAGAGTTAGCAAAAATCCAATCAATAGTTTCAAAATAAGACAAGTATTTGTGGACAAAACTTAGCTACATGAAGCGTATATGTACAATTATAATTTACAAAGGACTAAGTTAAAGAGTTTAAGTAAACTCTCCTCTTTTCTTAGCTATCTTCAAGCTCTTAGATAGCAAATGAAAACAATGAAGTACATTGTTTTAAAAGAAATTTAAATTTTGAAGTACTCGGCTTGTGTACAAGCCCTTGCAAAACCACTTTGTAAGATAAGACTATGAACGTTCAAAGAACAAATGAGAGCTCCTTTAAGAATGTATTAAGTGTGGGTTGGTCTCTCCAGAGTCCAAATACTTCCCCTCACCCCTGATCTTTGATCCCAACAAGATGTTCCCCTCTACAAAAATTCAATCAAGAATTAACTCCATATAGATTTAGCAATAAACAATGATAAGAAACTCTAGAGATTTATTTGAAACCAACTAGAGCATACTTCTAAATCAAATGTCAATGCAAGATATCTCTACATTAACAAACTACAAGAGCATATGGAAACAAATTAGATCAAAGCATGAGTAAAAGGAATTATACCAATGATCAAGAATTCATCACACTCCAAAAGGAGGAACACCTCATGACTGAAACCCTAAAGTCTTTATTGATATTTCTGAAAGTGTACAAGGCAATAGCATTTCCACAAGCACAATAGCTAGTAATAATGAATACATAGTGAGAGCCCATAGCTCTATTATATACAATCTTGGGAGCCAATTGCAAGGAAATGGTGACAATCCTAAGGCAAATGGTGACAATCCCAATGCTCCTTCATGTTGGGTGTGGAGCCTGATTATCTTCTTTATTCAGAGGTATCGCGACATTGGATTCCAGTTCGTAATGGGGTGGCAACGCCGCCCGTTTGATTGTCGTTAGGGTGGTCCACGGGGGGCGACAACAGATGATCAATGATTTCACTTAAATTGCCTTGTAAAATATTGTAATTTCGTAGTCAATCTGTGCCGTTCATTAGGCAGATGATCTGATGGTAGAAATTATGTTTAATTTAGGGTCTTTTACCTTATAAGGCAACCCCTCACTACATATGAGAGAATTTTATTGCGGCTATGCATATGTGCATTTTGAGCGAGAAAGAGAGAGGAGACTGTGTGAGAGCGAAAAGGAAATTACAACGAATCTGTTGTAAGTTGTGTCTCTTCATTTTGCTGGATAATATAAAAGGAAGGACTGGTTGTTTCTTTGTGGATGTAGCCCACATTGGGTGAACCACATATATATGTGTCTCTTTTGTTTTATGCTTTTTTTGTGTTTGTGATTCTTCAATATATTATGTGTTCCATTGCTCTGTAATATATAGTTTTCTAACAATTGGTATTAGAGCCGGAGGTTTATTTGGCTCATAAACTCGTAGGAGAGAAGGGTTCTTGGTTCGAGCGGGAGCAATGGTGAAACATGGTAGCTTTAGGGTCAGGAAATTTAATGGCCAAAACTACCAGCTACAAAATATGCAGATGGAAGATTATTTGTATCAAAAATATCTGCACCTACCATTGAGTGGAGAAACAAAGAAGTTGACGAGTATGACAAACACATAATGAGATATTCTCGACAGAAAGGCACTTGGAACAATACAGTTGTGCCTAGCGACGTTGGTAGCCTTTAATATTTCAAAGGAAACGACAACAGAGGGGTTAATGTCGGCATTGGCAAAACCATATGAAAAACCCTCGGCATCAAATAAAGTATTTCCTATGAAGCGCTTATTTAATATGAAGATGTTAAAGGTGGACCTGTTGTTGATCATTTAAATGAATTTAACACTGTTACCACTCAATTAAGGTTTGTAGGGGTAAATTTTGATGATGAAATTAGGGCTCTGTTATTTTTGTACTCATTGCCAAAAAGTTGGAATGGTTTAGTTATGGACATTAGTAACTCTGTTTCTAGATCTAGTACTTTAAAGTTTGATGATATAGTTGGTGCCATCCTTTGCGAGAAAATGCGATGGAAAAACTCCAGTGAGACATCAGGTAATGCTTTGACTGCATAGACTAGGGGAAGAAAAATGGAAAGAAGAAAGAGTCCAGGATATCACAGTAAGTAAAGGAAAGGTATATCGAAGTCCAAATCGGGGATAATGTGCTGGAAATTTGGGAGGAAAGGACACCTGAAAAAAATTGCAAGTCTCAGAAGAGAAAAGTAGATGCACAACAAGAAAACAATCATGAAGCGAATGTGATAGGTGATGTGTTGCAAGATGTTTTGATTCTTTCATTAGAAAATATTATTGATGCATGAGTGGTAGATTCAGGGGCCTCATTCCATGCCACACCTAATAGGAAACATTTTCATGATTATGTTCAAGTAGATTTTGGACAGGTTCATTTGGGTGATGATAAACCCTATAAAATCATTGGAATGGGTAAAGTTTTCATAAAACAGCAGAATGGAAACCAATGGCTATTGAAAGAGTTAAGACATGTTTTAGATCTGAAGAAAAATCTAATTTCAACAGGGCAGTTTGGAGGTAAAGGTTGTGTAACTACTTTTACAGATAAAACTTAGAAGGTCACTAAAGGAGCCCTAGTAATAGCAAAAGGAGAAAAGGTTGTTACATTGTATTTATGAAATGGTATTTCTAATTTTGTTAATGCTTTAACTTCCACAGGAGCAGATGCAACATTGTGGCATCATAGGCTTGGACAAATTAGTGAGAAGGGGATGCAGATTCTTCTCTCAAGAAATTTGTTGCCAGGTTTGAAGCATGTTGATTTGGATTTTTGTGAGAATTGTGTTTATGGAAAACAGAAGAGAGTCAGATTCCTCAAACTTGAGAAAGAAAAGAAGAGTGAAAAATTAAAGCTTGTGCATATAGATGTATAGGGACCTGCTCAGATATCCTCTCTCGGCGATTCTCGCTATTATGTTACTTTTATTGATGATGCAACCAAGAAAACCTGGATTTATTGTATTCAAAATAAATCTGATGTATTTGATACTTTCAAGAAATAGAAAGCTTTGGTTGAAAATGAGACAAGAAAGAAGTTGAAGTGTCTCAGATCAAACAATGGAGGTGAATATTGCAACAAAGAGTTTGATAAGTATTGTTTAGAGGACAGAATTCGCAGAGAGAAGACAGTTCCAGGAACACCACAGGAAAATGGTGTGTTATAAAGGATGAACATGACAATCATAGAGCGTGCAAGGTGCATGAGATTGCATGCAGGATTGCCTTTACAATTTTGGGTAGATGCTGTAGATACTGTTGTTTATTTATAAACATAGGGCCTTTAGTTCCTTGGATGGTGGTATTCTAGAGGAGGCATGGACAAGTAAAAAGGTAAGCTACTTATTTTTAAAGACTTTCGGTTGTGAAGCCCTTGTTCACATTAATAAATAAAATAGAACAAAGCTTGAAACAAACTCAAAGAAATGTACCTTTATTGAATATGGTGTTAATGATTTTGGTTATCACTTTTATGGTTATGAAATCACAAAATCATTAGAAGTAGAGATGTCATAGTCAATGAAAGAGTCTTGTATAAGGATCAAATACGGGAAAAGAAACAGGAAAAAAAATAGAGAATACAGAGCGCTTGATGAGATCACTGAAAAAATAAAGGTTTTTGAAAATCATAATGATCAACAACCACAACAGCAACAAGCAAGTCAACCATTTGAAAGTGGTGTTAGAAGATCTACAAGGATAAGTAGACCCCCTAACCAATACTCTCCTTCATTATATTATGTATTGTTGACTCATTTTGGTGAACCAGAATGTTATGAAGAAGCAATGCAGGTAGAAACCAAGAAGAAGTGGGAGCTAGCCATGAAAGAAGAGATGGACTCCTTGGTACATAACCAGACTTGGGACTTAGTCAAGTTGTCTGCAAGTAAAACAACATTGTAGAATAAATGGGTTTATAGGTTGAAGGAAGAAGATGGAGGTAGAAAGAGGTACAAGGCTAGACTTGTTGTGAAAGGGTTTGCATAGAATAAAGGTATAGACTTTGATGAAATATTTTCTCCTGTTGTTAAAATGACTTCAATCAGAACTATTTTAAGTCTAGTAGCAACAAAATATTTGCATCTTGAGCAGTTAGATGTAAAGATGGTCTTTCTTCATGGGTATTTGGAGGAAGAGATCTATATGCAGTAGCCACAAGGGTATGAGGTTGAAGGGAAGGAGAAGCTAGTGTGCATGTTGAAGAAGAGCTTGTATGGCTTAAAACAGACTCCAAGGAAGTGGTATTTAAAATTTAACAAGTTTATGTCTGAATAAGGTTACCCTAGATGTCACTTTGATCATTGTGTTTATTTCAAAAGAAAAAATGATAGCTATATTATATTGTTATTGTATGTAGATGACATGCTTGTTGCATGGTCTAACATGAAGGAAATAAATGTGCTCAAAATAAAATTGGCAAATTCATTTGCAATGAAGGATTTGGGTGTTGCAAAACAAATCCTTGGTATGAGAATAACAAGAGACAGGGAAAATCACAAATTAACATTATCTCAAAGTGAGTACATACAAAAGGTGTTGGAAAGATTTAATATGCAGAATGCAAAACCAGTTAGTACACCTTTGGCTAGCCATTTAAAACTAAGTAAGGAGATGTGTCCCAAGACACAAGAAGATATGGTTTATATGTCTAAAGTTTCATATGCATTAGCAATTGGAAGATTAATGTATGCAATGGTCTACACAAGGCCTGATATTGCACATGTAGTGGGAGTTGTAAGTGTTAGGATATTTCGACACATAGGAAATACTTGAGTACAACTTGGTTTAGTGTATAGTTAGCTAAAGTGTCTTTCTTTAGTATTTACTTTTTGTAACTTACAATCCGACGGTCACGATATGTTCTAGACATGAAGTGATCTAACGGTTCATTCTCTCCTCAGTATTATCGACACTTGATCCGTGGCTTAACACCCGATTGGTCCATGATCTCTATTTAAAGAGCATGGGGGCTCATTTGTTAGGTGACTGTTAATGAGAGAAGCTTATGTAAATTTTCTTTCTTTTACATTAATAAATTGCCTTAAGTGGCCGCATTGGCTCAGGCCGTGGACTGTTTCCCACTTTGAGGGTTTTAACCAATGTTGCGAAAATTGCGATCAGGATTAAATCGACGAGGGGAAGAAATTGGAAAAAATCGTTAAAATCAGGAAAAAATCAGAAAATATTCATTTTTTTTCAATTTTTTAAATATCTAAAGCATCTACAACATAAAATAAATACATTGACACATAAATCTGATAAAAGAACTAATATATAAGATGTGTAATATCCTTTCTAGTGCTAATCACACATAACAGTGAATCATGTCCTGAATAGTAAGTAACTCAGCCTCAAAATATCAGCAAAAAATATAATAATGTACCTCATATCATGAGTCACAATGTTATATACAATGAAATGAACCAAATAACTAATACTACTGATTTCCTCTGCCCTTCTTGCAAGAAAATGCAATAGCTTTCCCTTTCCCTCTAGATGTAGATGCTAGTGGATTTTGTTTTGCTCTAGAAGTTGAAGAACTAGGAGCTATAGGAGGTAGACCACGTCCTCTACTAGTGGCAAGGGTAGTCTGGGTAGGTGGTGTCACCTCCTCCTCCTCCCCTCTACGCCTTCCACTACCTCCTTCTCTCACCAATCATCGACGGACTCTATGAGAGGCCTCTTAGCCTCAACCCTCCATGCAACAGTGGTGTCAATCCCATCCAATGAGATGGCCTCCATATCAGGTATCCTCTCAAGTTGCCTCACCCACAATTGAAGATTGTAGTAGACATAGACCATGTTATTAAGTCGCTAGGACTCCAACCTGTACAAAGATCATAAAATAATAATTATAAAAAAATATTATTTAATGAATTCAAAAAATTAATTGGAAATTTGGAATATTTTAAGTTTAACCTGTTGTGCTTCTTGTTGTGTATTTTTGATCCAAAATGGATCTTGTATAAAACCTCTAAGTCTAAGTCTTCATATGTATTAACTATCGGAAAACATTATTGTAGAGAAAAACACCAAGAATGGTGGAAAACAGAGCTAAGCGGAGGTTGAAGTAACATTGCACAGGAGCCATCGGATCGGAAAGATCAACGGCCTGGATTAAATCGGGATATCGCATCAGGAGAGGCCAGCGGAGTGTATCGGAGGCAACCTTATGGGAAATGCGATTGTGACCCAGTGACACAATGTGGACCATTGATTGAATGCGTAGATCAATAACCAAGATTACATTATCACATCGCAGATTCCAACAGGGAAAGGCCCAAACCGCAAGCCTGAAGACCATGCAACATGTGATTGCGATTATCGCATTGCAATATCGCATCACACATAACCAAAGGGGAAAAGACCCGCAACATTGCAAAGGGCTGATATGCGATGCACTGATATCGGTGATCGGCGATCGGGTAGCGCAATACAAAGGGCCATTGACATGCGACTTGTGATTGCGATCAAGGCAGACCCGATAGGGTTTACAGATGCGGCACTATAAAATTTGAAATCCGATATGCGGCGTTTTGTCGGGTTTTTTTGTGTTTTGGTGTATTTCCGTTATAAAACCAAAATACAAAGGAGACTATGGCATATGGGCACTGCGACTTGCGACAGCGATATAACACGGACCCGATAGGATTATAGGTCGGATTCAATATCATTTGAAGTTCGGCTTGGCGGAAATTTTCACTGTTTTGTTGTATTTCCTGTGTATTTCGCTGTGTAAACAGAGAAACGTATTCTCAGGGATTTCACTCGCGCTAGTGGTCCTTTCCGTTGTAAACAAGTGGCCTTGATGATTCAAGCATTTTACAATGACTGTTTAAACGCTCAGGAAGGAGATGAAGGGACGGCGCCAGGAGCCAGAGAGCCTGAAAAGGAATGCAAACCGACAACACTGATAGGCTTAAAAGCCATCAAACAGAGGATAGAAATAGAGTTGCTCAGAGCTGAAGACAGTCACAGAAAGACAGTCAGTCATTTAGATTGAGGCAGATTGAATAGAGGAATAGGACAGAGGGAGAGTCTGTGCACTCTTTTAGACTCAAGGTTTTCGAGTGGATCCCTCTTTGATGTCACTGTTGGTTGAGACTATGTTTTTGAGCTCACTCTTGTAATAATCTGTTCTTAAAGACTTAATATAGAGGTTGACACTGATAGCTGGACCAGGAGATGTAGCCAGGAAGTCTGGTGAACTCCTTTATTATTTTGGTTGTGTTAATGTGTGATTGTTATGTTTTCTGACTGTTAATTGTCTATATTATTCGCAATCTTTTCGATCCGTTGCACCAAGTAATATAGGCATTTTCCTACACATGAGTCTGTAATACCTTTTTTTCTTGATTTAGTATCCATTTTGGATCAAACAGTATCAAAGCATTTGTTTTGGTTTTATTAAGGTTAGACAAGCTTGTGATGGATTTTGAATGCTAACTCGATTGAAGCTCAGACTAGGAGAATGAGAACTTGTTGAGGCTAATCTAGAGATTAGAAGAGTCTATTCTCAGAGGAGAATGGCAGAAGAAGCTCCATTGGGATCAAAATCTCAGTTTATAGAAAGTTTTATGACAATCCGAGCTATGGTGGAAGAGATGTATCTGGAGTTTAAGAAGGGTCGAGGTTAAAGCACTTCAACACCCAAACCAGACAAAGGAGCAGAGGAACCTTTTCTAGTTGCCCCTCCGGAAGGCAAAGGAAAAGGAGAAATACCTCCCCCATCATCTCCTCCATCATCGCCTTCATCATCCTCATCATCTTCTAGCTCTTCTAAGAAGAAGAAGAAAAGTTCCTTAATCAAATTAGATGTGAAGTTTGAATTGACAATTTATGATGGAGAACTCAATGCAGAAAAGCTAGATAATTAGAAAAGACAAATTGATGTATATTGCAGGGTACAAAACATTGATTCAGAAAGGAAGAAGATTCAGCTGGCTAGCCTTCGACTTGGAGGAACTGCACTAGTATGGTGGGAAGGCAAGACACAAGTTGATATGCAAAAACATGGTAAAATCATTTCTACCTGGAATGAATTTGTTTCTGCTATCAAAAAGAAATTCTACCCTTTGGCTTACATGCAGCAAGCAATGATGAGTTGGCAAACTCTTCGTCAATTGAAGGGTCAAAGTGTACAGAGTTATACTCAGGAATTCAGAAAGAGAGCTTTAAATCTAGGTATATCATTAGATTCACCTAAGACTTTATTGAAGTATATAGGTGGTCTTCATAGCTATTTAAAGCATATTATTCTTATGTTTAATACCACTAGCTTAGATGATGTATTAGTTCAAGCCACACATCTAGAAGCTAGAGGTAAGAATGTAAACCCAGAGGTTGGGGGATCATCTAAATATTCTGTAAGCAAGAGCAAGGAAAAAAAGAAACTGAAATGGAAGGAGAGGAAAGCAAACACTGTAAAGAAGGATAAACCTTCATGCACTCATTGCAAGAAAGGACACGATGAGGCACACTGCTAATCTTTTCATCCAGAACGGAAACCTAAGAAGTTCGGTGGTAAGGAGAGAAAGAATGTTGTTGCTATTCAGCAGGACTTGGGATCAGATTTAGGCGATGAAACAACAGTTATAGCCACAGGTATTAAAGGTAAAGATTCTGAAGCATCCACAAGTAATTCTGCACAATCTGTTGATAATGAAAGTAATGAGAGGGAAAGAAATGAGCTTTTTCGTATTAGAGTAATTTCCAAGCACAATAAGATTGATACTTTGTTTGATAGTGGATCACAAGTAAATTTGATTTCTGAAACAATTATAAAGAAGTTGGGATTACAAACAAAACCTCATGAGAAGCCATATCCATTAGGTTGGGTGTGTGATAAAACAAAGCTACAAGTAACGAGAAAATGTAAACTTAGGTTTGCTATTGGATCAACATTTGTAGATGAGGTTGAGTTAGATATAGTTCCAATGGATATATGTGGTATTGTTTTGGGAAGTCCATATTTGTATGATGGGAAAGCTATTTTCTATAGAGCTGAAAATAAGTATCAACTCACTAAAAATGGAATAGAATACATTGTAAGAGCTCATAAACTCACGGCAGATGAAAAGAATTGTGAATTCAAGTAAGCAATTTTTACTAATGGTTGTAAAGGAAAAGGATCCTGAAAAATCCAATGCATTTGAAGGTTGTGATTCTAAACAGAAAGCTAATTTAGTTAAAGTTGTTTCAGAGTATGATGTTCTATTTCAAGAACCAAAAGATCTGCCACCCAAGCAAGAAATAGTACATGATATTTATTTGCAGCAAGATGCTCCATTACCTGACATTGGAATGTACAGGTTGTCAGCTTTAGAGAATGCAAAGATAAAGAAGCAGGTACAGGAGTTGCTCGATAAAGGGTTTATACGACCAAGCACATCAACATGTGGATCTCCAATCGTGCTGGTGAGAAAGAAAGATGGTTTGTGGAGAATGTGCATTGATTATAGAGCACTAAATAAAATAACGATCAAGAATCGTTATCCTCTTCCTCGTATTGATGATTTATTAGATCAATTGAAAGAAGCAGTTTACTTTTCTAAGTTAGACTTGTGAAGTGGTTATCATCAGGTCAGAGTTGCAGAACAGGATGCATGGAAGACTGCTTTCAAGACAAAGCAAGGACTTTATGAATGGTTGGTTATGCCTTTTGGCTTAACTAATGCTCCTGCTACATTTATGAGAGTTATGAATGATGTACTCAGATCATTTATTGATGACTTTGTAATTATTTATTTAGATGACATTCTTGTTTTTAGTAAGACATGGGAAGACCATGTAAAGCATGTGAAGCAGATTTTAGATGTTTTAAAAAGAGAAAATCTCTATGTAAAACTGTCAAAATGTGAATTTGGCAGAACATCTTTAAATTATTTGGGTTATATTGTAGGGGGTGGTGAATTGAAGATAGATCCCTCTAAGGTTGAAGTCATTGTGAACTAGCCTAAACCCAAATCTGCTACAGAGGTTAGAAGTTTCCTAGGGGTAGCACAATACTGGAGAAATTTTATTGCTAACTTTTCTTTGATTGCAGCTCCATTACATGCTTTAACAGGATTGAAACAGGTGTTTAAGTGGGGAGGAAAACAGCAGAAAGCCTTCGACACCTTAAAAGAGAAAATCAGTATAGCACCAGTACTAGCACTGCCAGATCTTCAACATCCATTTGAGATTGAGACAGATGCTAGTGACTATGCCATGGGAGCAGTGTTAATGCAACACGGAAAACCCATATGCTATCATTCTGAGACATTTACTTCTGCAGTAGTTAATTATCCCACATATGATAAAGAATTGTATGCATTAGTGAAAAAGTGGAAACATTACCTAATGGGTAAAGAAACAATCATACATACAGATCATCAACCACTTCAATATTTGCACTCACAAACTAAATTACAGCAATCAAGACATTATAGGTGGATGGGTTTTCTACAGCAATTTCATCTTGTCATCAGATATAAGAAGGGCATACACAATAAGGATGTAGACATGTTATCAAGACCAATCATAAATGCATCTACTATACTTAAGCATAACTCAGTAATGTATGAAAGTTACATTGAACAATATGCTCAAGATGTAGATTTTAAAGATGTATATGCAACTTTAAGTCATGGCAAGCAAGTAGAAGAATTAGATTATTATGTAAAGGACCAACTCTTATATCATTTGGGAAAGTTATGGATTCCACAAACTGAAAGAGTTAACATAATCCGAGAAGCACATACTTCTCCCATATCAGGGCATTTTGGTGTAAGTAAAATAGTTGCACAATTGCAAAGGTTCTGTTATTGGCCAAGAATGCATGCGATAATTTCTATATATATCAAAAGGTGTGCTCCGTGTGCTACAAGCAAGCCCAATAATTAGAAATTAGGCTTGTACACTCCACTTCCAATTCCTTCTCGTCCTTGGGAAAGTGTTTCCAGGGATTTTGTTGGGGGATTGCCAAAATCTAGGAAAGGTCATGATTATTTGTATGTTGTGGATAGGTTCAGTAAAATGTGTATTTTGATACCATGTAACAAGCAGGTTACAACTGAACAAACAACAAAGTTGTTCTTTCGGAATGTATGGGTTCATTTTGGGTTACCCACTTCTATTGTATCTGATCGAGATTCTCGATTTGTTGGGAAGTTTTGGTCAAATTTATTGGAGTTTATGGACACCAAGTTGAAGAAGAGCACAACGTTTCATCTACAAACAGATGGTCAGATAGAAGTGGTCAACAAAACAATGATCCAGTTGCTCAGAGGCTATTGCAGCAAGCATCCCAAGCTTTGGGATGAGCATTTGTGTTATGTGCAACATGCTTACAACCCTGCCAGGCACTCTTCTACTCAGAGATCTCGTTTTGAGACTTGTTTTGGTTTTATACCAAAGTCTCCCTTGGATTTTGTCTTTGGTAAAGACATAGCAATTGATGGACACAATGATGTGGACAAAGCAACCAAGTTCATTGAACAAATCCAGGAAATTCACTAGGTAGTACAGGAACAGCTGGAAAGAAGTCAAGCCAAGTACAAGGCAAGACATGACAAGCATCGAGCTGAACATAGTTTTCAAGTTGGTGATCAAGTCTGGTTGTACATCAGCAAAGACATAATGCAAGGTGAAGGTAAGAAGCTAAAACCAATAAGGTATGGACCTTTCAAGATACTTGATAAAATTGGTGAAAATGTTTTTCGCCTTGATTTGCCAGCTTATATGTAGATCTATTCAGTCGTTAATGCAGAAAACTTGAGATTGTATGAACCTTCAGTGATTGAAGATCCTGAAGAGCAAAGTCAATTGTCTTCTATTGGGGATTTGTTGCCTGAATATCTTAATGAGTTACAGGAGGACACAGTTCTGGACAGGAAGGTAAGAACTACGCGTCAAGGGGATGTTGAGTACCTGAGGGTGGGACTCAAAGGTTCAAATCCAAGCAAGGCACGATGGATAGAAATTGGACAAGTGAAGGAGCGGTATCCTCACTTGATCGATGCTTAAAAAAAAAACCAACTTTTGGTGGTCCAAAAGCTTTTCAGTGGGAAGGCGTGATCCAAAATGGATCTTGTATAAAACCTATAAGTTTAAGTCTTCATATGTATTAACTATCAGAAAACATTATCACAGAGAAAAACACCAAGAATGGCGGAAAACGGAGTTAAGTGGAGGTTGAAGTAACATTGCACAAGAGCTATCGGATCGGACAGATCAGTGTTGCGGGGGAGCGCCCCCCCCCCCTTCGAACCCGCTCCCGAAGCGCGCTCCGGGCGGGAGCGGCTCGGGAGCGCGCTCCCGTAAAAAAATTTGCGCTCCCTGGTCTGTGAGGGAGCGCTTCAGGGAGCGATCGCTCCCGCGCTCCCGGAGCGCTTTTTAATGCCTGGGAGCGATCGGGGAGCGATCGCTCCCCGATCGCTCCCGGGCATTAAAAAACGCTCCGGGAGCGAATTTTAAAAAACCGGGAGCGGTTCGGCGGAAAAAAATTCCGCTGGACCCGAAAAAACAAAAAAATTTAACTAATTTTTTTTGGTTTATAAGCCCAATGGGCCAAAAAAAATCATTTCAATGAGATTGAGCTTGAGCTTGAGAGCTGAGGAAGATCATTAAAGATCATTAATTTAAATTAAATTAATAAATTAAATGAATTAATCCCAATAAACTAAATTAATTTGCAGATTCAAGACTCAAACCCTACAAACATCAAACACGATGGACCTGGGGATTTTTATTGGCATTTTCCTCTTCCTGGTCCCTTTTCTGGTTATTATGGTGGTGGAGAGTAGGAAACGGAGGGGGCCTGAAACTGAAGAGGTGGATGAAGAAGCCGGAGGAAGTCAAATAGGTGAAAACCCCAGTGAGGAGGATGTGGAGGAGGGTGAACATGAGGGTCAAAAAACTAAACAAGACCAAACTCCATTGTGGAAATATGTTCAGAGGGCTGAAACAGGGAGAGGGGGTGGAACCACTAAATTTCATTGCCCCCATTGCAACACTGATTACACAGGCTCATACACCCGTGCTAGAAGACACCTTTGCGGGAAAAGGGCATGGGATGGAGAGAAACAAATAGGAATCAAAACTTGCAACACGGTGTCAACAGCAGATAGAGCCAAATACATAAAGGAAGAGGAGGACGCCCAATACAGAGCAAAAAGATCAAGGGGTTTCTTTGAAAGCTCACAAAGAACTCCTTCAGCATCCTCCCAAGGCAGTGGATATGGACATGGAGGCTCAGGGTCATCATCTTTACGCCGTAGAACCATATCAGATTTCCTCGATGAGGGGTGTAGGAATGATGTGGATTAAAAATTTACAGGTTCCTCTATGCAAATGGGATACCATTCAATGTTCTACGCTCACCTTATTGGCACGAAATGGTTTCTGCCATAAATGATGCCCCTAAAGGATACAAGAGCCCTGGGTATGACAAGGCAAGAACTGTTGGCCTTGATCATGAAAAAGCAAAAATATCACATTCTTTGAATAAAATGACAAGTTCTTGGACTGACAATGGGGTGTCCATTGTATCTGATGGATGGACAAATGTAAAAGGCAAGCCATTGATAAGTGTTCTTGCTGTGTCCCGAAGTGGTCCCATTTTTCTAGCTGCACATGATTACTCAGACAAGTTCAAGACCGCTATCAACATTGCAGAAGCATTGCTTGAAACAATTGAGCGTATTGGCCCATACAATGTCATCCAAGTCATCACTGATAATGCTCCTAATTGTAAGGCAGCGGGAGCAATTATTGAGGATAGATACCCGAACATATTTTGGTCTGGATGTTTGGTTCACACATTGAACCTTCTGTTGCATGATATTGTCAAAAACAAAAATGAACAATACCAATGGATTGGTGATTTGTACAAGAAAGGAAAAAAAATGATAAAATTTATTACAAATCATAGCAATACCCATGGCCTTTTCCGCAGTCACTCGAGATTGGAGTTGCTGAAGATTGCGAGGACTAGATTTGGTAGCTATTACCTCACCTTCAGGCGCCTTTTGAAGGTAAGAGAGGGTTTAGCTAGCATGGTATCAAGTCCAAATTGGCAGGTGTTAAAGGAAAGGGCTACAAATGTAGCTGACATTGCAGGTTTTGAAACGGTGGAGGAGGCCGCTCTTGATGGGCAGTTTTGGACAACTGTGAGACAGGTATTGGATTTCACCAAGCCAATTTATAACATGATTCGGTTTGCAGATACAGACAAACCAGTGATTGGCAAGGTGTATGAGCAAATGGATACCATGTTGGGGGAAATAAAAGACATTGTTAATAACAGAGATCCCGACTTGTACAATCTGATTCACGATTGTGTGTGTGAACGGTGGAAAAGGCTTAACCTTCCACTACATTGCTTGGCGTATATCCTTACGCCAAAATACTACTCAGATTCTTGGTTGGGAAAACCTACAGCAGGGGGTGGTGTTAGGACCAAACCCCATTTAGATCGAGAGGTAACTAAAGGATATCTGGATGCATTAGAAAAGTTGGTGCCTGACAGGGAGGAATGTGCAGTTGTGCGCCTTGAAATAGGCAGATACTTCACTGGCAGTGGTTTGTATGGTAACTTCCATGCAATGGACGACAAAGATAAATTTGATTCTCTCACATGGTGGGAAACATATGGCGGCGACGGACTTTTGCGAAAATTGGCATTGAAAGTTCTTGCACAGGTTGTAAATTCTTCTTCTGCAGAGAGGTGTTGGAGCACCTACAGTTATATACATAATGTGAAAAGAAACAGGCTCAACGAAAACCGAGCAGAAAGCTTGGTTTATGTGCACTACAATTTGAGGTTGTTGAGCCATTACTGTGATCGGGCTAATGAAGATCCCACATATAAAATTTGGGACAATCACCCTGAGGACGACAATTTGGAGGATGGCATTGTACATATGGAAGAACTAGAAGATGAGCTTGTACGGGATGAAGCTGAAGCAGCTGCAGCAGCCATGCCACCTCCACCTCCACCATTCAGTAGCAGTTCTCGGGGCCCGAGTCTTGTTCCATTGCTGTTGCCACCTCCATCGACACCCTCGCGTGGAGGCTCTAGTTCTGGTCGTCGGTCTGGGCGGGAGACTCCTAGAAGACCACCACGACCTACTTATACTCCTGGAGACTCTCGTGGCAAGGGCCACTTGTAGATTTACAGTTTACTTGTCTTTTTTAGTTTCTATTAGACTTGTCACTTTAGTTTTCATAACTGTTCAGTGTTGAGTTTTGAGTCCTTGACTCTTGACTCTTGACTCTTTCATATCATTATGACATTATGATATTTTTTGTAAACATTATATCACTGTGACAATGAAAATTTGAAGTTTGAAGTTGGGCCTTGGCAATTATAACTCATTGGTAATGATTGTGAATTATGAATATGATGCTTTGTGAAAGACTAAAGTTGTTTCATTTCATCTCATTATTCATGTTTCATTTTATAAATTTTTAACATTTCATATCATGTTAACAGTTAGAAGTTAGGACTTAGAAATATCTTCGATATTACTTCTTGTAATGGTTAAACTTGGCTTACAAGTACAACTTGTTACTTTGGTGATCAATGATGATAAATGTTATTGAATTGAATGTTATTTTAATTTATTATTTTACTAAGGTTGATGACGATTATAATTTCTAGATGATTGATGTGATATGGTTCAATGATCAATTTATGTTTTTTTATGTTTTTTATGTCTATTTCATCATTCTACATGTTTTTGTTGACATATATGTATCAAAAATTAAAAAATATAAAAAATATATATATTTTTAAAAAATCGCTCCGGGATTCGCTCCCAAACCGGGAGCTTCTGAAAATGGTCGCTCCCGCTCCCGCTTCCGCTCCCGCTCCCAAGTAACACTGGGACAGATCAACGGCCTAGATTAAATTAGGATATCGCATCGGGAGAGGCCAGCGGAGTGTATCGGAGGCAACCTTATGGGAAATGCAACTATGACCCAGCGACACAACATGGACCGTTGATCGAGTGTGCAGATCAACGGTCGAGATTACATTATTGCATCACAGATTCCAACGGGGAAAGGCCCAAACCGTAGGCACGAAGACCATGCGATATGCGATTGTGATTATCGCATCGCAATATCGCATCACACATAACCAAAGGGGAAAGGACTCGCAGCATTACGAAAGGCCGATATGCGATGCGCAGATATTGGCGATCGGTTAGCACAATACAAAGAGACATTGACATGCGACTTGCGATTGCGATCAAGGCAGACCCGACAGGGTTTATAGATGTGGCACTATAAAATTTGAAATCCGATATGCGGCGTTTTGTTGGGTTTTTCTATGTTTTGGTGTATTTCCGTTATAAAACTAAAATACAAAGGAGACCATGGCATATGGGCGTTGCGAGTTGCGACAGCGATATAACACGGACTCGATAGGATTATAGTTCGGATTCAATATCATTTGAACTCTGGCTTGGCGGAAATTTTCATTGTTTTGTTGTATTTCCTGTGTATTTTGCTGTGTAAACAGAGAAATGTATTCCTGAGGATTTCACCCGCACTAGTGGTCCTTTCCGTTATAAACAGGTGGCCTTGATGATTCAAGTGTTTTACAATGACTGTTGAAACACTCAGGAAGGAGATGAAGGGACGACGCCGGGAGCCAGAGAGCCCAAAAAGGAATGCAAACCGACATCACTGATAGGCTTAAAAACCATCAAACAGAGGACAGAGACAGATTTGCTCAGAGCTGAAGACAGTCACAGAAAGACAGTCAGTAAGTCAGATTGAGGTAGATTGAATAGAGGAACAGGACAGAGGGAGAGTCTATGCACTCTTTTAGACTCGAGGTTTTCGAGTGGATCCCTTTTTGATGTCACTGTTGGTTGAGACTCTGTTTTTGAGCTCAGTCTTGTAATAATTTGTTTTTAAAGACTTAATATAGAGGTCAACATTGATAGCTGGACCAGGAGACGTAGCCAGGAAGTTTGGTGAGCTCCTTTATTATTTTGGATGTGTTAATGTGTGATTGTTATGTTTTTTGATTGTTAATTGTCTATATTATTCGCAATCTTTTCGATCCGTTGCACCAAGTAATATAGGCATTTCCTGCACATGAGTCTGTAATACCTTTTCTTCTTGATTTAGTATCCATTTTGGATCAATTTTTTCAAATACACTCTAGTTGCGCTCGCATCCTGAGGAACTACATGTTTGGCTGAGGATTCGAATGGAAAGATTTCGCAGATGGGGTACTCTAGCACCATAGCTTCTCCACCATGCATCTACAACAAAATTACAAATAAGATAAACATAAGAAAAAAATGAAATTTGAAAGTTGAAGCAAAGTATGAAGTTATGAACTTGAAGAGACAATGAAATTTGAAACAAACTAAAAAATACCTGGCATTTTAGTCTTCCTATCAACCAAAGCCATCTCAAAGCTAAATGTGCCACCTGCCATCCTGTATATCTCCATTTCTTTGGAGATTTCTGCACGTTCTGCTAGAGATCGCACCATCCTCTGAACACAGGTTAAGAATCCATCCATGATCTCAGCATCAAATAAGAACCCACATGGGTTAAAAAATGCGGGGTTCAGGGAAATGAGATCCCTGCAGCATGAATGGGACGATGGAGTGTGTTGTTCCATCGTTCATCAATCACTTCCCATAGAAGGAGTTGTTTCTGAAACCCCTCATCTCCCTTATCATCATAGTAGGTCCGAATAGATTCTTTGGCCCTGTCCATGGCCTCATACAAATAGCCCATTGCGGGTTTGTCACCATCAACTAATCGAAGAACCTTTACCAAAGGTTTAGTAACGCTACACAACTCTTGCACTCCCGCCCAGAAGTTTTCCTGGTATGAAACTAATCTGCATATGGTCTCTCCCTCTGGTTTGCGGCTAAATGTCAAAGCATGCCACTCATCTGAAAGAAACATTCTCTTCACATTCCACATAGAATTCAAGAGGGATTGAAAAGATATGAAATTGGTGGCAAACCGCGTAATGGCAAGGTGCACCAATTCCTTGTTGTTGGTGAATTTTCTCATCAAGCTAAGCACAGATGCATGATTATATATAAATTTTGTAATGTTTTTTGATGAGTCAACAATATCTTCGACAAAAGAAATTTTTTCTATGTCCTCCATCATCAAATCAATACAATGTGCAGCACAAGGTGTCCAAAATAAAGTAGGATGCCTCTCCATAAGCATCTTTCTAGCAACAACATAATTTGTAGCATTGTCCGTTATGACTTGGACAACATGTTTTGCACCCACCTCCAAAATAAAAACATCCAGCAAATCACATAATAATTTTGCATCTTTGAAATGTGCAGATGCATCAACAGATTTCATAAACATTGTTCCCTTGGGACAATTAACCAAAGGATTCTCCTCTTTTGGTTGGTCCAACCATTTGACATCACAGTGCATCCTGTTTGTGCCCATGATGCCCTAAACTCCTCCAATATTTTGGTGCAGTCAACCTTTTCATCTTGAAGAATGCGGCCTCTAAAGTCATCATAAGAAGGGATTTTGTACCCTGGGCCAACAATTGCAATAGCATCAACAATAGGCCAGAAAAATGGATTATTCCTTGCAACGCTAAATGCAATATCACTCCAAAGGAGAAACTTGCCCAACAACTTGTCAACTTGTTCTTTCTCCTTTTTTTTAAGCATTGAAGAGATAGATGGTTGTGAACTAGCCGTGGTTTTAGGAACAAAAAATGATGACGTAACTACAGGGCTGGTTGCAGATATTGACATTGAAGTAGAACCAATGCCACTTTCATATTCACCTCCTAACACTCTCCCTGGTAGTTGCTTTTAGATCTGACTTGGACAGTTTGGCTTGCTCTAATTCTTCCAATGATCAGAGGGCTCTTCGGATGATTTCTGCAATTGTATTGGTCAAGGCCTTACCTCATGTCCAGGGATTTGTGCAAAGGGATACTTCAATCTATAAACCCCCTCGTTATATGATGCCCACACAACTTGCAAGACAAGTTTGATCTATCAAACCCTCCATCAGGTTCACCAAATTCCCACAGAGGGTCCAATTTGCTTGGCATGTTTGTAACTTGGTTGAACTCTTGAGTTTTAAGTAAGATGAAGCTTGAAGTTGAAACTTGAAACTTGAACTTATGGCACGAGAAGACTTGCAAGTTAAAAAAATTAAACAAAAAATTACATACATCACACAACACATTGAATTTTTGACCAAAAAAAAACTTCAACTCAATCCAACAATAATAGAAAAAATGCACATTCAAACCCAATAAAAAATTATGCAAAAAAAATAGGGCACAAGAAAAAATTAAAATAATAAATCTAACAATTAAGTTTTTGCATTTTTGACCAAAACGAACCCTCTCCACTCTATGCAACAAAAATGAAAAAAAAACACCATCAAATCCACTTAAAAATCATTCATAACCAATGGGCTATAGAAACCCAAGAAAAAGAAAAAAAAAACCAAAAACGAATGACCAAATTTGGTGCCCATTCCTGGAAACCACGGTTTACCGAAGAAATTTTGTTCAAACACGAATTTCTCTTGCTTGGGATGCTAAAATCTCTCGTTTTTCTCCTCCTTTGCCCTAGTAGTCGGCTTCCTCTCCTCCTCAGTTCTAAAACAAGTTCGCTGTCTTCTAAAAATGAGAAATAAAACTCATGAAATTGCTTATAAAACGCAGTGTCCCAGAGGGTCATGATTTTTGCTGCTCGAATCAGCGATTTTTTTGAAGAAGAAAACTTTGTAAAAATTGGGCGATGCTATCGGCAGAATTAAAAAATAGCGATTTTTTTAAAACATCGCGATTAAATCGTGATGTTCGCAACACTGGTTTTAACCACGTCAAGAACACTGGTGTACTGATCTGTGATCTGTTTGTGAGCAGTGTCCTTTGGTGTTCTATCTAAGGAACTTACCCTACATGGTATCAGAGTTATTCGAGGGTTGCATCTGTTAGTGATCCAAATCTACTGCATCAGACTGTCGTTTCCTAGATCTACTATTTCTGATCGCTTTCGAGCCAAGTGGACTGCTCTATTGTGTTAGAAGCATCTGTTCCAGTGATGAACCCCTTTTGTTTCACGCGAAAAAGTTTCCGGAAGCCCTAGCTACGTCATTTTTAAGATCTGGAGATATATAGTCTTTATTTGCAGTTATAGTGATTTATCTCTATGTTTATTTCAGTTGATAGTCCTTTATTTTTTTTAATTACCAGATCTATACCTTTCATTTCTGCGTATTCTCTTTGTCCCGCAACTCTGTGCGATCTGGGAAAACCAGAAACAAAAAGAAAAGATTTATCTCTTGCATATGCTATTTTCCGCCACGCCTTAGTGTGATTTTGGAAAATCAAAAACATTGAGGAAAATATCTAGTTTCCGGCCAAATCTAACTTTAAGTCATAAGGCTTGGATACTTTTGCTTGTTCGTTTGGCTTGTATGGTTGTTTTTTTGTTCTGTAGACAAAAAGGGGTTTTTCAGCAAGCACGCACCCCAAAGCTTTAGTGAGCAAAAAAAAAAAGCCCTTCCTCCTTTCCAAAAATTACTAACCTTTTAAACTAGTTCACTTGGTCTAAAGTTACTTTATGAGAATAGAGGTCTTGGGTTCAAGTCTTTCTTTTTGTTGAGTTACTTTTTCAAAAAGCACATGTAACTTATGTTTTAAAGTTACTTTATGTAAAAGTGTTCTCACACATTATAAAAAGCGAATCACTTATAATTTTAAAGTCATTTTATATTTTATTTAAGTTACAATTTAGTGGATAGTTCATAAAGTACCATTGTAAAAGTGACTTTCACTTATTTATAAAAGTGGGTCATATAAAGTAATTTTTTTAAAAGTGAGCTAATTAGATTAAGTTTGGAAAGGGGGGAATTTTATTTTAAATATAACATTATCATTCATTTCCCAACATTCATGTGGTTTGTCGGCATCTTCAACAACTTTTCTTCAAAAAGCCATAACTTTTTCATCCGGAAGTTGTTTTCAGAGCCATTTTTTTTAATTGGCCTAATTTTTTGAGATATTTCCATTGGAAAACTTAGTTTCAACATATTCAACTTCAGTTTCTTTTAAAATGGAAAGTCCATGCCTAAATATCTTTGATGGCACCAACTATTTCCAATGGCTATCCTACATGGTGGATTTATTTAGAAGTAAAGGTATTTATAGAGTAGCCTCAAGCCAAGAGTCTAAACCTCAATATAAAGATAAGCAAGCCAAATGGGAAAATAAGCAAGATCAAGCATGTGGGTTGATAGGGATGTATATTTCTCCAGACCTTAGATTCCATATCGCAGAAATTGATACCCCCGATGAAGTAATGAAACAGCTCAATAAAGTTTTTGAAATTAAAAATGAAATTAGAGCCCATCAACTTGAAAATGAGTTGCTTGCATTGGACCCCAATAATTTTTCTTCTATTGAATATTTTTGTCCAAGTTCAAGACCCTTAGACTTCTCTTGGAAGGTGTTAAGGTTAAGAAAGAAGATGGTAGCCTTATCTATTCCATTCTTACTAAGTTAGGACCAACCTACTCTATGTTTGTTTCCACCTTCCATTCTACTAGAGAAGCCTTTATTTCTCAAGGACAAGACTACAAGTCCCCTTCTTTTGATGCCTTTTGTGATTCTTTAATAAGAGAACAAGAAAAAATCTTACATCTTGGTCTTCTTAATACTGGAAACTCTTCTAAGAAAGCCTTAGCAGCCCAACAACAACCAAGTTCAAAGAATCCTAAGAAGAAGCATCCTAAAAAGAATGGTCCTAAACCAAACAAGGGTCCTAAGCCATTTCAGTCTCAAAATGAAAAATCAACTCAACAAAATGATAAGACAACTAAAAAAAGGGAAGAAGACTGATACACATTGCAACATTTGTAATTGTGATGGCCACTTAGAATCCAAATGCTTTAAGAAGATGGAAGCCTTGGAAGCAGCAATGAAGAAGCATAACATCCATTTGGAGAACTCTTCAACTTCAACTTCATCTTCAAGAATAACACTTTCTGTGTGTCGTTATCAAGCATCTCGGTCTAGTTATGCACTAAATGTATCTTCTTCTTCTCATTCTCATGAGTGGCTCATTGATTTTGGAGCTTCTTATCACATGGCCAAAAACAAAGCCATGTTTTCTTCTTTAAATGATTGTAACACCAAAAATATATATGTTGGTGATGATAGATCTTTAAGTGTTGTAGGGACTAGAACTATTCATCTAGGAAAAGGTCAATTTAATGATGTATTATGTGTTCCTACCTTATCCTGTAACCTTCTATCTGTATATCAGATAACTCATTCAGGTGAAGGTAAAACTGTTGAATTTTCATCTCATGTTGTTGTAATTAAGGACCTAAGAGATCCTAGACAGATTTTAGCTATTGCCATTGCTGATGATTCTACAAGGGTGTATAAGTTTAACAACATTGGGTCAGCAACTCTTCCTTCAGTATTTGTTGCTCATAATGATGAAGTGAACAAACTTTGGCATGAGCAATTTGGTCACTTAAACTATCGCTCCCTTCAAAATCTATGTAAGAAAATATGGTGGTAGGTCTTCCTATGCATCTTGCAGAGATGGTGTTTGCTCCGGATGTGTACTCGGAAAACATCATTGGGATAGCTTTGAAAAACGTACCTCTTGGCACGCCTCAACCCCTTTACATCTTTTGCATAGTGATTTATGTGGTCCACTTCCATTTGTTTCATTCTCTCTCTACAAGTATTTCTTAACTTTCATTGATGATTTCTCCAAAGGCACTTGGGTATACTTCTTAAAACTCAAGAGTGAAGTCTTTAACATGTTCTTGGCCCTTAAGGTCTTTGTTGAGAAACAATTTGGACATCAAATTCTTAAGCTAAGATCTGATAATGGCAGAGAATATGTTAACAACAAATTCAACTTTTGCACTAAGCATGGAATTCAATTGCAACATACTATTCCATATACTCCACAACAAAATGGTGTAGTTGAAAGGAAGAATCACACCTTAAAGGAAATGGATAATTGTATGCTTAAATCTAACGGACTTAGTCTTAACTTTTGGGCAGAAGCAATTAATTGTGCCAATTACATAGTAAATCGCACTCCTACTATGGTTTTAAAGAATATCACTCCAGAAGAAGCATGGAGCTCAATTAACCCAGATGTAAGTCACTTTCGTGTTTTTGGAAGTGAAGCATGGGTCCATATTCTAGATGAGAAACATAAAGTCTTAGAACCTAAGAGTGAAAAATGTATTTTTGTTGGATATTTTGAAGATGTCAAATGATATAGACTTCTTCAACCTAAATCCAAAAATGTTATCATTAGAAGAGATGTAAAGTTTTCTGAGAATATATCGGCCTATGATCCTAGTTTGGCGGATGTGCCACCTCTCTCTATCCCTTCTACCTCTGAAAATATTCCTTCTTCAGATTATGACAGCAAGAATGACAATCCTCCCCCACCTTTTTGGGATCCTCCTTCAGCGCCTCATCTTCCAAAATGGGTCTGTGCTACTTAGGGTGCATCAGGTGATCTTGCAGGTGATCCTATAGATCAGCATCGTGCACGTTCTCAGATCGATAGAGCCTCTTCTTTACTAGCTCAAGCTTCAACGAATAATGATCCTGACACCTTTGTAGAAGCTTCAGGCCATCCAGATTGGGATGCAGCTATGAATGAAGAATATTGTTCACTATTGGTAAATAATACATGGGACCTTCCTCCTCTTCCAAAGGGACAAGAACTTGTTAGATGCAAATGGGTTTACAGAACCAAGTTTGGACGAGATGGAAACATTGATAAACATAAAGCTCGTCTTGTTGCTAAGGGTTTTTCACAAGTTGAAGGCACTGACTATACTGAAAGCTTCTCCTTTGTTGCCAAAATGAACTCTATCCGCCTTGTTCTTTCCCTTTCGACCCCTTTCAAATGGGAAGTCCATCAGATGGATGTTAAATCAACCTTTTTGCATGGGGACTTGCATCAAGAAATCTATATGGAACAAACTCCTTGCTTTATACAAACAGACTCCAGCCTTGGATGTCAGCTTAAGAAATCCCTTTATGGTCTCAAGCAAGCCCCTCGGGCTTGGTATGCCAAAATGGATAGCTTTCTTTTAGATATTGGTTTTTCTAGGTGTCATTCTGATAATACTATCTACACCAAGAAAGTGGGTACGTTTTTATCATTTTTTTTTTTACGTTGATGATCTTATCCTTACTGGTAGTGATCCCAACCTTATAAACCATGTGAAGTCCAACCTTAAAAAGCAGTTTGAAATGATAGACTTAGGACACTTGCAATATTTTCTTGGTCTTCAAGTTGTTGCAATCCAAAGGAGGTATTTCCCTTTCCCAGTCCAAGTATGCCTATTGTTAGACTCCGTCTTGTCAAGTCAAATGTGAGATTGATTCTTCTTCAAAACCCTATTTTGAAGAAGAAATCATTAATATGTAATTTGTCATGATGTTCCAAAGCTCTACAGTTCTTCAAATGACAGTGTTTTTGATGTGGATGATGAGACAATCCCTGCAAAAGTTAGAAATGGATTTACATTCTCCGCAGCTGATGAACAAGGACTAGACCATGCATTACTATAGAAAGAAGCCAAATTGGTGGCTAGAACTTTTAAGAAGGCGATGACAATAGGTTTTAGCTGGGATTCTTCTGCTACTCAGTATGAAGAGCTTTATGAACAGGCTCTGGCAAGAGCAAGAGCCCAACAAGCCCGCATTTCTAGCTCCACTCAACAATCTGCTTCAAATTCATTTATGTTTTGATAATATAACAGTTTGAAGTAAACAAACATGCTGGTGCAGGTTCAGCAGCTGGACAAAATCAGAGTTCTCTGTCTTTATCGTATAAGGCAGCCATAGATGAAAAGTTTCTGGCAAACTTTTGGTGGTGTTGGGACCGGTTGAAGGATAATTGAACGGAGGATGTGCTTATGCCTAATTATTTCCGCCTCCCTACTCTAGTAGCATTCAAGATATTTACATCAGAGAAAGTGGAAATGGTTGAAATGACACTTATTGTTAAGGCTGATGTGCAGGGTACTGTTCAAACTGTAACAGATACATTGAAAAGCCTGAATAGTTCTCAGGTGCTTGTTAATATTGTTGATACAGAAGTTGGGGCAATCTCTCAAGCTGATGTTGATTTAGCCCAAGCATGTGGGGCTGTCATTGTGGGTTTCAATATACGCAACATGACAAGTTCTGTAGATGCAACAGCTTGTCAAGCAAAGATAAATATAAGGCTCCACCGTGTAATCTATCATCTACTAGAAGATATAGGAAACTTGATTGTGAGCATGGCACCCGGCATATGTGAAACTCAAATTGCTGGTGATTAAATGTTTTTAAGCTCAAAGGAAGGAGGTGTTGCGAAACTCCATATTGCTAAAGGGAATGGGTTTAGAACGAGAAATAAAGGCCGAGTTCTCTTGGTGTAATATGGAGAAATTGAATGTGTGCTGGTACTGCTCTCTTAGCTAAAAGGCAAATTTCTTCATTGTTACCAAGGGTCATGTTGACTGTAATAAATGGAGGGTTTATGGCTTAATAAGGAGCAAGAGTTTCATCTTCGAAGAAGGGTTAGTATTTATTGTGGTGGGCTGTGCGACTACCATTGTTTGAAGGATGGATTGGAGTTGTGGGAGCCGTATTCCCTTGTTGGTTGAGGCAACTGGCCTCTATTATGTTTTCTGGGTACATTTTGAGGAGAGACTAAACCATTGTTTGCACAGAACTGAGCGCTCTTCTTCCTTGATGACCGTGTGAGCTTTTCTTGTAGCAAAGATTCAAATTTCAGAGGAGCACAATTCATTATCCAATCCACTGTCAAGGACCCTGCACAGCTTGATCTGAGAGGGGAGAGTTCTGAGTGCTGAGAGTGCTGGAGAACAGAGCTTTCAATGTACAGTTTTTGGCAGAGAGTTTAATGAAATTACACAGCTCTGACTTCTGAGATTCCTGTGGTATGATAATTTAGCATAAGTTTTCCCTTGTTTCATATGTAATCTGTTATGTTTCATTTCACTACATGATCATTTCTAACTGAACAAATGAAGTGTTTAGGTAAGAATTCATGCCTGCCATGCTCTGCCTATAAGTTTGTTCATGTTTAATGTTTTCCTCTGTTTGACAAGGATTCATCTCCTATGCCCTTGTCAGCTCCTCACCAGTCTTGCCATCCCATTTAAAATCTAGATTTGATGCTAAATTTCTTGCCTACCTTGCCTCAGTCGATAACCTGTGTTGTTCATTATATTTCTCTGTTTCAAGCTGTGATTTTGCCCATGCAGCCCGGAAAAACCCCGTCATTTAATTAAAAACCCCTTTTTGATCAGTTTACTAGCCTAATATCAGTGTTACCTTATTGGTCATCTCATCTATTGAAGATTTTACGAGATAGACCGGAGAGAGCCTTCTCCTGCCCCGTAGGGCTAGCTACGAGGCTAAATGGTTTGATGTTGCCTTGAGGTTTACCTTTCTCAGCCTGAGGTGAAATTTCAAGCGCTAACATACTGGCGACCATACTGGGGAGAACATTCAATTTGTTGATTGTCTTGTCCCAGTACATGCAATCAAGGTGCAGATCTGATGTTGATGGTGGACAGCAGTCAGACACTTATGCAGGCTGAACCATTCACCTGGCGACTCAAATTCGATCCAGACATTCCAACGCTTGCTGATCTATTCATGCAATGGTAGAGTATGTGGCAAACCCTACCCTGTGTGAAGCTGTAGAAGAAATAAGAAAGAAGTTAGCAGATACTGAATTTGATGAAGATGTTTTCAGTGCCTTGCTTCAATGCTCGAAATCTCTTAAGGTCTTCAAAACTAAATTGTATGAGTTAATTGTTGAAAGAATCGAAAAGGAGATTCAGTGTCTCGATGAGCAAATTCAGTCATATGATTTCCAAGACCCTAAAAAGTTCTTGGAAATCCTTCCTCATTCGAAAAAAGATATCATAGAATTGCCTACAGTCGTTTACATTGACAGTGTGCAGCTGGAAGTATGCATTGCAGAGTTGGGACAGCCAACAGAGTCCGGCTTCCGTGATCCTATTGCGGCATATATGGACATGTTTTTCACTTTGATTGATAGATCAGACTGTCTTTTCCGTGACCAGGCTCAGTACGTGCATGAAGGGCTGCCAGCAATTACATCGGTGTCCTGGTGGAAGTATTCTCAAGCAGCGGCATCATTTTCAGGTTTACTTGAATGGTTAATATGGCATTTTAGTATTACCTGATCTAGTGTTTGTACAGCAAAGTAGGGTAGCTTTGTAAATAAATAAGCAGCCATCAGGGCAGCATCTTGTTTTAGTTGGCTTGAAGATTGTTAAGTTGTTTTTTCAGTCATTTCAGTCTTGAGATCAAATCAGTTTGAGTTCAGTTTCAGTCGTGTCGATGATGACTCCATTGCCCAATGGGTGGAGGCACTGTCTGCTCTCCCAAAGTTCTGAGGTTCTTGGCACCTCCACGGAGCGGCAGCTGCCATCCCAAGTGGAGCCGATGTTAGACTCCGTCTTGTCAAGTCAAATGTGAGATTGATTCTTCTTCAAAACCCTGTTTTGAAGAAGAAATCATTAATATGTAATTTGTCGTGATGTTCCAAAGCTCTACAGTTCTTCAAATGACAGTGTTTTTGATGTGGATGATGAGACAATCCCTGCAAAAGTTAGAAATGGATTTACATTCTCCGCAGCTGATGAACAAGGACTAGACCATGCATTACTATAGAAAGAAGCCAAATTGGTGGCTAGAACTTTTAAGAAGGCGATGACAATAGGTTTTAGCTGGGATTCTTCTGCTACTCAGTATGAAGAGCTTTATGAACAGGCTCTGGCAAGGGCAAGAGCCCAACAAGCCCGCATTTCTAGCTCCACTCAACAATCTGCTTCAAATTCATTTATGTTTTGATAATATAACAGTTTGAAAAACATGCTGGTGCAGGTTCAGCAGCTGGACAAAATCAGAGTTCTTTGTCTTTATCGTATGAGGCAGCCATAGATGAAAAGTTTCTGGCAAACTTTTGGTGGTGTTGGGACCGGTTGAAGGATAATTGAACGGAGGATGTGCCTATGCCTAATTATTTCCGCCTCCCTACTCTAGTAGCATTTAAGATATTTACATCAGAGAAAGTGGAAATGGTTGAAATGACACTTATTGTTAAGGCTGATGTGCAGGGTACTGTTCAAGCTGTAACAGATACATTGAAAAGCCTGAATAGTTCTCAGGTGCTTGTTAATATTGTTCATACAGGAGTTGGGGCAATCTCTCAAGCTGATGTTGATTTAGCCCAAGCATGTGGGGCTGTCATTGTGGGTTTCAATATACGCAACATGTCAAGTTCTGTAGATGCAACAGCTTGTCAAGCAAAGATAAATATAAGGCTCCACCGTGTAATCTATCATCTACTAGAAGATATAGGAAACTTGATTGTGAGCATGGCACCCGGCATATGTGAAACTCAAATTGCTGGTGATTAAATGTTTTTAAGCTCAAAGGAAGGAGGTTTTGCGAAACTCCATATTGCTAAAGGGAATGGGTTCAGAACGAGAAATAGAGGCCGAGTTCTCTTGGTGTAATACGGAGAAATTGAATGTGTGCTGGCACTGCTCTCTTAGCTAAAAGGCAAATTTCTTCACTGTTACCAAGGGCCATGTTGACTGTAATAAATGGAGGGTTTATGGCTTAATAAGGAGCAAGAGTTTCATCTTCGAAGAAGGGTTAGTATTTATTGTGGTGGGCTGTGCGACTACCATTGTTTGAAGGATGGATTGGAGTTGTGGGAGCCGTATTCCCTTGTTGGTTGAGGCAACTGGCCTCTATTATGTTTTCTGGGTACATTTTGAGGAGAGACTAAACCATTGTTTGCACAGAACTGAGCGCTCTTCTTCCTTGATGACCGTGTGAGCTTTTCTTGTAGCAAAGATTCAAATTTCAGAGGAGCACAATTCATTATCCAATCCACTGTCAAGGACCCTGCACAGCTTGATCTGAGAGGGGAGAGTTCTGAGTGCTGAGAGCTGGTGGAGAACAGAGCTTTCAATGTACAGTTTTTGGCAGAGAATTTAATGAAATTACACAGCTCTGACTTCTGAGATTCCTGTGGTATGATAATTTAGCATAAGTTTTCCCTTGTTTCATATGTAATCTGTTATGTTTCATTTCACTACATGATCATTTCTAACTGAACAAATGAAGTGTTTAGGTAAGAATTCATGCCTGCCATGCTCTGCCTATAAGTTTGTTCATGTTTAATGTTTTCCTCTATTTGACAAGGATTCATCTCCTATGCCCTTGTCAGCTCCTCACCAGTCTTGCCATCCCATTTAAAATCTAGATTTGATGCTAAATTTCTTGCCTACCTTGCCTCAGTCGATAACCTGTGTTGTTCATTATATTTCTCTGTTTCAAGCTGTGATTTTGCCCATGCAGCCCGGAAAAACCCCGTCATTTAATTAAAAACCCCTTTTTGATCAGTTTACTAGCCTAATATCAGTGTTACCTTATTGGTCATCTCATCTATTGAAGATTTTACGAGATAGACCGGAGAGAGCCTTCTCCTGCCCCGTAGGGCTAGCTACGAGGCTAAATGGTTTGATGTTGCCTTGAGGTTTACCTTTCTCAGCCTGAGGTGAAATTTCAAGCGCTAACACCTATGATCTTCTACACCACTTTCACATGGAAGACTATAAGCCAACCCCTTGTCCCTTTCAGTCTAGCCAAAATTTCAGTCACTTGTACTTCTCTTGAAGTTGATGCGACCTTATACCGTCAACTTATTGGAGAACTTTTGTATCTGACCCATACCCGTCCTGACCTTTCCTTTTTTGTTGGCCTTGTTTCTTGGTTTATGCAAAACCCACATGAAAGTCATTGGAAAGCAGCTAAAATAATATTTCATTATGTTCGAGGTACAGTTCAGTTTGGGATTCATTACAGTGCAGAAGCATCTCCTCTATTGGTTGGTTTCACTGATTCTAATTGGGCTAGTGACCCTGATGATTGGAAGTTTATTGTAGGTTATGTCTTCACTCTTGGTTCTAGACCTATTACATGGGCTTGCAAGAAACAAAGTGCCATTTCTCTTTCTTCAACAGAAGCAGAGTATCGTGGCACCATTGAAGCTATTAAGGAAGCCCTGTGGCTTCATCAGATCCTGATAGAGTTTGGTTTTCAGCAGCAACATTCGACTACACTTTGGTGTGATAATCAAAGTGTCATTTAACTATACAAAGATCCAGTCCAACATTAGTGAAGCAAACACATTGAACTATATATGCACTTCATCAGAAATCCCATTCATGACCATGTTCTTGAAGTGCAATATTGTTCAACTGATGATCAAGTTGCAGACATCTTTAAAAGGCTCTCACAGAGGTGAAGTTTACTAAACTTCGATTTATGGTTGGAGTTCAGGAAGTTGTCACTAAGGGGGGATAGGGTCTAATGCCTCCTTCCTTCTCCTATTGTGTCATATTTGTACATCCTTCAATCCTATCCCAAGTTGTTCTTATGGGGGGATCTTAGGATATTTCGACACATAGGAAATACTTATAAGTACAACTTGGTCTAGTGTATAGTTAGGTAAAGTGTGATTCTTTAGTATGTACTTTTTGTAACTTACAATCCAACAGTCACGATATGTTCAAGACATGAAGTGATCCGATGGTTCATTCTCTCCTTGGTATTACCGACACTTGATTTGTGGCTGAACACCTGATTGGTCCATGATCTCTATTTAAAGAGCATGGAGGGTCATTTGTTAGGTGGCCATTCATGAGAGAATATTATGTGAATTTTCTTTCTTTTACATTAATAGATTGCCTGAAGTGGCCGCGTTGGCTCAGGCCATGGATTGTTTCCCTATTTGAGGGTTTTAACCATGTCAAGAATACTGGTGTACCTCTGTTTGTGAGCGGTGTCCTTTGGTGTTTTATCTAAGGAACTTACCCTATAAATTCCTACAGTAAGCAGGTACATGAACAATCCAGGAAAAGAACATTAGATGGCAGTGAAGTGGATTCTTAGGTATTTGAGAGGTACCACAAATCAAGCATTAAGCTTTGGTGGTTCAAACATTGCTTTATAGGGATACGTTGATGCAAATATGGCAGGTGATAGCGATAACAAGAGGAGCACAATAGGGTATGTGTTTACTGTAGGTAGAATAGTTGTCAGTTGGGTTTCAAAAATGCAAAGTGTTGTTGCACCTTCAACGACGGAAGCAGAGTATGTTTCTTCTACAGAGGCTACTAAAGAAATGATTTGGCTGTAAAGGTTTATAAATGAATTGTGTAAGAAGCAAGAGATGGGCAGGTTATACAGTGATAGCCAAAGTTCTATTCATCTTGCGAAGAACTCAGTATTTCATTCCAAGACTAAACATATACAGCTCAAGTACCATTTCATATGGTCAATGTTGGAATATGCACAGTTGAAGCTAGAAAAGATACACACTAGCCATAATCCTGTAGATATGTTACCAAAAGTTGTAACCAAGGAGAAACTGAGATTCTGCTCGGTTTCAATTGGTATTCAAGTATGATGATGAAGATGAGAAACAAGCAGGGCCAAAGTGGAAGCATTTTCTAGCAAATGAAGTAGCAGTGGAGTTTCTATAATTAGTCTCCAAGTGGGAGATTTTTGGGTGTGGAGCTTGATTATCTTCTTTATTCAGAGATATCGTCGCGTTGAACCCTAGTTCGTAATGGGACGGCAACGCCGCCCATTTGATCACCATCAAGGGGGTCCACAAGGGGCCACGACAATCTTATGATCCCCCCTTGAAGGGGTTCGGAGGCAGCCATTTATTAGACAGATGATCTAACAGTAGAAGTTATGTTAAATTTAGGGTTTTTTGCCTTAGAAGGCAACCGCTCGCTATATACGAGGGAATTGTATTGCGGCTATGCATGTGTATTCTGAGTGAGAAAGAAAGAGGGGACTGTGTGAGAATGAAGAGGAAATAAAAACGGATCTGTTGTAGGTTGTATCTCTTCATTTTCCTGGATAAGAGAAAAGAAAGGATTGGTTGTTTCTCCATGGACGTAGCCCAAATTGGGTGAACCACATATATCTGTGTCTCTCTTGTTTTATGCGTTTTCTGTGTTTGAGTTTCTTCAATATATTATGTGTTTCATTACTCTTTAATATATAATTTTCTAACACTTCCATGCAAATTCGAATTTCCCAAGTGGCAACTTGATTTCTTCCTTAGAGGCCTGTTGACCCTGCTCCCTACACCTACCTACAAGTTAGTGAAAAAAGACTTCAACTCCATAAGATGTGGTTGGTGGCAGGGAACTCAGAGAAGGGGATGTCACACTAATCCCGACTCTCTTCGTTTGAGCTATCTCCTAGGTTAGCTAAGGGGGATAGTCCCTAATGAAAAGTTAAGTTAGAAGATGTGAGTTTCTAGGAGAGTGTTATAGTGAAAACATATTACTTTTAAGGATTTATGAGCAAATATGATGTGAGCAACTTGAAATAACAATGTCAATCATTAATATGACAAAAGCCATAAAACCAGTGCCTTATAAGGAATTTTCTCAACAATTTAAAGATATGTTTGCTCAAAGTAAAATGCAATGCTCTCAAAAGAAAAAGCAAAGTAACCATAAAATGTAAACAAAAATTGTTAGCACAAGATATATAAGATACGAAATGCTTTTGAGATAATCAATTTTATAAATCAAAACATGTGAAACATATCTTGCCAAAACCCAAAAATTAGTAATTAACTTGGAAATGTAAAATAAAAGAAGTGTTAAACCAAGACATCAATACGCAATTAGATGTGAAGTATGAAAAGAAAACACTTGTTTGAAATGATTACAATGCTTTCTTTTGGAATATACTTTGCACATGAAAACTAAAACCATCAAGAGACAAGTAAAGTAAATGTAATGGAAAGTGCTCTTGGTTAATTTTATTAATTATCTCTACAATAAGATTACAATTTAACTCTTCAATCCTCAGACTTCACCTCACCCAAAAATATGGATCTCACAGTGAGGATCCCTAAGATGTCTATTTCAACTAACTTATGTTGGAGGTAAAATTTTAATGAGACTTGGGGTATTCCTATACTAAAATGCCTAAATGAAGTGCAAGTTGTGTTAATTCTCCAAATTAAAGTGATGCTACATGCAAATGTTTCAAAGATATTGATTTTCAATGCTTGAAAATGAAATAGTGTTCAACATAGGTTGCAATTATAACTTCAATTGGAGAAATAAAATTAGCTTACAAGTGTTGCATGTGTCTCATCAATGAATTAAAATGATACAAGTAATTTGTTTGAAATAAAATTTGTTTCAAATAGACAATGACAATAAATTGCTCCAATATTCAAGATAACAATGTAGCATAAAAATGAAGCATGTATTCAAGTGCTCATAAAACAATTTACCAAAGTAAATGGAAATAAATCAAAGGTTGTTAAGAATATAAAATGCTTGCATGTGAAGGATGAATTGCCCAAAGTAAAATGTAAGCTTGTGGCTCCAAGCAACAATGAGATAGAGAATGCAAAGCTCAAATGAAATTGTAACAAACTTTAACTTCAAAATAAAATGTGATAGTGAGGTTGTGTTAATTTTCAATTAAAGCATACATGTAAGTGAATGAAGTGTGAAAATTTAAACCATGCAAATTTCAATCCACCCAAGAGAAGACTCCCTCTAAATGGGGAGATAGGATACCATGGGAAAAATCCCAAGCTCCCACAAGAAAATTAGATTTTTTAATAATATTACAATGAGAAGAGAGCCCTTCAAAGTCCTCAACTAAACTTCAAAGAGAGTCCTCACAATAATTGCTTGAAATTTAGACACTAGACCTCCTTTCTTGAGAAAGTAGTGACAAGATCTCACAAAACTTATGCAAGGGAAACAAGGTATGAGTTTCCTCCAAATGCCCATGGCTTAGAGAGGAAAATGGGCAGCTCTCTAGTGAACTTGACTTGGCTAAAATAAGCCTCAAAAGGGATCACGACATCATTGGAAATCGAACCCCCAACATTTGCCAAAGGTCTTGCAAAAACTTGTTAGATGTTGCGGGTGGTTTCTCTTCAAAATCTATCACACAAGAGTTAGCAAACAATCCAAACAATGACTGTGAAATATGATAAGTATTAGTGAAAAAATCAACAAGATAAAATGTATATGTATAATTATAATTTACAAAAGGCTAAGCGAAAGAGTGAAAGTAAACTCTCGTCTTTGCTTAGCCATCTTCAAGCTCTTAGATAGAAAATGAAATAAATGAAGTACAATGTTTTTTAAAAGACATTTAAATTTAGAAGTGCTCGGCTTGTGTACAAGCTATGTGCCAAAACCCCTACAAAACCACTTTGTAAGATAAGACTTTGAAGGATCAAAGAACAAATGAGAGCTCTTTTAAGAATGTATCAAGAGTGGGTTGGTCTCTCCAAAGACTTCGCCTCATGCTTGATTCTGTGATTCCAACAAAATGTTCCCTCTACAAAACTTCAATCAAGAATTAGTTCCATATAGACTTAGCAATATGATAAGAAACTTTAGATATTTGTTTAAAACCAACTAAAGCATTATATACCTAGAGCATACTTCTAAATCAAATGTCAATGCAAGATAACTCTACATTAACAAATCTACAAGAGAATATTGAAACAAATTAGATCAAAGCATGAGTAAAAGGAATTATACCAATGATCAACAATTCGTCACACTCCCAGAGGAACACCTCATGAATGAAACCCCAAAGTCTTTATTGATATTTTTGAAAGTGTACAAGGCATTAGCGCTTCCGCAAGCACAATAGCTAGTAACAATATCATACAAATGAGAGCTCAATGCTCTGTTATATAGAACTATGGGAGCCAATCCCAATGTAGAAGTGATTGAACAAGTGACATGAGGTGACAATCCTAAAGATAAATTCGAATTTGTTGAATGGAGCTCCAATGCCAAGTGTAAAAATCAGATTCTAGCAAGTGGACATCATTTTCTTCTTCCCTTATGCGCCAAATTCAAATTTTATGATGGAATGATAAGTTTCTATGGGTAGTAACCCATGTGGGGAAAATTCCCCACAAAAATCTCCACCAAATATTCTCCCAAATCCTCCTAAATGTGCATCAATTTCACAAATTCGAATTTCCAAGTAATCAGCTTTCTCATTTAATGCCAGAAATTCGATTTTATTTGAGCACATGTCCTTTCCTTAATTTTGGGTGTCCACATCACCTTGGGACTTCACTTTAACTACTCCATAATTTACCATCTCATTTCCACAACATTTAGCATGTGTGGATATTTATTTCTCTCCATTTATTTAATTTATGGCTTAATTAATTGCCAAATTTCCTACTAAACTTAAGAAAAGTGGGTTTTGAGGGTTTAAAACATATTTTTAACCCATCAAAGTGTATCATAGTAGAATTTTGAGGGTGAGAGGTGAAAATATCATTACTCATAACCCATACAACTTCTTTAGACATCACTTCTTACATTACAAATACAATTTTTATTGCAATTTTCGCAGTGCGGAAAATCAAAATAATTAAAAAATGACTACCTAGACCTAACCAAATTCCACGAATTTTTTGTGTGATCTAGTATGGTAATATACATTGACTCTAGACATTAAGAGATGTTAGGGGCTCAACCTTCAAACTGTCACCCTGGCTTTGGGGTAAAAAGTAAGTGAAAAACCCAAAAAATTATCTGCTTCTAAAAAAAAATGGATAATTAACCAAATAAAAAAAACACTCAAACGTGTACTCATTTGATGATCGAGTCCCAACATCCTAGACCTGTTACATACTCAAAACTCATCATTACTAGTATCACTTATTACAATTCCCCGCAGGGTGTGGAATCTAGGTATAAGAAAGATGATGAGAAAATAGAAGTAGAGTTAAAAAACTTTGTTGACTGATGATATTTGATGGTACAAGTGTCCTCTGGATCATCCTTGGACATGGAGTCTTCATATAATCATCAGGTCCCACTCCAGTGGTCAACAAGGCCCACGCAATCCTTGATGAAGGGAGATCGAATTAAATGAGAGGACACATGGGAGAGTGAAGGGGAGTGGTAGGAGACCACTCTCCACCTCACTCAAGTAAACTCTAATCCAATTTCAAGCCAACTCATAATATTTCCTTGAAGCTCAAGTTAACTTCCTCATATCGCGGATCTTGTCACTGGAACTCGTCTTCTCCACAAAAAAATTGATTTTCTTGATTTGTGGCTTATGTGGAGTCCACATCACTTGGTAACTCAATTTGACATTTAGATGAATTTCCACCTCATTTCCACATCATTTGAGCATGAGTGGATATTTATTTTTATCCATTTATTTAATTGTTGGGCTAATTTATTGCCACATTTTCCACAAAAATTAAGAAAAGTGGATTTTGAGGGTCTAGAACTTATTTTTTACCCCTCAAAGTGTGTCATACTAGAAATTTGAGGGTGAGAGGTGTAAGTTTGAGCACACATACCCCATACAAATTTCCTAGAAATCACTTATTACATTTTACATTCAGATTTTATTCAAATTTCCGCCTTCAGGGAAATTAAAAAAATTTAAAAATTGACCCCTAGACCTAATCAAATTCCATTAAATTTTACGAGTGATCTAGTATGGTAATATAAAATGACTCTAGACACTAGGACTCACCCAAGGCTTTACCATCAAGCTGCACTATGGCTTTGGGGTTATGCTTGGAGGAAGAAAACTCAATTAATTATTAGGTCCTTCTAAACCCCTAATAATTAACCAAGTGAAATAAAACCTCCCAGAGTAAACTCACTTGATGACAAAGTCTCAAGTTATGTAGGCTTGTTAGATGACTCAACTCATCATATTAGCATCACCTTACATCATTCCTATAGGGCTTGTGGAATCTAAGTACAACATGAGAAGAAGATGAGAATAAGAATAGAGTTAAAAAACTCTGATAGGAACTCTAATGGTATATGAAGTCTTTGATGCATCCTCGGGCATGGAGTCTTCAGAAAATCTTTAGGTATACTTCAGTGGTCAACATGAGGTACACTAAAGAGGCAGTGTTGAGGCCTCTTGTGCTAAAAATGTGAGAGGCAACCTAAAAAATTATGATGAAGAGGGGGGAACCCTCTTTATGTTGCAAAACATCTCCAAACCCCTATTTGGGCTTTGTGGGTTGGAAATGGGTCTCATGGGTCTCCAAGTGGCTCAAGATCAAGTCGATGCTCCATCAATGAGGGGTAGAAGATGACACATGTTCTCCCATGAATCCCTAGGAAAGACATAACTTCATCTGGGCCTTAGAACAACTACCAAGTGTCAAGTGCAATGTGTAGCTAACTAGGGAAACGTGGTCCAAGTGCATCATCATCTCTAAACCATTGGGGCACAAAAAAGAAAATGGTAGTGTTGAAGAAACCCATGGTCTGGCAATCAATGCTCTGCAAGGATGGAAGCCCACGACTCTCAACGCTCACCCTACAAATGCCATTGTGATCCCATGAAGGGCTTGGATCCCATATAGGGAGGCCAAGTCCAAGATGAAAACCTACTTGCAATCTTGTATAAGATCCAATGTGTCTTTTAACCTTCCAATACAATGATTCATTAGTGCAATTGAGTAAACAAGCTTGTAAATTGAGGGCAGAGATGAGAACTTCATAGTGGGTTTCCCTTCCAAATTTCGGGTTTTGAACATGTACTAGTGTTGCCTTCCTAGGTAGGAGAGGTTAACGAAGGACCCTATTAGGTGGTTTCAACCTCTAATGGAATAACAGGTCTAAGTTACACCCTTCAAATGGTAGGTGTCATGTGAAATAATGATGGAACGGAGTGGGGACAAAGGAAAAGTTCCAAACCAAATGCCATCGTACAAGGGTAGTTATGATCAGGAAGGCCCACACTTTGGGTATATGAAAGTAGGAGGGATAAATCGTGGTACACGAGTTACCCCAACCTTTGTTTTTCCACCCTTCTTCATTTTTCTTTTTTCTTTTATTGATTTTTCTTCATTTTACAGTTCGAGGCTGAAGGGGATAAGACCATGATGTGTAATATATAGCAGTGATTAACCCCATAAAGTGGTGTAGTTCATCGCCCACCAATGGTTGGAACATTCATGGGTTCCTTAATGATGTAAGGGGCAGTCATAGGGACCCTAGGAACCAGGGTGATGGCCATAATGATAAGGGTTAGAGTTCATGTTTGGATTTTTCCCACGTGCTAAATTTTATTGTCCCGACCATGTTTTGCATTTTGTGGTACATTTCTTGTTGTATGTGGCTAGATTATGCTTTTATCTCTTTTTGTTTAACTGCATCAACCTTCGGGGAATTGTTTCAGGCCTGACTTAAGGTGTGGACAAGGGGAGGGGGAGGCTAACACCTTGTGGACCCAATGGACAAATGTGGACCCAGATAGGGAAAATGTGAAAAGGGCTTGTAATGAGTGGAGGGAAGTGAGATATATGATGCAAGGAAGCGGGACTACACAACCAAAATCAGGGTTTCCCATGTAGTTCCAGTCATAAAGCTAATAGCCAATAAATGAGACCCCACGGGACTAGGATTCAGGATTAACCCGCAGTTGAGGTAACGGAACAAGAGTAGAGTTACAGCCCCTCCTTCCAAGTCTCCCAATAATCCATGCCCAAGTGTGCCCAAGAAACACAAGCATAAACACCCAATTACATAATGAAATATCATACCTTTGGAATTGGATGGCCCACCTTCAAACATACAATCATGAAATATGAGCGAGGGAATTGTTACCGCTCAAACTAACAGGAGGTCCTAGAGGAGTACCTGCTAGGTCAAGAGAAATAATGAAGCTAAAGCCCATTGTCACCACAGCTAAAGCTTCCTACTCTTTATGGACTTTCATCGATGGAGGAGACCCGATATATAGAGAATCACTTATGAATGATAGATCAACTAAGATGGATGTGAAGTGATCTCGGGGACCCTTTCCTAGGAGAGACTCAAGAGTGGGACTTGCTTGCTTTTTAAGCAAGGTACCAAGTTCTCCAGGATAGGAGAATAGGGATTTGAGGGGTTAGCTTAGGGAATGTGACTTGTAAAGGAGCTTCCTAAACCCTAAAATCATTGTGGAATTTGGTTTCCCTAGTGCTTTTTGAAGAGTTGGCTTTGATAAGATATGGGATCACATGGGACCAAGTGGACGCAGGTGATCCAAAATAGATTTTGGATAGACTTCTAAGTTTAAAGTGTTCCTCATATAGGAAAATGAAAGTCCAAGGATGCTCCTAAAAATAGTATCATTGCATAGATCTTTTCATTCTAAATCTACTGCAATTTGAATGGGCTAAAATGGACTTCAGATGCAGAAGTTATCGCCAAAAAAGATTGCCTTTGTCCTTTGAAAAATGAGGCATTTCTCCTAAAATGGCATAAAAGGCCTTATAAAAGGAAATCGCATCACAAATAGCCAAAGGGAAAGACTTATGCCGAAGGTAGAAAGGACCCCCGATCGGTAATCTCCGATATATCGGGTCGAAAATAGGCCCGCATGTGATATCGGGACCCAGGCTATGCAACATGCGATTGCCGATGATTGGATCGGCGGATCGCATATTCAAAGGGAAGAACCCCGGGCCGTTACAATGCGATATGCCATAGTACGATCTCAGCCATCGGATCGGGAAAGGAATGGATGGCCTAGATTTAATCGACGGTTGGGAGATCGGTGATCCCCGATGCAAAGGGTCGATGCGATAGCGATATGCGATGCGATCTCAATCGTCCAATCCAGGATCAGATCAACGGTCCAGATTTAATCGGCGATCGGCGATCCTCGATAATAGGGCCAATGCGATTGCGATAGTGATAAGCGATAAAAGGCCAGACCCGAGGGGATTATAGACCT
This sequence comes from Pinus tabuliformis, assembly GCA_031772625.1. NCBI lineage: Eukaryota > Viridiplantae > Streptophyta > Pinopsida > Pinales > Pinaceae > Pinus > Pinus tabuliformis. The sequence goes on from CM062804.1 coordinate 244,009,966, forward strand.
GATTTCATAATTTTTGAAGTCCGAGAATTCAGATTTTTCAACGTATTCCCGTATATTGGTGTTTTTGGCCAATACGCCTATACGATGCGATATGCGACTAATGGCAGACCCGATAGGGTTTATAAGGGCGATTTAATGGAATTTGTAGTCTGGATTTCATGCCCAATAGTGTATTTTTCAGAAAATCTCTGTGTATTGGAATTTTGTCCATTTTCGGGTTTTTGCCTGGAAAAAGGTCTCGATCCCTTTGTAACAGCTCCTGATCACTGTGCCATGCTGCAAGCGGGCATTTTGCAGACAATGATGCGTTTGGGAACACGCAGAGCCACAGAGCCAGATGGCCAATCGAAGAGATAGAGAGCAGAGAAGCTGCAAAGCCGCAGAGGGATGATTACACGTAGAGAAACGGCTGGGGAAGCCGCAGAGCCAGAAAAATTCCTCAAAGGAGTTAGAGAGCTCAATTAACGAGGTCGCTAAAGATTGCTGTAGCTAACGTGCAGAGAGCTGGAGGTTGCTGAAGGAGAGCTGTTAGCTGAGAGAGAGCGAAAAGCCAGAGAGCATGATTGACTGGCAACAAAGCTACTAAAGGTCGCTGGAAGGTTGCAAAAGGTCGCTTGGAGGTCGAGTGAACCATTGATGCACGCAGAGGCCGAGAGAGAGCTCAGAGAAGCCAGAGCTGAGAGCCAGAGCCAGAGCCAAAAAGTCGAGAGCTTCAGAGCCAGGGATGAGATGGTGTTCTAAGCCCATTGTGTTCTGTGTAAACCAGTGGAGTTGAGCGTGGAGCTTGTAAAAGAACGCTGCCATAATCCCAGAGAGCCTAGTCGAGTTGACTAGAGCTCAAGGAGACGTAGCCCAAGAGTTTTGGGTGAACTCCAAATTAATATTGTTGTTATGTGTGTTGTTTTATTGCTGCATCTTGTTGCTATGCGTGTGTTGCTTATTTGCTGCTTTACTTACTATCATATGTATTTTATACCAGCATAAGCAAGTGAACTTACAGCACATAACGGTTTTAAAACAAATATAAGCATACACCTATGTTCAAGCACATTATTAATTCCACAATTGGTTAATCACTAGATCTTGGGAACATTTAAGCTTTGTAAGTGGGAGAGATTCTTGTAAACTAGACAAGAAGCCTTTAGCGCCCCATTTTCAGATCAGGTGGTATCAGAGATTAAGATTGGTTAACCCCACCTTCAAAGAAGGTGATATCAAAGTTGGTTATACCAGAGCAAGTGGTATCAGCTCAGAATGCTTGATTGATAGAGCAAAGATTGCTTGTCTGAAAGGTGTTTGGGCAGTCAAGGATTGATTGTCTGATTGATTGTATGCTTGTGTGCAGACTGACTATTGTTTGAGTTTTCATAGGTGAAGGGAAAGCTATTGATAGCTCAGTCTAGGAAGGACAAGAAGGAAGAAGGGTTGAAGGCATTCTTCTATCCCAAAGGACCTCAAAACAATCCTTGAAGCACAAGGGGTTTGTTGCAAAAGGTTGCTTAAAAAAGCTCTTTATTAATCTTGTTTGAAGTTCTTTTGTTCATTGACATAATGACAACTTCTACAAGTGTATCCTAAAATTCCTCCTTCATCACAAGACTCTTTGATGGAGACATGAAGCAAGACTTGTTCATCATGATGGGCAAGGTGAGAGAAATGCATGAGGATGGAAGGAAGAGCAGCATACTTAGAGAGTAGTTGAATTCCGTGGAGGAAGAGAAGTAGATGCTTTCTGACAAATTGCAGGAAATGGAGAGGCAACTTCATATTGCAAATATGAACCTGAAAAGGATGCATGAGTTGGAGTCACAACACTTTGTTGCCAAAGAAGCCTTAGTCAAGTATCAACTTGAAGAAGAGGTAAACCATTTCAGTTTGTCTTCAAATTCTTCTAAGAATGCTTATATTGGTTCTTTTGAAAAACATACCAGAGGCATAGGTTCCAAGCTAATGTCCAAGATGGGCTATGAAGGAAAAGGCTTGGGTAAACATGCACAAGGTATTGTTGAGCCAATAATGGTTGAGGAAAGGCTTAAGTATTTGGGTCTTGGCTATGGACAATCTTATGGAGGAAGTTCCAAAGCTGCCATGAAGGCCATTGAAACAGCTCCCAGAAGGAGTTGCATTGCAAGTCTTCTCCCTCAAGAGTGTGAAGATTGTATTCAGGAGGAATGTAAATAATCTCAATAGATCCGTGTTATGTATGTAATTTCCTAGGTAAACTTACTTTTCTGGTGATGATCTAGATTTCAGGAGCTTTTTTGTCTCACCGATCCATTCTCAAATGGTTGGCAGATTTTTCCTTCAGCCTTATCCCAAAGCCAGAATGGATTTCGTCACTGGGATCTTAGGCAAGTCCTAGTTTTATAGATCGAGTTTATGTAAAAGTGATTTGGGAATAATCCTAACTATTTGGTTAGGTTATTTTATTACAAATTTCTTGGTTTGTTGGATTATATTTGTGTCAAAGAAATTGGTAGTCTGTGAGGGTCTTTTTCAAATGGGTTTTTCCCCTTATGATGTAAAAATATGAGAATTGTGATGTAAAGTGTCTTGAGGGTTGGAAAAAATAATTTATCTCTTCATAGGTTAATTAATTAAATTTTCTTGCCAAAAAATTAATTAATATCCTAAGCTAGAACTTTAATTAATTTTAGGTCCTAGTTAAATTTAAATTCTTCAAAGGCAAAATTCGTTGGTCCTTAAAATTCAAATTTTAAAAGGTCTCGGGACTAAGGTAAATGAACTATTTTGCTAAATTTTAAGCCTTTGGTCCCTAGGGTTAAGTCAAAGTCAAAATTTTGAGGAAATTAATTCAAAAATTTAATTTTTGAATTAATTAAAATGAATTTAATTGAAAAATTCAAATTTCTTCAAGAATTTAAAACTTCGATGGGTGAGATTAAAAGAAATTTTGATCCTCATCAACGGTCGAGATTGCTTTGACGAGGATCACTCGATCTAGCCGTTGGAGGATTTATCTTTAAATAGGAAGTTATTTGTCAGTCAATTGATCCAACCTTTGAGTCGTGTGCTAATCAAAAAACTCGTGTAAATTTTTATTCAGATAATAAAGAAAGATTTTGGGGTTAATTTTTCTCGGTGTTACTCTTCATGGAAGTACTACAAGATGTGTCGATTTTCATGTGTAATTTCTTTTTTAGCAATTGATAATAGCTTCTGAAGAGTGATTTGAGTACAAGTATCTTGCTCAGTCGCTAGGATTTAAGTGATAATTTAAATTTGAATGTAATCGCAAGTATCTCTATTTATCTAAATTTTATTATCATTTTCTCACTCTATTTTGATGTTTGAATTGAGTTTTGCAGGAAAGTCTTGATTTTTAATCATCAAGAATTCGGGGAAGTTTTCATTTGGACCAACCAACTCCCAATCTGTGTTTTTTGAAGAGCCCAACTTAATTTGATCTCGGGCTTACCATAAGATATTTTTTACTGATCATGCATAAAGGGTTTTGAACTCAACACCTCCTTTAAACTTTAAAAATTTAAATTTTTTATGTGCTAAATTGATAAATCTGGTTGTTAAGAGCCTTAGATTATCATATCCGAGAGCAGAGTCGGACTCATACTCGCCAGATCTGATAGATCTGCCATTCTTGTACATAGATCTATAATTATTTTCAGTTTTTTGACTTGGGATTTCTGGGTTTTAGTTTTTATCATTATATATATCATTTGGGTGTTTTCTTGTTGTCGTGTAGCTACAAATCTGAAGAAGAAAATTGTGTAGAGTCTAGATCTAGGCACTGGAAGGTAAGATCTGGATCTTTGGGTTTCATTAACATCATTTTGCAAGGATTTTATTCAAAAGAATTTTGCAGTCTAGGGTTTTAATTTTTTTTTTTTAAATCTGGAAATAATTTCACCGGGGTTTCATTGATAAATCTGAAGCATTAAAACACATTGGCATGAAATTAATTTTTCTAGCTTCATCTTAAGTTTTGGGCTACAGTTTCTTTCCTGCCTAGGGTTTTCTAAACAGGAAATTTCGGATTTATTTTTACTGTCTTCATCTTGGGGATTTCTGGAAATTTTTGAAATTTTCATTGTTTGCATTTGGGTTTTAAAATTTTTAATCTGGAAAATTTTTGGGTCTCTTTACCCCTGCCTACCTGCGTTTGTTACTTTTGTCTACCCACAGCTCCATACTTCAGTCCTGCTGCTGTCCGCATTTCCTTTCTATTCTTCCCTTCTGCTGTGTTATTCCTCAAGCAAAACCCTTCTCACGTTTTGCATTTCTCCATCCTTTTCCAGCGATCACAGTCATATTTCCTCAGACCTCCATCTTGTCAGCCACATCCTTCATCGTCGCTGTCGTCGAACCATCCTTGCTGCACTCCTACCTTGCTCCTTATCCCCATTGATTGCAGATTCCCTCATTCGTCGGCTTGCAGCTTCCTCTCCACATCCCTCATCATCTATCAAGTTGTCGTCCCTGCTCCTCTCTTCGCAGCCTTATCCTTCCGCAGCTCCCACAGCTACAACCCATCTCCCTGACACCGACTCCTTCATCGCTTGCCATTCCTATCGTCCTTCCATTTTGCTGCGTCAGTCCATCACCTGTAGCTCCTTCCTGCGTATCCATTTCCTATTCAATGCCATACACTGCACCCTTCTCTAACCTTGTGATTCCATCTCTCATCATCCCTCTCTGCAGCAGTATCTCATACCCGAGCTCCCTCCATCCATCAAAACCTCAATCTGCCAGCATCTTTCAAAACCCTCTGTCACTGCCTTATTCCTCCTATCCACAGCCCCTGTCGCCCTCGAAATTCCTCCATCGAGTTACGCTGCCCATCGCTCATTCTTCATTCTCTGCATAGCTCGACCCTCATCTCTTGACCCTCGACATCCTCTCACTGCATGTCCGCAAACCTTCGCTGCAGCTCCCTCAGCTCTTTCCGTCGACTTGCAGACCTACATAACAACAAAAAAGCTCTCGATTTGTTATGTATGTGTTAGTCTCTCTTTTTAGGTTAGTGCATTCATTTTTATTTCATTTAACTAAGACTTTAGTTAGAATAATTAAGTTTAAAGAATTTCGACTTTGTTTTCACTTTTATTTTTGTTAAAATTGGCAACCAGGGCAAAACTTCATGTGGGTCATCTTATTCATGGCTGATAATATTTTTATTAGATTCCTCTCGTCGAGAGGTGTAGGATTGATATAGAGATCATCCGATTCCGATAAGTATTCAAGGAGATATGAATTTATTTTGATTATGGAATTATTATCAAGCCGACCTACAACTCATGTAGGCTCAGAAGCCCAACAGTCGCATCTATTCAAAAACTAACATTGTGTATAAATATAAAAGGACTTTTCTTCATTTTCACTCACTCTTCTTATCACATCTCTCTCTCTCTCTATTGCGCAAAAATGAGTCTCTTCTCTACTGCATAGAAATGGGTCTCTCTCTCACACATGTGAAGCCGGAAGCTGTTGAACCTGAAGCTACAACTGCAGATCCAAAGATTGACTTGCGTGGCCTAGAAGATCTCCTCATCTTAACTGCGCTGTAGGTTCATTTGAACCTCCTCTGAAAGTCGCAACTTTTGGTGGTAGAATGAAGTCAATCCAATGAACGGTTTGCAAGATATCGATTGCCCTAGTTTGAAGCTGGAAACTGCTGATACTGAAGTTGCAACTGTAGAAGTAAATATTGACTTACGTGGCCTAGAAGATCTCCTCATCTGAACTGCGCTGTAAGTTCATCTGAACCTCCTCTGAAAGCCGCAACTTTTGGTGGTGGAATGAAGTCAATCCGACGAACAGTTTGCAAGATATCGACTGCCCTAGTTTGAAGCCAGAAACTGCTGAAACTGACACTGCAACTGCAGAAGTAAAGATTGACCTGCGTGGCCTAGAAGATCTCCTCATCTGAACTGCACTGTAGGTTCATCTGAACCTCCTCTAGAAGCCGCAACTTTTGGTGGTGGAATGAAGTCAATCCGACGGTCGGTTTGTGAGATATTGTTTGCCTTAATTTGATAAAGAAGCCGCTAACGTTGATGCTGCTGATCTAGGGTTTGCTACTACTGATATAAATCAGATTTATTGTACTATTTCTCTTTGCTGAATTATTGAAGATAAAAGAAGATTTGATCAAAGGGTTTCCCCACACATTGTGGGGTTTGTCCCTGGCTAACCGCCACATCTTGTGTCTCTTGTCTTGGCTTGTTTTCTGTCAATCGTTTAATGTTCTATCTGCACTTTACTTTATGCACATGTGATTGCTAATCTGTGGAATATAATAAGAAAAAGAAGTAAACTGTTATAAGCATAGAACATACCATAACTTAACAATTTTGCTTCGATTTCATTTCATTTTTATTTTTTTTATTTATGATTTTAGTTTTGACTCAAAAATATACAAGTTTAAAAAATCTAAAAAAAAACTTTTGGCATTTGATTTTTTTCCTTTTTTTTTTTAATTTTTTATTTAAAATTCTAAAAATATAAAAAATTGTAAAAATTTAAAAAAATCTAAAAACTTAAAAGTGAAATAAATTAAAGGGATTTGTGCATTCACATTAAAAATTTTAATGTGGCCCATGGCCCATTAAAATTTTAATTTATTAACCCTTTGATTTATTTTACTTCTTCAAATTGTCTAAGGAATAATTAAAGTGTTAATTTAAAATTCCTTGGTGTTTATGGTGTTAAGTGTTCAATCTTAAATTTTCACGATTCTTCCATGGTCAAGGTGCGATAAATGTTTTAAATCATATTGACTATAGGAGAAAGTTAATTAATTCTAGATCTGGGCCATTAATTGAAAATTATTTCAAATCTAGAATCTCTTGCGTATTACAGTTTTGGGCGTTTACATTGATCATTTATGATTGTCACTATTCGTCACATATATAAATTACTTGGGATATCTTGCCATTTATTTAGTCTTTGGTTAATTCAAATTAAAGGAACTGGTCTATAATCATTTCTATCTTGTGGTCGTGTGTTGGTTACATTAGCGTTTAATCTATTCATCTGAGTTAATCGAGATTCATTTACATTCGTCAAGTTGTCCATCTTTAAGTCTCCTAGAGCCTATGATCCACAGGCTATCCTCATCCATTTGCATTACGGACTAGGAGAGAGTCTAAACGGAGTGAGTAAGGATTAGAGTGATAGCCCTTACTCTGAGCATTGTCGCTGTGCCTTGACACTTTGTGCGACAACACTCCTAAAAACAAATTAAGAAGAATGAATGTTTTGAAGTGCCTTAGCTGTGGACATGAAGAGAATTTGTGTCTTGATTCACTCCAGATGGAGGAATGACCCAACCTGTAATCCTTTTAGCAAGGAAGGTCAAACAAAGGGGTTTTTCACTTAATAGCATGCGATAGGAAAATATATTCAAAAGAATAATTCTCCATAGAAGAACTAGTGCTAAATGCATATATGTAGTATATTTTAGTATTTTACTATGAGGAGGAAAATGTTGATTTCTGGTAGTATCGGATGTGAGTTAAGTCTCAAAATTTTCAGGGAGGCTTAGACACATGCATTCTCCAATACCCATAAATCATTTTGAGAAATTCCACCCAGAGACAGTTTTATTAAAATAATTTATTATTTTTAATGGGTGCCTAAGTCTAAACTTAGGAAATTAAAATAATTAATTAAAGGGTATTAATCTAACTGTGGGTAAAACTTCTAGAAGAAGACAAAGGTCGAATCCAAATCATCTGAGCCATTGATTAGAATATAATATGGGGCGTTGGTTCTCAACTGGAGGATTATAAGAAGGACATTGATGGGCACTTGGAGAACATATCGAGTAGAGATCAGAAGATCGAGTTTTTGAAGCAGAGCATCTGCTGGAGAGAAATTCATAGTGATATTTTGCAATGAGGGGCAAGGATAGTATTCGAAGGGAAATTTTCCCGGTTTGAGAGTACAAGGTAGAGAGGGCAGAATGATGTCTAGAGAGGCTGACGTTGGCCCATGCAGAGCTGGCGTAGTGGCAGCGCAGAGCCTAGACGGAGATCGAATTCTTGCAAAGGAAATCAAGTTTCAGAAGCCGGGAGTCGAGGTGTGAGACTGAGTCGAAGTTTCTAGTGAGCAAAGGGTCTAAAGGAGGAGCAGCGCAGTCCCTAGCAGAGGTGGCACAGAGACTACGTGGGGTTGACGCAGTTCTGTGCAAAGGATGACGCAAAGGGGATGCAGAGGCCGTTCTCCAGCAATATCAGTGTCAGATTCTTCTAGTGATAGGGTGAGAACATCTTATTACTTGTTTTTTCCAGTTTCTCTTTGTATCAGATAGCCATTTTGACATCCAACGAATTGTACTCAAAAATTACCACTGCATAATAATAAAACCCTCAGTTGCTTCACTGGTTTTTTCGCATTGGGTTTTTCCAGCGACATTTATCCAAAAATAACTGTGTAGATGTGTTGTGTATTTTTTTCTTGCTGAGTTTCTTGTTTCCGCATTTTTATTTAAATGGTGAAGGCTGCAGTGTATTAGTTTCGGTGTTTATTGTAGGAAACAATAAATAATTTTATTCAACAATTAACAAATAGAAGAAACGTAATCAGTTGCTACAATAGAAATTTGGGCATCCAAATTTTCACATAAAAGACAACAAAAGATAGTAAAAGAAGATACCAATGAGGGTTGTAAAAGGCTTGTCATTCCCAAATCACATTCTACAAGGATGTTGAATTGTTTGAAGATGGAATGACGAAAGGTGATCTACTTGGATAGAAGTAGCATTTTTAGAAAAATGACTTCCAAACTTCCTATCTTGTCATAGAAAGTTCGCATGCCTATGTTTTGTTGTCATTGTTATGGTGCCCACCAAAATTGGGTAACCCATAGGAGAACAAATTTCTCCCCATTTGATAGCCAACCGAACTGGTGATCGAATCGAAAAACCTTGTGGACCAGGAACTGGTCGAAATCGAACCAAAACTGGAACCAGTAAAAAACTAGAAAAAAAAGTTTACCAAAAACACAAAGTATTATATTTTAAAGAAAAACATATATATACATGTGAATTGTAAAACCTTGACTATGCAAATTTTAACCAGATAGGAATCAAAATTTAAAATTTAAATTGCAGAAAAATACCTGGAATCAGTTGAAGGTGTTTTAGACTGTGGTTTTTCCCACTATTGTAGTTATGAAACCACCCTTTACCTCCTAGCCTATATGGGGTCTACCTGTACGGTCCCTAGATCCAGAAGAAAAATCTTCTGGCCACCGTGCCCAAAATTTCAAGAATAATCAAGCTCAATCTTTGTAATTCTGTTAGAAATTCTCGTCTCCTCCCCAAAATCTCCTCTAGTTTCTCAACATTCTCTCTAACTCCCAAAAATGAACTCCCCTTCCTGAAATGCCTTTCCCATCTTATATAGAATCATGTTCTGCCTCCAAACGGTGACCCCTTGTTCGAGGTTCCTCCAGCGAGGGGATAAGGTGATAAACTTTAGCTGAAGTCTAAGCAGGCATCTGCCACCTGCGTTAACAGTTGACAACAAATTCCTTTTAATGTAAAACATTTATATCTTTATTGTATTCGTTGCTTATGTTATGATTCCTTGTGACTTTATATTATGTTCCTTTTTGACTTTATATATTAATGGGTATTAATATAAAACTGGGTTAGAAGGTTTTAAATGACATGGATCAAGCCAAATCTAATTTTAGCTGTTGATTAGAGATTTAATCTCCGTTGTTGAAGACTCAACAAAAAAAGTATAAGAGGAGGCCTGAGGGTCAGTTGGAGATGCACCAAGTTGATCAGTCAGTTTGATTTTCTGGAGCGGGGTTCACTGAGAGAAATCGAACAAGTGATCTGAGTTGCAGCAAGGGGCAGTGAGTGCATAGAGGAGAGGCAAAAATAGTGTTGGAAGACCAGCGGAGAGGCAAAGAAGGCTATACAGAGCCAGCAGGAGCTACGCAGAGGGCCTAAGGGATTGCGTAGAGGCTACCAGGGAGCCTGTGCAGAGCATCAGAGGGCTAACGCAGAGGGTTCCAGGCTGACACAAAGGCTAGAAGGGTTGATGCAGAGCCTCAGAGAGGCGTTGGAGAGAATTTCATGGAGCAGAATTACCGATATCTGCTTTCGAAGAGAGGTATTACTGCCAGATTGATTTCTCTGTTGGGTGAGCTAGTTTGGCACCCAGTTGTACTCAAGAAATTTGCTTAATAAGAAAACCCTTCTGCTGCACCAATTTTCCAAAGTTGGGTTTTTTCGGGGACGATTGTCCAAAACTAACAGTGTCCCTTGTGTGTTTGTCCATTTCTTTCAGTTGATGATTTGTAGATGGTTGACACTGCATTGTGTTTATTTCAGTATTTATATGGTTAAATAACTTGTTCAGTGATTAGACAAGTAGGCAAAATAAACCAGATAGTGCAGGAAAATTTCTAACGGGTTATACTTAGAAATTTCAACATCCCCGAGGGTGGGGGACGCGCCTCGGCGCTCCCCCACGCTCCAGGGACGGGGAAACGTTTCCCCCACGTCCCCTTTTTGGGGAACTCGGGGAAACTTTGGGGGGACGTTTTTTTGGCGACGAAACGCGACTCCTTTACAGAAGGGACGGGGGTACGTCGAGGGGACGCAAGGGGGGAGACAAGGGGAACGGGGGGACGCCAAGGGTACTGTTAAAATTTGGGTACCAGAGGACAAGTGGTTCCCTAAGGCTTTGATCTTTGGCCTAGTTAAAAGTGTCCAAATTTATTTGTACTTTTCTCCTAAAGTGACTTTATAAGTGGTAAAGTCAATTTAATTTAAAAGTGACTTTATAAGTGGTAAAATTACATTCTAATTTAGAAGTGATTTTATAAGTGGTACAGTTACATTCTAATTTAAAGGTGACTTTATTAAAGTCAATGAAGAATTAGAAAGTGAAAAAGTGACTATGGAAATAAAAGGCTAAGTGGGTCTTTATTTAAGTGGGTGAGTTAAAAAATAGAAAGTAAGAATTAAATGCACATTTATTCTCATCCCTAGATCTAAATGAATCTCAGCCATTAGATCTTAGGGTAACCCAAAAGGTCATTTAGAGAGTAAAAGGAGAAGAGAAGAGAAAAGATCAATTCATTCTTTCATGAGCATTTGAGAGAAAGAGAAGAGAGAGCAAGGAAAAAATTTCTGAACAGTGAGGAAGTGAAGGAGAGCAGCAAGAAGACATTTCAGCAAATCTGGGCAGCAACATTTATTGGCATGCATCCCAAGGCAAAACTGTACAGCAGGAGAAAGACACAGATATTGAGGAAGAGGGACAACACAAAAATCGAGGAAGAGGGACAGCAGCAAGGGCACGAATTTCGAGGTAGATTTGGGCACAAATTTTGAGGCAACGTACTGCTGAAATCCATATAGTTTGTACAGTCCATACAAGTTTTGGGCACATTTTTCGAGGTTGGCCGTACAACATTTAATGTTATTTTATTGTTGGAAAATTTATGTTTTGGTTGTTTGTTGATTGGCACGATTTTCGAGGCAGAGTGCAAGTACAGAAATTGAGATAAGGTTTAATTTGTGGTTGCTGGAGCTCTCAAACTGGTTTTCCCCAAGAGTTGTAAGGGGTTTTTCCAAGGTCACATTGACCAAAATCACTGTGTTATTTTCTGTGTGGTTGTCATAATTTTTCTATGTTTTATTTCTGCAATTTTCGCAGTTGTGAAATCTCTAAATTTGTGTTTTCACAAAATATTCTCATTTCTAGATTTTAGAATTTTTATCATGCTTGGATTTAAAACTAAATGCATGGAGTGATAAGGAAAACTGATAACCCGAGTGGGGGTTGAAAATTCTTCATGGTGTCAGAGCTTAGTTCGCTGAAAAGTGCAGTTTGGGACAACAAAGTGAAAATTATATAAAGTTGATTTTTACATAGAAAACAGAAACCTTTACCACAGATTTGAAAATTTCAATTTGGTAGGACAGTGAAACATGTCTTTGGGTTTGAAAGTTGATGACAAGTTGGATGGTCAGAAAAACTACAGTGCATGGAAGGAGAGAATCCAGAGCATCTTTGAGGAAGCAGAAGTTTGGGGCATTATGGTAAATACCACACAGAACCGAGTAGCTGACCCTGTACAGTTGGCCGAGTTTAACAAAAAGAATGTTAAGGAAAAAAGATTGATTCTGGAAGGAATCAAAGACCATGTCATTCCTCATGTGAGAGGAAAGACTTGTGCACATGAGATGTGGACAACGTTGACCAATCTTTACCAGAGCTCAAATGAAAACAAAAAAATGGTCCTAGAGGAGAAAATGAAGGCCATTAAAATGGCTAAGACTAACAGTGCTACAACATACCTCACAAAGATCACTTTAGCGAGAGATGAGTTGGCAGCCGTAGGTGAGATCATTGCACCCGCTGAGTTAGTGAGGATTGCTTTGAATGGTCTTCCCAAGACTTGGGAGAATTTTGTGGATGGCATTATTGCACGGGAAAACCTTCACGATTGGGAGAGGTTGTGGGATGATTGCATTCAGAATGAGATCAGAAAGAACCATTTTGGAGCAGCCAAACAAGTGCAGGAGGATGACAATGTGGCATTGTTAGCAAGAGGCAAGAAAGGTAGATCAAAGAAGTAAGCTTCCAACAGTGGAGGCAAAGGCAAAGGTAAAGGCAAGCAGTGGAACAAGGAGGACTATTCCAAAGTCAAATGTTGGAATTGTCAAAAGTTGGGACACTATGTTGTTGTGTCCAAAGAAGAAGAACAAGAAAGGGAGAGACAAACCCATGGCAGCTTCTATAGAGATAGAGAGCTTCTCAGAGAGCTTTGATCAGGAGTTTGGGTTCATAGCTTGTGAGGCCACTAGTGCAAGATCACTTGCCATACAGGTTCAGAGGGAGTGTGCACTCCCCGCTACTAGCATATCATCTTCTATCATTTGGTATGTTGGCAGTGGCGCTTCTCGCCACATGACAGGAGTCAGAGAGTACTTCTCAGAGCTTTCAGAGGGTGATACTAATATGGAGGTAGTACTTGGTGACGATAGCATTGTTAGAGTAGTTGGTGTGGGGACATTGACATTTGATAGGGGACCCAATCCTCCCTTGAAAGTGTCAAATGTTCTATATGTGCTTGGAATAAAGAAGAACCTGATATCCGTCTCAGCACTTGAGGACAGAGGATATGATGTGTTATTTAGGAGAGGGCAGGTGCTTATATATCCTAGCGGAACTCTAGCTTCTTCAGCTACAGAGATTGGTGTGCGCCATGCCAAGCTGTACAAGCTCTCATTTCAGTCCCTGATGGCATTGAGTAGCAGCAATCGAGACAGGACCAACAACAAATCTGGCAGTTCGGAGTTGTGTGAGATTTGGCACGGCAGGATGGGGCACATGTATCATGGGGCCTTGAGTACATTGTAGGAGATCACCACTGGTGTGCCAGATTTCAGTTTTAATCACCTTGATGTATGCAGAGGATGTGCTATGGGGAAGTTTCCCAGATCCCCTTTTCCCAGCAATGATCACAAAGCAACCGGGATCCTTGACTTGATTCATACTGATGTGAGTGGTCAGATGCCTCATGTATCCTTGAGTGGCTATAAGTACTATGTTTTATTCATTGATGACCACTCCAGTAAGACCTGGATTTATTTCTTGAAGACCAATAGTGAGGTTTTCAAGCAGTTTCAAGAGTTCAAAGCTCTTGTGGCAACCCAGACAGGTAGGAAGATCAAGGTCCTAAGGTCGAACAATGGAGGGGAGTATACCCTTGGTGAGTTTGTTGATTTTTGTGTTGAGGCAGGCATTAGAAGGGAGTTCATAGTTCCTTACTACCCCCAGCGGAATGGGGTTGCGAAGAGGAAGAACAGATCCATTCCAGGGGCTGCCAAAGCCATGCTTCATGGTTAAGGGTTACCTTTATTTTTGTGGGCAGAGGCCTACAACACTGCTATGTACTTGCAGAATAGGAGTCCACATCGTGCCTTGGGGAATGTGACTTCGGAGGAGGCTTTTTCTAGGAAGAAGCCTGATGTTGGGCACTTTCGTATCTTTTGGTGCCTTACATATTCCTATGTCCCCAAGGAGAACGAGACCAAGCTAGAGCCCACTGCAGACAAGGGCATCTTTGTGGGTTATAGTGAGACCTCGAAAGCTTATCGAATTTATATACCTACGCAGAGGAAAGTGGTTGTTAGGCGGGATGTGAAGTTCAAGGAGGAGAGAGATTTTAGGAGGTCACGGGAGTTAGAGTATCCAGAGTCACTAGACCCTCAGGAACAACTAAGTCAGTCACAGGGATCTTGTGGTCAGGGATTAGGGGGTACATCGATTACAGTGTCAGGTCCATCAGTGAGCAGTGGCTCTCATATTCAGGTGGTTGGTTCTTCGGGCAGCATGTAGGGCAGTCTGTAGAGAAGTTCACAGGGTAGTCCACTAATGGACAGTTTGGATGATACTTCAGCATCTACAGGCACAGATTCAGGCATGAGGTCAGTTGGCAGTGTTTTAGGAGTTCAGGCTTTTGATGATGATGAGGATTCTTTCACTCCGGTGGGAGAAGTGTGCTCAGGGAAGAGGAAGCCCAAGTGGCTTCAAGATACCTTGCGCGAGGCCACATCAGTTGCTGGCCCAAAGAGACAAGTTAGAGAGAGTAAACCACCTGAGCAATTCTGTAGTTACATGGCATTGGTAACAAGCATTGTTGACTCCGAGCCTTCTAGTTATGAGGAGGCAGCTAGCTAGCAAGTTTAGAGAGAGGCCATGATGGAGGAGTATTCTTATATTATGAAGAACGATGTTTGGGAGGTAGTGCCGAGGCCTAAAGGTAAATCAATCGTTACTTCCAGATGGCTCTACAAGATAAAGCATGCTACAGATGGTAACATCGAGAAGTTCAAGGTTTGATTTGTGGCAAGAGGATTCTCACAAGTAAAGGGCGCTGACTATGAGGAGACCTTCGCTCTCGTAGCTTGGTATACATCTATTCGCTCCATTATATCGATCGCAGTAGAGATGGGTTGGAAGATCCACCAGATGGATGTGAAGACTGCATTTCTCAGTGGCTTCATTCAGGAAGAGGTTTATATTGAGCAGCCGCAGGGCTTTGAGGTGCATGGGAAGGATTCCCATGTATGCAAATTGAAAAAGGCACTCTATGGCTTGAAGCAAGCTCCTAAAGCTTGGTACTCGAGGATTGAGACATACTTGCAGTAGTTGGGTTTCACAAAGAGTGAGGCTGATCCAAACCTATACTTCATTCTGGTTGGTGAGAAGCCTCTCATTCTGGTTTTGTATGTTGATGACTTGATCATCACTAGTGCAAAGAGACTCATTGAGGGCTGCAAGAGAGATCTTGCTTCAAAGTTTGAGATGAAGGATATCGGCTTGATGCATTATTTTCTGGGATTCGAGGTGTGGTAGGAGGAGGGGCATTCCTTCCTGGGACAAGGGAAGTACATTGTGGATATTCTTAGCAGATTTCACATGGAAGACTGCAAACCCATGTCTACACCTATGATCACTAACTGGAAGAAGCTTCATGCTTCTGATTCCGAGTTGGTGGATCCTACTCTATATAGACAGTTGATTGGTAAATTGATGTATTTGGTCAACACTCGACCAGATATATGTTTTGCAGTTAACACTATGACTCACTTCATGTGTGAGCCCAGGAGAGTGCAATGGGTGGCTGCAAAACACATTCTTCGTTACTTGCAGGGGACTATGGATTTTGGTTTGGATTATAGACAGGGTGATGGAGTGAGACTGACAGGGTACACAGATTCAGATTGGGCAGGTTGTGCTTCAGATAGGAAGAGTACTTCTGGGTGCTGTTTTGGGTTGGGTTCGGCAGTTGTGTCGTGAATTAGCCAGAAACAACAGACAGTTGCATTGAGCTCAGCTGAGGTAGAGTATATGGTTGCTAGTTTGGCTAATTGTGAGGCCATATAGCTTCGCAAGATGTTGTTTGGTCTATTTGGTCAAGCATTGAGACCTTCAATAATTTATTGTGATAATCAGAGTTGCATAAAACTCATGAAGAATCCAGTTTTTCACGACAGGTCAAAGCATATTGAGATCAAGTATCACTTCAGTAGAGACTATGTCCAAAAGGGAGTTGTCAAGCTTGAGTACATTTCCACAAATGAGCAGGTAGCAGACATTTTCACCAAAGCCTTACCACGGGGCAAGCATGTATTCTTCAGAGACAAGATGGGAGTCATGACGAACACTTTCCTCGGTAAGAGGGAGTGTTAAAATTTGGGTACCAGAGAACAAGTGGTTCAGCAGTTGTGAAATCTCTAAATTTGTGTTTTCAGAAAATATTGTCATGTGCTCTAGCCACGAAATTTGGTGGAGAGGTTGGGGCACATGAGATCTTCAATACCCAGAAAGGGTTTGGGCAGATTCTAAACAGATAAGGAGATATTAAAATAATTAATATTTTTAATGGAGTCCCTAAGTCTAAACTTAGGGAAAATAAAATATTATGTGTATTAATATGAATCTATGTTAGGATGGTCCAAAAGACATGGATCAAGCCAGATCTAATCTTAGCCGTTGAGATGTCAACAAGAAAAGTATAAGAGGAGGCTTGAGGGTCACTTGGAGAATACACCAGATGATCAGTCATTCTATTCTCTAGAGAGAGGTTTGCTAAGAGAGATAGAATCAGTGATCGGAGTTGCAGCTGAGGGACATTGAGTACAGAGAGACAGAGAGGCAGAGATAGTGCAGGGAGATTAGCGTAGGAGCCAGAGAGAGTGACGTAGTAGCAGCCAGGGGTCACACAGGGCCACGCAAAGCCAGCTAGGAGTTGTGCAGTGCTTCAGAGAGGCTAGCATTGCTAACGCAAAGGGACAGAACGCTGACGCAGGGCCTCCTAAGGTTGACGCAGACCCATTCAGGGTGATGCAGGGCCAGTGCTAGGCAGAGAGAGGCTGACACAGTCCGGAGAGTGGCTGACGCTGGGATTTTTGGGGCAGATTGGAGCTGAGGAACTGCCGGAGGGTTTATCCGAGGTTTCAGCGGGGACATTTGTCTCAGACTGAGAGGTACTACTGCCAAGGGCATTCTCTGTTGGGTAAGCCGGATTTGGCACCGAGATTGTACTCTGAAATTGCTTAATAAGAAAACCCTCAGATAGCTGCACCAGTTTTCCTGCATTGGGTTTTTCCAGTGACATTGGTCCAAAAATAACGGTGTCATTTTGTGTGTTTGTTTTTGTTTCCTTCATTTGATGATCTGTAATATGTTGAGCATGCACTAGTGTTTATTTTCAGTATTTACATTGTAAATAACTTGTTAAGGAAAATAACAAGTAGGTAGGAATAAATCAGATAACGTGCATGGAGGGTTTCTAACTAAGTAAACTTAGAAACTTAAACACGGTATCAGAGTGCGATTGCAGATCACAGAAGAACTAAAGGACATCAGCCGAGCGGAACAATAGCAGCATAAAACAGTTGTCCCGAGGTGACAGAAGTTGTTTCTAGCAGCGCAGAAGCCAAGGAAGTGTGACGCAGAGCCAGCCAAAGCCACGCAGAAGAAGCCGGGAACTATGCAGAGCCTAAGAGAGGCCAGCATTGCTGACGCAAAGGGACAGAGGGCTGACGCAGGGCATCCCAGGGTTAACACAGACCCATCCAGGGTGACGCAGAGCCAGCGTCAGGTAGAGAGGGGTTGACACAGTTCACAAAGAGGCAGTTGCTGGGGTCTAGAAGGCTACATGAATATTGCAGAGTGGAGATGATGAGGTACTGTAGTCAGAACAATACCTGATAGAGTAGGGCCAAAGGAGTTGTTACCGAGAGAACTTCCAGACGGGAAGTAGAGACTTAGAGAAGTCGAACAAAGAACTTCCAGGAGGGAAGTAGAGGAGCATCATGGCACAACACAGGGTAAGATACCATGATAGATTGGACAAAGCATCAAACTTCGCAGTCTGGAAGGCCAGAATCTTATCAGTGCTTGACAGGAATTATGTCAAGAACTTTGCCTTGAAGGTAATAGCTGTCCTAGTCAACCCCAATGATAATGACAGGTACGAAGAGGCGATGGCGAGGGAAAAGTGCATTATCCTTGACAAGGTCAAGGATCATGTGGTACCACCTAAGTTGCACGAAATGGGGAAACGGGTATGAGTTTCCGAAACAGGCATGGGTACGAAACGTGACCCCCCCCAAATTAACGGGAAAACGCAATATCTATATATATATATATATATATATATATATATATATATATATATTAGGACATTTAAGAAATATGTACAATCATAAAGCATATATGATACATTCTAATTTATTACATTATGATTAAATTGTCAATTGTCAATGCATAAACTATAAGTTTCTAAATTTACATCACATTTACTCATGAATGATCACATAATGAAAATAGCAATATCCAAAATCAGCCATGAGAAATTTCTAATTTCTTGTCTCATGCTTGATTTGGAGTCTCCTCCTACATAGTCGAACGACCTTAGTGCTCTTGATTAAATACAAGTTACATACCCTAGTACCCTACGTGCTCTTGATTATTGGGAGTCTCCCCTGCATAGAGGGCTTGGTTCTCTTGATTAAATACAAGTTCCATACCCTAGTACATGACAAAATCCAATGGAAACATTGCAATCGCCCCAATCCTGAAATCCTGAAAAACAGATAAGTCTGCTGGATTTTGAGTGAAATCTAAAATTCTGCTTTCTCCATATGAAATCCAATGAGGGCAAAACCACTCTCAAACATCCTGAGTCATTTCATGGTAATGTTAAAAATTTAAGTACTTTATTTTTCATTTTCATCCTTTTACTTTAAAAATTTAACATTACCATGATCTGCATATCAACACTAGGGCCATAGGCTTGAACATTAGGCTACCCCACTCAAAAAATCCTCTTTTTTAAAACTTCAGAGGCATCTAGAAGCATCAAGAAGATATTTTAGTCACCCAATAAAAAATAAGAAATGAAAAAATAAAAAAAAATACAAGAAAAAGTCAACTTAGAAGAGGAAACTCCATCGTACGGCTTGGAAACGCGTTTCCGACTGTACTGGCCACGTTTCCTCCTCGAGAAATGGGACAGTACGGCTGGAAACGAGTTTCCAAGCCGTACGGTACGAGTTTCCTTGTTTCCGTTTCGTTTCCGGCCAGAAACGAACCCTTCTCCAACGTTTCCTGCAACTTAGGGTACCACATATCGCCGAGAAGGAAACATCATTTGAGATGTGGGAGGCTCTCAAGAAGCTGTACCAACATACTTTTGTGGAGAGAAGAATGTTGCTCAAGAACCAGATGAGGTCGTATCAGATGAAGAAGGGTCAATCGATTGACACCTTCCTCGGAGGACTAAATGAGATCCGAGACCAGTTGACTGCTATAGGAGCGACACCGGATCAGGAGCTTATGGTGAGGATAGCCCTAAGTGCTGTCTCAAAATATTGGGAAGTATTTGTTCAGAGTATCCTGGGCAGAGGGACTCTCCCACCTTGGGACCAGATGTGGGCAGCTCTTCACCAGGAAGAGATTAGAGGGCAGTCGAAGACAAGTAGCAGTAGCAAAGGGATCAAGGTCAAGTAGGAGGAGGAGGATGTGGCCCTAGCATCTGAGGAAAAGCAGGAGAAGTGGAAGAAGAAAGATCTCTCCAAGATCAAGTGCTTCCACTATGGGGAGCTAGTTCATTATGCAGCCCAGTGTCCAAGGAAGAAAAGTAAGGGAGAGTCTTCCGAGACTAAGGCAGCACCAGCACGGGCAGAGAAGGAAGTTTTGACAAACGATGACTGTGCCATGAGTGCACATGCACTACTTGAGCGGAAGTGGGGAGACATTGAGTTGTAGTCAGATGGACTACAGGCGATGAGGGGCACGATCCTTAAGGTACCCAGCCTCTTGGATTAGACCTTGGTATGGGAGCCCTAATGAGGAGTAGCCGGACTGGCTGGGTGAGTAGAGATGGATGCAGATGGGGCAGCAGAGAGCTATAGTGCAGGAGTCTCGAGATAGCGCGAGGCTAGTAGGCTGCAGCAGTGCGAGAGGTACAGTAGTGTTGCACCAGTGCAGGACAACACAAAGAGGTGTGCAACGGTGCGATATGCAGGAGAGTTGTTGCAATAGCGCAGAGGTCAGAGAGGGGGCACTTGTCAGCGGCGGAGGGAGCTTCAGCATCAGTGGGTGTCTCTAGCCCAATAGGGGGTTAGTTACTTACTTCTCAGTAACTGAGTTGCAGTGTAGCAGTGGGCGGCACGATGCAACATGATGAGAGGAGGTGCAGTGAGGATGTAATGCTGGGAGAAAGGACCAGCAGCAACATGGATGCAGAGGGAGCTGTCATATAGATGCAGCGGTGGCAGTCACAGAACCATGGGCAACAGTACAGGAGGCAGTAGTGCAGAGGATGTTGGGTAGGAATTCCTAGCATCAGTACAGGTACCGATGCCGGATGATCAGAGTAGTACTCAGTGAGGAGTATTGCTAGAGCCTAGAACACAGTCCTCGCTAAGAGGGAGTGTTGATTTTGGGTAGAATCGGATGTGCTCTAGCCACAAAATTTTGTGGAGAGGCTGGGGCATATGAGATCTCCAATACCCAGAAAGGGTTTGGGCAAATTCTAAACAGATCAGGAGATATTAAAGTAATTAATATTTTTAATGGAGTCCCTAAGTCTAAACTTAGGGAAAATAAAATATTAATGTGTATTAATATGAATTTGTGTTAGGATGGTCCAAAAGACATGGATCAAGCCAGATCTAATCTTAGCCGTTGAT
The DNA here is from genome assembly GCA_031772625.1 of Pinus tabuliformis. Taxonomy (NCBI): domain Eukaryota; kingdom Viridiplantae; phylum Streptophyta; class Pinopsida; order Pinales; family Pinaceae; genus Pinus; species Pinus tabuliformis. Next base: position 244,030,689 of record CM062804.1, read on the forward strand.
TAGGGACTTAATCTCAGCCGTTGATATGTCAATAGGAAAAGTATAAGAGGAGGCTTGAGGGTCACTTGGAGAATACACTAGATGATTAGTGATTCTATTCTCTAGAGAGGGGTTTGCTAAGAGAGATAGAATCAGTGATCGGAGTTTCAGCTGAGGGGCATTGAGTACAGAGAGGCAGAGATAGTGCCAGGAGATCAGTGCAAGAGCCAGAGAGAGTGACGTAGTAGCAGCTAGGGCTCACGCAGGGCCACGTAGAGGTAGCTAGGAGCTGCGCAATGCTTCAGAGAGGCCAGCGTCGCTAACACAGAGGGCCAGAAGGCTGACACAGGGCCTCCTAAGGCTGACGCAGACACATTCAGGGTGACACAGTTCCAGCGCTGGGTAGAGAGAGGCTGACACTGAGATTTCTGGTGCAGATTGGAGCTGAGGAACTGCCAAAAGCAATGTTACTTGGGAGCGGGAGCGGGAGCGACCATTTTCAGAAGCTCCCGGTTTGGGAGCGAATCCCGGAGCGATTTTTTAAAAATATATATATTTTTTATATTTTTTAATTTTTGATACATATATGTCAACAAAAACATGTAGAATGATGAATTAGATATAAAAAACATAAAAAAGCATAGATTGAACCATATAACAACAATCATCTAGAAGTTATAATCTTCATCAACCACGTCCGCAAGTTAGTAACATAGTAACATACAACATATTGAGTCTCATGATTCATCAATCTTAAAGTTTCAAGCTTTCAAAATTCAATATATAACATTTATCATCATTGATCACCAAAGTTGTACTTGTAAGCTAAGTGTAACCATTACAACAAATAATATCTAACATGAAATGAAATGTTATAAAATGAAACGAAATGAAACAACTTTCAACTTTCATGAAGCATCATATTCATAATTTATTACTAATGAGTTATAATTGCCAACTTCAAACTTAAATTGTCATATATTGTTTAAAAAAATATCATAATAAATATGAAAGAGTCAATAGTTATAAAAGCTACTAGAAACTAGAGAAGAGAAGTAAATCTATTATCTATTTCTTATGCTTGGGCCTCTTGCCACCACGAGAAATGTCTAATTTTTTAGTCTTGTTGCAAAATCAGGATCTTTGTCATTAATATCACCCTCCAAGCATTAATATCCAGAGGTATCTTTGTCATTACCTTTGTATCTGTATAGGGATCTTTGTCATTAATATCACCCTCTAAGCATTAACATAAGATAGAAAAAGCATAGCATGTCAAGTCAAGATTTTGTTTGAGTGATGCGTACATTTTTAGAAGGGTCATGATAGAGGAGTTCGACAACCAATGTCACTAACATCAAGGTACATAGAGGGATTGGTACTCTTGATTAAATATGAGTTCCATACCCTAATACATGACAGAATTCAATGGAAACATTGCAATCCCCCAATCCTGAAATCCTGAAAAACTGATAAGTCTGCTGGATTTTGAATGAAATCTAAAATTCTACTTTCTCCATATGAAATCCAATGAGGACGAAACCACTCTCAAACATCCTGAGTCATTTCATGGTAATGTTAAAAATTTAAGTAAAAGGATGAAAATGAAAATTAAAGAAAATGTCACTTTTACTTTAAGAATTTAACATTACCATGAATAGCATATCAATACTAGGGCCTAGACTTGATCATTAAGTTGCCCCACTCAAAAACTATTTGTTTCTTTCAAAAAAAATTGCATTTCGAACATTACTACAAAAAAAAAAAGGCAAAAAAGGCAAAACGCTCCCGAAAAGGCAGGGAGCGAAATTTTTTTTAGGGAGCGCGCTCCCGAAATCGGGAGCGATTTCGGGAGCGTGCTCCCGACCCGCTCCCGCCCGGAGCGCGGATCGGGAGCGGGAGCGAGGGGGGGGGGGCGCTCCCCCGCAACACTGTGCCAAAGGATTTATCTGAGGTTTCAGGCAGGACATTTGTCTTAGACTGAGAGGTACTACTGCCAAGGGCATTCTCTGTTGGGTAAGCCAGATTTGGCGCTTAGATTGTACTCTGAAATTGCTTAATAAGAAAACCCTCAGATAACTGCACCAGTATTCCTACATTGGGTTTTTCCGCGAACATTGGTCCAAAAATAACGGGGTCATTTTGTGTGCTTGTTTTTGTTTCCTTCAGTTGATGATCTATAATATGTTGAGCATGTACTAGTGTTTATTTTCAGTATTTACATTGTAAATAACTAGTTAAGTAACGAAACAAGTAGGTAGGAATAAATCAGTAAAGTGCATGAATGGTTTCTAACTAGTAGACTTAGAAACTTCAACAGCATATGCGTCCCCCCATTTTTTTGTCTAATAATTTTTTTAAAAGATTAAAATTTTAAAACAAATAAAAATTTAAATATATGAAAAAAATTAAACTATATTAAAACTTAAAATTTGTCAAAACTTGAATTTTTTAAAAATAAATAAATAAATAAAATTATATTAAAATTTAAAACTTAAAAAAAAATTAAAAACAATAACAAAAAAATATATTAAAACTTAAAACTTAATATTTATTAATATTATTTAGAACTTTTTGAGAAATTTACTAGTATTTCACTGTCGAGTCCTTTCTATGTTTACTTTTAGTTTAGTATTCTATGGTTATTTTAGACTTCAACATAATGTCATTGTCATTGTCATATGATGAATTTACTTTTTATCGTTTTTGAAAATTTGATGTGCATTGCATAATTTCAATTGTCAAATGATGAATTTAGATGGAACATGGCATAATGTCAAATGAAGGATTCAATTTAGTAATTTACTTTTAGATTTACAATGCAGAAATGTCAAATGATCATTGATAATTCATAAATGATAATAGTCTAATATGTAATGATGATCATATTTAGTCTTTAGATGTGCATTTCATAATTATTAAGATTTTCTATTTAGTTATTGACATATTTTTGGTATTTTATTTTTTAGTTTTATATATTAAATTTTTAATAATTTTTAATTTTATAGTTTTATGACTTTGATGTCCCCCCGTTTCCTGAAAATTCCCTAAATTTTGGGATTTCTTATCTGCGTCTCCCTTGTGTGTATCCCCGCTCCCACGTTTCCCCGTCCCGGAAATTCGGTGGAACACTGGATCTATGGCTCAACATTTCAACATCTGGAGATACATGAAGGGATGTAGTACCATGTGGAATCATCTCAATTCCTAATGCTAATATTTGGAGGGTCAACGCTAAAGCATCAATGTCATACCTACTCTTAGAATGGGCAAAATGTCCTATGAAGTGGAGTAGAAGAGGATCAGGCCCATCCCTCAAGGGAGCTCTGCTGCTGTGAGAACAACACCTAAAAAAACCTCTCAATATCAAGTGAGATGGACATCATTAGGGACTAAAACCATTAAAGCATCATAGTGGACCATATCTAATGTTAAGGGCACAAGAATAATTCACACAAAACGCACTTTCAAATGTCTAACTAGATCATGACCTGTAAACAATTTACCTCACTTATGTTAGGGATGATTAGCTCAACAACCCTATCAGGTGTTTCCAAGCCCCAAAGAGAGTGCCATGTCCCAAGTTATCCCATCAATCCATAGGTGTATGTGATAATGGTGGTTGTGGAGTGGGAGAGACTTCAAAGCACGTGCCACAGCCATGAGACTAGCTAATGGGGTCCAACATCAAGTGTAATGATGTAAGGAAGGAGAAATCATGGTGGCATGAGTTATCCATTTCCTCAACCAACATTTTCCACCCTTCTAGTGCACCTTTTACTTTAATGATTTTTCTATTTGGTGCATAGCTTAGGAGCCTAAGCTCTTTTGCCAATAACACTTTAAGAGGTAGCATTTTCTCTCTCAATGGAATTGGGGCATTCAAGAGTTCTTTTATTTGAGATGAAGCATTAAATGCTTTGAGGAAATGGGTAATGGCTAATTAGGGGTTAGAGCTCATGCTAGGCTTTTCCCATGCACTAAATAGCGACCCTGCCATCTTTGGCATTATCATTTCCATTCATTATGGCTTTATATACTTTTAAATTTTCTTCAGCTACATCAACCTTCAGGGCCAAGCTTTTGGGCCCTAACCCAAGGATGTGGATAAACAATGTTGAAGTTTCTAAGTTTACTTAGTTAGAAACCCTCCATGCACTTTATCTGATTTATTCCTACCCACTTGTTATTTACTTTAACAAGTTATTTACAATGTAAGTACTGAAAATAAAAACTAGTACATGCTCAACATATTACAAATCATCAACTAAAAGAAACAAAAACAAACACACCATATGACACCATTATTTTTGGACTAATGTCCCCAAAAAAACCCAATGTGGGAAAACCGATGCAGCTATTTGAGGGTTTTCTTATTAAGCAATATCAGAGTACAATCTGGGTGCCGAAACTGGCCTACTCAATAGAGAATTTCCATGGTAGTAATACCTCTCAATTTCTGACAAATCTCCTAGATGAAACCCTGGATAATCCTTCCGACAGCTACTCAGCACAAATCTGCCCCAGAAACCCCAGTGTCAGCCTCTCTCTAGACTGCGTCAGCCCCTCTCGGCCTCACGCTGGCCCTGTGTTACCCCAGCTGGGTCTGCGTCAGCCTTGGGAGGCCTTATGTTAGCCCTTTGGCCCTCTGCGTCAACAACGCTTGCCTCTCTGAGGCTTTGCGCAACTCCTGGCTATCTCTGCGTGGCCCTGTGTGATCCATGGCTGACTCTGCATCACTCTCCTTGGCTACTGCGCTGCTCTCCCAGCACTATCTCCGCCTCTCTATCTCTCTGTACTCAAATGCCCCTCAACTGCATCTCTCGATCACTAATCTTATCTCTCTTAGCAAACCCCGCTCTAGAGAATAGAATCACTGATCACTCTGGTGTACTCTCCAAGTGACCCTCAAGCCTCCTCTTATACTTTTCCTGTTGACATTTCAACAGCCGAGATTAAGTCCCTAATAAATGGCTAAAATTATATCTGGCTTGATCCATGTCTTTTGGACCACTCTAACACAGATTCATATTAATACACATTAATATTTTATTTTCCCTAAGTTTAGACTTAGGGACTCCATTAAAAATATTAATTATTTTAATATCTCCAGATATTTTTAGAATCTTCCCAAACCCTTTCTGGGTATTGGAGATCTCATGTGCCCCAACCTCTCCACCAATTTTCATGGCTAAAGCACATACGATGCTACCCGAAATCAACAAACGAGTGCCAATCCCAATGACCAATGACTACCAACCCAAAGAACTGAGATGAATAATCAATAGGGATGGAAAGTGATAAGTATGGATTACCTTGAACATGCTATATCAATCAATTCCTCCCTAGTAGTGCCCTTCCTAAACCCTAAGGCCTTAGAGGAGGTGCCACTGGACTAGATTCAAAGGCTAACCTCCCAAGTGAAGTGTGGGAAGAAGAATACAATCGAAATCAGTCAATCACCCAGTTTTCCCTGTGATCCATACTAATATACCCATAACATTAAATGAAAGCACATGATTGCAAGAATGGTTAGAATATCTACAGACAGATGACACAACTTCCTTCAAGAAGAAATGCTAGATGGGAAATAGATCTAACTATAGAAATAGGTGGAAAGCTCTGGCATAGTGTTATATGCTGACCATAATGGGGGCTGCTAGATGGCTAATTGTCAAATGAGAAAAAATTTCTCCTAAGGGTTTCCCACTTTTTGGTGGGATAACAAGCCCCACTAGAAGGGAAATGAGATTCTGATGTTTAATTTCAGAGGTACCAAAGTACCATGCCATGGAGTGGATCCTAGGAAAGTCCCAAGGAATCCAAGTCTAGATCTATATCTGATTTGAGGATCCACGGATCCAACTCCTTGGCCCCACGGATTCGGTAACATAGATTCAAACCTTCACTTGTGTATTGTAGGGGTGAAGAATATACAACTGGGATTCGGTAACATAGATTCAAACCTTCACTTGTGTATTGTAGGGGTGAAGAATATACAACTGGGCCTTGTAAATAATGGGATGTGTATTTTAAATCCTCTTACTTGTACCTCTCTCTTGCAGCACTAAATATTGGTGAAACCGGTAAGACTTCTTCCATTCCATGATCCACTACTAAAGATGCAACTTGTTGCATTCTTGTGGACGAAGATGAAAATGAGATGGATGTGAATTAGGATTTAGTTCATGATGAATTTTTGAACATTATAACCTCATATATAAAGATTGATTTTGGAAATTTAGCCTTATATATAAAGGCTATTTTTGGATTTTGGATTTTGCATGATGCAATTATCTATGGGAGTTACCATAGACATGGGTATGCTTTATGTCCAAAATATGGGGGGTTCATTTTTCCACAGCTTCCCATGTCCATGTTTCATGCAAATTTTATATATATATATATATATATATATATATATATATATATTTGTCATTTTTTTCTGTAACATTTATTGAGGTATTAAACACAGATGCATTGAAACAAATTAATTTTCGTCTTTGAAATAAATTAAGGTATTTAAAAAAAAATTGTTGTTATGCTATTTCTGTTTGAATCTTTTCTTTGAGAAATACACCTTATATTTACAGAAAAATGTTTACAAGCAAAACAAGATTCAAAGAGATGTGTTCTCTTTTAATCTTGCTTTTCCAACAGAATAACATCAAACAAAGGCCATCAACAAACGCACTTACATGCTCCTTATTAGAAAGCCTTTCTTCTAAAGCAAGCAACTCATGTTCTTGCTTGATAATGTGTGTTTCTTTTTCAATAGCTACCTGCACAAGAAAGAAAACTTCATCTGTTGTGTAAATAAATTTAAAATATTTCTGCACTTCTGTTTGTTTTCAATATAAGTATCCATGAGAGGAGGAACAAGAAAAGCATACTCTCTCTCGACTTTGCACAACATTCAATGTTGCATTGAGGTTAGCCTCCTCCTCATGTAAATTTGCATGCTTCGCCTCTATTGTCTTCCATGCAATCATGAAATCCTTTTCAATCTGATCAAGGGCCACCTCCCTCTGAGTAATAAGAATTCCTGTTTCATCTAGAAGCCTTTTCTCTTCAAGTAACCTTTCTTGACCACCTTGCAAATTTTTCTCCTTATCATGAACGATTTTTCTCTCGTGCATAAACTTGAGCTTGTTAGCTTTATTCCTAAAGGCATAAGTGCATACAGGTACTCCATCAAATCCATAAGCAACATCTTTCAATCTTAGCAATGATCTTTATCTCAAATATGATAAGATTTAGACCACATGCATTAAATGTCACAGCAACATTCCATTCAAATCCATAGCCATGAGTCGATGAGCTCTTATAAAGAACAAAACCATACAATGAATATACATGGAAACAAACACAAAAAGCACAATTCACTCGTAAGACAATTTTTTATTGAAGAAGAAAAAATAGTTAGCGAGCATGATGGAATCCTTTCTCAATAATCTTAATCAATAATCAAAATATCTGCATAAAGGCCTCACAAGTGATTTTCCTCTTTTATTTCAAGTTAGAGCTCAACCTCCATAATATGCCTACTCCCTTATTTATCATTATAGTATTTCAGTATATGCAACACCAATATAACAAAAATGGGAAAGTGTTTGATCACAAAAGAAATTAGTGGAACTATAGTTCAATCACTAACAAGATCATCAGAATGTCCCTTTTCCATCTACTTGCCATTTTAATTAAAGGTCCATTGATGAATGGATCATTGATGATAGGAGAAAGATAATGTGTATATCTAGACCAATCCAAAATCCATTAAAACCACCAAAAAATGATAATACGTTGAGGCAAAACCACTTGGAACATTTTCAATCTAATTGAATATCTAAATCTAAATTCAAATTCTTTTTTTAGGCCCAGTTAGTATGTAAATAACAAAATTTTCTAGAAGTCCCTATGGGAATTAACTATACATGGATAAAATAAAGCGATGTGTCGCATGAGACAAGAGTCTCTACCTTATCAACATAATTTGATGAAAACCATTATAGAACCTGTTATCCACCACTAGTGGGTGACACCCATAGGAGAAGTTTTTCTCATAGATTGTCTTCAGCTGACAACCAGTGACCCCTTGTAGAATCAAGATAGATATGGCATCCATTTTACATCAATGACTAATTATTCCAGCATCAATCATCTAGAATCTAGATTCCTCTTCTCTTGTCTAGCCTTTGCCTCTACTTCGATTCTCTAGGGATATTAGTCAACATTGCCCAATTTTGATCAAACTGCCTAATCCAAGCCTTATAATATGGTAGAGAAAGCTTAACATGCATGATCAATGATTTTGACTTGAGTGAAGGGTACATTTTTGCTAAGGCCATGACAAAGGAGTTCAACAATCAACAACACCAACACTGGGGTACATATAGGGCTCGGTGCTCTTGATTAAATGCCAATCACATGCCCTCATACATGATATAATCCAATGAAATGCCACAATCCCATTGATCATGAAAACTCTTAATTCTATTGAATTTTGAGTGGGATATGAGATTATTTTTTGTCCATATGAAGTCCGATGAGGTTGGAACCACTCTCAAACATCCTGAGTCATTTCATGGTAATGTTAAAAATTTAAGTAAAAGGATTGAAATGAAAGATAAAGGAGAATGTCACTTTTACTTTAAGAATTTAACATTACTATTAGGGAGCATCTAGGAAGCATCTAGGGATCATCAAGGGGCACCTTGGGATTATTCAAAAAGCGTAATTCACATAAGGATTCTAGGAAAGGATCATTAAGGTCACTTCACATCCATTGGTTATTTCATCCTTCACAAGTGACTTTCTATATACCGGGTCTCCTCCCATCGGTGAAAGTCCATAAAGAGTAGGGAGTGTTAGCTGAGGTGACAGTGGGCTAAGCCTCCATCGTTATCCTTGACCTAGAAGTTGTCCCTTTAGGATTCCCTTTTATTCCCCCTGCTAGTTTGAGCAGTAACAGGCCACACAACACCTTTAAAGGCTAAATAAAAAACTAAAAAGTGCTTTTTGGGAGTGGCTTTTCATGCCCACACGTTGGACATGTGGGTCTCACATGTTTAACACATTAGATATATGTCTAACATAGGACAAAATATACAATCCATGTGTGTGACATGACCATATGGGATATGAGGGGGGCAGCAAGTTGTAACATGTTTCCTAGGTTATTAACCTTGCAAATGGATGAAAATTCATTAACTAGCTTCTATCCTTGCCCTAATTACATATGCACAATCACATAATACTCAAAGGTATGTATAATCATTTTGATACGCACTAATTTCTAGCATCATAAGTGTATTCTATAATACAAGCATATGAGAAAGGGGATAGAATTCTACTTTAAAGAACTAAAATTTTGAAGGTTTCTACCTTGGAGATGAGAGTAGCAGAAGAGTTTCAGTATGATTAACACGACTCTATTATATGAATTTGGTGTCTGTAATTTTAGAATTGGGTTCTCTAATTGATCAATTTAGCAGAAGTCCTAGGAGGGGTTCCAAAGGGACTACTACTATATCAAGTGGAAACAATGGGACAAAGACCCACTGTCACCTCAGTCGATGTCCCCTGCCCTTTACAGACTTTCACCGATGGGAGGAGTCTCGGTATAAGGGAAATCACTATGAATGATAAGTCAATAATAGGTTATATAGTGATTTCAAGAGCCCATTCACCGGAGAGGTTCAGATTATAAGTTGCTTGTTTTAGAAACAAAAGAAGGGATCTCCAAGAAAGGCTTGAGGGAAGGATGACCTCAGGTTTAGGAATATTAAAAAATGATGAATGCCTAAGATCAAAACTTCCAAAATCCCTCACTTGCGATTGATGTGTTTATACTAGGGTTCAAAGTGAGGCAAGGATGGCTCATTCAGTGGAAATATTCAATTGAAGTGTGAGCTTTGGGAGAAGCTAGGGTGACTTTCCATGAAAAACCCCTTGAGAGAAATACTATAAGAGACCAAGGGTTGAGGGATACACTGTGGTAAAGGCTCATCCAATGATCACCTATAGTTAAGAGAAAAGGTTTTGAATGATGAACTACAAAGTGAAAACCTTCAAGAAATCCATAATTCAAAGTAGCTTCAAGGGTTCCCTCTTGGTGTGATAGCTAAGGCATCAATTTTTTGAAATTCCACCGTCGGAATTCGTTCAAAACTGGAGGATTCCTAGAGGAGACATAAAACTTTTGCAGGATCTGTCCCCCCTAGGATACGAAGGCAGAACCACGTCTAGTACGAATCCACCACTGATCCTTCAACGAAACTATGGATCCGATCTGTGGTTCCACCATTTTTGGCGATTCCTGGAAAATCAATTTGTGGGGGCTAGACCTGCAGTTCCAGAAAGGATCAAGTGCGGATCTGCAGTTCCTAAAATCCTTATTGAACTTGACTTCCTTAATGGTTTTGAATAATTGACTTTTCAAAGGTGTGGGACCACATGGACCAAGTGGACCCAACCTAGGTTGAGGAGAGAGAATCTAGCAACCAATGATGTTCTTAACCCAGATAAGGAAGGGGAAAGGATCAAAGCAAGATTTTCCAATTGAAAGTATCAAATTGATCCTATGAGGTGCTAACCTAGGGAATACCAGGGCAAAGTTTGATCTCAGAGCTAGGGCTTGGGTTATCTCACAACTCCACTGTTGGAATGGCTTCAAAACTGGAGGAGACCTTGAGGACACACCAGCGCAATAGAGGCTCAGAGATCGAAATTTTTCTTGGGCTATTTTGTCGGGAAAGTGATGCCCTAGGTGACCCAACTTGGCTAGACCTAGAAGAGAGAGGGAAAGGTGGAGAGAAATGTTCTTTGAGTAATCACCTATTGGAGGGCCAGTGTCTTAATCCCTTGGGGAGAATGGAGTCTAACAGAATGATGAGAAAGGAACTTGTAGTTCAGTCAAGGAGGCCTTAAGGACTACTTTGCTTAACCTTTAGGGCAAGAAGAAGAGACATCAAAGCTTTTATACTTCGCTTGGCAAAAGAGATGGCTTATCAAGATAAATTCACCAATGGAATTATCCCTAGGAGATTTCATTCACATACATGGCCTAAACACTGAGAGATGTTATATAGAAACAATAACTCCACAAATTTGTAATTATGCAATGCACCAATTAGCCCTATTATAGTGAAAATCCCATTCAATGCATATGACAAAAGTAAAACAAGAATAGCATTAAAAGTGTGTACTTACATGCTAAGTTACCGGATCCGGCCCTCTGGGGTACAGGATCCACGGATCTGATCCGGATTCGGATCCGGATCCGCGTAAATACGCCCAAGAACCGGCACGTGGCGGATTAATATTTGTTAGAAATGGATGTTGAAATCTGGAAACGGATCTGGTTTAGGGTTGGGTTCGGGTTAAGTTCGATAAATTTCGATTCATGTTCGACTTTTTGCGTGCCTTATTTTGCATGTTAAGTTCGATAAATTTCGGTTCATGTTCGATTTTTTACGTGCTTTATTTTGCGTTGTAGGGTCCGTCGTATTTCAACTTTAGAGTTCCAATATCTTTGCGTTACAGGGTTTGCCTGCCATATTTCAATTTTAGAGTTCCAATCTATTTTTGTTTGGGTTGTCAAGCATGCAAATGAAAATGTGCGCATACATCTAATATATCATGTATGGGAACTGTTGACCCCTACTGGTCAACTACCCATGCAGTGCACCCCGTTTTTCTTGACAGAAAGAAGCAGCACCTGATCAGCATGTCCGTGCCATCCTGCCATCATCAGCAGTTTGATCTTTTTTGATTGTAAACCCAGTCTGCATGTATTAACTGTAAATAATCTTAGCAGACATGAAGTCATGTATGTAATTTGCCTAGGTGGACCTAACTTTCTGATGATAATCTACGTCCCGGAAGGTTTTTTGTCTCACCGATCCACGGATCGGCAGAGTTTTCCTTCAAACCTGACCCCAAAGCCGGGATTGATTTTGTCATTAGAACTTTAGGAGAATCCTAGTGTGTTGATCTGCTAGATTATCGTTGTGTCGCAGAGCTGGGTGTTTTGTGAGGGTCTGTATTAAATGGGTTTGTCCCTTAAGATGTAATTTTGTAAAAGTCATGATGTAATGTGTCCTGAGGGTCGAGAAATGTTTTAAATCCCCTCATGAGTCCTAAGTCCTAGGTCCTAGGCAGTGTTGCACACATCGCGATCGGGATTTAATCGGCGCCGGGAAAAAAGCGGAAAAAATCGTTAAAATCGGGAAAAAATCGGAAAAAAGCGGGAAAAAATCGTTTGGCACAAAAATATTCATTTTTTTTCAATTTTTTTAATATCTAAACCATCTACAACATAAAATAAATACATTGACACATAAATATGATAAAAAAACTAATATATAAGATGTTTAATATCATTTCTAGCGCTAAAATCACACATAACATTGAATCATGTCCTGAATAGTAAGTCCTGAGTCCCAAGTCCAACTCAGCCTCAAAATATCAACAAAAAATATGATAATGTATCTCATCATGTCATAATGTCATATACAATAAAATGAAAGTCTAATCCTATTGATTTCCTCTGCCCCTCTTGCGAGAAAATGGCACAACTTTCTCTTTCCCTCTAGATGTAGAAGCTGGTGCCTGTGGTGGTGGAAATGGCAGTGGAGTCTGACGTGCTCTAGAAGCTGAAGAACTAGTAGTAGCAGCTACAGGAGGCTGAGGTGGACGGAGACCACGTCCTCTACTGGTGGTAGTGGTAGCCCGGGTAGCCCGGGTAGGCGGTGTCACCTCCTCCTCCTGCTCCTCCAACTCCTCCTCCTCCTGCTCCTGCTCCTCCTCCTCCTCCTCCTCCCCCTCCTCCTCCCCCTCATCCTGCACTAACCAATCCTCAGTGGGATCCATGAGAGGCCTCTCGGTCTCAACCCTCCATTCAGCAGTGGTGTCAATCCCATCCAATGAGATGGCTTCCGTATCAGGTGTCTTCTCTAGTTGTTTCACCCACAATCGAAGATTGTAGTAGACATAGACCATGTCATTAAGTCTATGGGACTCCAACCTGTACAAAGTTCATGAAATAATAAATTAATAATTAATATTATAAAAAAAATATTGTTTAAAACTTTAATGAATTCAAAAATTTATTTGGAAATTTGCAATATTTTAAATGTTTAAGTGTTAACCTATTGCGCTTCTTGTTGTGTATTTTTTCAAATACACTCCAATTGCGCTCACATCCCGAGGAGCTGCATGTTTGGCTGAGGATCCGCACGGCAAGATTTTGCAAAAGGGGTACTCTGCCACCATACATCTTCCACCATGCGTCTACAACAAAATTACAAAGAAAATTTTAAATAAACATAAGAAAAAAATGGAATTTGAAGAAACAATGAAATTTGAAACAAAGTTACAAAGTACATACTACAAACTAAAAAATACCTGGCATTTTAACCGTCCTATCAATGACAGCCATCTCAAAGCCAAATGTGCCAGCTGACAACTTATATTGCTCAATTTGTCTAGAGACCTCCATACGTTCTTCTGAAGTTCTCACCATCTTCTGGACACAGGTTAATAATCCTTCCACGACCTCAACATCAAAATTAAACCCACATGCATAAGAAAATGCAGGGTTCAGGAAAAGGCCAGCAGCATGAATGAGACGATGGAGTGTGTTGTTCCATCGCTCATCAATGACGTTCCATAGAAGGAGTTGTCTCTGGAACCCATCATCTCCCTTGTCATCATAGTAGGACCAAATGGCTTCTTTGGCCCTATCCATGGCTTCATACAAATAGCCCATTGCGGGCTTCTCACCATCAACCAACCGAAGAACCTTTACCAAAGGTTCTGTAACAGCGCACACCTCCTGCACTCCCGCCCAGAAGTCCTCCTGGTATGAAACTAGTCTGCAGACGGCCTCTCCTTCTGGTTTGCGGCTCATTGACGAAGCACGCCACTCCTCTGAAAGAAACATTCTCTTCAAATCCCACATAGAATTCAAGAGGGATTGAAGAGATATGAAACTCGTCGCAAACCGTGTAATGGCGGGGCGCACCAACTCTTTGTTGTTGGTGCATTTTCTCATCAAGCTAAGCACAGATGTGTGATTGTAAATAAATTTTGTGATGCTTTTTGATGAGTCAACAACCTCTTTGACAAAGGGAATTTTCCCAATGTCCTCTAACATCAAATCAATACAATGGGCAGCACAAGGTGTCCAAAATAAAGTAGGATGCCTGTCCATAAGCATTCTACCAGCAGCAACATAATTTGCAGCATTGTCCGTTATGACTTGGACAACATTTTCTGCACCCACCTCCAAAATAAACACATCCAGCAAATCACATAAAGTTTTTGCATCTTTGATTTGATGAGTTGCATCAACAGATTTGATAAACATAGTCCCCAAGGGACAACTAACCAAGAAGTTTATAAGGGTTCTCCCCTTTTGGTCAGTCCAACCATCTGACATAACAGTGCATCCTGTTTGTGCCCATGATGCCCTAAAATCCTCCAATCTTTGGGTGCAGTCACGCTTTTCATCTTGAAGAAGCCGGCCTCTGAAATCATGAAGAGAAGGGAGTTTGTACCCCGGGCCAACACTGGCAATAGCATCAACAGTAGGTTGGAAAAATGGATTATTCCTTATAATGCTGAAAGGAATATCACTCCAGAGGAGAAATTTTGTCATCAACTTGTCAGCTTTTTCTTTTTCAGTTCTTTTTAGCATTGAACCAATAGTTGGTTGTGAACCAGGTGTGGTTCGAGGAACAAAATATGATGATGCAGCTACCGGATTGACTGACGCTGCAGTAGAACCTGTGCCACTTGGCCCACTTCCTTCAACTGACCTTTTTAGTTGCCTTTTGAGTTCTTCTTTGGCGTCTCTAGTGTGCTCTAATTCTCCCAATGCTCTCATGGCTTTTTGGATAATTTCAGCATTTGTCTTTAGACAGGGCCCCCCCGAATATTTCCTTTCCACACAACTTGCAATACAAGTTTTGTCTATCATTTGGAGTTTTAGGGTCACCATATTCCCAGAAAGGATCCAATTTCCTTGGCATGTTTGTTTTTGAATTTTGAATTTGCAAACCTATGGAAAAATAAGGATTAGGAAATAGGAATTTAGGATTACATAAATGATAATAGTAAATACAAATTACAATTTAGCATTTGCAAAATTACAAGCTAATTATTTCCAAAATCCCAATTTCTAAACCCAAGTTACCCAACCAAATGCCAAAAAACAATGAAAAATAAAAAAAAATAAACAATGTTTAAAGAAAATGAGAAAATAAAAATAAAAAATTGGTTCTCATAGTCATAACAAATAACCCATCCCAAATCAATGAAAAATTTCCAAAAATTCTTTAAAAACAATGAAAAACAAAGTTTTTATAGAACCAAAACAAAAAAAAATTAATCTACATACCTGGTTTATGGACAAATTGGCGATCTTGGCTTGGATTCCTCCTAAAATCGCTTCGATTCACTCCCACAACCGACGGCAACCCTCTCCCTCACTTCTTCTCCTTCTCCTCCGCGGCGGACTGCTGAATGAATTAAAAAAAAATCGTTTTTCCCATATAAAACCCCGCTGCCGCGCGCCCTCACGATTTTAAGTGAAAAAATCGCTATAAAAAAAAGGGGCGATTTTTTCGATAAAAATCGCGCTTTGAATCGGCGAAATTAAAAAATCGCGCTTTTACGATAAAATCGCGATTTTATCGCGATTTTAACAACACTGGTCCTAGGTGATGTTTCCGAAAGGGCTTAGTTCAGTGATCCATTTTAAAATGAATTAAAAAATTAAAAAATGAATAAAAATAATAAAATAATAAAAAATAATAAAAAATTAAAAAATTAAGCAAAAACCCTAACTAATAAAATAATAATATTTTAAGTTAATAAATCGACGGATGAGATCAAGAGATGTCTTGATCCTCATCAACGGTCGAGATCATTTCTACATGGATCACTCGAACTAGCCGTTAGGATCATTTCCTTTATATAGGGTCTTAGGGGGTCATTTCAATTCATCTGATCTGTGAGTCTGTACTGAAAAAGCTCTCTTGTAATCTGATTTTCTGGTTAATAAAAAGACTTTGGGGTCCAAATCGTGTTGGTGTTACTCTCTGGAAATGCTGTGAGATCTTTAATTTTCTGCATATTTCAGTTTTCAGCCATTAATCATAGCTTGTTTTTAGAGTAGTGTGAGCACAGGTATCTTGTTCACCTGCTAGGGTTTGAGGGCGGCTAGGGTTTCTGAAATAATGGCAGGTATCTCCATTATTTCCTGAGATCTAGCAGCTTTCTCTCTCTCTTCGCTGATGGTTGCTTGAGATGTGCAGGAAAACATTTTTTGAAGGAAATTTTGTGGGCATTCGGGGAAGTTCTCGGCTGAACCAGCCAACTCCCGCAAGCACTTTCTGTGCAGAGCCCAGCTGATTGTTCCCTGGGTTAATCATTAAGAGTTTCTTTTCTGTTTTACATTGAGAGATTTTCTTTCTGTTCACAGTGAAGTTCAAAATTTCTGATATACTGAAAACATTTCTGCTCTTATTGCCAAATCTGGCTGTTCAGGGGCCAAGTCTGTACATTGATTAGCTGATCTAGGGTTTCATATTTTGTTTTATGAAGTCTTCATTTAGAGTTTAGGGTTTGTAGTTTATCTTCTGGCATTTTTCATTAGGGTTTCTTCTGAATATCTGACTAGGGTTTTGCAGGTTCACGTACTTCTGATCTGAGGTTGTGAAAGCATGTGCTAAAAACTGTGATGGACATTATTTCGTGCATCAGCACACTAGCCGGATAAAAGAGAATGTATTCAATCCGTCTGATCAGCAAACTAAAGCTGCTACAGTCAAGAAACCTGTTCATTCGAAAATACATCACTGTCGGGGTATCTGATCCGCAAATAGAAATCGATCACTGCAGAATCGTTTATGTTAAGCTTAACGTGAATCATGTTCTGGTTTCAAAGTGGCTGCAAATATTTTGATTCGGGGTGAAGTCCTTGAACGACAACGTGTTTCCCTCGATTGCACCTGCCAGGCCAGATAAGGATTACAGAAGCGTGCCAAAGTCTCCCTTTATTCGGATGAGCAAAGAACGTCAGCAAATTTTTGTTGATTACGTACGTGGGGAACAACTCATTTCTGGAGGGAGGAGATATCTGCAAACAAATTTTACACACGCTGCTCATTACCGTCGGCTGAGGCAAGGAGAGCTGTAACGTGCAGCGTATCTCAACGAGAGCTGTTGGCAACACTTCAGGGTCACATTTCCTATTCCGCCGTCGAACAGAATCACGAGCTACAACAATCACCATTGACTGAAGTTGCTGCACATTTCTCTCCGTCGTCGACTGTGTCTCGCGTTTCCAAAAGGTATTGACATGACTGCGTAAGAAAAGCCATTCGATGTGAATCAATCCGAGGAAATCGAAGTCGTTTATGCAGCGTTCAGGTAATTTCGAACCGATCCATGTGTTTGCCCTCCGCTGTTATTCCTCTACGGTCATGACTTCTTTGTTTTATTAGTTCTGCGTTATTAGACGGGTTCGCGTATTTCGTTTAGGGTTTTGTTAGATATAGTTCTAGACATAGGTGATTTCCCTTTTTTTTTTTTTTTTTTTTTGGTTTTGTTTAGATAAAAAAAAAAAAAAAAAATCGTTTCATTTAGGATTAAAATTTTAGTATTTTGTTAATTCTTTAATTTTAGTTTAGTATTAAAAAGATGTATATATGTTAGATTTTAATAATAAATCGTTTGCCTTTAGGATTTTTTCTTATATAAAAAATTAAAAAAGTGGCATTCAGTTTTTAATTGTTATTTCTAGGATTTTGATTTTACAATTTTAGATTAATATTAGACTTTAGATTTAACTTTAGATTTTAATTAGATTTTTAGATTTTGGTTTTATTTTTTAAAATATAAAAAAAAAAAAAAAAAAAAATAAAAAAAAAATAAAAAAAAATTTAGATTTTAGATTTAGTTTTAAAATTTTCATAGTTTAGATTTTTTAGTTTTAATAAAAAAAAAAAAAAAAAAAAAAAAAAAAAAAAAAAAAAAATTGGAAAATTATTTTTGCCAGATTTCAGTTGCTTTCACATTATATCTTTATTGCTGAGATCTAAAGTTTTTTCAAGCCGAGATGCGAAATTGATATCTGGTTAATGGTTTATGATTCTCGTGGTGATTAAAAGCATTCATCTTTTCAAATTTTCAGTTGCCGGGTATCGTTTTGGTCATATGATTTAGCTGATGATAGATGGTTGCTATTCATGGTCCATGTTTCTATATCATTTAAAAAGTAATCACTTAAACATTAACTCCACAAGGCACTGGTCTGCTAAATTAACCAAATCATCGCGTGCTTTTTTTACATCGTGTCTCGTGTCTCCCAACCAACTGGTCGACAGTTGGTCACATCATCTCA
This sequence comes from Pinus tabuliformis, assembly GCA_031772625.1. Lineage (NCBI taxonomy): Eukaryota > Viridiplantae > Streptophyta > Pinopsida > Pinales > Pinaceae > Pinus > Pinus tabuliformis. The sequence continues at coordinate 244,049,080 of CM062804.1, forward strand.
CAGGGTCTACCCCCCTTAGCCGCGGGAGACAGGCTCAAACGGAGGGATCGGGGATCAGAGTGACAGCCCCCGGTCTGAGCGTTGTCGTGCCAATCCGCGCGACAACATTTTTGGCGCCGTTGCCGGGGACAGAGTTTTTCTGTTCCTGGGGTTTCATCGACATTCATCTTCTCATCTTCTCATCTCTCATTTGAGCTGGCAGATTCAAATATTTTGGCATCTTTTCATCACATATCAGCAGCGCCTCTTGGGTTTGTTTCTTGTTTGGGTGGCGACTCCATTTTTCTCATTTTTCCCAGACAAGAATCTTTCCTCATATCTGCTTGTGGTTACTTTTTGGATCCTAGAATCAGATTCGTTGTTCAAGTGGCGACTCCACTTCTCTCATCTCTTAATTTTCTTGAGCAGAAATCTCTTTCTATCATCCATTTGATCCCTTGTTGTTCATCATGGATTATTCATGTAAGCCATGTCATTTTACTAATAATCTCCATGATCTTCCGAGAGAGGCCATTTCTAAATTATTTAAGTTCTCGGGTGATGATCCAGTCGCTGTTAAACGTCATTTAAACATGTTTACTTGTGTAAAGATCTTGTATTGTAGATTTCCTCAATACAATCATGAAGACTTCAAGATGCGTCTATTTGTCCATTCTTTAGAGGGTGATGCCTTGAATTGGTTTAATAATTTTCCTAATGATTTTTTCACTTCTTTACAAGACATTCTCGATGCTTTTAAAGATAGATATGATAGTCCAAACAGCTTGCCTTTTACCTCTAAAACTGTGCAAAAAGAAGAAAGTAATCATATTAAAGGTCAAGCTGTTGAAGAAAGAGTTCAAGATCAGAATATGTCATCAATCGGAACTATTGCAGATCAAGTTCATGATAGTGAAAAATCAGGGACAAATAATAGTGAAAGGGAAGAACAAAAGCAAATTATACAAGATCTAATGATGCTGGTAAGAAACATGGAAAGCAATCAAACTAGTCTTATCAATGATGTTAAAACCTTAGGCACCCACCTGGAAAAACGTAATAGGGAGTTGGAGGTCACGCAAAATCAGCATGCTAAGGAAATTGAGGCCATGAAAATTAGATATGAAACAGAAATTAGAAGCATGCAAAGCAAGATGTCAGTCTTAGAGGAAAATATGGTGACCATGAAAGCTGATCATGATAGGGAAATTGACTCTATGACATTCAATCATAACAATTAGTTGGCTGACATGCAAGCGAATCATAAAGAAGAAATAAATTTCATGCAGCATTGCTTGATGGACATAGAGGAAAAGAATGATAAAGTAATAAAACACATGCAAGAACACCATGCCATGCAAATCAGTGCTATAAGGGATGAATGCTCTAGTCAGATGGATGCCATTAGAATACAAGTTCAAAAGATTCAACAATGGTCAGATGATAAGAGAAACCAGGAGCCTTCTCATTTGCCGCAACAAGTTCCATCTTACTATGAGGAGGTCATTAGGTGGATAATTGAAGGTGATCCGGATAAGCCTAAAAACGATAAAAATCAGATGCAAGACACAAAAGGACTTAGCATGCATATCTTACACACTTCATCTGATAGTTTCGAAACAGAAAGTTCCAGATCATCAGTAATTCATCCTGCCAGAAAGAAAAAGCGCAAGAGGAAGAAAATGAGAAGAAGATTTGACGCATCAGATGGCCGCGAGCAGCTTGATTTTCGGATAGGAAGGAGTCCTACCATATGCAAAATGGGACATGGCACATCCGACAAGCAGCCGACAGATTTGCCTGAAAGCAGGCAAATGCTCAGTATGCACTATATTGAACACATCTGATGCCGTGAGGCATTTTTTGTATTGTATTTCTAACTCTACTCCTTGTCTTTTCAGCATTTCATTTCTGTTTTAGGATTAGATTTACTTTTCATGTTATTAGATAGTTAATAAATGAAGAGCTTTTATCTTTCCTGTGCTTAATGTATATGCTGATTTTTTGGGATGGATGCTACTTATTTTTGTGTTGTATGGATGCAGATTCTGGATTCTCACATTCCTGCAAGCAGCAACGTGTCCCCAAGTAGAGCCAGATGTTGACCCCTACTGGTCAACTACCCATGCAGTGCACCCTGTTTTTCTTGACAGAAAGAAGCAGCACCTGATCAGCATGTCCGTGCCATCCTGCCATCATCAGCAGTTTGATCTTTTTTGATTGTAAACCCAGTCTGCATGTATTAACTGTAAATAATCTTAGCAGACATGAAGTCATGTATGTAATTTGCCTAGGTGGACCTAACTTTCTGATGATAATCTACGTCTCGGAAGGTTTTTTGTCTCACCGATCCACAGATCGGCAGAGTTTTCCTTCAAACCTGACCCCAAAGCCGGGATTGATTTTGTCATTAGAACTTTAGGAGAATCCTAGTGTGTTGATCTGCTAGATTATAGTTGTGTCGCAGAGCTGGGTGTTTTGTGAGGGTCTGTATTAAATGGGTTTGTCCCTTAAGATGTAATTTTGTAAAAGTCATGATGTAATGTGTCCTGAGGGTCGAGAAATGTTTTAAATCCCCTCATGAGTCCTAAGTCCTAGGTCCTAGGTGATGTTTCCGAAAGGGCTTAGTTCAGTGATCCATTTTAAAATGAATTAAAAAATTAAAAAATGAATAAAAATAATAAAATAATAAAAAATTAAAAAATGAAGCAAAAACCCTAACTAATAAAATAATAATATTTTAAGTTAATAAATCGACGGATGAGATCAAGAGATGTCTTGATCCTCATCAACAGTCGAGATCATTTCTACATGGATCACTCGAACTAGCCGTTAGGATCATTTCCTTTATATAGGGTCTTAGGGGGTCATTTCAATTCATCTGATCTGTGAGTCTGTACTGAAAAAGCTCTCTTGTAATCTGATTTTCTGGTTAATAAAAAGACTTTGGGGTCCAAATCGTGTTGGTGTTACTCTCTGGAAATGCTGTGAGATCTTTAATTTTCTGCATATTTCAGTTTTCAGCCATTAATCATAGCTTGTTTTTAGAGTAGTGTGAGCACAGGTATCTTGTTCACCTGCTAGGGTTTGAGGGCGGCTAGGGTTTCTGAAATAATGGCAGGTATCTCCATTATTTCCTGAGATCTAGCAGCTTTCTCTCTCTCTTCGCTGATGGTTGCTTGAGATGTGCAGGAAAGCATTTTTTGAAGGAAATTTTGTGGGCGTTCGGGGAAGTTCTCGGCTGAACCAGCCAACTCCCGCAAGCACTTTCTGTGCAGAGCCCAGCTGATTGTTCCCTGGGTTAATCATTAAGAGTTTCTTTTCTGTTTTACATTGAGAGATTTTCTTTCTGTTCACAGTGAAGTTCAAAATTTCTGATATACTGAAAACATTTCTGCTCTTATTGCCAAATCTGGCTGTTCAGGGGCCAAGTCTGTACATTGATTAGCTGATCTAGGGTTTCATATTTTGTTTTATGCAGTCTTCATTTAGAGTTTAGGGTTTGTAGTTTATCTTCTGGCATTTTTCATTAGGGTTTCTTCTGAATATCTGACTAGGGTTTTGCAGGTTCACGTACTTCTGTTCTGAGGTTGTGAAAGCATGTGCTAAAAACTGTGATGGACATTATTTCGTGCATCAGCACACTAGCCGGATAAAAGAGAATGTATTCAATCCGTCTGATCAGCAAACTAAAGCTGCTACAGTCAAGAAACCTGTTCATTCGAAAATGCATCACTGTCGGGGTATCTGATCCGCAGATAGAAATCGATCACTGCAGAATCGTTTATGTTAAGCTTAAAGTGAATCATGTTCTGGTTTCAAAGTGGCTGCAAATATTTTGATTCGGGGTGAAGTCCTTGAACGACAACGTGTTTCCCTCGATTGCACCTGCCAGGCCAGATAAGGATTACAGAAGCGTGCCAAAGTCTCCCTTTATTCGGATGAGCAAAGAACGTCAGCAAATTTTTGTTGATTACGTACGTGGGGAACAACTCATTTCTGGAGGGAGGAGATATCTGCAAACAAATTTTACACACGCTGCTCATTATCGTCGGCTGAGGCAAGGAGAGCTGTAACGTGCAGCGTATCTCAACGAGAGCTGTTGGCAACACTTCAGGGTCACATTTCCTATTCCGCCGTCGAACAGAATCACGAGCTACAGCAATCACCATTGACTGAAGTTGCTGCACATTTCTCTCCGTCGTCGACTGTCTCTCGCGTTTTCAAAAGGTATTGACATGACTGCGTAAGAAAAGCCATTCGATGTGAATCAATCCGAGGAAATCGAAGTCGTTTATGCAGCGTTCAGGTAATTTCGAACCGATCCATGTGTTTGCCCTCCGCTGTTATTCCTCTACGGTCATGACTTCTTTGTTTTATTAGTTCTGCGTTATTAGACGGGTTCGCGTATTTCGTTTAGGGTTTTGTTAGATATAGTTCTAGACATAGGTGATTTCCCTTTTTTTTTTTTGGTTTTGTTTAGATAAAAAAAAAAAAATCGTTTCATTTAGGATTAAAATTTTAGTATTTTGTTAATTCTTTAATTTTAGTTTAGTATTAAAAAGATGTATATATGTTAGATTTTAATAATAAATCGTTTGCCTTTAGGATTTTTTCTTATATAAAAAATTAAAAAAGTGGCATTCAGTTTTTAATTGTTATTTCTAGGATTTTGATTTTACAATTTTAGATTAATATTAGACTTTAGATTTAACTTTAGATTTTAATTAGATTTTTAGATTTTGGTTTTATTTTAGAAAAAAAAAAAAAAAAGAATTAGATTTTAGATTTAGTTTTAAAATTTTCATAGTTTAGATTTTTTAGTTTTAATAAAAAAAAAAAAAATTGGAAAATTATTTTTGCCAGATTTCAGTTGCTTTCACATTATATCTTTATTGCTGAGATCTAAAGTTTTTCAAGCCGAGATGCGAAATTGATATCTGGTTAATGGTTTATGATTCTCGTGGTGATTAAAAGCATTCATCTTTTCAAATTTTCAGTTGCCGGGTATCGTTTTGGTCATATGATTTAGCTGATGATAGATGGTTGCTATTCATGGTCCATGTTTCTATATCATTTAAAAAGTAATCACTTAAACATTAACTCCACAAGGCACTGGTCTGCTAAATTAACCAAATCATCGCGTGCTTTTTTTACATCGTGTCTCGTGTCTCCCAACCAACTGGTCGACAGTTGGTCACATCATCTCACAGGGTCTACCCCCCTTAGCCGCGGGAGACAGGCTCAAACGGAGGGATCAGGGATCAGAGTGACAGCCCCCGGTCTGAGCGTTGTTGTGCCAATCCGCGCGACAACATTTTTGGCGCCGTTGCCGGGGACAGAGTTTTTCTGTTCCTGGGGTTTCATCGACATTCATCTTCTCATCTTCTCATCTCTTATTTGAGCTGGCAGATTCAAATATTTTGGCATCTTTTCATCACATATCAGCAGCATCTCTTCGGTTTTGTTTCTTGTTTGGGTGGCGACTCCATTTTTCTCATTTTTCCCAGACAAGAATCTTTCCTCATATCTGCTTGTGGTTACTTTTTGGATCCTAGAATCAGATTCGTTGTTCAAGTGGCGACTCCACTTCTCTCATCTCTTAATTTTCTTGAGCAGAAATCTCTTTCTATCATCCATTTGATCCCTTGTTGTTCATCATGGATTATTCATGTAAGCCATGTCATTTTACTAATAATCTCCATGATCTTCCGAGAGAGGCCATTTCTAAATTATTTAAGTTCTCGGGTGATGATCCGGTCGCTGTTAAACGTCATTTAAACATGTTTACTTGTGTAAAGATCTTGTATTGTAGATTTCCTCAATACAATCATGAAGACTTCAAGATGCGTCTATTTGTCCATTCTTTAGAGGGTGATGCCTTGAATTGGTTTAATAATTTTCCTAATGATTTTTTCACTTCTTTACAAGACATTCTCGATGCTTTTAAAGATAGATATGATAGTCCAAACAGCTTGCCTTCTACCTCTAAAACTGTGCAAAAAGAAGAAAGTAATCATATTAAAGGTCAAGCTGTTGAAGAAAGAGTTCAAGATCAGAATATGTCATCAACCGGAACTATTGCAGATCAAGTTCATGATAGTGAAAAATCAGGGACAAATAATAGTGAAAGGGAAGAACAAAAGCAAATTATACAAGATCTAATGATGCTGGTAAGAAACATGGAAAGCAATCAAACTAGTCTTATCAATGATGTTAAAACTTTAGGCACCCACCTGGAAAAACGTAATAGGGAGTTGGAGGTCACGCAAAATCAGCATGCTAAGGAAATTGAGGCCATGAAAATTAGATATGAAACAGAAATTAGAAGCATGCAAAGCAAGATGTCAGTCTTAGAGGAAAATATGGTGACCATGAAAGCTGATCATGATAGGGAAATTGACTCTATGACATTCAATCATAACAATCAGTTGGCTGACATGCAAGCGAATCATAAAGAAGAAATAAATTTCATGCAGCATTGCTTGATGGACATAGAGGAAAAGAATGATAAAGTAATAAAACACATGCAAGAACACCATGCCATGCAAATCAGTGCTATAAGGGATGAATGCTCTAGTCAGATGGATGCCATTAGAATACAAGTTCAAAAGATTCAACAATGGTCAGATGATAAGAGAAACCAGGAGCCTTCTCATTTGCCGCAACAAGTTCCATCTTACTATGAGGAGGTCATTAGGTGGATAATTGAAGGTGATCCGGATAAGCCTAAAAACGATAAAAATCAGATGCAAGACACAAAAGGACTTAGCATGCATATCTTACACACTTCATCTGATAGTTTCGAAACAGAAAGTTCCAGATCATCAGTAATTCATCCTGCCAGAAAGAAAAAGCGCAAGAGGAAGAAAATGACAAGAAGATTTGACGCATCAGACGGCCGCGAGCAGCTTGATTTTCGGATAGGAAGGAGTCCTACCATATGCAAAATGGGACATGGCACATCCGACAAGCAGCCGACAGATTTGCCTGAAAGCAGGCAAATGCTCAGTATGCACTATATTGAACACATCTGATGCCGTGAGGCATTTTTTGTATTGTATTTCTAACTCTACTCCTTGTCTTTTCAGCATTTCATTTCTGTTTTAGGATTAGATTTACTTTTCATGTTATTAGATAGTTAATAAATGAAGAGCTTTTATCTTTCCTGTGCTTAATGTATATGCTGATTTTTTGGGATGGACGCTACTTATTTTTGTGTTGTATGGATGCAGATTCTGGATTCTCACATTCCTGCAAGCAGCAACGTGTCCCCAAGTAGAGCCAGATGTTGACCCCTACTGGTCAACTACCCATGCAGTGCACCCTGTTTTTCTTGACAGAAAGAAGCAGCGCCTGATCAGCATGTCCGTGCCATCCTGCCATCATCAGCAGTTTGATCTTTTTTGATTGTAAACCCAGTCTGCATGTATTAACTGTAAATAATCTTAGCAGACATGAAGTCATGTATGTAATTTGCCTAGGTGGACCTAACTTTCTGATGATAATCTACGTCCCAGAAGGTTTTTTGTCTCACCGATCCACGGATCGGCAGAGTTTTCCTTCAAACCTGACCCCAAAGCCGGGATTGATTTTGTCATTAGAACTTTAGGAGAATCCTAGTGTGTTGATCTGCTAGATTATCGTTGTGTCGCAGAGCTGGGTGTTTTGTGAGGGTCTGTATTAAATGGGTTTGTCCCTTAAGATGTAATTTTGTAAAAGTCATGATGTAATGTGTCCTGAGGGTCGAGAAATGTTTTAAATCCCCTCATGAGTCCTAAGTCCTAGGTCCTAGGTGATGTTTCCGAAAGGGCTTAGTTCAGTGATCCATTTTAAAATGAATTAAAAAATTAAAAAATGAATAAAAATAATAAAATAATAAAAAATTAAAAAATGAAGCAAAAACCCTAACTAATAAAATAATAATATTTTAAGTTAATAAATCGACGGATGAGATCAAGAGATGTCTTGATCCTCATCAACGGTCGAGATCATTTCTACATGGATCACTCGAACTAGCCGTTAGGATCATTTCCTTTATATAGGGTCTTAGGGGGTCATTTCAATTCATCTGATCTGTGAGTCTATACTGAAAAAGCTCTCTTGTAATCTGATTTTCTGGTTAATAAAAAGACTTTGGGGTCCAAATCGTGTTGGTGTTACTCTCTGGAAATGCTGTGAGATCTTTAATTTTCTGCATATTTCAGTTTTCAGCCATTAATCATAGCTTGTTTTTAGAGTAGTGTGAGCACAGGTATCTTGTTCACCTGCTAGGGTTTGAGGGCGGCTAGGGTTTCTGAAATAATGGCAGGTATCTCCATTATTTCCTGAGATCTAGCAGCTTTCTCTCTCTCTTCGCTGATGGTTGCTTGAGATGTGCAAGAAAACATTTTTTGAAGGAAATTTTGTGGGCGTTCGGGGAAGTTCTCGGCTGAACCAGCCAACTCCCGCAAGCACTTTCTGTGCAGAGCCCAGCTGATTGTTCCCTGGGTTAATCATTAAGAGTTTCTTTTCTGTTTTACATTGAGAGATTTTCTTTCTGTTCACAGTGAAGTTCAAAATTTCTGATATACTGAAAACATTTCTGCTCTTATTGCCAAATCTGGCTGTTCAGGGGCCAAGTCTGTACATTGATTAGCTGATCTAGGGTTTCATATTTTGTTTTATGCAGTCTTCATTTAGAGTTTAGGGTTTGTAGTTTATCTTCTGGCATTCTTCATTAGGGTTTCTTCTGAATATCTGACTAGGGTTTTGCAGGTTCACGTACTTCTGATCTGAGGTTGTGAAAGCATGTGCTAAAAACTGTGATGGACATTATTTCATGCATCAGCACACTAGCCGGATAAAAGAGAACGTATTCAATCCGTCTGATCAGCAAACTAAAGCTGCTACAGTCAAGAAACCTGTTCATTCGAAAATGCATCACTGTCGGGGTATCTGATCCGCAGATAGAAATCGATCACTGCAGAATCGTTTATGTTAAGCTTAACGTGAATCATGTTCTGGTTTCAAAGTGGCTGCAAATATTTTGATTCGGGGTGAAATCCTTGAACGACAACGTGTTTCCCTCGATTGCACCTGCCAGGCCAGATAAGGATTACAGAAGCGTGCCAAAGTCTCCCTTTATTCGGATGAGCAAAGAACGTCAGCAAATTTTTGTTGATTACGTACGTGGGGAACAACTCATTTCTGGAGGGAGGAGATATCTGCAAACAAATTTTACACACGCTGCTCATTACCATCGGCTGAGGCAAGGAGAGCTGTAACGTGCAGCGTATCTCAACGAGAGCTGTTGGCAACACTTCAGGGTCACATTTCCTATTCCGCCGTCGAACAGAATCACGAGCTACAACAATCACCATTGACTGAAGTTGCTGCACATTTCTCTCCGTCGTCGACTGTGTCTCGCGTTTCCAAAAGGTATTGACATGACTGCGTAAGAAAAGCCATTCGATGTGAATCAATCCGAGGAAATCGAAGTCGTTTATGCAGCGTTCAGGTAATTTCGAACCGATCCATGTGTTTGCCCTCCGCTGTTATTCCTCTACGGTCATGACTTCTTTGTTTTATTAGTTCTGCGTTATTAGACGGGTTCGCGTATTTCGTTTAGGGTTTTGTTAGATATAGTTCTAGACATAGGTGATTTCCCTTTTTTTTTTTTGGTTTTGTTTAGATAAAAAAAAAAAAAAAATCGTTTCATTTAGGATTAAAATTTTAGTATTTTGTTAATTCTTTAATTTTAGTTTAGTATTAAAAAGATGTATATATGTTAGATTTTAATAATAAATCGTTTGCCTTTAGGATTTTTTCTTATATAAAAAATTAAAAAAGTGGCATTCAGTTTTTAATTGTTATTTCTAGGATTTTGATTTTACAATTTTAGATTAATATTAGACTTTAGATTTAACTTTAGATTTTAATTAGATTTTTAGATTTTGGTTTTATTTTTTAAAATATAAAAAAAAAAAAAAAAAAAAAAAAAAAAAAAAAAAAATATTTAGATTTTAGATTTAGTTTTAAAATTTTCATAGTTTAGATTTTTTAGTTTTAATAAAAAAAAAAAAAAAAAAAAAATTGGAAAATTATTTTTGCCAGATTTCAGTTGCTTTCACATTATATCTTTATTGCTGAGATCTAAAGTTTTTCAAGCCGAGATGCGAAATTGATATCTGGTTAATGGTTTATGATTCTCGTGGTGATTAAAAGCATTCATCTTTTCAAATTTTCAGTTGCCGGGTATCGTTTTGGTCATATGATTTAGCTGATGATAGATGGTTGCTATTCATGGTCCATGTTTCTATATCATTTAAAAAGTAATCACTTAAACATTAACTCCACAAGGCACTGGTCTGCTAAATTAACCAAATCATCGCGTGCTTTTTTTACATCGTGTCTCGTGTCTCCCAACCAACTGGTCGACAATTGGTCACATCATCTCACAGGGTCTACCCCCCTTAGCCGCGGGAGACAGGCTCAAACGGAGGGATCGGGGATCAGGGTGACAGCCCCCGGTCTGAGCGTTGTTGTGCCAATCCGCGCGACAACAGGAACCATCGTGAAAACTCCGGCAGTTTCAGAAGCCATCGGGCGGTTTTCCCAAAAAATGCAGGCTATCATAAGAGAGCCTTCAATGTATTGGCCTTTGACGATTTGTAGATCAAAAATGTAAAAACTATCATTGACGGAACTACAGTCGCATAGAGACGCCACTGCAAACTTCGGTAGGTTATGCCCTCGAAAGACACGATGGTAATTCAGTCAACAAGCTTTTAACTTTTTCATTTTTGCCCCTTTTTTTTAATTTGAATTCATATAGTTTTATAATTTTCTTTTAGATACATATTCTTTTATACATATTAAAAACAATAATATATTCATAATAACGAATTATATATTAAATTTTATTTGAATATATTTTCTCATTAAAATTGTTTTATAAATAATTTATTTTCTTTATTTATATATATTAAAAAATAACATATTAATATGCATATTAAGTTCAATTAAATTTTATGTTAAATATAATAATGTTTATGTGTATATAAAGGATTACAAATTTAATAATTATAAATATATATATATTTGAATTTAATGGCTCTTGTATGGTGTGTGGGCATAAACTAATGATGGTGTTTTATGAATGCAAACTTAAAAAACAACAATTTGTTAATTTGAAGAGATAATTAAAGATGAACTTGAATATATGGTAAAAGCACAAAACGAATGACAATGATTTAGCTTTAATATATATATAAAAATGGATGATTTTGTGTCTATTATTAATTTTATTATATTTTTAATATTATTATATTTTTTGTACTTGTCGTATCCTTGCCGTATCCGGATCCGTATCCGTATCCGTATCCGAATCCTGGTAACTTAGCTTACATGTGATAGACCATGTATAATGAATGAATGTTCCTAGGGATGTTTCATTACTGAAATTCATCTTGACAAGCCATTTATCTTGCAAAATGAAGTATAAAATCTTTGAAGTTGCTTTTGTTGCTGCCCTAGTGCCAAGCAAGGTTGTCTTTGATGCCTTCTTGACCTAGAAAATTCAAAGGTCCATAGTCATAATTCTACCTGACTCCAATCTCCCCAAAGGATTAGGTATTGTTCCACCCAAAGGTGATCACCTTAAACCTATTTTCCTTCTCCCCTTTCCTCTTCTCTAGGTCTAGTCCTCTAGGTCACCCAGGGAATCAATTATGTCATGATCTAGCCATCCAAATACTTCGATTTTTAATCCCCAACTGTGTTGGTGTGTCCTCAAGAATCCCTCCAAACTTCATGAGACTCCAAAAACAGGATCTTGAGATATCGCAAGCCCTAGCTCAAAGACCGATTTTTGCTCTAGGTTTCCCTAGGCTAGTGTAGAATTTCCCACTGTAGATCAACAGATTATGCAATATACTAAAGAAAAATACTTGATCTACTTCTACAAACAAACTTGCAGAAGCTTAATCAATTTTAAGCAAGATCAAATAGAACACATATAACGGAGAATGAGAAATCAATCACACATGAACACAGAGGAATACTGTGGGGAAAGCCTCAACTCAAAACCTCAATATCTATATTATCATACAAGTAGAAATATGTTTGGATTACACAAAGCTTTAGCTCACAAGCTATCCATCTCTCAGTACAATCCCTTAATGCTGCTTAGAGAAAGAATAGACACAACATATGCCTTCCTCCAGTCCTCCAAGCCTCCTGTTTCCTTGAGCAGTTTCTCCTGGGTCCTCTGGCTGCCACCTGTGTGAATTGACCTCTCACACAACTCATCAAACTCAGAAGTAACTGTGCAATCTCCAAGGAATGAATTCCTTCTACATGCAAGAGATATCCTCAATGGAATATTCCTGCAACTGATAGTACATTGTCCCATCATCTGATCTCAACTGGGTCTCTGACTGAACTGACATGCATGAGTTATTTATGAGAGAATATTTAGTTATCTAAAGTGCAACAGTTACATGCATGCATGCATTAACTAACTGAACTCACAATTAGTTCCACAAACTGTTGGAACTAATCTAACTGGACTTAATTCAGTTAACTGAGCTAACTAATTACAACTCAAAGTACAACTCATCTTGATCTCCTTAATCAAGGGATAACTTCCTCAATCAAAGGGGAAACTATTGCATGTCTTCACATAGACTTCATGTTTGATTTTCTCCAACTAATTAACTCAAGATGAATTAATTAGTTATTTTTCAAACAACTACTAAAATCAAATTCGAATTTTAATTCTCAATTTTAGTTCAGGGACTAACTAAAATTGGAATGTATCCCGAAATGCTATTTATAGTAGTGCTATTTTTAGCACTTCTATATTTAGCATTTCTTGTTGCTATTTTCAACACTCCCTCTCAACAAGAAAGGGATTATCAGTCACCCCAATCCTGTCTCTGTGGAACTCGAACTTGCATTTTGACAATGCCTTAGTCAAAATATCTACATCCTGTTCCTCGGTCGAAACATACAGCAACAACATGATCCTCTTCACCACATAGTCTCGAAGATGATGATACCAGATATCGATGTGCTTGGACCTGTCATGAAATACTGGATTCTCAGAGAGTTTGATACAACTATGATTATCGCAATAGATCACAGTTGGATCCATCCTCTGACCAAACAATCCAACTAGAATTTTCCGCATCCAAATGGCCTCACATGCTGCCTGACTGGCAGCCATGTATTCAGCCTCTGCTGAGCTAAGTGCAACTGACCTCTGTTTCCTGCTGTACCAAGAAACTGCAGCTGAACCAAGGTTGAAAATTCCTCCTGAAGTGCTCTTCCGGTCTGATGGACTCCCTGCCCAATCTGCATCTGTGAAGCCCTGAAGCTTCACTCCCTTTGTCCGTTTGTACCACAATCCATACTGAGATGTGCCTCTGAGGTATCTCAGCACATGCTTCGCTGCCTTCCAAAACAGCTTGGTAGGCTGAACCATAGCTTGACTCATTTGGTTCACCGCAAAGCACAAATCTGGTCATGTGTTCACTAGATACATCAATGAACCCACAAGTTGCCGATAAACAGTAGCAGCTACTACCTCACCTGAAGTAGCATGCTCCTTCCTCCAGTTACCAGCTAGAGGAGAAAGCATGGGCTTGCACTTCTCCATGTGGAATCACCTAAGTATCTCATTGGCATACTTGCCTTGATACACAAACATTCCCCATCCTTCTGCCACACTTGCATGCCTAGAAAGTAGTGCATAAGACAAATGTCTTTCATCTCGAACTCTCTTGTAAGGTCCTCCTTGCAAGACTTGATCAACTGATCGTCACCTGTCAATATCAGATCATCAACATAAAGAACAAAGATCAATGGCTTACCTTCTACCATGATGTGGTAAAGGTTCGCATCTACTTCACTCTTGGTGAAGCCCAACCCGGTGAAATAGTTGTCAATCTTGTTGTACCAAGCACGAGGTGCTTGCTTTAGCCCGTACAAAGCTCTCTTGAGTCGGCACACATGCGACTCACGATCGAAGGTCTCAAAACCTTCCGGCTGCTCAATGTACACCTCTTCCTCAATCTTCCCATTGAGGAACGCAGTCTTCACATCCATCTGATGGATCTTCCAACCCATCTAAGCTGATAGTGCCAACATCGATCTGATAGATGAGTACCTTGCTACAGGAGCAAAAGTCTCATCATAGTTGATCCCCTCGACCTGTGAGAAACCATGGGCAACAAACCTTGCCTTATGTTTCTCAACATTGCCATCAACTGCTTGCTTTACCTTGTAAAGCCATTGGGAACTCACCACTGAATTGTCCTTCGGTCTTGGGACAACATCCCAAACACAGTTCCGAACGATGGAGTCGTACTCCTCCACCATAGCATCAACCTAGACTGGTTGTTGCACTGCTTCCTCGAATGAAGAAGGTTCGGTCTCTACACACTCCCCAACCAGGGCCATGTAACCAGTGTACCGCTCGGGTGACCTCCTCTGTTTGCGCTGAGAAGATGGTTGTCTCACATTCTCTCTTGCATCCAACATCAACCTGTCAGCTTCTGTAACGACCTATCTATAAATACAAAGAACACAAGCATAATAGCAGGTATACGGTACATGCATATGATAGCTACATATGCATGTGTCACATACACCGCACTAGTATTTTATACTAAATTGATTATAAGTGCTAAATACCATGACACTTCTTGGAATAGAAGTTCTACTTATTCATCAATATTGCGTAATGCATGGTTAGATCTTAAAAGAGGACTATACATATTATATGTTCCAAATTATTGACAACATTATATTAATAAATTAATAAAATAAATGTTAAATATTAATATAAGTAATTAATTAAAAAGGGGGATCCAAGTATAAAGTTTATAATGTTATATTTAAAACAAATATATATAAAACAATGTGATATGTTTTAAATGTTATAAAGTTATAATGATACGTTATAAAGTTATAATGATACAGGTATAATGTTTTAAACGTTATAATGTCTTAAAGATACATGTATACACCATATAATGGTCATATTAAAAAGAATAATTAATACATACCTTATGGTTTAAAACATAAAGGCGTATTCATTCACGACTGGAAGGAGGACCAGGAAGGGATGCGTAAGCACAGGCGTGTCCTCAGCAGGGTGAGCGGTGGTTGCAGATGGAAGGGCGGCCACCGCCAAGCCAGAGCATAAAAACCACGGGACATGGAATTCGGAGGGGGCACAGAAAAACCAGAAGGAAGAATTCGGAAGGAGAAGGGAATCAGCCATAGGAAGAGCTTGAGAGTTCTGAGGTTCTGGGCACAGGGGAACAGTCAGCTTCTGTTAAGAAGCTTACTGGATTGAGCAGCCAGGCTCTGCTCAGTCTGGCTGGGTGGATTCAGTCTCTTGGTAACTGTAGCAGCATAGCCGGAGGCATCTTCAACTGCAGGAGTACAGGTAGGTACCTCAACAGTCCCGTTAATTGATTTTGTCAGGTTTCTGTTGAAAATGTTACAGGTTCATGCTTTAAATCCCTTACTGTTTTCTGTACATCTGTTCACGGCTCTTACATATGGTATCAGATGGTTGTTCAAACCCTTTCGACCTCATAGGCCCTACGCATCGTGTAAATTTTCTATTGAACTGCTGCGTGAAAACTTTATCAAACAAAAATTTCCCTACTTTTGATCTGACCGACATTTGCAGTCGAATGGTAGAAACCGCAGTTCGAACCATAAGGCTTTCGATGTCACAGTGGCCACACGTCTGGAATTTTGGTGCCAAATTAATGCAAATACTATCTCAAAATGTTAGCTGGAGGACCACTCAAAACATCCTAACTTAAGCGTCTTAGGCTACGGTTCTCATTTTTAATTAAAATGGATTCAGGCGGCGTTTAAATTAAATACCTAGAAGCGATTTTTCTTTACGGTCGCTACAGGGCAAGCCTGTAAATTCAATTCACAAACTCTTCTCGGAGTCATCTGGATAGTTTCGGTAGCCCCCTGTTTATTCATTCGATGCAATTTCATTTATTGAATTCGTAGATTCATTGCAGCTAGTCTCCTTTTTTATCTGGTGTGTTCCGTCCTGTCTTCCACCAGTTGACTCAAACTTATCGCAAGGCAATCCAAGTAGTCAAAATGCAGCAACGTCAAAACTCGCGGCCTGGATAGCGGCGAGATAACTTAAAAGTGTTTAATAAGAGCCAGAAAAGCTATCTACCCAAGGCCACGGCTTTGTCGAATTCCGACAAGTCAAAGCCGGTTCCGGGCGGCACTGGGCAAAATTATGATGAATCGGGAAACCGATTGGTAATGACCTCTTTAGGGCAAAACAGTGATAGAAAACCTGTGAATTATAAGAATGGGGGAGATGGTAAATCGAGTTTAGAAAGTAACTCTAGACAGGAGTGGCGGGGCAGCAGCGGCAATGGAAAAAAAAATGTCCAGCGATAAGGGCAGGTTTGTGAAGTATTTGCCTCAAGATGATGTCGTTGCAGCAGGTTTAGGGGTTGAAGATGGGGGTTTGAATCCAGAAGAGACTCAGGGAGTAGCCGACCTTTGAACCAGGAGCTCCGCGCTTTGTTGGGGATGAAGGCGAGGGAATTCTGGAGAACAGCACCATCAACGTTTCGCTTTACCATCACACGGCCCGCAACAGTCAAATCTCGATCAAACCAGGTGTGCCATAATCCACCCCCATATAGTTGAACACCTGTTTCCCTGTTCCATGCTTATTCAATGATCGAAATGTGGCACTGCAGACTGATTTATTGGAGATCAGATATATTAGTAACCATCCGCATTTTTTAGTTTGGTCTGAAAACTGTCTTTATTGTTAAAATTCTGAGCTATATAGGATCGTATTGTGCCCAGCGAGGAGGCCGGGCATGCATCGCACCTGAGTCATAAGTGCCCCAGTGGCATTTTAGGGGCTCTAATGTGATTATTTTTAAAATTACCGTCCATTAAAAAGGAGCCACAAGCTTGAGATTTTTTATAAAGTTCTTTCAGGAATAAGATGTGGCTGTGAATTCTTCCGCCAAAGATCTATCAAATAGAATTCAGTTATTTGCATATGAAAACAAAGGCTTAGCATACGAGACCATTTAAAATGCCAGATTTATCAACGAGTTGAGTACTCTTTGCAAACCACTGACATCATAGCACCTCTCAATCTGATACAAACTTCTGTAATATGAATTTACTTGACAGCTGTTGCCAGAACAGGTATAAGATGGGCTTGTTTATCAACCTTAAATCCATCATTCACTAGCCGTTTGCCATATTCATCATAAATAAATTGATCTTCTGTTTTACATTTAGAATATTCCAAAAATTAATGTGATTTGGTTACATTAATTGAGTTGGACCCTTGTATCATTTCCTTGATGATTTGGTGAAATCGACTACGTATGTGTAATAGGAAACCCATGCAAACAGATATGGGTGTGCAGCCCCGTAAAATTGTTCATGCTTTATGCATAGATGGTAGCCAAGAAATATTAATAAAGTTCATTTAAACACATCATTTCCAATAGAATTGATGTCCAATCGATGGCTTGTAAAAAGACAATGATCAGCTAGGTATTATAATATTGATTGGCTGGTTGGTGCTTCTCGATCCACTAATAGTCATTTCCAAAACAACAATAACTCCTCATATGCATCTTGCAGGCATGAAAGTTGCATTCAATGCAACTAAAAACTCATAACACATATACGGGATGTTGTATGCAATTGTTTATTTGTTTTAATAGATACACTATGTCTGTTAAAGAGTATATTTAGTTGATTTTATTTGGTATTCGACTGAAGGCTTGTGGGACTGAATGCATGCAGTGGAACATCAGATCTGTAATTCTACATATTGTGTAGAAATGCTCAAACATATTGTTGCAAAGCCTAGGATATTAAATGCCCTTGACTAAAATTGTATTTAATGGTGCTGAGATAGACAAGCACCATTACTAAATAAAGACTAAGTGGGAAAAGCTGAATGGAGGGTTTCTCTGGCCAAACCTTTGGCCAAGAATGTTATAGAAAGACTAGTAATCAATGAACAAATCTCCTTACAACCTACATTTTATGTACAATTGACTATTGATCTGAATTTAACCTTCAGTTTGACCCCCAACCTACATTTATGGTATGGTAGACTGCTGAACTGTATCTCTTCTAGATTTTAATGATGACATGTCTATGGTAAATTTCCCGGCTAAAGGTCAAACTGATATGGAACCAGAGCAATCCTTCATTTATATATATTATAGGTTTAATTCATATCTGAGTAATATATTCAAAAATATAAATATGTATGCCCTTCTTTAAAGGTAATACCTAGATTGAGGTGTGACGGGTATGTTGCCGATGTTCATTGTAATGAGGCATTTAACATTTTCATTTTGTGAATGTTATTTAGTAATAAATTTTAGATGATCTACCTTAGGAGTTAATGACCATACACTTCTGCATTATTTCATATTAGGATAGAATACCCTGCATTAGGACAAGGAGGTCGCGAGACCACCCTCCTTGACCTCGGTACCAGTAAGATCTGCCTAGTAGATAAAAATAGCAAAAACTATACCCGTTTATGAATGTGAAGTTGCAAAAGAAAATTATATGTTAAATTCGATTGTCTACCTCAAAATTTTTATAGAATTTTATTATGTATATAGGAACCATTACAATGGTAAAGACATATGAGCGACGACGACGTGACCGGGCAGCATCACCGTCATTAATGCCGCCACCGTCGCCATCATCATCCCCATCGCCACCACCATCACCATCGTCACCACCAAGACCATTATCAACATTAATTGCCCCAGCACCAAGAGTTGACCGTGATAATGAACTCATTGGAAGCCTTACTGGAGACATTAAAAGAATCAACTAAGGGTAAGACCAAAGAGGAGTTTCGACCTTTAGCTACCAGTTCAGCGGAACCAAAGAATTTTGAGCCCAAAAGATCAAAAGAAGACATTTCTAGGGAGCTTCAGAAAATTAGACTCCCAGAATTCTCAGGAGGTCGAGCAGGTGAACGCGCTGAAGCATGGTTAGAAGGAATGAACAGATGCTTTAGATTAAGAGAATATTCTTCTTCGGCAAAAAAAAAAATTGTTGTATTTCAATTAAAGGAAAGTGCCTTGATTTGGTGGGGAAATCTGGAAAAGCAGCTGCACCTTACATCGGATAATGTCCCTTGGGAACTATTTGAGGAAAGGTTCCACGCAAAGTATTTACCTCCATACTTTCAACAACAGCGAGCCAAAGCCTTTCATACATTAATTCAAGGAAATAAAACAGTGGAAGAGTATGAGATAAGGTTTATGGAGCTTGTAAAATACATTCATTACTTAGATTATGATGAACGTCAAGCTGAACGCTTCATATTTGGGTTAAATCCTCACATTAGAGCCTTGGTAAGCATGTGGAAACCATCATCAGTAGCTGAGGCAGTTGAATGTGGTCGTTATGCAGAAGAACACCTTGGAATGAAAAAAGATATAGGGCCAGCAGAACCTTTACAATCAGGATTTCCAGGAAAGACTCCTTGAAACTTCTTCAGAGGAGGTAGCTCGAGGCCACCTTATGGTAACAGGTTTACCCCAAGAAATATAGGAACAAGAGCTTCCATGGCAGTAAACACTATAGCCGCAGAATCATCAAACACCAGTCCATGGACATCTCGAGGGACTGCCAGTAGAGGAAGAAATTCGAGAGGAATCAACATGAGAGGACGAAGCTCGTTCTCTAGAAATTCACGTCCTGATTCAAGAGGATCAACGCAGCTTAATTGTTGGGGATGTGGGGGACCGCATTTTCAATGTGATTGTCCAGAAGCTTCATCGAATATATTGCATAGGACTGGAAAGGAACCAATATCAAACAATCGAGGTAATCATAGAATTCATGCAGTAGTCAGCAACGACCAAGCAACGCATCAATCCACTGTAGTGGAATCTTCAGGTATTATCAATGGTATAAAACTCAAAATCTTATTTGATACTGGTGCCACAGATAGTTTCATTTCATCATATGCATTAAACAAATGTGGGTTGGCAGCTCGCAGACAAAATGATTTCAATCAGGTGGAAATGGCCTCAGGAGAACTCCAATCTATGGGCTTAAGTGTGGATCAATGCAAAATTGACCTAGGGGTCTGTACGACTAAACTGAAAGTTTATGTCACAGCCTTGGGAACTTATGATCTTATCATAGGTATGGATTGGCTAGAAGCTCAGCAAGCTTGGGTAGACTGTTATGGGAAAAGAATTCTAGGTATAAATGATGAAGGAGAAGTAATCCAAATTCAAGGAATCAAGAGGAAGGTATCTTTAAGCTACATATCAGCAACGAAAATGATGCGTTGTTTAAGGAAAGGCTGTCAGGCTTATGTAATTCAAGAAGTAAGCGAAGAAAAAGGACCATCCTTAGGACAATATCCGGTGTTAGCCGAATTCCCAGATGTATTTCCAAAAGAACTACCAGGATTACCCCCGGTAAGAGAGCTGGATCTCATTATTGAATTAAAACCAGGTACCCGACCAATCTCTAAAACGCCTTATAGAATGATAGCTTCAAAACTTCAAGAATTGCAAATTGAATTGAAGGAACTACTGGATATAGGGCATATTCGGCCCAGTACATCACCTTGGGGCGCTTCGGTAATTTTTGTGAAGAAGAAAGATGGATCTTTAAGATTATGCATAGATTATCGAGACTTAAATCGAGCTACTGTAAAGAATCAATACCCTATGCCTCGAATTGATGATCTTTTCGATCAAATGAAAGGAGCTGCTATCTTTTCAAAAATTGATCTTCGATTAGGCTATCATCAGCTAAGGATTTCTGAAAATGATATTTCTAAGACTGCATTCCGGACACGTTTTGGACATTATGAATTTACTGTGGTACCATTTGGATTAACAAATGCACTAGCAGTATTCATGAATCTTATGAACAGTGTTTTCCGCGAATATCTTGATCAATTTGTACAAGTCTTTTTAGATGATATTCTCATCTATTCCAAGAATAAGAAAGAGCATGAAGATCATTTACGGATAGTATTGTCCTGCCTTAGAGAATGTCAATTGTATGGAAAACTATCCAAGTGTTCATTCTTTCAGGAAAGGATTCATTATTTAGGTCATATCATATCAGGTGAAGGGATTTCAGTAGATCCTGAGAAGGTAAAAGCGATCATGGAATGGCCAATACCGAAAAATGCACATGAGATACGAAGCTTTATGGGTTTAGCCGGTTATTACCGAAGATTTGTGGAGGGATTCTCCAAAATCACAAAGCCGATTACAACCCTTCAGCGTAAAGGTGTTAAGTATGAATGGACTGAGGAATGTAATAAAGCATTCTCTGAACTCAAAAGACTACTCACCAGTGCACCAATCCTAAGAGTCCCAGATATGGACAAAGATTTTACGGTATGTACTGATGCATCCAAACAAGGGCTGGGTGCAGTGTTGATGCAGGATAGAAGAGTGATAGCATATGTTTCCAGAAAGTTAAAACCTCATGAAGAACTCTATGCTACTCACGATTTAGAATTAGCCGCTGTAGTGCTAGCTTTAAAGATTTGGAGACACTATCTAGTGGGACGAAGTTTTACACTTAAAAGCGACCATCAAAGTCTACAATATTTGTTCACCCAAAGAGACTTAAATGCCAGACAAAGGCGATGGAGTGAATTCCTAAGTGAATATGACTTTGGAATATCATACATTAAGGGAAAAGAAAATGTAGTAGCAGATGCTTTAAGCAGAAGACCTCGGATATTTTCTCTCATACCCATTAAAGTAGACTTAAGACAACGAGTACTGGAACATCTTATAAAAGATAGCTGGTATTTAAAGGTGAGATCGAGTCTTGAGGGTAAAAAGGCAAAAGAATCTAAATTTGAGGGATATGAATTAGAAAACGATGGAATCTTACGATTCCATGGAAGGATGTATATTCCTGATAATAAGGATCTTCGAGACACTATCCTTGGGGAAGCCCACAGAGCAGTATATTGTGCTCATCCCGGAGTAGGGAAAATGTATACGGATACCAAGAAACTCTTCTTCTAGTCAGGCATGAAACGTGATATCACTCAATTTGTTGCAAAGTGTTTGGAATGTCAGCGAGTAAAAGCAGATCATTGTCACCCTGCAGGTCTCTTACAACCTCGTGACATTCCTATGTCTAAATGGGAGATCATTTCTATGGATTTTATCATTGGGCTACCTCTTACTTCTCAAAGACACAATGCCATTTTGGTAGTAGTGGATAAATTAACAAAAAGCACCCATTTCATTCCTGTAAGAGATACTTACAATGTTGCTGACGTAGCTCGAGTATTCATAAATGAAGTTATCAGATTTCATGGAGTACCTAAGAAGATTATATCCGATAGAGATTCGCGATACACTTCTAGATTCTGGACTTGCATGCAGACAACCTTAGGAACTCAACTAAATTTAAGCACTGCTTACCATCCTGAGACTGATAGGTAAACAGAAAGAGTAAATCAAGTACTTGAAGATATGTTGCGAATGTATGTTATGGATCAGCAATCACACTGGGAAAATTATTTACCCTTAGTCGAATTCGCATACAATATCAGCTACCACAGTTCGATTGGAATGCCTCCATTTGAAGCATTATACGGCAGACCTTGCAGAACACCATTAAGTTGGGACAGGTTAGAAGATCAAGTGATAATAGGACCAGAATTAATTCATGAAATGGAAGAACAGGTAAGACAAATTAGACAATGAATAAAGGAAGCACAGGATAGACAAAAGAGTTATGCTGATGCTCACAGAACTGATAGGAGGTATGAAGTAGGGGATCAGGTTTTCATCTGCATCAAACCAAATAAAAGTACAATTCGATTCAAAAAAGGGACAAAGTTGTCACCCCGATTTATTGGACCATTTAAAGTCGTGGCAAGAATTGGACCTGTTGCCTATCATCTTGCCCTGCCACCTCACCTGCATAGAATTCATAATGTATTGATGTTTTTGTATTAAAACATTATAGAGCTGATCAATCTCATAACCTTCATTGGAAGGAATTGCAGGTATCGGACGAGGGAGTCGTATCGGTCGAACCATCACGTATACTGGAACGTAGGGTTCGACAGCTCAAGAATTGCCTGGTGGACCAAGTTAAGGTCCAATGGGACAAATATAGTCCTGGATCAGCTACTTGGGAAAATACAGAGGACATATGTCAAAGATACCCTAATCTATGTCAATTTTGAAGAACTTTAAACTATGTTTAGTATATATTTACTTCACTGCAATCAGAGACTCAGAACCATTTTTGAATGATTATATATAAACGTGAAATTTTGTGACATAATATATGTTTAACTTCTGCTGGTACATGGATACCACAACGATATATGTTGTTGATCTTACTAAATTATAGTTGTCAAAGTGAAGTTTAAGACAGTTAAATGATTTTATTTCTGATAGGAAGTAAGATATTATAAATCTGTTTTATTTATACATGTCAATATTATCAATGGAATAGAAATCAAGGAATAATTACATTTTAAATAAAATTCAAATGACATGCATAGAATATGGCAAAATATGTTATACTGTAGTGACATATGTGAATAATACATGAGTTATTAACTTATTTTGAATATGCTGATGCACATTTTATGAATGCATGGATAAGTGTATGATTGCAGATAATAAACAGTTACCAGGATGACCACGTGATGACAGAACCTCAGTACAATTAAAGCTCAAAGTGATTCTATGATAGGGTATTAGCCCTAATTCTACTGGGAGGGGTGGAGGTGTTGCCCACCGTTTATCCTCTGAACCCTGGAGTCATGGGAGGATTGTGCGAATCACGCTCCCCTAGACGTGCGATGATCACTGCCGGATGCCTACTGGGAATTAAGTCGGTATAACTGACGCTGTCACCTTAGAGTTCATGAATGGTTAGGTCAGTAAAAGTGACGCCATGGCATACTCCAATAGAGGACGGATAGGATGGGAGCGGAAGAGATTAGGAAGGATAGGATGATTTTAGAATAGCTTGGGAACCTGGATAGGGCAAGGCATGACCATTAAAATCATAAACCTAAAACACTAATTTTATAGTCTCTTTATATTAAAATAAAAATTTTAAAACCTCAGTTTATAAACCTAAGAAGGATGTACTAATTACTATCATAAGTAATCAGATAAGATAAAAACTCTAACTTCGGGACGAAGTTTTCTGAAGGGGGAGTGTATGTAACGACCCATCTATAAATACAAAGAACGCAAGCATAATAGTAGGTATACGGTACATGCATATGATAGCTACATATGCATGTGTCGCATACACCGCACTAGTATTTTATACTAAATTGATTATAAGTGCTAAATACCATGACACTTCTTGGAATAGAAGTTCTACTCATTCATCAATATTGCGTAATGCATGGTTAGATCTTAAAAGAGGACTATACATATTATATGTTCCAGATTATTGATAAAATTATATTAATAAATTAATAAAATAAATGTTAAATATTAATATAAGTAATTAATTAAAAAGGGGATCCAAGTATAAAGTTTATAATGTTATATTTAAAACAAATATATATAAAACAATGTGATATGTTTTAAATGTTATAAAGTTATAAAGATACGTTATATAGTTATAATGATACGTTATAATATTATAATGATACAGGTATAATGTTTTAAACGTTATAATGTCTTAAAGATACATGTATACACCATATAATGGTCATATTAAAAAGAATAATTAATACATACCTTATGGTTTAAAACATAAAGGCGTATTCATTCTCGATTGGAAGGAGGACTAGGAAGCGATGTGTAAGCACAGGCGTGTCCTCACTAGGGTGAGCGGTGGCTGCAGATGGAGGGGCAGTCATCGCCAAGCCAGAGCATAAAAACCACGGGACATGGAATTCAGAGGGGGCACAAAAAAACCAGAAGGAAGAATTCGGAAGGAGAAGGGAATTAGCCATAGGTAGAGCTTGAGAGTTCTGAGGTTTTGGGCATGGGGGAACAGTCAGCTTCTGTTAAGAAGCTTACTGGATTGAGCAGCCAGGCTCTGCTCAGTCTGGCTGGGTGGATTCGATCTCTCGAGAACTGTAGTAGCATAGCCGGAGGCATCTTCAACTGCAAGAGTACAGGTAGGTACTTCAACAGTCCCGTTAATTGATTTTGTCAGGTTTCTGTTGAAAATGTTACAGGTTCATGCTTTAAATCCCTTACTATTTTCTGTACATCTGTTCACGGCTCTTACAACTTCCCTTGAGCGTTTCCGCCCATTTCTGAAAGACACTGCATGAGTGGATGTCTCCACTCCCGGATCCTCTGCATGCGGCTGCTCCGCATTAGTCTGAGGCTCCTCCTCCTTAGGAACTAAAAGTTCCTCCTCTGCATGCAACTCTAGCTCCCTCTCAAGTGATACTCACATGGCTTTCTTCTCGTCGAACTTCAGATCTCTGCGTACCATTGTCCTATGACTGGTAGGCAAGAACACCCGATAGTTGTGGGGTGTATTAGTGTACCCCCAAAGTATCCCCAACTCCGCTGTTGGATATAGCTTCTTCCGAGCATCTTTGGTCACATGGCAATAAACCGATGATCCAAAGATCCTGAAGTGACTCACATCTGGGCTCTTCCCAGAAAAGGCTTCCATTGGTGTCTTCATTCTTAGTATACGATGCTGGCCTCTATTCTGCAAGTATACAGATGTATTGCATGCCTTATCCCACAAATGAAGTTGTAGGCTTTGGTCATGCAACATCGCTCGATCTGCTCCCACAATCGATCTGTTCTTCCTTTCGACCACTCCATTCCGCTGTGGGTTATCGGGTGCCGTCAACTCCCGTTTAATTGCTTCTGCTGCGCAAAAGTCCTTAAACTGTTGGGAGACATACTCTCCACCATTGTCGCTTTGCAAGGCCCTTATTTTCTTTCCAGATTCTTTCTCTACCAAGGCTTTGAACTCACAAAACCTTGAGAAGGTTTGATCCTTCTTCTGCATAAAGTAGATCCAACATCTACAAGAAAAATCATCAATAAAAATAACATAGTACCTTTGTTTAGCGGTGGAGGCTATAGAGAATGGTCCACACACATTTGTATGAACTCGCTCCAGGATTTCTCCAGCTCTACTGTCTCGATCCTGAAAGGAAGATTTCGCATACTTACCCAAGGTACAACCTTTGCATGTATCCATTTGCTCCAGTTTTCCCTTGGGAAGTCCGGTAGAAATCTGCTGCATGATCTTCAAGGCCCCATGGTGCAAGTGGCCCAATCTTCTATGCCATAGCTCGCCAACATCTTGGCTTTG
This sequence comes from Pinus tabuliformis, assembly GCA_031772625.1. Classification (NCBI taxonomy): domain Eukaryota; kingdom Viridiplantae; phylum Streptophyta; class Pinopsida; order Pinales; family Pinaceae; genus Pinus; species Pinus tabuliformis. Next base: position 244,075,396 of record CM062804.1, read on the forward strand.
CACCAACTCTGCTTTGGAACTCAATGCAGCACAGTCATCTACCTCTAGCTTGTAGAGATTCTTTACTCGAATCCCAATCCTCTTGGTCTATCCAGTGCCGATATGCCTCAGGAATGCCTTTCCTTTACTAAAGACTACATCATAGCCTTTGTCTTCTAGCATAGCGACAGACACAAGATTCTTCTTCAGACCTGGTACATACTTTACATCAGTCAGGGTGAGAGGAGCTCCATGCTCCCTCTGAAACACAACCGTACCTTCACCTGAAACACGATACTTTCCATCATCGCCCATCTCGATCCACATCTGGAGATCCTTCTCCTCCAAGGTACTGAAAATATTCTTGTCGTCGGTCATGTGGAATGAAGCTCCACTGTCCAAGTACCAAACACATCCCACCATTGATGAAACCATGCATGCAATGACGGTGAAATCCAATTCGAACTATGAGGCCAGTGCCTCACCATCTGATCCCTTCGAGGATCCCTTCTTGGATTTCTTCTGTGGACAATTCATAGCATAATGGCCCACCTCATGACAATGAAAGCATCTCACTTTCTATTTGTCAATCTTCTTCCCACCATGGGAAGAACTGGATTTGGAATGGAATGCCTTCCCTTTCCCTTTCCTCGCCTTACTCACTAAGGCTAGATTTTCTTCATCATCTTGCTTTGATGAAGATCCATCTCTAGTGCTTCTCCTTATCTCCTCCTGCATCAGATTTGACCAAAGTCGTTCCCAATCTGGCAGTTTCTCTCTTCCATTTACCGAGTCTTGGTAGCTATGCGAGCTCTTATGAAGATCGAGAGCAAGACTCACCATGTCATCATCAGTTGTCGTGATCCCTACACTTCCAAGCTCATCCCTGCAAATGGTGAGCTTGTTCAGATATGTAGAGATCATGTCGCCCTTTTCACACTTGATTTTCTGAAGCTTGTCTTTCAGCACCAGCTTCCTCTGATCACTGTTGTTCTGATATAGATCCTTCAATATTTTCCACATTGAAAACGGTGTCTCCTTCCCATGGAGACTCGAGACTATGTGGTCTTGAACTCCCTCCAGAAGAATCCTCCTTGCTCTAGCCACACATTTCTTCCATTCCGCCAATTCTTGGGCATTAGCAGCTGCTGGCTTGGGGACTTCTTGATCAATGAAGTCCTTCAAACCGTTGTCCTCTAATACTGCTTCCATGCGATCCTTCTAGGCTATATAATTCGAGTTGCCATCAAGGGCATACTCGAATCTCAAACCGTTGAATGCCATTGGTGAAATTTGAGATGTGATAAAAATTCGAATTCTATAATCAGGAATTTCAAACTTCGAACTTCTCCCTTCTTTGTATACTGTTCTTCGCTTTGATCACTTTTGCTCCAATACCATATAGAATTTCCCACTGTAGATCAACAAATTATGCAATATACTAAAGCAAAATACTTGATCTACTTCTACAAACAAACTTGCGGAAGCTTAATCAATTTTGAGCAAGATCAAATAGAACACATATAACAGAGAATGAGAAATCAATCACACATGAACATAGAAGAATACTCTGGGGAAAGCCTCAGCTAAAAACCCCGATCTCTGTATTATCATACAAGTGGAAATATGTCCGGATTACACAAAGCTTTAGCTCACAAGCTATCCAGCTCTCAGTACAATCCCTCAGTGTTGCTCATAGACTGAATAGTCCAGTCCTCCAAGCCTCCTATTTCCTTGTTTCTCATGGGTCCTTTGGCCGCCACCTGTGTGAATTGACCTCTCACACAACTCATCAAACTCAGAAGTAACTGTGCAATCTCCAAGGAATGAATTCCTTCTGCATGCAAGAGATATCCTCAATGGAATATTCCTACAACTGATAGTACACTATCCCATCATCTGATCTCAACTGGGTCTCTGACTGAACTGACATGTATGAGTTATTTACGAGAGAATATTCAGTTATCTGAAGTGCAGCAGTTATATGCATGCATGCATTAACTAACTGAACTCACAATCAGTTCCACAAACTATTGGAACTAATCTAACTGGACTTAACTCAGTTAACTAAGCTAACTAATTACAACTCAAAGTACAACTCATCCTGATCTCCTTAATCAAGGGATAACTTCCTCAATCAAAGGGGAAATTGTTGCATGTCTTCACATAGACTTCATGTTTGATTTTCTCCAACTAAGTAACTCAAGATGAATTAATTAATTATTTTTCAAACAACTACTAAAATCAAATTTGAATTTTAATTCTCAATTTTAGTTCAGGGACTAACTAAAATTGGAATGTATCCCGAAATGTTATTTATAATAGTGCTATTTTTAGCACTTCTATATTTAGCATTTCTTGTTGCTATTTTCAACAGCTAGTACCTCATAGTAAAAAAAAATAGCACCTCTAAGTGAAGATCTTTTCTTTGATCCCCTTCTCTTCGTTGTTTAGGTCAAGCTCATCATTGGTTGCTAAATTCCCTCCTATTGACCTAACCTAGGTCCACTTGGTTTCGTGTGGTCCCATATCTTATCAAAGTCAACTCTTCAAAAACCACTTGGGAAACCAAGTTCCACAAGGATTTTAGGGTTTAGGAAGCTCCTTTGCAAGTCACACTCCCTAAGACAGGCCCTCGAATCCCTATTCCCCTATCCTAGAGAACCTTGCACCTTACTTAAAAAGCAAGCAAGTCCCACTCTTGAGTCTCTCCTAAGAAAGGGTCATCGAGGTCACTTCACATCCACCTCAATTGATCCATCCTTCATAAGTGATTGTATATATATCGAGTCTCCTCCTATCGATGAAAGTATGTAAAGAGTAGGAAGCTTTAGCTATAGTGACAGTGGGCTTTAGCTTCATTGTTGCTCTTGACTTAGCAAGTGTTTTTTATTTATGGTAGCATCGGATGTGCTTTAAGCCTCAAAATTTGCAAGGTGGCTATGTTAAGTTATGGTATGTTCTATGCTTAGAGCAGTTTACCTCTTTTTATTATTATTATCCACAGATTAGCAATCACATGTATATTAAGTAAAGTGCATATAGAACATTAAACGATCGACAGAAAATAATCCAAGACAAGAGACACAAGATGTGGCGGCTAGCCAGGGACAAACCCCAATATGGGGAAACCCTTTGATCAAATCTTCTTTTATCTTCAATAATTCAGCAAAGAGAAATAGTACATAAATCTGATTTACATCAGCAGCGGCAAACCCTAGATCAACCCTCAACTAGGGCAGACAATATCTTGCAAACCGACCGTCGATCAGCTTGATTCCTTCACCAAAAAATGCGGCCTTCTGAGGAGAGTTAGTTCCACCTACAGTGCAGTTCTGAGAGAGAGAAAGATGGTCGACGCTAGTCAAACTTCCGATCTGTAGTTGTAGCCCTAATTCTGCGTCCTTCCTTCCACACGTGTGAGAGAAGAGTCCCTTTTTGCGCAGTAGGAGAAGAGCCTTTTTCCTGCGCAGGAAAGAGAGAGATGTGATGAGAGAGTGTGTCCAAATGAGGAAAAGACCTCCTGTATTTATATACAAATGTTGATGATTGAATAGATGCGACTATTGGGCTTCTGAGCCTACATGATTTGCTGGTCGGCTTGATAATTATTCCATAATCAAAATAAATTCATATCTCCATAAATACTTATCAGAATCGGATGATCTTTAGATCAATCCTACTCCTCTAGACGAGAGGAATCTAATAAAAATATTATCAGCCATGAATAAGATGACCCACATGGAGTTTGGCCCTAGTTGCCAATTTTAACACTCCCTCTCAACTAGGGAGAACTCCACTTGCAATTCGTCTGTCGGTCGCTACTATTCATCCATCAAATGCCTGCCTTGTACAGCTTGACCCCTGCTCTACTCTGCTCTATTCTGCCTGCTCTGCTCTGTTCTGATCTGCTTTGCTCTGACTCTTTCTAATCTGCTCTGCTCTACTTTGTTTGAATTATGAAGAAGAAGAAATGATGGAGGATGTATCATACCATCCTCCACTGACTCAAAGTCAGTCTCAGAGTGTGTACCACTAGTCCCAGACCAGTCCTCAACCGACCCGAAGTCGGTGTCATAGTGGGTACAACTCCTACTAGTCCTAGACTAGTATCATTGATCCCAGATCAATGAAGGTCATCCTAGCATAGGGAGTACGGTAGATACAACAATGCGTCCATCGGTACTACTATGGTCCCTATCCTCATTTCCTTGCTCATTGATCAGATGAGAGGTACTTCCCATGAGTCCCAGACTGCATGGGTAAGATGCCTCGACAGGAGAACTAATCAATCCTGTCCACAAGAGAGCGAATCATCATGTCCCACAAGAGAGCGAATCATCTTGTCCACAGGAGAGCGAATCATCTTGTCCATAGGAAAGCGAATCATCCTATCCACAATCGCCATGGAGAACACATCATCCAGGCCTCACAAGAGAACTAATCATCCTGCTACACAATCGTCATGGAGAACACATCATCCAGACCTCACCGGAGAACTAATCATCCTGCGACACAATCATCATGGAGAACACGTTATCTAGACCTCACAGGAGAACTAATCATCCTACTACATAGTCACCATGGGGTGTCACAGGGAAAGTTTTGATTCTTTTACCCTGTACACGTACACCACCAGGGGATGGTGAGTCACCCTGTGGTCATATGTCGCTCCAAGAAGTACCCCGCACCCCCCCCAGAGCTCCAAGAGCTCCATACATCATACAGGACCCTCATCAAAGGGTTTCTGAATGACACCAAGTCGTTCTCGGAAAGTCAAAAATTTGACCTTTCCTAGGGGCTTTGTCAAAATGTCAGCGACCTGTTCATCTGTACCGATATGTTGGAGACTTATAGCTCCACGCTGCACCATATCTCGAATATAGTGGTACCTGATATCGATATGCTTGGAGCGATCATGAAATACAGGATTCTCTGATAAACGAATCCCACTCTGGTTATCACATAGGATCACAGTGGTATCCAATGTAAATCCAAACAGCTCACTGAAGAGATTTCATAACTTGACTGCCTCATAGGTGGCCATGCTAGCAGCAATATATTCTGCCTCGGCAGTGTTCAAAGCCACCAACTTCTGCTTCCTGCTCATCCAGGATATCAGAGCAGATCCCAAGGAGAAATAGCTCCCAGAAGTGCTCTTACGGTCCTCCACATTACCTTCCCAATCAGCATCAGTGTATCCAAGTAGTCTCACATCTCCGACAATGTATCTTAACCCATAAGTAATTGTGCCACGAAGATATCTCAACAGATTCTTGGCACCAATCTAATGTATGTGGTGAGGTTCAACCATATGTTGACTCAACGTGTTGACTACGAAGCATGTATCTGAACGACAGTTCACTAAGAACATTAATGCTCCGACAAGTTGACGATACTCAGTGGCATTTCGTAAAACAGGTCCAGCAGCGCTACCGCTTAACTTCTTAAAGTCAAGCTCCATCGGGGTCGTAACAGGCTTGCAATCCACCATACCAAATCTTTCCAATATCTTCACCACATATTTTCCTTGAGATAGGAAAATTTCCCCTGGCTTCTGCCACACTTCAAGTCCTAGGAAATAGTGCATCAATCCTAGGTCCTTCATTTCAAATTCAGAAGCCAACTCCCTCTTACATTTGTGAATGAGAGGGCCTGCACCTATTAGAAAGAGGTCATCCACATACAACACCAGTATGAGAGGTTTGTCATCTTCAACCTTAAAGTAAAGGTTAGGATCAGCTTCACTCCTAGTGAATCCCAGCTTCATCAAGTAGCTATCGATCCTCTCATACCATGCTCGGGGTGCTTGCTTCAGCCCATAGAGAGCCTTCTTCAACCTGCATACATGAGATTTTCGATCATACATCTCAAATCCTTCGGGTTGCTCCACGTAGACCTCTTCTTTGATCGAACCATGCAAGAACACGGTCTTGACATCCATCTGATGTAGGTTCCATCCTTGTGAAGCCGCAAGGGCTATGATCGAGCGGATGGTGGTATATCTGGCAACAGGTGCAAATATCTCGTCATAGTCTATACCTTCCTTCTAGGAGAAGCCATGAGCGACAAAACGAGCCTTATACTTTTTCGTACTTCCATCTGCTGCATGCTTTATCTTGTAAAGCCATTTAGAAGTGACAATTGTCTTGTCCTGGGGTCTGGGAACTACTTCCCAAACATCATTCTTCATAATAGACTCATATTCTTCGGTCATAGCATCCTTCCATACTTGATGCTTGACGGCATCTGAGAATGATGAAGGCTCATTTTGTATGATCATGCTCATGATGGTCAGGTATCCCTGATACCTGTTAGGTTTCTTACTTTCACGGAAGGTTCCTCGGGGTGCAGTGTGTCCTTCGGCATCATCGAGTAGCCCCCCAAGCCAAGAGGGCCTCTTCCTAGAAGAGGAAGGCTCAGGTGGATCAATAGGATCCATGGGTTCATCCACATCGAGCATTGTTACATCATCTTTTTCTTTCGGTTCCCTGGTGTCAGCTTCTTGAGAGCTCCTCAAAGTAGGAAAATTGTCCACCTTGCTAAGAGCCATATCTTCGTCAAAGGTGACATCATGACTAATCACGACTTCCCTTTGACCGGTTACATAGATTCTATAGTCCTTAGTATTTTCACCATAGCCCACGAAGATTCCTTTCTTTCCAGATGCACCCAATTTATTCCTTTTCTCTTTTGGCACATGAAAATATATAGGGCTTCCAAAAATTCTAAAATGAGATACGTCAGGTTTCTTACCGGTGAACATTTCTTCAGGAGTCTTGGAACCCAATGCTTGATGAGGTCATCGGTTTTGTACATATACGGTGGTGTTTGCAGCTTCGGCCCATAGAAACTTCGGAAGTCTTTGATCATGGGGCATAGCACGGATAGCTTCCATAATCGAACGGTTCTTCCTTTCCGCCACACCATTCTATTCAAGAGTATATGGTGTAGTAGTCTCCCTCTTAATGCCAGCCTCTTTACAAAAGTCATGAAACTCGTTAGATTCATATTCAGTCCCATTATCAGTCCTTAAGATCTTGATCTTCTTTTCGGTTTGATTCTCGATCAAGGCTTTGAAGTGTCAAAACCAAGAGAACACTTCATCCTTCTTTTTCAAGAAGTATATCCAAGTCTTTCAAGAATAGTCATCTGTAAAAGTAAGATAATATGAATATCCTCCCAAGGAGTTCACAGGCATCATACCAGATATGTCTGAGTGAACCAACTGTAATATATCGGAGGTCTTGCTTTGGCTTGAGGGGAACGGTCCCCCTTTTGAGCTTTCCTTTGGTACATCTCGGACATACACCTTCTTTCTCTACTCGGAATTCGGGCATCCTTGTCACCATTTGTCTTTCATTGGGTAGAGATTTATAATGAAGGTGGGCAAACCTCCAATGCCAAAGTTTGGAATGAAGAGATGTGTCACAAGACATGACACCTAGCGGACTTCCACTGACCTGATATAATGAATCAACTTGAAACCTAAGAGTGAAGGCATCTTTAACATTGTTTTTCCATACACGTACCTTGCCATCGCTGAAGGTCACCTTGTAGCCTTTGTCTTCCATTGCCGAGATGGACACAAGCTTCTTTTTGAGGTCAGGTACATATAATACATCATGTAAGTGGATCGTATCACCTTGATTCAATTTAAGAGAGACATTGCCTACACCTTTCACGGGATTTTTCATATTATCTCCAAGGACAATTTCCAGGTTATTTTCTTTCTCTATCAGATTATGGAGAACTTCTTTGTAACCAGTGAAGTGCCTTGAGGCACCACTATCAATAAGCCAATTTCCCAGCGCGTCCGGAGGAGCAGAGGTAGATAGAGCAGCCGGCAGATAATATTCATCCTGTTTATTGTTAACAGTGTTAGATTCATACCTGGAATTTCTAGCCTTCTTGAATGGTTTTCTCTTCCTTGATTTCCAGCACTCCTTTTACCTCTGCTATTAGATTTACCATTCCTTTGATTACCATGAGAGGGATTTTGATCATCGTCTTGGTGTGAGTCCCTTCTATCAGGGCACTCCCTTGCATAGTGACCTGCTTTATCGCAAATGTAACATTGTCCTTTTCTTCCACCCTTAGGTCCAGCCTTTCTTTTTGATTTAGTCCCGAAAATATTTCTTTTCTTAGCATGAGAAGAAAAGGCAGCAGGAGGACCTTTAGGCATGGGCATCTCTTACTCTTCTATCCTTGTTTCTTCTTGAATGCATCTTGCCATTAATTCCTCGAAACCAGGAATTACGTTATTATTGAGAAGAGTAGTCCTGAACACGTACCATTCGGATGGTAATCCCCCAAGAGTCGTGAGTGCCATTCCCGATCAGTAATAATCTCCCCAATAGATAGGAGATCGTTCTTAGCCTCGGTGATTCTTAAGAAGTATGCTTGCATACTCTCATCTTTGCCCTTCTTAATTTCCTTCAGCTTATTTCTAAGAAACAAGACTTGATTTGCATCATTAACTTTAAATAAACTCACCAGTCTATCGTAGATTTCCTTGGAGATGTTCAGGTCGGAGATGTAGGCCACCAAGAACTTGTCAATAGAGTCCTGGATGATCTTCTTTGTTTTGACTTCACCGGATTTCCATTTGTTCCTAGCAGCAGCGGGTGCATTTGATGGAGGCTCAACAATATTGCCTCTCACATGGTCCAACACTCCTTGATCTTCTAAGGTTAGATCGAGAGACATCTTCCATCCATGATAGTCAGCCTTCTCACGGAGCTTGTCTTTGGCAGGGAAGAGTGTTGAGGACCCCATAGTTTTTTTAGGATAGCCTTGCCAATCTTCTCTTCGGTGATTGCTCTTGCTCTTGCTCAGGCTTTGTCTTCATCTCAGCTCTGATACCATGTTAAGTTATGGTATGTTCTATGCTTAGAGCAGTTTACTTCTTTTTATTATTATTATCCATAGATTAGCAATCACATGTACATTAAGTAAAGTGCAGATAGAACATTAAACGATCGACAGAAAACAAGCCAAAACAAGAGACAAACCCCAATATGGGGAAACCCTTTGATCAAATCTTATTTTATCTTCAATAACTCAGCAGAGAGAAATAGTACATAAATCTGATTTACATCAACAGTAGTAAACCCTAGATTAGCCCTCAACTAGGGCAGACAATATCTTGCAAACCGACCATCGGATCGGCTTGATTCCTTCACCAAAAAATGTGGCCTTCTAAGGAGAGTTAGTTCCACCTACAGTGCAGTGTTGAGAGAGAGAAAGATGGTCAACGTTGGTCAAACTTCCGATCTGCAGTTGCAGCCCTAAATTTGCGTCCTTCTTTCCACATGTGTGAGAGAAGAGTCCCTTTCTGCGCAGTAGGAGAAGAGCCTCTTTTTTGCGCAGGAGAGAGAGAGAGATGTGATGAGAGAGTGTGTCCAAATGAGGAAAAGACCTCCTGTATTTATATACAAATGTTGATGATTGAATAGATGCGACTGTTGGGCTTCTGAGCCTACATGAGTCGCTAGTCGGCTTGATAATTATTCCATAATCAAAATAAATTCATATCTCCATAAATACTTATCGGAATCGGATGATCTTTAGATCAATCCTACACCTCTTGACGAGAGGAATCTAATAAAAATATTATCAGCCATGAATAAGATGACCCACATGGAGTTTGGCCCTAGTTGCCAATTTTAACAGGCTAGGACACATGTATTCCACAATACCTAGAAATAGTTTTGGGAAATTCCACCCAGAGACAGTTTTATTAAAATAATTAATTATTTTTAATGGGTGCCTAAGTCTCAACTTAGGAAATTAAAATAATTAAAGGGTATTAATTAAACTGAAGGTGAAAATTCTAGAAGAAGATGAGGATCAAGTCAATATGATCTGAGCCATTGATTAGAATCTAATATGGGTCGTTGATTACTCAATTGGAGGATCATAAGTACTTCAATGGGCATTTGGAAGACACACCGGGCAGATACTCAGTTACCCAAGTAAGATCGATTTTCTCACTGGTTAAAGTTCGTCAAGAGGAAATTGAATCAGAGGGAGAGTTGCAGGTGAGAGGAGAGAGGGCATCAGCGTCATTCAGGATTGCAAGAGCAGAAAGAAGACGCAGAGCAGAGGAGGGACAGCGCAAAGGCTGTGATGCCGAGACTAACGTTGGGGCTGCGTAGTCCCTAAGCAGAAGCTGATGCAGTGAGACAAAGAGGGGGCAGCTGGTCCTCTCCAAAGTCAGAATCTCGCTGAGAAGCATGAGAATATCGTTTGTAAAATTTCTCACAGAAATTCCTCTTCTATTATGTTGGTTGTATCTTGTACGTGAGATTTTTGCTAAAGATCAATAAAGAGACTCATCTACTGCACCGGTTTTCCCACATTGGGTTTTTCCGGGGACAATTGTCCAAAAATCACTGTGTCAATGTGATTATACTTGTGCTAATATTTTTTCCTTGCATTTACTTTCCACAGTATTTTAATTGTGAAGGTTGCAGTAGAATTTATTTCGATATTTGTTGTAGAAACACTATGAATAACTTATTTCTAAATTAATAACTACAAGAAATAATATCAGTGACTATAGTTGGATTTCTATTTAGAAATTTTTACATGGTATCGGAGCTCAGTTAAGCAGGAAAAACCGGCGTTGAAGAGAAGGAGTGAGTTCGAAATTACTACATAGGCAGAAAAATGAATCCCCAGAGGAATTGCGCAGTCCAGTCTAGGAGGGAAAAAATTTCATAGGAAAATATCTCTGAGAGAGTCGACAAAGAGGAAGATCTCCAGATCGAACGTTGCCAGTGACAAAAGAAGCAGTGCAGAAGCTTCATCGTAGTGCAGTTTCAAGTGCAGATGCAGTTTTTCTGCAGCAGTTGTTGGGGCATAAAAGCGTCAAAAATAGATAAGAAAAATAACACAAAGATGGATGGAAAATCAAGATGTCTCTGAATTATCTCCCAGATTGGAAGAAGAATTCGCATGGAATAAGGATTCGCATGCTTGTCAAGTTCAGCGTCAACAGATGTTTTGTACATTGATAGTGGGGCTTCAACCCATATGATTGGAGTAAGAGAATATTTCTCAAGTTATCAAGAAGAGAAAATGGACTTCTAGATTACTATGAGAAATAGAACAAAATGTACTCCAGTAGGGAGAGGCACCATAGACTTTCAGACGGAAGCAGGAACCAGCATCCGAGCCACTAATGTTCTACATGTGCCCAAGTTAGGAATGAATTGGATTTCAGTGTCCCAATTACAGGACAAGGGATACGATGTATACTTCATTGGAAATATACATCAAACATCCAAGCCCGAAGAAGAACATACAAATTGGAGCTCGAAGAAATAGACTGTATAGATTGCAGCTCAAGTCTCCAATGGCACTAATATGCAGTAATCATAATGGTGAAAAGGAACTGAATGAACTATGGCATAGGAAAATGGGACACTTACACCATGGAGCACTGAGGATGCTCAAAGAGATTGTTATAAGAGTTCCAGTCCTTAACACTGAGCATGATAATGTATGTAGAGGATGCATACTAGGGAGGTACGTTAAAGTAGATTTTTCCAGAAGTAACAACAGAGTAGAAGGCGTATTGGGATTAATACACTCAGATATTTGTGGCCTAATGTCCACAATAGCTCTTAGTGGTGGCTAATACTTTGTCACCTTTATTGATGATTACTCTAGAAAACCTGGATCTATTTCTTAAATACCAAGGATGAGGTCTTTGATCGGTTCAGAGAGTTTAAGGCTCTCATAGAGAACACGACTGGGAAAAGGATAGAGGTATTGCGTTCAGATAATGGTGGAGAGTACACAGACAAAGACTTCACAGATTTCTACGCAAAGGAGGGCATCAAAAGGGAATTGACAACTCCATATAATACAGAACAGAATGGAGTAGCAGAACGAAAGAAAATATAACTATTGTTGGGGCAGCAAAGGATATGTTGTATGACCAGGACTTGGCTAGATTCTTATGGGTAGAGGCTTGCAACACAATGGTGTATATCCAAAATAGAACTCCTCACAGAGCATTGGGGAAGAAAACACTCAAAGGTGTCTTCACAGGGAAGAAGTTGGAGGTGAGTCATCTCAAGATATTCGGAAGTGTGGCATATTGTCACATTCCAAATGAGAAGCATAGTAAACTGGATCAGACTGCAGAAAAGGGGCACCTCGTAGGATATAGCGAGACCTCAAAGGCATATAGAATCTACATTCCTAGCAGCAGGAAGATTGTAGTAAGACGAGGTGAAAAGTTCATGGAGGATAGAGCTTTTAGGAAAACTCGAGAGATGCCAGCAGAAGATTAGTCAATAGACATTCCATTTGTCCAACAACAACAGGGGCAACAATCAGGAAAAACACTTGGATCGAGCACAGTGACCAACACCAGTACTTCCTCAGAAGTAGGAAATCCAAGCAATTCTCAGCAGATGGAATAGCAGGAACAGGAGGGGGACTTGATTGAGCCTCCCATAGGGGAACAGGGAGGTACAACAGAAACTGAGGGACGCTAAGGAGTTTGTCGAAGCTCCTAGAACTGAGAAGAGGCAATGTACACAGCCTGACATGTACCAAGCCTTGTTAGCACAGGTTGAAGAATCCTCTAGCTTTCAGGAAGTGGTACAACACCAAGTTTGGGTGGATGCCATGGTAGAAGAGTATAGTTCTATCGTGACAAATGATGTCTGGGAAGTGGTACCTAGACCAAACGATAGATCAGTGGTAGGATCAAGGTGGATCTAGAAGATCAAGTATGCTGCAAATGGCAGTATAGAGAAGTACAAGGCTAGGTTCGTGGCAAAGGGGTACACACAAAAGGAAGGAATAGACAATGAGGAGGCCTTCGCCCCAGTAGCCAGATATACCTCTATCAGATCTGTTATATCCCTAGCAGCTCAAATGGGATGGGAGATTCACCAGATGGGTGTCAAGACAACATTCTTGAAAAAGAGGTGTATATAGAATAGCCCAAAGGATTTGAAACTCATGAAAAGAAAACTCAAGTTTGCAGGTTAAAGAAATCCCTGTATGGGCTCAAGCAGGCACCCAAAGCACGGTATGGTCGAATTGATAGTTACATGCAGCAGTTGGAAATTGTCAAGAGTGATGTTGATACCAATCTCTATTATCTAATGGTGGAGAATGAGCCACTTATTCTGGTATTATATGTGGATAACTTGTTTCTAACAGGATCATCTAGGCTTATAAAGGACTACAAAAAGAATCTTGAAGCAAAATTTGACATGAAGAATATGGGGTTGATGCATTATTTTCTAGGGTTGGAAGTTTGGTAGAAGAATGGGGAGATATTCCTTGGGCAAGGTAGATATGCTACAGAGATTCTGAAGCGATTCAGAATGCAGGATTTCCGACCCATGGCTATGCCCATGATCACCAACTGGAAGAAAATAGATGGATCAGGAGACAAGGAGGTGGACCCCACCTTGTACAAACAACTCATTGGGTCGCTCATGTATTTGGTCAACACTAGGCCAGACATTTTCTTTGCTGTCAACACCCTTAGTCAGTTCATTGTGGAATCGAAAAGGGTGCAATGGGCAACAACTAGGCAAATTCTTAGATATGTGTGTGGAACAGTCAGATATGGATTGAAATACACCCGAGGAGACGATGTCATATTGAATGGATTCACAGATGCAGATTGGGTAGGTAGTTCAATAGACTGGAAAAGTACCTCCGGGTATTGCCTCAGCATCGAATCAGGGATGATCTCTTAGTGCAGCAGGAAGCATAAATCGGTAGCTCTGAGCTCAGCAAAAGCAGAATATATGGCAGCCAACACAGCTACATGTGAATCTATATGGCTTAGAAAACTACTTGTGAGGTTTTTCAGGAAGAGGATGGAAGCGAACAGTATTTTCTGCGATAATTAGAGTTGTATTAACTCTCTGAGAATCCAATATTTCATGATCGGTCGAAACATATTGATATCAGATGTCACTTTTTCAGAGACTATATTTTCTGCGATAATTAGAGTTGTATTAACTCTCTGAGAATCCAGTATTTCATGATCGATCGAAACATATTGATATCAGATGTCACTTTTTCATAGACTGTGTTTAGTGTGGGCAGTACAGTTTCAGTATGTCTCCACAAGATGCAGGTAGCAGACATACTCGTAAAAGCTCTAAGAAGAGCTAAGTTCATCCAGTTTAGGGAGCAAATAGGTATGGTAGAGAATTTGTTTCAGTAGCAAAAACAGGTGGTTTTCCAATTGCAGTGGCAGGAAATGAGAGGGAGTTGCAATACAGATGCAGTGTTGGCAGCAATATAGATGCAACATTTGTGTAGTAGTTGATGGACAGTGGTGTCAGACATCAACGACACAGAGGGAGATGTCACAGAATCAGAGTAATGCTTCAGCAGGTTGCATTACTAGAGCACATTCCTCGCTAAGAGGGTGTGTTGATTTATGGTAGCATCGGATGTGCTCTAAGCCTCAAAATTTGCAGGGAAGATAGGACACATGTTTCCACAATACCCAGAAATCGTTTTGGGAAATTCTACTCGGAGACAGTTTTGTTAAAATAATTAATTACTTTTAATGGGTGCCTAAGTCTAAACTTAAGAAATTAATATAATTAAAGGGTATTAATTAAACTGAGGGTGAAACTTCTTGTTAATTTTAGGTATGTTCTATGCTTAGAGCAATTTATGTCAATTTTCACAGTTAGCTCAATATTTTTTCAGATTAGCAATCACATCAACATTAAAGCCAAGACAAGATGAAACAAGATGTGGCACTAGCCAGGGACAAAACCCAATGTGAGGAAACCCTTGATCAATTCTTCTTATATGTTCTTCAATAGTTCAACAGAGAGAGAGAGAGAGAGAGAGATAATACATTTACAACAGAAGTCAACACTTTGACTTATCTAAATAAGAGCATAGATCATCTCTAAGAAGATGATACATGAGATCAGTTGAAGACAAGCTGCTTCAACTGATTCTACAAGGTAATTTCCACCGTACTGCACCATGCTGCACCCATCATCACAATGCTGGACCTCATGACCATGTTGTACATATCATACTGTTGCACCTTATGTTGCACTGTTGTCCCATGTGCCATTGTTGCACCATGCTAGCCATTGTTGTCCTATGTGGTATATTGCTGTCCTACTATTAGTGACATAGCCATTCCATGTTTGCTTGATGTCCCATTGTTTTGCTGTTGTCCCATCACAACTTGCTATGCTTTCCATGCTTGCCATGTTGTTCATGCTGTTGTCGCACAGATTGACACGACAACGCTCAGACCGGGGGCTGTCACTCTGATCCCCGATCTCTCTGTTTAAGCTTGTCTCACTCTCCCGCGGCTAAGGGGGGTAGACCATATGAAATGACGAAGACCAACTGTCGACCAGTTGGTTGGGAGACACAATATGATGAGCACTAAAATGATTTTATTAATTTAATGGACCAGTGCCTTACAAGATTTATGTTCAAATGATTACTCGCTAGATGATATAGAAATACAAACAATGAATAGCAATCATTTATCATCAAACGACTAGAACGACGCGAGATATCAGTTAAAACAACAACGTTCTTATAATGACCAAAGCTCAATAACGATATCCAGTAACTGAGAATTTTGAAGAGATGAATGCTTTAAAATCATGAATTATTAACCAGATATTACATTCGTATTCAGACTTGAAAATTTAAATCTCAGCATAAAAATATAACATGATAATTTCTTGAGGAAACAACTGAATCAGGCAAAAATTCCCATCATTTTTTTTTTTTTTTTTTTTTAATGAAAATAAAATCTATCTATTTAGCCAAATTAATAAAATCAAATTAAACTAAATAAAAAATTAGATTCCTAAACCAATTATTATTATTATTATTATTATTATTTTTTTTTTTTTTTTAAATAAAAAAAAAATAAAACCAAAGTCTTAACAATAAAATTTACTATCTCATAAAAATCTAAGTTAGAGTCTACTCCTAAAGTTAAACTAAACTAAATCAAAAAAAAAAAAAAACCCTTTATATATATATATCGATAAAATCTAAAAGAAATAAAATATAAAACTATTGCAGTAAATCTAAATTTTAAACTAGAAAAATGAATCTAAATCGTATCCTAAGCAAAAACCAAAAAAGAACTAATTAAAAAGGCTGTTAATCGTTAAACTTAAGCTAAAGAAGAAAATTAAATTATTTACAAAAAAAAAATTATACTAAACCCTAATCTAAAGACCTACTTGACCACGCAAATATCAATGAGACAATCAAATGTGCGTTAATAAAATGATACATTCTGGTGACTAGAAGAAGGTACCGTAACCCTGGCTCAGTGTAAAACGAAAGGGATGAATGCGCAAAAAGAAACCACGACGAGAGAACAGTCAATGACGACGCAAAAAAAATTGAATCGGATCTACGAATTATGCAAATGAAACATCAAATGTCAAACAGTAAATCAAAACGATACGCAGTAACCCTAGGCTTCATTCACGCTGAGAGGAAAAAATGATACGCCACACAGACATTACAAAGGAATTGCCTGGCCCGAGAGAAAAACGGCGGACAGATTTGCAGCTGTTACCTGAGGATTTCTGGCTGAACGAATCGATTTGAGACTGGGTTTCTTACCTGGAGCGGATTGGTTGAGATCGGATCTGGATTTTGATACCTGGCGTTTGCTGAGTCAATGAACTGGTTCACGTGAAACTTCACTTGATGCCCACGCACAGAACGCACCCTTATTCTCCTACGCTAGATATAGTGACATGCTGCGGCGGGTTAGACGAAATCGTTTGCGGGTACAGGTGTGATCTCTGAGGCTGGCAATCAATGTAGAGAAATGCTTTTCCTGTTGATCGTATGCAATCACGCCCTCAACAAAAATAGAAAACCGGGACCTGAGGCTGAGACTTTCTTCTTAACCGGCCAGCAAGCAATTTTTTACTGCTTTTCCTTTTATTCTGAACGTAGATAGAGTAGAATTTTGATCCTTGTTTACAGAATGAATGAAAATGCAAGTAGAATGGTGGGGAGAAAGCAATGAAAGATGGCCACGATTTTAAGCAGAGGATTGCTATGATTTGGGCAGCCTTGATCTCCTTCTGGAAATCTAAAAGAAATTGCTCTTGATGAAAACCCTGTACAAGAAAACAAAACCCTAATGAAAACTGTATAAAGCAAAAATTTGAAACCCTAGATCAGCTTGATTAATTTACAGATTTTGGCCCCTTAACAGCCAGATTCAGCAATAAGAACAGAAGTATTTTAAAGAACAAAAATTTCAGATTTTCACTATGAAGAACTTCAGAAAATCTCTCATGCAAATTAGGAAAATAAACTGAATGATAGACCCAGGATCAAATCCAACTGGGCTCAGCAAAAAATGCTTGTGGGAGTTGGCTGCTTCAGCTGAGAACTTCCCCAAACGCCCACCAATTTTCTTCAGTAAGGGTTTTCTACACAGCTCAAAACAACCATCAGTAAAGAGGGAAAAATGCTGCTAGATCTCAAAAAGTAATGGAGATACCTGCCATTACTTCAGAAACCCTAACACCACTCAAACCCTAGCAAGTGAACAAGATACCTGTGCTCACAATACTCTACAATAAGCTATTATTAATGGCTGAAAAATAAAATATGCAGAAACTAAATTAGCCTCACAGCACTTCCAGAGAGTAACACTAGCAAGATTTGGACCCCAAAGTCTTCTTTTATTAACCAGAAACAGATTACAAGAGAGCTTCTTCAGTACACGACTCACAGATCCAATGATCTGAAATGACCCCTAGCACCCTATTTAAAGGAAATGATCCCAACGGCTAGTTCGAGTGATCCATGTCGAAATGATCTCGACCGTCGATGAGGGTCAAGACATCTCTTAATCTCATCCGTTGAAATTATTAATTCATAAAAAAAAAATGAAATTTTGCATGTATTTACTCAAAATATTGTTATTTTATTTTTTAGGGTTTTTGCTTTATTTTATAATTTTTTATTTATTTCATTTTATAATTTTTATTTGTTTTATTATTTTATTTATTTTCTTAAATGGATCATCGAACTAAGCCTTTGGAAACATCACCTAGGACCTAGGACTTAGGACTCATGAGGGGATTTAAAACATTTTCCAACCCTCAAGACACATTACATCATGACTTTCACAATTTACATCTTAAGGGGGAAAACCCCTTTATCATAGACCCTCATAAACCACCCAGTTCTGCGACACAACTATAATCTAGCAGATTAACGCACTAGGATTCTCCTAAAGTTCGAATGACAAAATCCATCCCGGCTTTGGGGTCAGGCTGAAGGAAAACTCTGCCGATCATGGATCGGTGAGACGAAAAACCTTCCGGGACGTAGATTACCATTAGAAAGTTAGGTCCACCTAGGCAATTTACATACACGACTCATATCTGCTAAGATTATTTACAATTCATACATGCAGACTGGGTTTACAATTAAAATGATCAAGTTGCTGATGACTACAAGATGGCACGGGCACGTCGATCAGGTGCTACCCCTTTTTGCAAAAAAAAAGGGGGGGGGACCGCATGGGTAGTTGACCGGTAGTGGTCAACATCTGGCTCTACTTGGGGACACGTTGCTGCACTGTAGGAATGTGAGAATCCAGAATCTGCATCCATGCAACACACAATAAAATATAAGTAGCGTCCATCCCAAAAATCATCATATACATTAAGCACAGGAAAGATAAAAGCTCTTCATTTATTAACTATCTAGTAACATGAAAAGTGAATCTAATCCTAAAACAGAAGTGAAATGTTGAAAAGACAATATGCCCCGTGGCATCAGATGTGTTCAATATAGTGTATACTGAGCATTTGCCTGCTTTCAGGCAAATCTATCGGCTGCTTGTCGGATGTGCCATGTCCAATTCTGCATATGGTAGGACTTTTTCCTATCTGAAAATCAAGCTGCTCACGGCCGTCTGATGTATCAAATCTTCTTCTCATTTTCTTTCTCTTGCGCTTTTTCTTTGTGGCAGGCTGTATCACTAATGACATGTAACTTTATGTTTCAAAGCTATCAGATGAAGTATGTGAGATATGCGTGACATGTCTTTCTTTATCCTGCATCTAATCCTTATCATTTTTAAGTCTATCTGGATCACCTTCAATTAGCCATCTTTCAATCGAATCAATGACCTCTTCATAATAAGATGGAACTCGTTGCAACAAATGAGAAGGCTCCTGATCTGTTGATGTCCCCTGGTTTCTCTTATCCTCTGACCATTGTTGAAACTTTTGAACCTGTATTTTAATGGCATCCATCTGACTAGAGTGTTCAACCTTTATAGTACTGATTTGCCTAGCATGGTATTCTTCCATATCTTTTATTACTTTATCGTTCTTTTCCTTTATATTCATCAAGCAACACTGCATAGAGTTTATTTCTTCTTTATGATTTGCTTGCATGGTAGCCAACTGATTATTATGATTGAACGCCATGATAGTCATTTCTTCATCCATAGTTAATAACTTGTTTTGCATAGAATTAATTTCCCTATCATGATCAGCTTTCATGGTCATCATATTTTCCTCTAAGCCTGACATCTTGCTTTGCATGAATCTAATTTCTGTGTCATGATTAGTCTTCATGGCCTCAATTTCTTTAGCATGTTGATTTTGCATAATCTCCATCTCCCTATTACGTTTTTCCAGGTGGGTGCATAAAGTTCTCACATCATTGACGTAATTAGTTTGATTAATCTCCATATTTTTTACCAGCATCATTAGTTCTTGTATAATTTGCTTCTGATCTTCCTTTTCGTTGTCACTTATCCCTGCTTTTCCATTATCATGAATTTGATCTGCAATAGTACAGGTGGATGACACATTCTGATATGAAGAATCGTCTTGGAATCTTTCACCGACAGCTGGACCTTTTATCAAATTACCTTCATTCTGTTGCACAATTTTAGGGGTAGAAGGCAAGCTGTTTGGATTATCATATCTATCTTTAAAAGCATTGACAATGTCTTGTAAAGAAGTGAAAGAATCCTTAGAAAAATTATTAAACCAATTCAAGGCATCACCCTCTAAAGAAAAGACAAAAAGACGCATTTTGATATCTTCATGATTAAACTGAGGGGGTCTACAATATATGATCATTATACGAGCCAACAAGCCTAGATGCCTTTTAACAACGATTGAATCACCCCCCGAGAATATAGGTAATTTAGAAATGGCCTCCTCCGGAAAATCATGGAGACGGTCAGTAAAATGACATGGTTTAAATGAATAATCCATGATGAATAATAAGGGATCAGATGGATGATAGAACGAGATCTCTGCTCAAGAAAATCAAGAGATGAAAGAAGTGGAGTCGCCACTTGAACAATGAATCTGATTCTAGGATCCAAAAAGTAACCACAAGCAGATATGAGGAAAGCTTCTTGTCTGGGAAAAATGAGAAAATGGAGTCGCCACCCAAACAAGAAACAAACCGAAGAGATGCTACTGATATGGCGAAAAATAAGGCAATAAAAGATCCAAATGATAACCCCAAAGGTTGAATCTGCCAGCTCAAAATGAAAGATGAGAAAGATGAGAAAATGAATGTCGATGAAACTCCAGGAACAGAAAAACTCTGTCCTCGGCAATGGCGCCAAAAAATGTTGGCTTTGCCGGGCCAGATGAAAAGATAAAAAATGAGAAGGATGATTGTCGTTGAAACGCCGAGAATAAAATGTCCCCGGCAACGACGCCAAAAAATGTTGTCGCGCAGATTGACACGACAAAGCTCAGACCGGGGGCTGTCACTCTAATCCCCGATCTCTCCGTTTAAGCCTGTCTCCCGCGGCTAAGGGGGGTAGACCCTATGAAATGACAAAGACCAACTGTCTACCAGTTGGTTGGGAGACACAATATGATGAGCACTAAAATGATTTTATTAATTTAACGGACTAGTGCCTTACAAGATTTATGTTCAAATGATTACTCGCTAAATGATATAGAAATACAAACAATGAACATCAATCATTTATCATCAAACGACTAGAACGGCGCAAGATATCAGTTAAAACAACAACGTTCTTATAATGACCAAAGCTCAATAACGATATCCAGTAACTGAGAATTTTGAAGAGATGAATGCTTTAAACAACCACGAAAATCATGAATCATTAACCAGATATTACATTCGTATTCAGACTTGAAAATTTAAATCTCAGCATAAAAATATAACATGATAATTTCCTGAGGAAAACAACTGAATCAGGCAAAAATTCCCATAATTTATTTATTTATTTATTTTTATGAAAATAAAATCTATCTATTTAGCCAAAATAATAAAATCAAATTAAACTAAATCAAAAATTAGATTCCTAAACCAAATTTTTTTTTTTTTAAATAAAAAAAAAAAAACCAAAGTCTTAACAATAAAATTTAAACTATCTCATAAAAATCTAAGTTAGAGTCTACTCCTAAAGTTAAACTAAACTAAATCAAAAAAAAAAAAACCCTTTATATATATATATATATATATATATCGATAAAATCTAAAAGAAATAAAATATAAAACTATTGCAGTAAATCTAAATTTTGAACTAGAAAAATGAATCTAAATCGTATCCTAAGCAAAAACCAAAAAAGAACTAATTAAAAAGGCTGTCAATCGTTAAACTTAAGCTAAAGAAGAAAATTAAATTATTTACAAAAAAAAACTATACTAAACCCTAATCTAAAGACCTACTTGACCATGCAAATATCAATGAGACAATCAAATGTGCGTTAATAAAATGATACATTCCGGCGACTAGAAGAAGGTACCGTAACCCTGGCTCAGCGTAAAACGAAAGGGATGAATGCGCAAAAAGAAACCACGAAGAGAGAACAGTCAATGACGGCGCAAAAAAAAATTGAATCGGATCTACGAATTATGCAAATGAAACATCAAATGTCAAACAGTAAATCAAAATGATACGCAGTAACCCTAGGCTTCATTCACGCTGAGAGGAAAAAATGATACGCCACGCAAACATTACAAAGGAATTGCCTGGCCCGAGAGAAAAACGGCGGATAGATTTGCAGCTGTTACCTGAGGATTTCTGGCTGAACGAATCGATTTGAGACTGGGTTTCTTACCTGGAGCCGATTGGTTGAGATCGGATCTGGATTTTGATACCTGGCATTTGCTGAGTCAATGAACTGGTTCATATGAAACTTCACTTGATGCCCACGCACAGAACGCACCCTTATTCTCCCACGCTAGAGATAGTGACATGCTGCTGCGGGTTAGACGAAATCATTTGCAGGTACAGGTGTGATCTCTGAGGCTGGCAATCAATGCAGCGAAATGCTTTTTCTGTTGATCGTGTGCAATCACGCCCTCAACAAAAATAGAAAACCGGGACCTGAGGCTGAGACTTTCTTCTTAACCGGCTAGCAAGCAATTTTTTACTGCTTTTCCTTTTATTCTGAACGTATATAGAGTAGAATTTTGATCCTTGTTTACAGAATGAATGAAAATGCAAGTAGAATGGTGGGGAGAAAGCAGTGAAAGATGGCCACGATTTTAAGCAGAGGATTGCTATGATCTGGGCAGCCTTGATCTCCTTCTGGAAATCTAAAAGAAATTGCTCTTGATGAAAACCCTGTACAAGAAAACAAAACCCTAATGAAAACTGTATAAAGCAAAAATTTGAAACCCTAGATTAGCTTGATTAATTTACAGATTTTGGCCCCTTAACAGCGAGATTCAGCAATAAGAACAGAAGTATTTTAAAGAACAAAAATTTCAGATTTTCACTATGAAGAACTTCAGAAAATCTCTCATGCAAATTAGGAAAAATAAACTGAATGATAGACCCAGGATCAAATCCAACTGGGCTCAGCAAAAAATGCTTGCGGGAGTTGGCTGCTTCAGCTGAGAACTTCCCCAAACGCCCACCAATTTTCTTCAGTAAGGGTTTTCTACACAGCTCAAAACAACCATCAGTAAAGAGGGCAAAATGCTGCTAGATCTCAAAAAGTAATGGAGATACCTGCCATTACTTCAGAAACCCTAACACCACTCAAACCCTAGCAAGTGAACAAGATACATGTGCTCACAATACTCTACAATAAGCTATTATTAATGGCTGAAAAATAAAATATGCAGAAACTAAATTAGCTCACAGCACTTCCAGAGAGTAACACCAGCAAGATTTGGACCCCAAAGTCTTCTTTTATTAACCAGAAACAGATTACAAGAGAGCTTCTTCAGTACACGACTCACAGATCCAATGATCTGAAATGACCCCTAGCACCCTATTTAAAGGAAATGATCCCAACGGCTAGTTCGAGTGATCCATGTCGAAATGATCTCGACCGTCGATGAGGGTCAAGACATCTCTTAATCTCATCCGTTGAAATTATTAATTCATAAAAAAAAATGAAATTTTGCATGTATTTACTCAAAATATTATTATTTTATTTTTTAGGGTTTTAACTTTATTTTATAATTTTTTATTATTTATTATTTATTTCATTTTTTAATTTTTATTTATTTTATTATTTTATTTATTTTCTTAAATGGATCATCGAACTAAGCCTTTGGAAACATCACCTAGGACCTAGGACTTAGGACTCATGAGGGGATTTAAAACATTTTCCAACCCTCAAGACACATTACATCATGACTTTTACAATTTACATCTTAAGGGGGAAAACCCCTTTATCATAGACCCTCATAAACCACCCAGTTCTGCGACACAACTATAATATAGCAGATTAACGCACTAGGATTCTCCTAAAGTTCGAATGACAAAATCCATCCCGGCTTTGGGGTCAGGCTGAAGGAAAACTCTGCCAATCATGGATCGGTGAGACGAAAAACTTTCCGGGACGTAGATTACCATTAGAAAGTTAGGTCCACCTAGGCAATTTACATACACGACTCATATCTGCTAAGATTATTTACAATTCATACATGCAGACTGGGTTTACAATTAAAATGATCAAGCTGCTGATGACTACAAGATGGCACGGGCACGTCGATCAGGTGCTACCCCTTTTTGCAAAAAAAAGGGGGGGGACCGCATGGGTAGTTGACCGGTAGTGGTCAACACATGCCATGCTTGCCAAGTTGTACATGCTTTCTATGTTGTCCAAGCCATGCTTGCCAAGCTGTACATGCTTGCTATGCTGTCATACATACACTGATCCTTCTAGCAACAATCTCATCATCAAATTATCCTCATACTTATACTTGAATGTTGGTGCATTGTTGTAGTTCTGCAACTCTAGTTAGGGCATCAACAATACCCTAACAACCACCTCTAAACTCTGCAACAGTCCTTGAAAAGAGTGCGGCTTACCTCCCTTGAGAAGTTGTTGTCCTACACTGCCTGTGCCATGTAACTATTGTAGGAGTATGGTCTTACGACCCTCCACAACTCATCCAAACAATCCTGCGTCCCACTATAATTACAACAGGGATTTGCGGCCTTCAATTTCAGGAAGTTCACCCTAATCCACACCAAACAGTCCAGATTCAATTATGCTCTTTGGCCTTGTCACTTGCTCAAACTCGGACCCAAAACAGTGAAGAGAAATACCATAAATCTTGCCTAGATTTGCCTCTAGGCTTGCGGCCTACCTCTTGTAGCAGCTTGGCCTTATTACAGATGTTTTCTTGCCCAAAACAAACCCTTCAAATCAGCGTCCTCCTTCTTCTTGAGCTGCCTTAGGATAACTTTGCAAGGGTTGCCTTTAGGTCTTAGTGAGGTCTCCCTTTAGGTCTGCGTTAGGGTAGCCTTTAGGTCTGCGTTAGGGCATCCTTTAGGTCCGCATTAGGGTAGGGACCAATATATAGGTTTAGGGCTCCTTCTTGATAGAGTTAGGGCTTCTCTTCATGGCTATGTCCTCTAGATTAGGGCAACATATTTCTTCTTCTAGATTGCAGCTACGACAGCGTCTCTTCCTCCAACATTTAGGGCTTCCAATCCAGATTTCTCTTCCACTAAAACCAAAGACAAGTGGAGAGAAATCAAGATAGAATTGTGTGTGTGAAATGACTCTCAAGTCATCTCCTTTTATACTAAAACGTTGAGCACATGTGGAGTTTATTTGGTTGCTGGCCGACCTTGACGAATTGTCTTATAACACAAATAAATTCATAACACCATGAATACTAATCGGAATCGGATGATCTTTAGATCAATCCTACACCTCTCGATGAGAGGGATCTAAGAAAAATATCAGCTGCCATAAATAAGATGACCCACATGGAGTTTGGCCCTAGTTTCCAATTTTAACACTCCCTGTCAACTAGGGAAAACTCCATCCGCTGATCCATCTATCCAACTGTACTATCTCTACCATCAATGCCATGCATTGCTCTGCTAAGCTCTGCTCTGCTGAACCATGAAGAAGAAGAATCGATCGAGAATGTCTCATACCATTCTCTACTAACCCGAAGTTAGTTCCATATGAAGAGAGTGTGTCATACCATTCTTACTAATCCCATATCAATGGAGGTCATCCTAGCTTAGGGAGTACGGTAGATACAACGATGCGTCCGTCGATAGTACTAGTATGGTCCCTAACCCCATTTCCCTGCTCATTGGCCAGAGGAGAGGTACTTCCCATGAGTCCCAGACTGCATGGGTAGGATGCCTCGACATGGGAACCACTCATCCTATCCCTAAGTCGCCACGGGGTATCACAGGGGAAGGTTGAGCCATTCATCCTGTACACAGCACACCATTAGGGGAGGGTGAGTCGCCCTATGGTCGCTTGTTGCTCCAATAAGTACCCCAAACCCCTGGAGCTCCCAGCGCTCAATGCATGCAACATGAAGGACCCTCATAAGAAGGTCTCTCAATGAATCCAACTCATTCGGGAAAGTCACAAATTTGACCTTTCCCTAGGGCTTTGACAGAATGTCTGCGACCTATACATCAGTCTCAATGCGATAGAGCCTCTTCACTCATCAACGTACCATATCCTAGATAAGGTAGTATCTGATGTCTATATACTGGAGCAATCATAGAATACGGGATTCCTCAACAATCGAATCCCCCCTTGGTTGACATAGAAGATCACGGTGGTATCCATCATGTGTACAAATAGCTCACTGAGGAGCTTCCACAACTAGGCAGCTTCATGCGAAATTATACTCGTAGCTATGTATTCGGTCTCAGCGGGGCTCAAAGCAACCGTCTTCTACTTCCTGCTCATCCAGGATATCGAGTAGAACCCAAAGAGAACCAGCATCCATAAGTGTTCTTGCGATCCTTCACACTGCCTGCCCAGTCAGCATTCGAATAGTCATGTAGCTTCACATTTCCGGCAGTGTATCTCAATCCATGAGAGGTTGTGCCCTGAAGATATATCGGAAAATTCTTGGCACCAATCTAGTGAGGCTCAACCAAATATGAGCCCAACATGCTAACTGCAAAACATATATCCCGATGGAAGTTCACCAAGAACATCAATGCGAATGAGTTTATGAAATTCGAAGGCATTTCCCAAATCTGGTCCGGCATCACTACATCATAACTTCTGAAAGTTAAGCTCCATCGAGGTAGTCATGAGCTTGTTCACCATTCCAAATCCGGAATCCAAGTCCCTCTTACTTCTGCAAATGAGAGGGCCTGCACCTGACAGAAATAGGTCGTCCTCAGAAGGTGCCGGTATGAGAGGTCTATCATCCACAACCTTCAAGCAATGGTTTGGATCGGCTTCACTCCTAGTGAGTCTCATCTTCATCAGGCAGCTATCAATCCTCTCATACTATGCCCGGGGTGTTTTGCTTCAAGCCATAGAGGGATTTCTTCCACTTGCATACATGAGATTCCCGATCATGAATCTCAAACCCCTCGGGTTGTTCCAAACTTGTGGACCTGCTACATGAGGGGAATGGTCCCCTTGTAATATTTTCCTTCGGTACATCTCAGACATGTACCTTCATGCTCTTTTTGAATTTAGGCATTCCTGTCATCATCTGACTCACATCGGGTAGGGTCCCATGATAAGTAGACCTTCGGTGCTATAGATGAGATGTGACAACTGACATGGTCCCCAATGGACCTCCTACAACTTGATACAACCCTGAACTCAAAAGCATCTGTGAAAAATTCCATTTTCAAATACGTACCTTTCCATCGATGAATGCCATCCTGAAGCCTTTGACTTTCATTTTCGAAATGGTCACCAAGTTCTTCTTGTGATCAAGTACACAAAAGAGATTCTTATAAATGAATCGAGTTACCCTCATTCAATTGAGGGGTAACATTCCCTACACCCTTTCCAAGATAGGTGGCATCGGCTCCAAGTATAATCCCACGATTGTTTCCATCTCTACTAAATTAGAGAGAGCACCCTCCTATCTGATGAAGTGCCTTGAAGCACTACAATCAATAAGCCATATTCCCAAAGAGTCTGAAGGAGAGGGCCAATATAAGATAACACTTCTTTATCTTATTAGAAACAACACTTGATTCTTCATACCTGGGGTTCCTTGCTTTCTTTGAAGAGTCAACTATTTTCTTGATGACCTGCGTTACCTATCATTCCTCCGATCATTGAAGATGTCGCTAGAATGATTGTTATCATCATCAAGTGATGTGTCCCTGCCATTCGGACACTCATTCGCATAATGGCCGAACTTATTACAAACAAGGAATCTGCCTTTGCTTCTACTCTTAGATCCAGACATCCCATTGAAGTGATATGAAGGCCATCAGAAACTTCCGCTGCGCCATTCTGATAATATTCTCTACTTTGACTTCACCCTTGGTGAATTTGAAGAGGGATGAGGAATCCATTGATCCTTTTGTCCTTTCCCAACTATCTTCGGTGATTTCTCTTTCACTCTTGCTTGGGCTTTGTCTTCACCTCAGCTCTGATACCATGTTAATTTTAGGTATGTTCTATGCTTAGAGCAATTTATTTCAATTTTCACAGTTAGCTCAATATCTTTTCAGATTAGCAATCACATTAGCCTTAAAGTAAACTGCAGATAGAACATAAACATAAATCACAGAAGACAAGCCAAGACAAGAGGACACAAGATGTGGTGCTAGCCAGGGACAAACCACAATGTGGGGAAACCCTTGATCAATTCTTCTTATACATTCTTCAATAGTTCAGTAGAGAGAGAGAGAGATAGTACATTTACAACAGAAGTCAACACTTTGACTTATCTAAATAAGAGCATAGATCATCTCTAAGAAGATGATACATGAGATCAGTTGAAGACATGCTGCTTCAACTGATTCTCCAAGGTGACTCCACCTATCATGCTGCACTTCACCGTACTACACCATGTTACACCCATCATCATAATGCTGGACCTCATGACCATGTTGTACACATCATATTGTTGCACTACTTTCCCATGTGCCATTGTTGCACCATGCTAGCCACTGTTGTCCTATGTGGCATACTATTGTCCTTTTGTTAGTGACATAGCCATTCCATGTTTGCTTGCTATCCCATTGTTTTGTTGTTGTCCCTTCACAACTTGCTATGCTTTCCATGCTTTCCATGTTGTTCATGCCATGCTTACCATGCTTGCCAAGCTGTACATGCTTGCTATGCTGTCATACATACACTGATCCTTCTAGCAACAATCTCATCATCAAATTATCCTCATACTTATACTTGAATGCTCGTGCACTGTTGTAGTTCTACAACTTTGGTTTGGGCATCGACAGTGCCCTAACAACTAGCGCTAAACTCTGCAACGGTCCTTGAAAAGAGTGTAGCTTACCTCCCTTGAGAAGATTTTGTCCAACGCTGCCTGTGCCATGTAATTTTTGTAGGAGTATGGTCTTACGACCCTCCACAACTCGTCCAAATAGTCCTGCGTCCCACTGTAATTACAACAGGGATTTGCAGCTTCAATTTCACGAAGAAGTTCACCCTAATCCGCACCAAATAGTCTAGATTCAATGTTTCTCTTTGGCGTTGTCACCTGCTCAAACTCGGACCCAAAACAATGAAGAGAAATACCATAAATCTTGCTCAGATTTCCCTCTAGGCCTGCGGCCTACCTCCTGTAGTAGCTCGGCCTTATTACAGTTGTTTTCTTGCCCAAAATAGACCCTTCACATCAACGTCCTCCTTCTTCTTGAGCTGCCTTAGGGTAGCTTCGTTAGGGATGCCTTTAGCTCTTAGTGAGGGTTGCCTTTAGGTTTGCGTTAAGGCAGCCTTTAGGTCTGTGTTAGGGTTGGGACCAGCGTATAGGTTTAGGGCTCCTCTTGATAGTGTTATGGCTTCTCTTCATGACTGCATCCTCTAGATTAGGGCAATGTATTTCTTCTTCTAGACTGTGGCTAGGGCAATCTCTTTTCCTCCAACTTCTAGGGCTTCCACTCCTAGATTTCTCTTCCACTAAAACCCAAGACACGTGGAGAGAAAGCAAGATATAAGTGTGTGTGAAATGACTCTCAAGTCATCTCCTTTTATACTAAAACGTTGAGCACATGTGGAGTTTATTTGGTTGCTGGCCGACCTTGACGAATTGTCTTATAACACAAATAAATTCAAACTCCATGAATACTAATCGGAATCGGATGACCTTTAGATCAATCCTACACCTCTCGATGAGAGGGATCCAAGAATAATATCAACTGCCATAAATAAGATGACCCACATGGAGTTCGGCCCTAGTTTCCAATTTTAACACTTCTAGAAGGAGATGAGGATCAAGTCAATATGATCTGAGGCATTTATTAGAATCTAATGTGGGCCATTGATTACTCAATTGGAGGATTATAGGAAGGACTTCGATGGCCATTTGGAAGAAACATCAGGAAGATACTCAGTTACCCAAGTAAGATCGATTTTCTCAC
Organism: Pinus tabuliformis; assembly: GCA_031772625.1. Lineage (NCBI taxonomy): Eukaryota > Viridiplantae > Streptophyta > Pinopsida > Pinales > Pinaceae > Pinus > Pinus tabuliformis. The sequence continues at coordinate 244,105,184 of CM062804.1, forward strand.
TAGTCGAAGTTCAGTAAGAGGAAATCGAATCAAAGGGAGAGTTGCAGATGAGAAGGAGAGAGGGAATCAACATTAGTCGGGATTGCAGGAGCAGAAAGAAGACACAGAGCATAGGAGGGACAACGCAGAGGCTGTGATGTTGGTACTGATGCTGGGACTATGCAGTCCCTACGCAGAAGCTAACGCAGAGGGTGCAACAGGTCCTCTCCAGAGTTAGAATCTCGCTGAGAAGCATGAGAATATCGTCTGTAAAATGTCCCTCAAAAATGCCTCTTCTATTCTGCTGGTTGTATCTTGTACATGAGATTTCTGTGGAAGATCAATAAAAAACAACCATTTTCTGCAACGGTTTTCCCCCATTGGGTTTTTCCAAGGACAATTGTCCAAAAATAACTATCATTGTGATTATACTTGTGCTAGTATTATTTCCTTGCATTTACTTTCCATGGTATTTTAATTGTGAAGGCTACAGTAGAATTTATTTCGATATTTGTTGTAGAAACACTGTGAATAACTCATTTATGAATTAATAAGTAGAAGAAATAATATCAGTCACTGCAGTTGGATTTCTATTTAGAAATTTTTACAATTGCCCCTCTAGGACACCCTACTAGTTTGAGAAGTAACATTTTGGCTCCATTGCCAGGGAAATGAAATGTGTGTTTTGTTCCCCATGCGACATATTGAGATAACGTTATTGGCGACTCCTTTGGAAGAGCGAAGCCCTAGTTCTTCATTGAACTTTTAAGGTTGATGCTTGTAGGGTGAAGCAAGCATTTTTCTAGGCATCTTTAAATTCACCCTGGTGACTCCTACATATTTTTCATGTATATCTCAAATAGGTTGTCTTTATTTGATAAATTTCTCACTTTGGACATTTCTATCATCCCTCGGCATCCTAATCATGTCGTGCAAAGGATGGTGCATGGGGTGCCCGTGTTTGATGGTGATCCACTTACCACAATTGACCACTTAGAAAGATTTAATGCACATGCTTCAAGAGAGAGGGTTGTTCACCAAGATGTCCTTATGTTATTGTTCATGGGATCTCTCAGTGGTCATAACTTATGGCCGCATGATCATGAACCTAGGAGCATCTCATCTATTGAAGAGTTTGTTGATGGATTTCTTAGACATTTTCAAGTACACCTTGTATCAAGCATCCAAGAGGAATCCTTCATCGAGCATCATCAAGACATTGAGAATCTAAGTAATGAGCAGGAAGACGAGTCCTCCCTGGGTCCACATGATGAAAAGGATGATTTTGGGGTCACCTATGTTGGGAAGAATGAGTCTATGGAAAGTGAAGTTGAAACTTGAGACTAACCTTACATTTCTCAAGGATAGTACTCCCGATGATTTTCCTTTTGAGAACCTTGAGGAAGGTGATCCCATTAGCCCCTTAGAAGATAACAATGGAGATTATTTCCATATTGAACAAGAGAAATGGGAAGTTATTGGCCCTCAATTTGACTGTGCTCCCATTTATGACACCGACAAGGAGGATGAGGTTGAGATTGGTCCTCCCTTTCTCCCGAGCATTATTTATGAGGACATCCATCGATACCCTTGGGAAGGAGAATTATCACTTTCCCTTGCATGAAAAGGAGCAATTGGAGATGATTGATTCTCCTTTTTGGGAAGACCCTATCTTTGACACTAACAATGATAGGATTGATAAAGTCCTTGCTCATAGCTACCTTCCTTATGATTTCGGGAGTATATTCAAATCACTTGAGCCTCTAGAGTTGTATTTTCAAGAAAAGGATCCGACTGAGATTTCACCTTCCCCTTTGCCCTTTTCTATTGTTCATCATCGTGAGTCTTCATCAAGTGATTCCTTCACCACTTCTCATATGATCTCGAGTATAGTGTTAAGGAAGAGCCCCTCATTGATTATACTTTACCTCCTTGGACACACCCTCAGGGTCTTGATCACTCCATGACCTCCCCTTTCCAATGTGACCATCACCTTGAGCGACCTATTTATTGCACCCCTTCTTTCCCTCACCCTTCGTTCCCCTCTCATCACAACCTTGTGGCATCTACAAAGCATGATATTATAAACAATGATTGTGATAGGGAGTTGTTGAGAGTGATCTTTCATTCCACCATTGCGTACTTAGAGGGAAAGCCCTGCACTTCTAGATTGGCTTATTCTCCTTCTCCTAGGGCTTCCTTTTACCTCGAATCATATTTTCTCACCTCCCACTCACCTCACCCTCCATACAAATGTATCTGCATCCACTTCGGGATTTTCTACATGAGTAATCATAAAGCCAGTATGACCAACATATCATCATATCAATATACATATGCCTACCAGTATCACATAGGCCCGAGTTCATCAAAGATTCATATACTTGGTCATTGAAATTTCCATCTCCGGGTTGGAGGATCAAATCCAATCCTCTCAAGTGGTGTCTTTTCCTTCTTCCAGGGTTCCTTTCTATGGAATGTAGGTCTCTTCTTTTCCCAAATCCCTCCCTCGCAACCCCTCATATTATTGTTCCCATTTGTATTGCCAGGTCCGCTGCAAAATTAATCATGGAAGCATGCATTATTGTATTTATCAATTGACATGTTGGTTGCATTAGGTCTATGATTATACCTAGCACTTGACATTGTATGTTATGCATGTTAGAGTAGAATGCACTGCATGTTGATTTTGCATTATAACTATCATCATATAATATTTCTCATGGTAGAGTAGATGCATCTAAATTAAAATTTGCATATTTTATTTTTCTAGTTGATTTTACGGCCTAACATTAAGCATGTGCGATCATGAGAAGGCGCAAACACATGTTGCCCTGTGTTCTTTATCTATTATATGTGCAAGTAACAGGTCTACGATAACCAAGAGATTGTTGGAGTTCTCATGAATTCTCGTTCAATAGCTTCATCCACTTCTTCGAGAGATCACATCCTAGTTGGAGCTTGTTAATTTATGGTATGTTCTATGCTTAGTGCAGTTTACTTCAATTTCTTCTTATTAGCCACTATTTAGCAATCACATTAACATAAAGTAAAATGCTGATAGAACATTAATAGATCGATAGAAAACAAGCCAATAGAAGAGACACCAAATATGGAGGCTAGGTAGGGACAAACCCCAATGTGGGGAAATCCTTTGATCAATTCTTCTATAATCTTCAATAGTTCTGCAAAGAGAGAAATAGTACAAATGTACAGTTCTGTAATTTTATGATAGCAATAATAAAACCCTAACCAACACTTGCAAAGTTGGTCAAACAATCCACAAATGACCTTGAGTCAACCTTGGTCAACTTGGCCTTCAACAACAATGAAGGTCAATGAAAAACGACCCAAAAGAGATGGTCAAAACAGGTCAACGCATATGCAGCCCTACAGTCAACCCTAACCAGTCAACACTAGTCAATTTGGTGGTCAAATCAGGTCAATGGATTGTTGTTCAGATCTGCGGCTTGCTTGATGGAGACTCCTCACACTAGGCCGAAGTCAAAACACCTTCCTCGCTGGTCAACACAGTCACCCTTAGCTTGTTGCTCCTAGGTCAACCACAGTCAACGCTGAAACAGACCTGCGTCCTCCTCCTAGCTGTGTCTTCTTTCCTTGTTGTGTCCTTCTTCTCCCACGTGAGAGATGTTGCTCCTTGTATACCCAATCAAGTAAGGAGAGAGAGAGAAGAATGTAAGATGAGATGAGATGAGTGAATAATTCCTCAACCTAACTTGTATTTATATGAAACGTTGAGGATGTGTGCCACAAATTTTGTTGTTGGCCAACCTTGACAATTTGTCAAGTAAATACAAATAAATTCATATCTCCATAAATACTTGTCGGAATTAGATGATTGTTAGATCAATCCTACACCTCTCGACGAGAGGAATCTAAGAAAAATATCAGCTGCCATAAATAAGATGATCCACATGGAGTTTGGCCCTAGTTTCCAATTTTAACACTCCCTCTCAACTAGGGAGAACTCCATCTGCTAATCCATCTGACCGTTGGTACTATCTCTGCCATCAAATGCACTGCCCTGCACTGCTAGGCTCTGCTCTGCTTTGCTGAACTATGAAGAAGAAGAAATGATCGAGGATGTATCATACCAGCCTCCATTGATCCGAAGTCAGTCCCAGAGAGTGTGTCATACTACTCTTGCTGATCCCAAATCAATGATAGATGAGAGTCTCAAACCACTCATACTGATCCCAGATCAGTTTCATTGATCCCAGATCAATGGAGGTCATCCTAGCATAGGGAGTATGGTAGATACAACGATGCGTCCATCGATAATACTACTATGGTCCCTAACCCCATTTCCCTACTCATTGGCCAGATGAGAGGTACTTCCCATGAGTCCTAGACTGCATGGGTAGGATGCCTCGACAAGAGAACCACTCATCCTGTCCATAAGTCGCCATGGGGTATCACAGGGGAAGGCTGAACCTTTCACCCTGTACACAGCGCACCACTAGGGGAGGGTGAGTCGCCTTATGGTCGCTTGTCGCTCCAAGAAGTACCCCAAGCCCCCCGGAGTTCCCAGAGCTCAATACATGCATCATGCAGGACCCTCATAAGAGGGTCTCTCAACGACTCCAAGTCGTTTTCAGAAAGTCAAGAATTTGACCTTCCCAGGGGCTTTGTCAGAATGTCGGCTGCTCATCTGTAGCAATATGATGGAGCCTTATTTCTCCCCATTGTACCATATCCCGGATAAAATGGTACCTAATATCAATATGTTTGGAGCGATCATGAAATATGGGATTCTCTGATAAGCGAATCCCACTCTGGTTGTCACACAAGATCATGGTAATATCCAATGTATATACAAACAGCTCACTAAAGAGATTCTGCAACCAGACAGCCTCACAAGAGGCCATACTCACAGCAATGTACTCTGCCTCAGTCGTGCTCAAAGCCACCGATTTATTCTTCCTGCTCATCTAGGATATCGAGGTAGATCCCAAAGAGAAATAGCACCCGGAAGTGCTCTTTTGTTCCACCACACTGCCTGACCAATCAACATTGGTATATCCATGTAGTCTCACATCTCCGGCAGTGTATCTCAACCCATGAGTGATTCTGCCACGAAGATATCTCAACAGATTCTTGGCACCAATCCAATGTGAGTGGTGAGGCTCAACCATATGTTGACTCAATGTGTTGACTGCAAAACATATATCCAGATGGGAGTTCACCAAGAACATTAATGCTCCTATGAGTTAACGCTACTCGGTAGCATTTTGCAAAACAGGCCCGGCAGCACTACCTCTTAACTTCTTTGAGTCAAGCTCCATCGGGGTAGTCACAAGCTTGCAATCCACCATACCGAATCTCTCCAATATCCTCACCACATATTTTCCTTGAGATAGGAAAATCTCCCCTGGCTTCTGCCAGACTTCCAGTCCTAGGAAATAGTGCATCAGTACTAGGTCCTTCATCTCAAACTCGGAAGCCAACTCCCTCTTATATTTGTGAATGAGAGGGTCTGCACCTATCAGAAAGAGGTCGTCAATGTACAGCACCAGTATGAGAGGCTTATCATCTTCAACCTTAAAGTAAAGTTTTGGGTCGGTTTCACTCCTAATGAATCCCAGCTTCATCAAGAAGCTATCGATCCTCTCAAACCAAGTTGGGGTTGCTTGCTTCAGCCCATAGAGGGCTTTCTTCAACCTGCACATGTGAGATTCCCGATCATGAATCTCAAATCCTTCGGGTTGTTCCACATAGACTTCCTCTTTAAGAACCATGCAAGAACGTGGTTTTGACATCCATCTGATGTAGGTTCCATCCTTGCATAGCAGAAAGGGCTATGATCGAGCGAATGGTGGTGTATCAGGAAACAAGTTCAAATATCTCGTCATAGTCTATTCCTTCCTTTTGAGAGAAGCCACAATTGAAAAAATGAGCCTTATACTTTTTAGCACTTCCATCAGCTCCATGCTTTATCTTGTAAACCCATTTGGGAGTCTCAAATACCTTGGAATGATTGTCCAAGACTTTTTGGAGATCTAGAGAAATAGATGATTCCAATGTGGAAACATCTAGCGAACATAATTGTGCAATTACACCTCTTTGTTCCTTTTTTAGAAGCTTTTTCATACCGTTAGAGCTGAATATCTTTCCCGGTTTCCCTGCAATACCCCTTAATTCAACTTCCTTTCCTTCCACAGAAAATTTCATGAAAAGTTCCTGAAAATTAAAAGCTATTGTACCCAAGGATTGTAGCCATTGGACTCCTAGTACAACATCAGCACCTCCCATTGGAATGGAAAGCATTGGGCTAGTCAATACATATTCTCCCATGGATAGCTTGATATTATGGCACTTTCCAGAGCAATTTATTGTTCCTCCATTTGCACCCATCACTTGACACTCTGGTGCTGGATATAAGAAGTAATTCAATTCTTTTACTACCTGACAATGAATAAAATTGTGGGTACTTCCTGAATCAATCAACACTATTACCTTTTTCTTCTTGATTTGTCCTTCTATCTTGATGGTTTGAGGAGTGGTAATTCCTCCCAATGCATTACAAGATATGGTCGGATTCATTTCTTCTTTATCTAGGCTTTGTTCCTGGAGTATATCCTCTTCTTTTGACCTTTCTTGCTCTTTTTCTTCTTCCTCTTCACAATCTATGTAGAATAATTTCTTCTCAGCACACTTATGACCTTTAGTATATTTGCTATCACAATTGCAACAAAGTCCCTTTTCTCTTTTTTCTTCCAATTGTTGTGATGTAACCCTTGTAAGTTGTGGAAGGCTAGGAGAAACAACACTTCCATCTTTATAGTTGTGAGGGGTATGCTTCCTAGTTTCCATAATTTTGCTTTCCACTATGTCACAAAGCCCTTTTACTCTTTCCAATTGTTGTGGTGTTGCTCTAAAGAAGGTGTTGCTCTTTGTATCCTCATAATGTGCTATCATTTCCTCTGTGAAAATTGACCATGTAACAAGTTGTTTACAAGAACAAAGCCCTTCATACCATAAAAATTGATCCGGTTCTAAATATGAAGATGCAATACATACCTTTTGTAACAGTGGTACACCATGTAGATCAAAATATTGCTCCATCTGAAGTATCCAATTTACCGGATCCTTGCCATCAAACTTCCTCATCTTGCTTTTTCTTGATTTTAGGAGCTCGATCTTGAAATGACTGTAACTCTGTACTTTCGAATCTTTAAGTTCTGAAATTGTGACCTGTAGTAGCCCTCTGTGTCCTCTTTCTAATGCCACCAGTCTGATCCAAATTGGATTCTCCAAGAAAGAGTTATGCACAATCTCCCAAGATGACCTGATTATAGACCTTTCCAGAAGAGCGAACTTGTATGAAGTGCCACGTGTCACTGTTTCGACCTTTGGCTCTAAAAAATATATAGAAGAAACTACAGTCCGTCCTCTTTCTGTACCTTCTTACGAAATTTCAATCCGATGCTCAGAGAGAAAGTTATGACGATTTTCCCTAGGTCACCTGTTTGGAATGTAATTCAGGAGTCTGCAAAAAGACTAACTTCCTCAGATCATATCTTCGCAAATATAGGGCGAAAAGCTCTGAAATTCGGACCCGAGATTCAGCGTGATTTCTCCTCAAATGGGTTTTTCTTTTAGCTTCTGAAACATCGCAAAAAAAAAAATTTAAAGCGAAAATGCCACGATGACCTGTTTGGAGCAGCAAAACCCTAGAATCCAAAGCTTTGATACCAAATGTTATGAAACCAGCTCACCAAAAGATAGAAAAGAGAGATCCACGCCTTAGAATTCAGCCTCTTCGAGGGGGCAACCTCCTTTACATTACATAAATGAGCAATTCTTGGATGATACAAATGAAAATACCTCCTTTCTATATATAGGAGTCTAAGGGGTCATAACATAATCAGAGCCGACATAACAATAATAATGTAAGGGCACAATAATAACAATAGTGGGCTTCTATGGGGCACAATAGTAACAATATGGGCACTACATGGGTACATCAATATAATAAGTGGGTTGTACTAATAACAATAAGGGGTTACACTAGTAGTATAGGGGCCTAACACCTGGGGTCTGGGAACCACATCCCAGACATCATTCTTCGTGATGGACTCGTATTCCTCAGTCATAGCATCCTTCCATACTTGATGCTTCACGGCTTCTGCGAACAATGAGAGCTCATTTTGAATGATCGTGCTCATAATGGTCAAGTATCCCTGATACCTGGTCGGCTTCTTACTTTCCCGGAAAGTCCCTCTAGGTGCAATGTGTCCTTCAGCATCATCAAGTGCCCCCCTAAGCCATGAGGGTCTCTTCCTAGAAGAGGAAGGCTCTTGCGGAGGGGGATCAATAGGGTCCATAGGTTCTTCCACTTCGGGCATCGTCTCATCATTCTTTTCCTCTGGTTCACTGGTGTCAGCTTCTCCAGTTTTCCTTAGTATAGGAAGATTGTCAACTTTGCTAAGAGCCATATCTTCCTCAAAGGTGACGTCATGGCTAATCTCGACTTCCCTTTGACTAGCCACATAGATACTATAGCCCTTAGTATTTTCGCTATAGCCCACGAAGATTCCCTTTTTACCAGATGCACCCAATTTACTCATTTTCTTTTTCGGCACATGAAAATATACAAGACTTCCAAAAACTCTAAAATGAGAAACATCAGGTTTCTTACCAGTGAACATCTCTTCAGGAGTCTTGGAATCCAATGCTTGATGAGGGCCTCAATTTTGAACATATACGGTAGTATTCGCAGCTTCGGCCCATAGAAACTTTGGAAGCCTTTGATCATGGAGCATCGAACAAACAGCTTCCAAAATCATACAGTTCTTCCTTTCTGCCAGACCATTCTGCTCAGGAGTGTATGGTGTTGTGGTCTCCATCTTAATGCCAGCTTCTTTGCAAAAGTCATGGAACTCATTGGATTCATACTCAGTCCCATTATCAGTCCTTAAGATCTTGATCTCCTTCTCAGTTTGATTCTTGAACAAGGCTTTGAAGTGACGGAACTAGGAGAACACTTCATCCTTCTTTTTCATGAAGTATATCCAAGTCTTGCGAGAATAATCATCTGTAAAAGTGAGGTAATATAAATATCCTCCCAAGGAATTCACAATTATCATACCAGATATGTTGGAGTGAACCAACTGCAATATATCAGAGGTCTTGCTATGGCTTGAGGGGAATGGTCTCCTTTTGAGTTTTCCTTCGGCACACCCCGGACATACACCTTCTTGCTCTACTTTAAACTCAGGCATACTGGTCACCATTTGTCTCACATCGGGTAGAGCCTTATCATGAAGGTGGGTAAACTTCCGGTGCCATAGTTCAGACTGAAGAGTTGTGTTGCAAGACATGACTCCCAATAGACTTCCTCCAACTTGATATAGAGAGTCAGCATGAAACCCAAGAGTGAAAGCATATTTAAAATTCTTTTTCCATACACGTAACTTGCCATCGATGAAGGCCACCTTGTAGCCTTTGTCTTCGATTGCCGAAATGGATACCAGGTTCTTTTTGAGATCAGGCACATATATAACTTCTTGCAAATGAATTATGTTACCCTGATTCAATTGAAGAGAAACATTCCCTACGCCTTTCATGGGATATTTGGAGTTGTCTCCAAGAATAATTTCCAAGTTGGTTTCCTTCTCAATTAGATTAGAGAGAGATTCTTTGTAACCAGTGAAGTGCCTTGAGGCACCACTATCAATAAGTCAATTGCCCAACTAGTTTGGAGGAGAAGTAGTAGAGAGGGCCGATATCAGATAATATTCATATTGGTTATGTTAACAATGTTAGATTCATACCTGGAATTTTTTTCCTTCTTGGAGGGTTGACCACTTCCTTGATTTCCAACATTCCTCTTTCCTTTCCCATTGAACCTGCCCTTCCTTTGATTGTTGTTGGAATTGCCTCGGGAGTGATTTTGATCATTGTCATGAGATGTGTCCTTTCTATCAGGACACTCCCTCGCATAGTGGCCAATTTTGTTGCAAATGAAACATCTTCCTTTCCTTCCACCTTTCGGTCTGGCCTTTCCCTTAGATTTTGACCTGGAATTATTTCTCCTTTTAGCATGAGAGGAGAAAGCAGTGGGATTGCCTCTAAATGCAGGCATTTCCTGCTCTTCCATCCTTGTCTCTTCTTGAATGCATCTCGCCATCAATTCCTCAAATCCTGGAATTACATTATTGTTGAGAAGAGTGGTTCTAAATACATACCATTTGGATGGGAGCCCTCCAAGAGTTGTGATGGTTAGTTCCCTGTCAGGAATGACTTCCCCAATCAGTAGGACATCCTTCTTGATCTCGGTGATCCTTAAGAAGTAGGCTTGCATATTTTCATCTTTTCCCTTCTTAATTTCCTTCAGCTTATTCTTAAGGAACAAAACTTGATTTGCATCACTAACTTTAAACAATCTTACCAGTCTATCATAGATTTCCTTGGAGGTGTTCAACTAGGAAACGTAGGCCACTAGGTGCTTGTCGATAGAGTCCCGGATGATCTTCTTTGCTTTGACTTCTCCCTTAGTCCACGTGTTCCTTGCAGAAACCGATGCATTTGATGGAGGCTCAATGATTCTGCCTCTCGCATGGTCCAACACTTCTTGCCCTTCCAATGTCAGATCGAGAGACATCTTCCATCTATGATAGTCAGACTTCTCACGGAGCTTGTCTTCGATGGGGAAGTGTGATGAGGAACCCATGGAGTCTATAGAATTTTCCAACAGTATTCGGTGATTGCTCTTGTTCTTGCTCTTTCTTGGGCTTTGTCTTCACCTCAGCTCTGATACCATGTTAATTTATGGTATGTTCTATGCTTAGTGCAGTTTACTTCAATTTCTTCTTATTAGCCACTATTTAGCAATCACATTAACATAAAGTAAAATGTTGATAGAACATTAATAGATCGACAGAAAACAATCCAAGACAAGAGACACCGAATGTGGCAGCTAGCCAGGGACAAACCCCAATGTGGGGAAACCCTTTAATCAATTCTTCTATAATCTTCAATAGTTCCACAGAGAGAGAAATAGTACAAATGTACAGTTATATAATTTTATGACAGCAGTAATAAAACCCTAACCAACACTTGCAAATTTGGTCAAACAACTCCACAAATGACCTTGAGTTAAACTTGGTCAACTCGGCCTTCAACAGCAATGAAGGTCAGGCCAAAATAGCCCAAAAGAGATGGTCAAAACAGGTCAACACATATGCAGCCCTGCAGTCAACCCTAACCAGTTAGCGCTGGTCAATTCGGTGGTAAAATCAGGTCAACGGATTGCTGTTCAAATCTACGGCTTGCTTGATGGAGACTCCTCACACTAGGCCGAAGTCAAAACACCTTCCTCGTTGGTCAACGCAGTCACCCTTAGCTTGCTGCTCCTAGGTCAACCACAGTCAACGCTGATATCCTTAGGAGATTTTTTTTCTCCAAGATGGCCCTCAGCCGACAGCCAGCAACCCCTTGTAGCCACCAACTAGCTCGTCGTGTCACTTCTCCGCCACCTGAGCCAGCCAAGTGGTCCCTCACCCATCTATCATGATCATATGTTTGAAGGTGGGTCTCACAAACCTAAAGGTACGCCTTGTCATTTGGTAATTGAGTATTGTAGTTTTCTTATCATGGACACTTCTGGGCATGGATTAATGGGGAGATTTGGCAGAAAGAATGGGCTAGGTCTGTGCTCTACCCCATCATCATGGCCATCACCCTAGTTCCTATAGGCCCTATGAGCCCCCTTCATCATATAGGAATCCATGATTGTCCCAACCCTTGGTGGGCAATGAACTGTCCTACCTTAAAAGGGGTATCCACTCCTATATCTCACACATCATGCTCTTACCCCTTGAGCCCTGAGCAATTAATTAAAGAAAAATCATAAAAATTCTTAAGGCATATAAAGAAGGGTGGAAAAATCAAGGTCAAGGCACCTCATGTACCATGATTGCTCCTTCCTATACATTATATACCCAAGAGTGGGCTTCCCTTTTATTAGATACCCCTTGTACCCCAGCGTGTGGCCCAGGGCTGCCCCTTCCCATTCCCTATTCCATTCACCTCTTTATCACATGCCACCACCTTTTAAAGGATGTACCTTGGAAATATTATCCACTTTAAAAGTATAAATCACCTAATGGGATACTTGGTTAACCTCAGTTGGAGTTTGGAGACAATAGTACATGCCATGCCAAAGCCCATTATGGAAGCGCAGGTCATTATGAAGTCCCCACCTGTGGTCCATGGTTTTTAAGCTTTTTTACTTGATTTACTTGATGAATTGTTGTACTGGAAAGCTACGGGATGCATTGGATCGTATGCAGGATTGCAAGTGGCCTCCATCTTGGGTTTGATCTCCCTATACGGGATCCTAACCCTCCAGAGGGTTACATTAGCACATGTAGGGTGTGTGTTGAGAGACATGGGTCTCCACAACAGTAAACAACACTTCATGGATCCCCAGAGAGTTTAGAGATTGCTTGAGATTCACCTATTGGACGAGGAAGATGCACTTGGTTCAGCTTTGCCCAGCCAACCCCACAAATGTACTATGCACTTGGCAGCTAAGCTAGGACTTGTAGGATGATGTGGCATCACCTACACTAGCATCTGAGACCTTGCAGATGGTCTACAGGCATATTCGACTTACTTGGAGACCCATGAGTTCACTTGTGTGCCCTCATAGCCATTAGGAGCACCACATGTTTATTATGTGGAGAACAAGGGGCCAACCCCTTGTCCGTTACTTTTGGAAGTCCAACCCATCATTTTGGCACTTACGCACTTCATCAGGCCTCTTAAAGAGCCCAACAACATGCATTACTAATCATTCAACCTCTTGGGAGGCTTATTATTTTATTTGTGAGCTAGTTTGGTGGGCTTGTCATCAATAGATAGTTATTTGCACATTATTTTAGTTGATGGGCTAATGTAGGCTCAAATTAGGTAACTTGAAACCCTAATGAGTGTATAAATAGGAGAGACATGAATTCATTTGTATCATCACTTGGATTTGGAACTAGTATCTCTTTAGATATCTTCGCTATCCTTCTTGGAGGATGAATTTTTGGACCATGGAATGAATTTTGATGTTTGGATAATTTTCATGTCTTGGAGCTTCTTGATGGCAAGTTTTTGGATGGTTGGATATATTCTTATACACGTAAGTACATTTTAATGCTATTTTTTCCTTATAATTTTGTCACATACATTGTTGTTGGGATTTTTCTATACTAGGGCTTATTTGATGCATCTCTTATGCAAAGTTGTGGAAATTTTGTTTCTAGAGAGTGAATGCTTCATGTATGGGCCATGTATAATGAATGAATGTTCCTAGGGACATTTCATTACTAAAATTCATCTTGACAAGTCATTTATCTTCCAAAATCAAGTATAAATTCTTTGAAGTTGCTTTTGCTGCTGCCCTAGTGCCAAGCAAAGTTGTCTTTGAGGCCTCCTTGACCTAGAAAATTCAAAGGTCCATAATCATAATTCTACTTGACTCCAATCTCCCCAAAGGATTAGGCATTGGTCCACCCAAAGGTGATCACCTTAAACCTATTTTCCTTCTCCCCTTTCCTCTTCTCTAGGTCTAGTCCTTTAGGCCACCTAAGGCATCAATTATCTCACGATCTAGCCATCCAAATACTTCAATTTTTGGTCCACAACTGCGCTGGTGTTGTTAGTTTTTGGTAGCATCGGAAGTGCTCTAGCCTTGAAAATTGGTGGAGAGGCTAAGGCACATGAGTTCTAAAGAATCCAAAAACTACTTGGTGAAATTCCACTTGGAGTATTTTATTAAAATAATTAATATTTTTAATGCAATTCCTAAGTCTAAACTTAGGGAAATTAAAATATTAATGGGAATTAATCAAAATATGGGTGCGAATGATCTAGAAGGAGGATCAAGTCATGTTTTAATCATAGTCGTTGATTAGAGACTCAATCTCGGCCATTGAAGACTCAACAGGAAAAGTATAAAATGGAGGCTTGGGGTTCATTTGAAAAGACACACGGAGAGAACGAATTGATCTGGAGTTCGATTTCTGGGGCTAGGAAGCTGAGAAATTCGAACTAAGTGATCATTTTGCAGCAAAGAGGCAGTGAGAATCCGGAAGGACTTTTTGGAGAATACTGATAGAGAGGTGGAGAGAGCTTGCAAAGACGCGGCGCAGTGGCCGGGAGAGTTGACACTGGGCCAGTCTGGCCCACACAGTCCTGACGCAGAGCAGAAAAGTTGCTTGTAACGCAAAATCTAGAATTGTCAGGAACAGTCGGAGCTGCTGGGAACTACCAGAATAGCAGGGATAGCTAACGCAAAGGACAGAAGAGGTGACGCAAGGTTGACGTGGAGCCTACGCAGGGCCAATGCAAAAATAACTGGGGTTAGCCAGTCTTGTGCCAGATCAGACGAAATTCTGCCAGGTGAAGTGAGGTAAAACTCACTCAGATTTTTCGCCAGTATTTTTCTCTGTAAAGGATTGCTAGATGGACATCCTAAATTTGTATTCAAATATTTCTCCTGCATAATAATAAACACTCAGAGCTGCTACACCATTTTTCCTACATTGGGTTTTTCCAGGAACTATTGTGTCCAAAAATAAGTGTGTCCTATGTATCTTCTTCTTTGCTCTGTTTTTTTTTTCATGAGATCAAATATTTAATTAGTGTAGGTTGCAGAAGTAATTTGCTTCAGTATTCAGAAGAATAACTTGATGAATGTAATTTAAAAATCAAGTAGGTGAAGCAGATTCAGATTTGCTGCAGTAGGGGTTCCTTCAGAGTGTAGGAATTTTCACATGGTATCAGAGCATTTATTTTGAAACAGGAAAAGTAGATCCAATGCTAAACCAAGAGGCCAAAAGCTACATTTGGCAGCAATTCGAATCCCCTTGAAGGGATTGTGCAGTCCTTTCCAGGAAGCAGATATTCTGAGGAAATTTCTCTTTGAAAGAGTCGACAAAGAGGCATGATTTCTAAATCATGAGCTTGCAGAGGCAGAGGGAGTGACGCAGAGCCTTAGCGCAGTGCTTGAAGGGTGCAGTTTATGCCCGGGGCAGAAATCTGCTGGAAAATAACAAAGACACGTAGAAGGGGAATTTTCTCCTCAGAGAACTTTCTGCCAGAAAGTTTGAATTTGTCACTTGCGAAGCAGCTGAGTAGTGCTAAGCAGTGGGTAGAGGAGTCAGTTCAACAGTTGGGTGAGATGGCATCGCATAGGCTCCGAGATCAGGATAGGTTGGAAGGTGCTTCCAACTATGTCATATGGAAGACCAGAATCTTAGCTGTTCTGGAGGAGTACGATCTCAAAACCTACGTCAAAAGTGTTGTAGTCGTTCATGTTGACAATGATCGAAGGAAGAAGTACAAGGTCGAGCAGGGGAAGGCAAAGAGGCTCATTCTCGATGGAGTTCGAGATCATGTGGTCTCACACTTGTAGGGCAGGGATATAGCCCGAGAGATGTGGGAACCCTTGTCTTCTCTGTATGAAGGCTCTTCCGAACAGCGGAAGATGTACCTAGAACAAAAGTTGCAATGGACTTTGATGCAGAAAGGAGAAGGGTTCAACCTCTATCTTCAGCATCTTCAGGACACTAGAGACTAGCTTGCTACAGTGGGGTCCACTCCTCAACCAACCGCGATGGTGAGAATAGCCCTGAATGGAGTCTCAGATGAATGGCAAGTATTCGTCCAAAGCATATTGTGCAAAGAAAAACAACCCTCATGGGATGAGATGTGGGCGACTCTTCAACAGGAGGAGTTAAGGAGGGACCTAGTGAAGTTCAACCTCAGTGGCAATAGTGGGAGTGGCACAAAGATGAAGGAGGAGGAGGAGAACACAACTCTGGCATTGAAGGGACAACAGAAGCCAAAGTGAAAGGACATTTCGAAGGTGAAATGTTTCAGTTGTGGCGAGTTGGGCCACTATGCATCCCAGTGTCCTTTGAAGAAAAAGGATAAGGATGAGAAACATGATTCTAAGGCTTGCTTCAGCAAAGATTGATGAGGATGAGTTTGCTATGAGTGCCCATGCATCTCCAAGAGGGAGATGGGACAATATTGATATGTAGTTGGGAGGACTACATGTGGGTAGGATCCTTGAGGAGTCCATCTCTTGGATCAATTCCTTGCTACGGGAGCCCACGATTCAGTAGTAGTGAGATGGACTTAGTGTCATATGATGCAATGGATTGTTTGGAGGACAGATGCAGTAGCTTGGTACCAAAGATTGATCAGCGCAGAGCAAGTTTGGCAGCAGTGCAGCTGACACAATGCAGGAGTCAGCAGGAACGCAGAAGATTCAAAGGGTCAAAATCAACAACAATCAGATTCCAACATTCATTCTATTATGCTAAACATAGTTAAGTTCAACTAATTTTGGATGTTTTTCAGTTGCTTCTCTCAGCAACTGAGTTGCGGAATGGATGCAATGTTAGCAGTGGAAGTCCTAGCAACATAGTAGATGCAACGTTTGAGAGAGAGTTGTAGTACGGGTGCAGCAGTGGTAGTAGCAGTGTCATGGGTAGCAGTACTGTAGCAGCAGCAACACAGTGTTAGTGGCAGCGGCAATGCGGAAAAGGGGTGTTTCAGAAACAGAGCAGCGTGCAGGTGGACATTGTTGCTAGAGCACTTTCCTCACTAAGAGGGAGTGTTAGTTTTTGGTAGCATCGGAAGTGCTCTAGCCTTGAAAATTGGTGGAGTGGTTAAGGCACATGAGTTCTAAAGAACCCAAAAACCGTTTGGTGAAATTCCACATGGATTGTATTTTATTAAAATAATTAATATTTTTAATGGAGTTCCTAAGTCTAAACTTAGGGAAATCAAACTAATAATGGTTATTAATCAAAATATGGGTGAGAATGAAGGAGGATCAAGTCACGTTTTAATCTTTGCTGTTGATTAGAGACTTAATCTCGGGTGTTGAAGACTCAACAGGAAAAATATAAAATAGAGGTTTGGGATTCATTTGAAAAGACAAAAGGAGAGAACGAATTGATCTGGAGTTTGATTTCTGGGGCTAGGATGCTGAAAAATTCGAACTAAGTGATCATTCTACAGCAGAGGGGTAGTGAGAATCCGAAAGGACTTTTCGAAGAATATTGGCAGAGAGGCAGAGAGAGCTTGCAGAGAGGCAGTGCAGTAGCCAGGAGAGCTAACATTGGGCCATTCTAGGCCCACGCAGTCTTGAGGCAGAGCCAGAAGGGCCAGCGCAGAGTAGAAAAGTTGTGTGTCACGCATAATACAGAATTGCGGGAACAACCGAAACTGCCGGGAACTACAAGAACAACTGGGATAGCTGACGCAGAGGGCAGAAGAGGTGACGCGGAGCCTGAAACGCTGAAGTGCAGCCTACGCAAGGAAAACACAGAAATAGTCAGGGTTAGCTAGTCTTGTGCTGGATCAGCCGGAATTCTGCCGGGTGAAGTGAGGTAAAACTCACACAGATTTTTCACCAATATTTTTCTTTGTAAAGGATTGCTAGATGAGAATCCTAAATTCGTATTCAGATATTTCTCCTGCATAATAATAAACCCTCAAAGCTGCTGCACAGTTTTCTTGCATTGGGTTTTTCTGGGGACTATTGTGTCCAAAAATAAGTGTGTCGCATGTATCTTGTTCTTTGCTCTATTTTTTGTTTCATGAGATCAAATATTTAATTAGTGTAGGCTACAGAAGTAATTTTCTTCAGTATTCAGAAGAATAACTTGATGAATGTAATTTAAAAATCAAGTAGGTGAAGTAGATTCAGATTTGTTGCAGTAGGGGTTCCTTCAGAGTGTAGTAATTTTCACAAGTGTGTCCTCAAGAGTCCCCCCAAATTTCATGAGATTCTGACAGTAGGATCTTGAGATATCGCAAGCCCTAGCTCGAAGACCGAATTTTGCTCTAGGTTTCGCTAGGCTAGTACCTCATAGGGATCATTTTAGCACCTCTAAGTGAAGATATTTCTTTGATCCCCTTCTCTTCCTTGTTTAGGTCAAGCTCATCATTGGTTGCTAAATTCCCTCCACTTGACCTAACCTAGGTCCACTTGGTTGCTAAATTTCCTCTGCCGCTAACAAGTGCTCCCTCTACTGACTTCTGCGTTGCTGCAACAAATCCCTACATCTCGCACGTTGCACACATCTCTGTGCCATCCCGCACTGGTGCAACACTCTCATGCCTCTCGCATTGTGGCAGCCTGCTAGCCTCGTGTTGCCTGGGGACTCCTACACTGTAGCACTCTTCGTCGCTTCATCTGCATCCGTCTCTACCGACATCCGCCAGTCCTGCTACTCCTTTTTCGGGCTCCCATAGCAAGGTATAATCCAAGAGGTTGGGTACCTCAAGGATCCTGCCCCTCATCACCTGTAGTTCTCCTAACTAAAGCTCGATGTCTCCCCACTTCTTCTCAAGTGGCACATGAGCACTCATGGCACAATCATCATCCTCCTCGACTTCTTTCTCCGCCTTCGCTAGCACTGCCTTAGACTTAGAAGCCTCTCCCTTGTTCTTCTTCCTCGGACACTGGTTTGCATAGTGACCCAGTTCCCCAGAGTGGAGGCACTTGACCTTGGAGAGGTCCTTCTTCTTCCTCTTCTCCTGCGTTCCCACAAATGTCGGAGCTGCATCCTCTTGCTCTTCCTTCTTGATCCGGACTCCTTTGCTGCTACTTCCCGTCTTGGTTAGCCATCTGATCTCCTCTTGGAGAAGATCTACCCATAGTTCTTCCCAATCTGGAAGACTCACCCTGCCCAATATGCTCTAGACAAATGTTTCCCACTCCTCGAAGACTATGTTAAGTGCGGTCCTCGCCAACAACTCTTGATCCGGCGTGGCCTCGATGGAAGTTAGTTGGTCCCGAATCTTCTTCAACCGACCGAGGAAGAGGTCTATCTTCTCCCCCTTCTGCATCTGGTATGACCTTAGCTGATTCTCAAGGAGCATCTTCCTCTGCACGGAAGTATGCTAGTACAATGTCTTCAAAGTGTCCCACATCTCCTTTACCGTTTTCTTCTAGGCAATATGTTGGGCCACATGATCCTTGACCCCATCAAGGATGATGCACTTTGCCTTAGCCATTGCCTCCTCATACCTTTCATTAGCTACCACGTCAACTGGGATAGCCATTACTCTCAAGGCGAAGCCCTTGAAATGATGTCTATCTAGAATGGACAAGATCCTGGCCTTCAAAACCACAAAGTTGGACGCTCCATCCAGCCTATCCTGATCCCTCAGCCCATTCACGACCATCTCTGTACTCTTCTCTGTCGACTCCTCCGAGTGTCTCTACTTCCAGCCTGGAAGTTCTTGGTTCGACTCCTGCTGAGTCTCTCTACTTCCCATCTGGAAGTTCTCGGTTCGACTCCTCCAAGTCTCTCTACTTACCGTCTGGAAGTTCTCTTTTGGACTCCCTCTGAGTCCTGATTTCCCTCCTGGAAATCCTTCTGCCAACTGTCAAGTTGCTCCTCTACGATCGTTTGTGCAACTGCAACACTGATCCGGATTCCTTGGTTAGAAATCCACCTCGGCAGCGACTCCCTCTACCTTGGTTTTGCCCTGTTAGGTACTGTTCTGACCACAGTACCCCACCAGCTTTGCTCCTACAAATTTCCCACAACTTCCTTTGCCCCAGCAACTGAAGGATTGAGCCTCTTGGCCCTACGCAACCCGGCACCGGCAAAACAACTCCCTCAACCAACTGCGTCAGCCCTCCTAGCCTCTACATGGCTTTGTGTGAGCCTGTTTCTGCCCTCCTCAGCCTCTGCGCTGGCCCTCCTCAGCCTCTGCACTGGCCTCTCTCAAGCCCAGACTGATGACGCAGTCCCTCCGTGTCAACGTTTCCTCTATCACTTCTGCAAGGATCAACTACTATCACTCGAGACAGCTGATTCTGCTGCAAATGCTCTGCTCAGTTGATGCCTTCAGCTCGCCTATGATCTGCAACCATGCTCTAATACCATGTTGAATTTTCTAAGTCTATCCGTTAGAAAGTTAATCTGTACTCTGCTGGTTTATTTCTTCTACTTGTAAATTTTAAACAAGTTATTTGAAACATTTAAATATCGAAATAAACACAATATAGTCACAACATCTACAAATCATTAGTTGAAAGAAAACAAACACACAAGTGACACCGTTATTTTTGGATAAATGTCCTCGGAAAAATGCAATGCAGGAAAACCAGTGCAACTATTATGAGGGTTTAATATTATGCAATATTTCCTTGAGTACAACTAGGTGCCTAATCGGCTCACCCAACAGAGAAAAATACATGACAACAATACCTCTATATTCGGAAATAGGTATTCAGAAACCCTGTCCCACAAAACCCTCTCTGACGACTGTGAAGCTCAGCACTGGCTGTTTTGGCCTTTGTGTCAGCCTCCTGTGAACCTGCGTCAACCCCAGGACCCTCTGCGTCAACCCCAGGACCCTATGCGTCAACCCTCTGA
Organism: Pinus tabuliformis; assembly: GCA_031772625.1. Taxonomy (NCBI): domain Eukaryota; kingdom Viridiplantae; phylum Streptophyta; class Pinopsida; order Pinales; family Pinaceae; genus Pinus; species Pinus tabuliformis. The sequence goes on from CM062804.1 coordinate 244,125,592, forward strand.
GGCACTGCGCAGTGTCTGGGATCCTCTGCGTCACTCCAGCAGCTTCTGCGTGGATGACACAATCCCTATGGCCTTTGCGCTGTCTCTGCTGGGCTTTGCGTAGCCTGAACTGGCTGCTGCTCTCGCTCTCTCTGTTTCTGCGTTGGTCTCTCAATACTGTCTTTGCCTCTCTATCCAGTACTCACTGCCCCTCGCTGCTGATCACTGATTCACTTTTGCTTAGCAACCTCGCTCTAGCAAAATGAATCACTGATCACTCTGGTGTATTTTCCAATTGAGCCTCAAGCCTCTTCTTATACTTCTCTCATTGGTCCTTCAACGGCTGAGATTAAATATCTAATCAATGGCTAAGATTAGATTCCACTTGGTCCATGACTTTTGGAACTTTCTAACCCAGTTTCGTATTAATACCCATTAATATTTTATTTTTCCTAAATTTAGACTTAGGAACTCCATTAAAAATATTAATTATTTTAATATCTCCCAAACCAGGTACAATCTGTCAAAACCATTGCTGGGTCTTGGAAATCTCATGTGCTTTAGCCTCTCCACCAATTTTCATGGCTAGAGCACATCCGATGCTACCCCAAATCAACACACTCATCCAAAAGCAATTGTCCCAATGGTTAGAAGTAGTAACATGGTAACATTCTTAATAAGTTAAAAGTGAGAAAGAATCCTTCTAATGCTGACATCTATACAACAAGATAAAACCTTAGTGTCATTTTCAGATGAGGAGGCTAAGCAATGAAACTTTACCAACCACTATAATCTATCACATCCAAGATCAGGGGGATGTGGAAATGATACACCACTATGAATTATCGATGACCACCGGAATGTAACTGATGAGTGGAGGATAGAAATTCCTGGCTAATAAGAAAATATCATCCAAGTAGAAACAAGTCACACCAACTGAGTGTGTCTCTATGGGAGTTGTCTAAAGGGGAACACCCCACATCCCCAAAACACCATCCCCATCCAAAGTATCTACCTAAGGTGCAAGAACATGTACTTGTGTAAAACAATTCTTTACAGAACCAAAGAAAGTGATTAATATAACACATTGTAAATACCATATAACTCAGATCTAATGAAGACAAAAAATATTTTGAGTGACACCAAACCCTTTCAACTTCTTTGTACACTAGTATGTGCATACACATGTACAAGAACTCACTTCTCAGCTATATTATCTTCCCAAGTTATTGATGAGTGGACACTCTGAATAAGTTCACAAATAAAATTCAAAAAGAAAAAAATGAACCATCGCTGGAAAGGATTCTAGTCAAACAAAATGTGTTAACCATTTTTCATAATCTATTCAGCAAGAAGCGGGGAATGTATAACATACTCAGAATCAAAAGATTTAAGTTGTTTCTGCAATGCATCTTCAATAGCTTCAAGCTCCTTTAACTTTCTTTGTGCATCTCTAAAATTTGTGTTTTGTTCTTCTAAAAACATATTGGCTTCCTGCAAAGCTGACTCTGTGGTAAGAGTCCTTTCCTCAAAATCAGCTACCAGCTCCTGTGCTTGAACCAGCTTGGCTTTGGATTCACACTGGCTTTTTTCCAGTTCAGAGTGTGTAGCATGCAAAGACTTCTCAAGCTGCAGAATAAAAAAAACACCAAGGTCCAAATGTCATAAATATTGAAGAAAGTGAAAGATGGTGCCTAATAAATTTTGAATACGTTCAAAAATGAGCCATAAGTTTTATCAGCATGGTCCAAATATGACCAATTTCTTGAAATCATGATTTTATAGTATATACAATGATTAAAATTTTAGTTGTAGTTTGTACTAAAGAACAATATTTCTATTTACTAGTCAATCCTGGCTGATGTCTCACACAGCAGCCAGTCATCTTCAAACTATACAAAACCTGCAAAAGCTAACAATTTTGAACTGGAATTGATGCAATTTTTCCACATGCAAGTCTGTCGACTATAATGACCTTCACAATTATGCTAGTTCATTTTATGACACATGGCAAATTGATATGTTGAAAACAACATTCGTTCAGGAGCAAAGACAAATTGTGATGCTTGAAACAATGTTAACCAATTTCTAGCAATTTCCTGAGATGGGTTACAAGCAGATGCTGAATTGAATCATTATTCCCATGGAGGTTAATATTCCTGAATAAGAAAATGCAAGAGCAATAAGTCATCACTTAAGATCCCAAAGGATTGTGTTTCTAGGGTGTGCCAGCATCCTCCTATACAGTTAAAAACATATTGCACTACATCTCCCAACAAACAGAAATAAAGGAGAAAAACGAGAACTGTCCTCTAGGAACATGTTGCAACACAAATGTTTAAACTTTGAATCCCTTTCATTGATCTTTCATAGATATAAACAGATATTGACAATACAGTGTTGAAGACACTATCTAATAAAACAAGCTAATATACATATGCAACAAGATGGTACCACATTTTCAGTTTCCCTTATGATGCGGCTAGGATGGATTTCCAGGGTTGGTGACACCTTGGTCACGACAGCAAGATTTCGTTATCAGTGGGCCTGGAGGTTTTTGGAGGAGTCTTATGGGGTCCGACAGAGTTCTCTTGGCATAATTCATCATTAGGGTCAATTCCACACAACTTATTCTTAGTTTCACTGCATTCTGACAATTCTTGTAAAATGGGGTTATTATTGAGCATATCTTAAATAAATATGCTTAAGGTGTCATTTTGGGAGGAGTATTTGATGAAACACCTTAGTGTAATAGCTCGTTGGAACCGGAATGAAGAGATCTACAAGATGGGATGGTGAAAAGTGGCTTTCAATGGCCAGAGAGATCATAGAGTGAGATTTACCATTTTCCTAGATTAAAAGTGACTTTAATTAGTCACTAATTAAATTATAAAAAAAAAGGGAAATGCTTAAAAGGGTCGGATGGGGAAAAATTACTTAAATAAAATAAAATAAAAGACACTTAAATAAGTAAATGGGAGAATCCTCTAACATGGAAATAAAATAACAAAATAAAATGCTTCTAGAAAGATAGAGAGGGATCCATTACATCTATAAAAGGAGGGGCAGCAAATTATTTGTGACATCTTGGAGTTGAGTAATTTTCTTATTGGAGAGGTTTGGGAATGAGGTTCTCAACTTTCAGCAAGTCCCGGGACAAAAATCCTTGGGTTTTCCATTGTTAGTTGTACAAAAACCCAACCCACCATTGAGGAGGCTTCACCTAAAAATCTCACGGAGCTTCAGCAGAATTATTGGAGATCAGATCTGCAACAGATTTGAAGATTGAAGTGAGGATCATTCAAATTCTCAATTTGGGCATCAGTGCAGTTCCAGTTTGGGAGGCCAAATCCAGTGTGGTAGCAGATATATTTTGAGGTCAGATCCAGTTTGCAGCAGTTTAGGGCTTATCTCAGCTATTCTCCAGTTATTTGCATGGCCATGTAATATTGATTTTTATATTAATATGATAAAATCTAGGATTTTTTTCATAGTTTCGTTTTATATTTTGTCAAATATTTATTGTTGTCGTGTTCTAGGTCTAGGTTGGTGTAATATTTGAGGGTTTTGATTAAAAATTAACAGCATAAATTTTATAAGGAAATTCCCCATAAATTAACAAAGATATCCAGGCAGGATATTATACTGGTATCAGAGCATCATTTAGGCTAGTTGTGTTGAAAAGTGTAACTAGGTTCAGTCTTCATAATGACATGAGTAATTATGATTTTATGTAATTGATGTAAATAAAATTATTTTTGTAATGCTTGAATCGTGGGTTTCATGATCAAGGAATTTTATTTTTAGTTAAAGCTCACATTGTGAGCCTTTAGGATGTCATCATGTCATAAAAGTCTATTGAGTCAATGTCATGTATGGAAGACCCTTCTTGGGCATGTTACATATGTATGTGAGTCATCAAAAAGAGTAAAAAGATCCTCCCAGACCAAGCTCAAGAACCTCCAACAAGTTGGCCTCAAAATGAAGTGATGAACCTACACCAAAGGATATGTCGGCCTAGATCTCAGTCAAGTTAGCTTATGTACATGGGAAAACCACTATAAATAGGCAACTCGGCCTTCATTTGAGAACAAGAAATTCGGTCAAGGTCTAAAGTAAGAAGTGTGAGAAACACACAAGAAGAGCCTCCATCCAAGTGAAGAAGAAGAGACTAAAAGCCGAGCTATTTTGGATATGTTTTAGGGCTATTTTCTGTCACACGTGCAAAGGGATCTAGGGTTTCAATCTACTGCAGATAGGACGAATTGCAGTCACACCAAAGTATTTAAGATTGGTATCAACAAGGTCTACTTGGAGGGTCGAGTTCACTAAGAAGGCAAGGAAGGCATAGCGAAGGCATAGAAGGACAAATCTCTCCATGATCTCCTCCCTCATGTAACCTAGGGTTTCTGAAGGGAAGGTCGAAAAGTTGCAGAAAGTGCAGGTGAGCCGAATTGCAGTAAAGAAGGACGAGGTTGCAGTAAGAGTGTTGCTAAGATCGAAGTTGAAGTCTAGAAACAAGCTCAAGTATAAAGGTGACTTGGTCTTGGAGGAATCTTGGTCAAGGGTCTAGGTCATGGTCTTGGTATTCATCAATTGAAGTCTCTATAAGAAGAAGAATTCGTTTGGGTTTTCCTCTCAACTAGGAGAGGTTTTGGCCCTAGTTGATCGCCTACATACTATGTCTCGTCTCTTTATGGTTTATGCTTTGGTAATTGTTTGATAATAATCTAACTAAAGAGAAAATCCTAATCTAATGAAGTAAAAAGCATTCACAAGCAGTTATCATTAATAGAGAAATCATCTAATCTCGATGCCCTAGATTTCTCAACAAGTTGTGGGTTAAAATAAAAGTTTGCTCTATTGTCATGTTGTTCCTGAAGAATAAAGGAGACAAGTTCATGGGTTAAATTCTTAATCTATTTACCAGAGAATAATTATTGCAGGTGATTTTCCAAAGTGTCAAAGAAAAACAACTTTTTAGAACCCAGTTTACTTGTTAGAACCTAATTTATTTGCTGAAACGAAATTTATCTATTGGGGCCAAGATTATTTATTGGGTCGTGTTTATTTACCAAAGCTCAGTTTGTTTGTCAGAACAGATTTATCTATTGGGGCCAAGTTTATTTGCCACAGCCCAGTTTATTTGCCAAAGCCATATTTGTCTATTCTATTGGGCCAAATTTATTTTGCTGAGCCAAATTCATCTTGTTGAGTCGAAATTATTTTGTTGGCCCGAATTTATTTTGTTGTGCCAAATTTCTATTGCGAGGCCAAGATTATTTTGCTAGGCCAAAATTATTTTGTTGGGCCGAATTTATCTTGTCGCACCCAATTTCGCTTGTCGGGCCGAATTTATCTTGTCGCACCAAATTTCACTTATCAAGCCGAATTTCTCTTGTTGGTGCAAATTGTTTTAACTTTTTCTAGGCTAAATTTACGGGTGGAGAGGTTGAATCCTATGTTGCCAGGAAACGTGGGTTCGGGGACGGGTACAGGTGCGGGGACGGGGACGGGTACGTCATTTTTCGAAACAGGGTGCGTGGGTTCGTCGGGGGTATATTATAATATATATATATATATATATATATATATATATATATATATATATATATTATATTTTATAAATTATAATATATATGAATTTGTATATTTTTCAACTTTAAACAAGAAAACTAAAATATTTATGATTTAAACTTTAAATATTTAAACATGCACATCATTGAACATTCAACATTCACAATGAAATTTCAAAATTTCTAGTTAGATATCAAGTGCAAATTGGAGTTTACATATTAATAAGAATCATGATATATGCCCATTGTCATACTACATTCAAAATTTGTCTTAAGGCATCTCCAAACAAGAACTGGGAAATTTTAAAATACTAAAATAAAAGTATCTAATAGTGAACAATGGCTTCCTCAAGCGATGTCATCAACATCACTCAGATCTTTAGTTAGCATGCTCTCCAGGTAGGGATCACTCTCATCTTGAGGCTCTTGCTCATCCATAGCAATTGGAGGTAGCTCAATAAGGCCATCTAGTTGTATCTCCTCATCCACACACATAGCATCATTTGTGTATTGGTCCCATCTCTTGAAAGGACCCTCGTATCCAGGGTCTTTTCGAGATATGAGACGAAGTGTGCTATGAACATACACTAAGTTCTCTGCCTTCTTTGAGCCCAACATATTTCTCTTTACTAAATGGATAAAGGCATAAGTACTCCAATTCCTCTCACAAGATGAAGAACTAGCTACCTAGAATATTAGGGGAAGCCCATTAAATTAATTAAAAAATAAAATATAAAAACTAAAATGAACCCAAAAGAACCTGATTTTGGGGTTCCAAGTACCCATCATCAGGGTTCTCCATACCCATCAAGACAAAAGAACCCAATTTTTTTTAATGAAGAACCTGGTTCTTCATAGAAGAACCCGGTTCTTATGGGTTCTTCTCAGAAGCACCCAAACCCGAATCCGGTACTTGGGGACGAGAACCCGAGACGGGTTCGAGAACCCCACCCCCGGGTTCGGGAACCCATGCAACATAGGTTGAATCATTGCAACAGTTGAATTTATTGGAGTAGCTGATTAAATTTTCCAAGTAAAATAAAGATTCTTCCTCAGTATCATTGGTTGGGTTTTCTGTTGTGGCATTTTTCAATTGAAAATTTGTGATTTACCAACTAGAATTTATTAATTTTTTCAGCAAAATTACTTATGGAGATTTGCTAATAATAATAATAATAAATTGTGATTTCCCTGTTAATTATTTGTAAAGGTGGAATTTGAAATTTTTTTCTCGTGGATGACAGATTGAAGAAAGCCTAGCCTCACAAAATCCATAAATAACTCAGAGAGAATGTGGAATTCCGAATTAGCACAAGAGTGCATCAATTGGTTCTTTGGACCAAAGAAAAAAGCAAAACAACAGACCCTTCTCAAAGCATATGCTATCCTACAACTAGAGCGAATAAGGGATTTTCAAAAAGAACTAGAGGTAGGGAATTGGCTCTTTGCACTTGGGTCATATTTGAAGAACCAGAAGGTGACTGAGAAAACCCTCCTTAACTTGGAGAAATTAGACTCAAAACTTTCCAAGGTGATCCAATCAGATTTGGGGATTCTAAATTGGGCTCTAAAGCCAACAATGCTTGCCTTATGTTAATTTTCCACTATTCTATGCTTAGTACAATCACTTAGCCCAATACTTTTCTTCAGTTAGCAATCAAAATTTAATCTTCCAATGATAAATAGCAATTGTAGATAGAACAATAAATGCAATGTACAATAGGAGACAATCAAGAACAATAACAAGAGACACAAAATTTGGTCAAAAAACTCACAAGGGGGAAACCCCTTCCAAATTCTTCTTCTATTAGATTGTCATCAAATGTTCAATAGAGAGATGCAATGTTCCAATAATGAGTCAAAGGTCAATAGCTTTGACTATCCAACAATTCACTAACCAATATCCAAGAGATGAGCCCAAAAGTCAAATTTGGTCAACAAGTCAAATTTGCAATTTCTATCAAAGTCAACAAAAGTTAAATATGCCCTAACCAGTCCTCAAGTCAACGGTCAAACAACCTCCAAATCAGCTTGGTCAAAGGTTAAAATATTTGGCCTCCTTTTCTGGTCAACGTCAAGTCAAAATAGTCCCAAAAGCAGCTTATTCAAAGGAGAGAGAATCTATGGTCAAAATGTAGTCAAAGGTCTATGGTCAACCCTAGTCAAACATCCCAAAAAAGTGTGGTTCCTCCATAGCAAAACTAGGCCTCCAAAAATCAAATTTTTGCAAGTCAAAATTCCAAGTCAAACTTGGTCAACAACTAGTCAAACTCTAAAAGAAAAAAATCAACACAGATTTTAGATTTACCCTTCTTCCCTTCACACGTGTGAGCTCAGCTACCTTGTTTCAAACCTGTATGAACCAATCACAAGAGGAAAGAGAGACAAAATATGTGTTGATGTGATGTCCAAATGAGTTGCCTTGATGTGTATTTATATGCTTCTTTGGAGACCTAGTTTGTCCTTTAGGCCAACCTATACTTTTGAGTACTTGTGGGTTTTTCATTAAAAATAATATTTTTCCTTGGCCAAATTAAATTCTTCCAAGGGCAAAGAGAGTCTTCTCTGGATGAGGAAGGTTGTAACAACCCATCTAATTGACCCATTAATAAAAACGTTAAACTTTATAATATATGAATATATCTATATATATACATTATATTTTATGATATATAGTTAGACTTTACAAATATAATTTAAAAAATATATATATCATTAAATGTTTATAACATATTTTGAAATGTTATAAGTATATATATATCATTAAATATTTATAACATATACTTGATAAAATGTTATAAGTAAAAATCATTTAATGTTTATAAAATATATTAAATGAAATGTTATAAGAAATATCATTAAAGTTATACCATGTATTAAAGAAATGTCATGAATATATATATAAGTTAAAGTTATGAACTTATGCAATAACGTGTCAACGTAGATATCAATCAAACTATATATATATATCAGATATAAGGGATCGTATAAAGAATATCTGAACTCATAAAGACTACCCTACCTATTGAGGATTTATTACAAAGAAATATCGCAGAGAGACATGAATGCTGAGAGGCGGTGGCTGCAAGTGGGAGGGCGGCCACCGCCAGGCGAGGGGATATATAGCAGAAGCCTGAGCCGGGAGCAGGGTGTGGGGAAAAAACGAGAGAAGTATAGACTCATTAGCAGGAAATCCGGAGAAGAGATTTTACAGTGGAAGAGCTTTGAGTGATCTGAGTTCTGGGCACGGAGGGACAGAGAGCCTCTGTGGAGAGCTTCTCTGGATCGGGCAACCAGGTTGCTCTGTCTGGTCGGGTGGTATTGGCCATCTCGAAATTGAATCAAAGGATTACCAGTTCAGCAGCGGAATCGGAAGTCGGCAAGCAGCTCAGGTAGGTGCAGATTTCAATTTTATGTATTACTGTTTTCAAATTTCTTATGCGTGTCTATCTGGTTACTGCAAATTAGGAATTAGGGCACTACACATGGTATCAGAGCGCAGTTTTAAACTCTGCGGCACCTTATTGGCCTACACCTGTAAAACACGCTGTTGAAATCTCAAATTCTTGCAATTTCACACCCAAAACTTGACCACCACATGTGTACACACCCAGAAACAAGTTTGGCACTGATTTCGACCTCTGCTCTGCTTCTAAAATCGACCCACAATCTGAGGATGAACTATGGCTTGACTGGAAATGAAACTCGTGCTACAGGATTCCAGAACTCGTCCCTTCTTTCTCCTTCAGATTCAACATTAATTATAATGGATTCAACCAGAAAAATGAGAGAGAGTAAACCGGTCTCTCTATGCCGACGCTACCATCGAAACAGGCTTCGGGAGATCGAACCTCCAAGACCACAATATCGTCGTCCAAATTCGAAGAGGAAGCGGCTATTACGAAAGGAACAGGGGAGGGTGTAACCACGGCAATGAAAGTTTTGTCCGGGATTTGGTTTTTCTGTGAGCGAATAGGGTTTCTTTATGTTTAATATAATTGTTAGAGCTAGATCAGTCTGTCTTCTTGTTATTGCCTCCGTAAGCGAAATGGAACAGAGCAGGTTCTTAGTGCAGAGGTTGTCTTAGGGTAAGTCATGTACTGGCCTTTTCGATTATGGGAAATGTTGCGATTTCGTTAGAGATTTGTCGTTTAAACGAAATTTCTTAGTTGCCTTCTTTGTGCTGATGAATTGCCATGGATGGAATAGAGCGAAGATCTTTTCTTTGAAGTTAAGAAACATATTTAATCATTTGACGGGAAAATAGTCGGTTCCGTTTTACATTCAGAGTGAAGCGTTTCCTCGTAGCTTGAGTACATTCCCGTCATTTGGCGAGGAAGAAAGCTTGTTTTGGTTTTAAGATGGGTGTGCTTTGTTGAGATTCTATTTACTTGTGAGTTTTTCAGTTTAACGCTTTCGGTAGGGTTTCAGTAGTTGGATTAGTGAGCTTTGGCCCTTTGCAACAGCACTTCATGGGTAGATGAATTGAACATGGAATTTCGGAAGTTCACGATCATCGATTGACCTTCACGATCATCGATTGACCCCGCCTTTCCAGCAGCTGGGTCCGTCCAGATTCATCGTCAAAAGTAGAATATAATAACATAAGCTTTACAGATTTTCCAAATTGGGGTTTATTGGGTATCTCCAATATCACTGTGTTTTATCGTATGACTGCCTTTAGATTTTATTTTTCTCTCTTTCCGCAGTGATGACGTGCAGTCATGTAGCACTGCCATATATAAGGTACAATGTATGGATAAGAATAGACAAACTTCATTTATATTGATATATTGAGAAAGCTGAATAGTTTCTTTATGTAGAAAGAATACCTGCAGCAAATACTGAACTGTAGCTTATATGTCGACTGTATAAAAAGATATATTTTATAGAGCAGTTTAGATCGATTTTGACAAATTTCTTCTGAATACAGTATAAAATATATCAGAGAAGGATATGCAGGATCCCACTTATTTAGATCAAGTCTTTGGGAAACTCTCATTACACAGAAAAAAGTTAAATAACAACAATTAAAAATTAGACCACTACATGCCTGGTTGGTCAAAAGTTAACCTTGAGTTCATAGGCCATACAGGTCTCTGGACTATATTTGAACAACCATTTCCCTACTTACAGAAGAAATGGGAGAAAATTCCTCTGAAGCAAGGAAGAAATGATAAACACATCGATGTTTAATACTAATTTTTAACAGTAATGGTTAACTTCTGTATTTACATAGAAGGGGAGACTGGCCAGACTAAACATTCTAGTAACTTAAAACAGTCAGAAAAGTTGGAGAGATCTCCTCTTCCAAAATTAAAGTCTGGATAAGTAGTTGATCTTCTAAAATTTTATCTATCTTACTTATCAATTTACACCTATAAACTCTAAAGAAAATACACTAGTTTCTTCCCTTGTCAACCAACTAAACAGCTTCACAATTCATCTCTAGATTTTCTGTTTAGCAATAAATGGTCATGATAGTTGTATATGATGATAAAAGATAATTTTGTTATGTCTTGAAGCATACTACTGAAAGGAGGTCATTATCATTTAGCATCTTTTAGTACGCAATGCGTGCTCTATTTTCATTGTACTTCTTTGGGCTTCTGAGAATTCAATTTCTGCTTGGTGTGTCTACTTTGTCATTGCTGAAATCAAACAAATTGTCTGATTTTATATTTTGAATTCTTTCTCAGCATCTTTTCCCCAGTGGCTTGCCCATTCTAGTCATGGTAAAAGACTGGTCAAAGTGATTGATTTCATTGCAGTGGTGGACAATTTTATAAGTCAGTTTCCATCACAGAACACCCTGCTGTCTACACCATATCTCCTTATCCGATAAGGAAGCACATAGCAGTAATCCAGGAAGCACATCACAGTTACACCACTGCTGCACCTTCACTGAAGTCATCCCTGTTGTACCTTCATTAAGGTCACCATTGCTGTACCTTGATTGAGATCATAACAAATGTGGTCTTTATGATAGCTACACCGAGATAGGGATCAGGACTTTACCTTCATAAAAGAACAAGATCATGACTGCTATTTCACCAAGATCTTGATTGTGTCTAGAATGCCAAAATGTATAACTATGAGGTCACAATCATGTCGAGATTGTGACTGTGTAATGCTAGGAGTGCCATATACTTAAATAAATTAAGTTTAACAATTAAATTGAGTATGCATATTGGTAGCCATTAAAAACTATATGTTATAATAGTGGTCCATGTTTTAATCCATACCCTTGTAATTTATTCAGGGTATGGATACAGATGACCCCCCTTAAATGTTATAGTCAGGTTGAGGTATGACAGTTATGTTACCGATATACATTGTAAACGAAAAGCTAACATTTTCGTTTTGGGGATGTCATTAGGTAAATAAACTTTGGATGTCTTACCTTAGGGACTAATAACCATACATTATTCATTTTTCATTTTTAGAAAACCCTGCATTAGGACAAGGAGGTCGCGTGGCCACCCTCCTTGACCTCGGTACCAGTAAGATCCGCCTAGCGGGTAAAAATAGCAAAACTATACCCGTTTTAAATGTGAAGTTGCAAAGAATTTGGTGTGTTAAAATTTGGTTATCCGCCTCCATTTTTTTTATATATATACATTTTATTTGTGTTCAGGGACCATTACGATGGTAAAGACGTATGAGCGACGACGACGTGACCAGGCAGCATCATCACCATTAATGCCGCCACCGTCACCATCGCCATCCCCCTCACCCTCGTCACCACCAAGGCAACCGTCAACATCAAACGCTCCAACGCTAGAGTTGACTGTGATAATGAACTCTTTGGAGGCCTTGTTGGAGACATTAAAGGAATCAACTAAGGCTAAAAACAAAGAGGAGTTTCAGCATGTAGCCACCAGTTCAGCGGAACCACATAATTTGGAGCCCAGAGGATCGAGAGAAGACATCTCTAGAGAGCTTCAGAAAATTAGACTCCCAGAATTTTCGGGAGGTCGAGCTGGTGAACGCGCTGAGGCATGGTTGGAGGGGATGAACCGGTGCTTTAGGTTAAGAGAATATTCGCCTTCAGCAAAAACAAAAATTGCCGTGTTTCAACTAAAGGAAAGTGCCCTGATTTGGTGGGGAAACCTGGAAAAGCAGCTACACCTTACATCAGACAACATTCCTTGGGATCTGTTTGAGGAAAGGTTCCGCGCGAAGTATTTACCTCCATATTTTCAACAGCAGCAAGCCAGAGCCTTTCATACACTAATTCAGGGAAGTAAAACGGTGGAAGAGTACGAAATAAGGTTTATGGAGCTGGTAAAATACATTCCCTACTTAGACTCTGATGAACGGCAAGCTGAACGCTTCATATTTGGGTTAAACCCTCGCATCAGAGCCTTGGTAAGTATGTGGAAACCATCATCGGTAGCCGAGGCAGTCGAATGTAGCCGTTATGCAGAAGAACACCTTGGAATCAAAAAGGATATAGGGCCAGCAGGGCCTTTACAATTAGGACTTCCAGGGAAGGCTCCCCGGAACTTTTTCAGAGGAGGTAGCTCGAGGCCACCTTACGGTAACAGGTTTACCCCAGGTATGGGGACAAGAGTTCCCATGGCGGTAAACACTATAGCTGCGGAATCGTCCAGCACCAGACCTTGGGCATCGCGAGGGACTACCGGTAGAGGAAGGGGTGCGAGAGGAACCAACATGGAAGGACGCGGCTCGTTCTCTAGAAACTCACACTTTAATTCAAGAGAATCAGCGCAGCTCAATTGTTGGGGATGTGGGGGGCCGCATTTCCAGCGTAATTGCCCAGAAGCGTCATCGAACATATTGCAAAGCACTGGGAGGGAGCCGATATCAGCCAAGCGAAGTAATCATAGAATTCATGCAGTAGTCAACCACGACCAAGCAGCCCATCAATCCACTGTAGTGGAATTCTTCAGGTATTATCAATGGTGTAAAACTCAAAATCTTATTTGATACTGGTGCCACAGATAGTTTCATTTCGTCATATGCATTAAACAAATGTGGGCTGGCAGCTCGTAGACAAAATGATTTCCACCAAGTGGAAATGGCCTCAGGAGAACTCCAAACCGTGGGCTTGAGTGTGGATCAATGCAAAATTGACCTAGGGGTCTGTGCGACTAAACTAAAAGTCTATGTCACAACCCTAGGGACGTATGATCTTATCATAGGTATGGACTGGCTGGAAGCTCACCAAGCGTGGGTAGATTGTTATGGGAAAAGGATTTTGGGCTTAAATGATGAGGGAGAAGTAATCCAAATTCAAGGAATCAAGAGAGAAATTTCTTTGCGCTACATTTCGGCAATGCAGGTGAAGCGTTGTTTAAGAAAGGGTTGTCAGGCTTATGCAATTCACGAAGTAAGCCAGGAAAAGGGACCGTCCTTAGAACAATATCCGGTGTTAGCCGAGTTCCCGGATGTATTTCCAAAGGAACTACCTGGATTACCCCCGGTAAGAGAATTGGATCTCACTATTGAGTTAAAGCCTGGTACCCAACCGATCTCTAAAACACCTTATAGAATGACAGCTCCAGAACTTCAGGAATTGCAAATCCAGTTGAAGGAACTACTCGATATAGGGCTTATTCGGCCCAATACCTCACCTTGGGGCGCTCCTGTAATTTTTGTGAAGAAGAAAGATGGATCCTTAAGATTATGCATAGACTATCGGGACTTGAATCGAGCTCCAGTAAAGAATCAATACCCTATGCCGCGAATCGATGATCTTTTCGATCAAATGAAAGGAGCTTCTGTCTTTTCAAAAATTGATCTTCGATCAGGGTATCATCAGCTAAGGATTTTTGAAAATGATATCTCTAAGACAGCATTCCGGACACGTTTTGGGCACTATGAATTTACTGTGGTACCATTTGGGTTAACAAATGCGCCAGCCGTATTCATGAATCTTATGAACAGTGTTTTCCGTCAGTATCTTGATAAATTTGTACAAGTCTTTTTAGATGATATTCTCATCTATTCCAAGAATGAAGAAGAGCATAAGGAGCATTTGCGGTTAGTATTGTCCTGCCTTAGAGAACGTCAGTTATACGGAAAACAGTCCAAGTGTTCCTTCTTTCAGGAAAAGATTCATTATTTGGGTCACATCATATCAGGTGAAGGGATTTCAGTAGATCCGAAGAAGGTAAAAGCAATCATGGACTGGCCAATACCGAAAAATGCACATGAGATACGAAGCTTTATGGGCTTAGCAGGTTATTACCGGAGATTTGTGGAAGGGTTCTCCAAGATCGCAAAGCCAATCACAACCCTCCAGCGTAAAGGTGTTAAGTATGAGTGGACCGAGGAATGTAATAATGCATTCTCTGAGCTCAAAAGACTACTCACTAGTGCGCCAATCCTAAGGGTCCCGGATATGGGCAAAGACTTTACGGTATGTACGGATGCATCCAAGCAAGGGCTGGGTGCAGTGTTAATGCAGGACAGGGGGGTGATAGCTTATGCTTCCAGAAAGCTAAAACCTCATGAAGAACTTTATGCTACTCACGATTTAGAATTGGCCGCTGTAATGCTAGCTTTAAAGATCTGGAGACACTATTTGGTAGGACGAAAGTTTACACTTAAAAGCGACCATCAAAGTCTACAATATTTGTTCACCCAAAGAGACTTAAATGCCAGGCAAAGGCGATGGAGTGAATTCCTAAGTGAGTATGACTTCGGAATATCATATATTAAGGGAAAGGAAAATGTGGTAGCCGATGCCTTAAGCAGGAGACCCCGGATATTTTCTCTCATACCCATTAAAGTGGACTTAAGACAACGAGTACTGGATCGTCTTATAAAAGACAGCTGGTATTTAAAGGTGAGGGCAAGTCTTGAAGGGATTAAGGCAAAAGAATCTAAGTTCGAGGGTTATGAATTAGAAAGCGATGGGATCTTGCGATTCCATGGAAGGATGTACATTCCTGATGATAAAGATCTTCGAGATACCATCCTCGGGGAAGCTCACAAAGCCGTATATTGTGCTCATCCTGGAGTAGGGAAAATGTATGCGGATACCAAGAAACTCTTCTTTTGGGCAGGCATGAAGCGGGATATCGCTCAATTTGTTGCAAAATGTATGGAATGTCAGCAAGTAAAGGCAGATCATTGTCACCCAGCGGGTCTCTTAC
Source organism: Pinus tabuliformis (assembly GCA_031772625.1). Lineage (NCBI taxonomy): Eukaryota > Viridiplantae > Streptophyta > Pinopsida > Pinales > Pinaceae > Pinus > Pinus tabuliformis. Next base: position 244,141,274 of record CM062804.1, read on the forward strand.
AACCCCAAGACATACCTATGTCCAAATGGGAGACCATCTCTATGGATTTTATCACTGGACTACCTCTTACTTCTCAAAGACACAATGCCATTCTAGTAGTGGTGGATAAATTAACAAAAAGCGCCCATTTTATTCCGGTAAGAGATACTTATGATGTTGCTGACGTAGCTCGAGTATTCATAAACGAAATTATCAGATTTCATGGAGTACCTAAGAAGATTATATCCGATAGAGATTCGCGATTCACTTCCAGATTCTGGACGTGCATGCAGACAGCCTTAGGTACTCAGCTAAATTTAAGCACGGCTTACCATCCTGAGACTGATGGGCAGACTGAAAGAGTAAATCAAGTACTTGAAGACATGTTGCGGATGTACGTAATGGATCAGCAATCCCACTGGGAAAAGTATTTACCCTTGGTTGAATTCGCATACAACAACAGTTACCACAGTTCGATTGGGATGCCTCCATTTGAAGCTTTATATGGCAGACCGTGCAGAACACCGTTAAGTTGGGACAGGTTAGAAGATCGAGTAATAATAGGGCCAGAATTAATCCATGAAATGGAAGCGCAGGTCAGACAGATTAGACAGCGATTAAAGGAAGCACAGGATAGACAAAAGAGTTATGCTGATGCTCACCGAACTGATAGAAGGTATGAAGTAGGGGACCAAGTCTTCATCCGCATCAAACCAAATAAAAGTACTATTCGATTCGGGAAAGGGACAAAGTTGTCACCCCGATTTATAGGACCGTTTAAAGTCGTGGAAAGAGTTGGACCTGTGGCCTATCGTCTTGCCTTGCCACCTCACCTGCATAGAATTCATAATGTATTTCATGTTTCTGTATTAAGGCATTATGTAGCTGATCTATCTCATAACATCCAGTGGAAAGAATTGCAGGTATCGGACGAGGGAGTCATAACGGTCGAACCGTTACGTATACTGGAACGTCGAGTTCGACAGCTGAGGAACCGCCTGGTGGACCAAGTTAAGGTCCAGTGGGACAAGTATAGTCTTGGATCAACGACTTGGGAGAATACAGAGGACATATGTCAGAGATACCCTAGTTTATGTCCATTTTGAAGAGCTTTTACACTATGTTTAGTATATATATTTACTTCACCTCTGTTAGAAAACCAAAAAAACATTTGAATGATTGGTGATAAACATGGAACTTTGCGGCATAATATATGTTTAAATTCCCGCTGGTACATGGATACCAAAATAATATATGTTTAAATTCCTGCCGGTACGTGGATACCAAAATAATATGTGTTTCATTCCTGCTGGTACATGGATACCCAAAACAATATATGTGATTATATTACTAAATTATAAATGTTGAAGTAAAGTTAAGACCGTCAAATGATTTTACTTCGGGTAGAAATTGAACAATATAAATCTGTTTTATTTTATGCATGTCAAAACGAGCAACTGAAATAAAAGACAGGAAGTGAATACACCTATAGACAAGTCAGAATACATGCATAGAAAATAAACAAAATTCTGTTATATGTAGATAATACATAAGTTATTCCGAATATACTGATGCACATTTTACAAATGCTGGGTAAGTGTAAGATTGCAGGTAAACTGGCAGATAAACTATGATTGCAGATAATTGATCCAATTTTCGAAATGACCACGTGATGACAGAACTCAGATCAGTTAAAGCTCAAAGTGATTCTATGATAAGGGAGTAGCCCTGATACTACTGGAGGGGTGGAGGTGTTACCCACTGTTTATCCTCCGAATCCTGGAGTCATGGGAGGACTGTGCGAATCACGCTCCCCTAGACGTGTGATGATGACTGCCGGATGCCTACTGGGAATCAGGTCGGTATAGCCGACGCTGTTACCTTCGTGTTATGAATGGTGAGGTCAGTAAATCGACGCCATGGCATACTCTAGTAGAGGACGGATAGGATGGGAGCAGAAGAGATTAGGGAGGAAAGGATGAGTTTGAATAGCTTGGGGACCTGGATAGATAAGGGCATACCTATTAAAACCTTGAACCTAAAGCTCTAACTTCGGGACGAAGTTTTCAGAAGGGGGAATGTATGTAACAACCCATCTAATTGACCCATTAATAAAAACGTTAAACTTTATAATATATGAATATATCTATATATATACATTATATTTTATGATATATAGTTAAACTTTACAAATATAATTTAAAATATATATATATCATTAAATGTTTATAACATATTTTGAAATGTTATAAGTATATATATATCATTAAATATTTATAACATATACTTGATAAAATGTTATAAGTAAAAATCATTTAATGTTTATAAAATATATTAAATGAAATGTTATAAGAAATATCATTAAAGTTATACCATGTATTAAAGAAATGTCATGAATATATATATAAGTTAAAGTTATGAACTTATGCAATAACGTGTCAACGTAGATATCAATCAAACTATATATATATCAGATATAAGGGATCGTATAAAGAATATCTGAACTCATAAAGACTACCCTACCTACTGAGGATTTATTACAAAGAAATATCGCAGAGAGACATGAATGCTGAGAGGCGGTGGCTGCAAGTGGGAGGGCGGCCACCGCCAGGCGAGGGGATATATAGCAGAAGCCTGAGCCGGGAGCAGGGTGTGCGGAAAAACGAGAGAAGTATAGACTCATTAGCAGGAAATCCGGAGAAGAGATTTTACAGTGGAAGAGCTTTGAGTGATCTGAGTTCTGGGCACGGAGGGACAGAGAGCCTCTGTGGAGAGCTTCTCTGGATCGGGCAACCAGGTTGCTCTGTCTGGTCGGGTGGTATTGGCCATCTCGAAATTGAATCAAAGGATTACCAGTTCAGCAGCGGAATCGGAAGTCGGCAAGCAGCTCAGGTAGGTGCAGATTTCAATTTTATGTATTACTGTTTTCAAATTTCTTATGCGTGTCTATCTGGTTACTGCAAATTAGGAATTAGGGCACTACAAAGGTTGTCCATGGGAGAAAATTTTTCCTTGAGCTACCAAATTAACAGTCCCTTTTAGCTAGGGAGAAATTTCTAACTACATCAAAAGTCTCGTCAAATCAAGTTATATCTCATCTTTGCCCATCTGCTGAACACTCGAATCCAAAGAAGAAGAATTTGACATCATAGGGGAGCTCAAGCTACCACCTTCTATCCAATGATAATAGGAAAGATACAACTTACGAGGCAACGATCACAACCATCCTATTGTCTAATGACAATAGGCGAGATACAATCTACTATGAGAGGTAAGGATCACATCCACCCTATCGTCCAGTGACAATGGGCGAGATACAACTTACCAGATAAGGACACAACCATCCTGTTGTTAATGTCAACAATCGAGATACTACTTGCCATAAAGGGAAAATATCACATCCATCCTATCGCCTATCAATCTTCCCACATCTTCCCACATTGACCCTCACAAGTCAAGTGGTAGAACACCCACATCCCATTGCTTGAGTGAGATACCACTTGCCATGAGAGGCAAGAATCAAAACCATCTCAAATCATCTCAACCCATTGGCCAGATGGGGAGGAACAACCCCAACAAATCCAACTTGTAGGTAGTGTTGACCACTAAAGTGGCACTTGATGATTACATGAAGACTCCATGCCCAAGGATGATCGATAGGACACTTGTACCATCATATATCATCAATCAACAGAGTTTTTTAACCCTACTTCTATCTTCTCATCATCTTTCTTGTACCCAGATTCCACACCCTATGGGGAATTATAATAAGTGATACTAGTAATGATGAGTTTTGAGTCTGTAACAGGCCTAAGATGTTGGGACTCGATCAACAAACGAGTACACCTTAGAGTTTTTTTTATTATCTGGTTAATTATCCCTTCTTTTCAGAGGTGGATAATTTTCTGGTTTTTTTCACTCATGTTTTACCCCAAAGCCAGGGTGGCGGTTTGAAGGTTGAGCCCCTGACACATCTTAGTGTCTAGAGTCGAAGTATATTATCATACTAGATCACACAAAATATTTCGTGGAATTTGGTTAGGTCTAGGGAGTCATCTTTTAATTTTTTAGATTTCCCGCAGGTCAAAAATTGCAAATAAAATTGTAATAAGTGTAGTCTAAAAAAGTTGTATGGGGTATGAGTAATCAAAATTACACCTCTCACCATCAACTTTCTACTATAACACACTTTGAGGGGTTGCTAATGTGTTTTGGATCCTCAAAACCCACTTTTCTTAAGTTTAGTGGGAAATCTGGCAATTAATTTAACCAGAAATTAAATAAATGGAGAAAAATAAATATCCACACATGCTAAATATTGTGGAAATGAGGTGGAAAATTATGGGGGAGTTAAAGTGAAGTCCCAAGGTGATGTAGACTCCTAAAATCAAGGAAAGGACATGTGCTCAAATAAAATCTAATTTCTGGCATTAAATGAAAAATTTGTTTGGAAATTCGAATTTGTGAAGTTAATGTACATTTGGGAGGATTTGGGAGAATATTTGGTGGAGATTTTTGTGGAAAATTGTCCCCACATGGGTTACCACCCATATACACTTGTCATTCCAGCATAAAATTTGAATTGAGCACATAAGGGAAGAAGAAAATGATGTCCACTTGCCAGAATTCGATTTTTACACTTGGCATTGGAGCTCCATTCAAGAAATTCGAATTTTTCTTTGGAATTGTCACCTCGTGCCACTTGTTTAATCACTTCTACATTGGGATTGGCTCCAATGCCATTTTTCATTGTCATTCTTCATTGGGATTTGCTCCCAACTCTCTATATAATAAAGCCACGGGCTCTCACATTGCATCATATTGTTACTAGCTATTGTGCTTGCGGAAGCGCTGCTGTCTTGTACACTTTCAGAAATATCAATAAAGTCTTTAGGGTCTCATTCATGAGGTGCTCCTCCTTTTTGAGTGTGATGAATTGTTGAGCATTGGTATAATTCCTTTTACTCATGCTTTGATCTAATTTTCTTCCATAAGCTCATGTAGATTTGTTAATGTAGAGCTATCTTGCATTGACATTTGATTTAGAAGTATGCTCTAGGTATAGAATGCTCTAGTTGGTTTTAAATAAATCTCTAGAGTTTCTTATCATTGTTTATTGCTAAATCTATATGGAACTAATTCTTTATTGAAGTTTTGTAGAGGGAACAATCTTGTTGGGATTACAGAATCAAGCGCGAGGAGAAGTCTTTGGAGAGACCAAACCACTCTTGATACTTTCTTAAAGGAGCTCTTATTTGTTCTTTGAACCTTCATAGTCTTATCTTACAAAGTGGTTTTGCAGGGATTTCGGCACATAGCTTGTACACAAGCCGAGAACTTCTAAATTTAAATCTCTTTTAAAAAAACATTCGACTTCATTTCTTTCATTTGCTATCTAAGAGGTTGAAGATGGCTAAGCAAAAACGAGAGTTTACTCTCACTCTTTAGCTTAGCCTTTTGTAAATTATAATTGTACATATACATTTTATCTTGCTGATTTTTCCATTAATACTTAACTTATTTTGCAGCCATTGTTTGGATTGTTTGCTAACTTTTGTGTGGTAGATTTTGAAGAGCAACTTCCCGCAACATCTAATAAGTGTTTACAGGACCTTTGACAAGTGTTGGGGGTTCGATTTCCAAGGATGTCATGAACCCCTTTTGAGGCTTATTTTGGCCAAGTCAAGTTCACTAGAGGGCTGCCCATTTTCCTCTCTAAGCCGTGGGCATTTGGAGGAAACTCACACCTTGTTTCCCGTGCATAAGTTTTGTGAGATCATGTCACTACTTTGTAATAATAAAAGAGGTCTAGTGTCCAAGTTTCAAGCAATTATTGTGAGGACTCTCCTTGAAGTATAGTTGAGAACTTTGAAGGGCCCTCTTCTGGTTGTAATATTAATAAAAGATCTAACTTGCTTGTGGGAGCTTGGGATTTCTCCCATGGTATGCTATCTCCCCATTTAGAGGGAGGCTTCTCTTGGGTGGATTGACATTTGCATGGTTTAAGCTTTCATACTTCATTCACTTGCATGCTTTAATTGGGAATTAACACAACCTCACTATCACATTTCATTAAGTTAAATTTTGTTACAATTTCATTTGAGCTTTGCATTTTCTTTCTCATTGTTACTTGGAGCTACAAGCGTACACTTTACTTTGGACAATTGATCCTTTACATGCAAGCATTTTATATTCTTAACAAACTTTGATTCGTTTCCATTTACCTTGGTAAATTGTTTCATGAGCACTTGAAAACATGCTTCAATTTTATGCTACATTGTTATCTTGAATATTGGAGCAATTTATTGTCATTGTCTATTTGAAACAAATTTTACTTTCAAGCAAATTACTTGTATCATTTTAATTCATTGATGAAACACATGCAACACTTGTAAGCTAATTTTATTCCTCCAATTGAAGTTATAATTGCAACTTATGTTGAACACTATTTCATTTTCAAGCATTGCAAATCAATCTCTTTGAAGCATTTGCATGTATCATTATTTTAATTTGGGGAATTAACACAATTTGCATTTCATCTAAGCATTTTAGTGTAGGAAGATCCCAAGCCTCATTAAAATTTTACCTCCAACATAAGTTGGTTGAAGTAGACATCTTAGGGATCCTCTACTCCTCTATTGACTCTTCACTGTGAGATCCATATCATTGGGCGAGGGTGAGATCTGAGGATTGAAGAGTTAAATTGTAATCTTGTTGTAGAGCTAATTAATAAAATTAACCAAAAGCACATTCCATTACATTTACTTGTCTCTTGATGGTTTGAGTTTTCATATGCAAAGTCTATTCCAAAAGCAAGTATTGTAATCCTTTTAAACAAGTGCTTTCTTTTCATGTTTCAAGTCTAATTGCATATTGATGTCTTGGTTTGGCACTTCCTTTCTTTTACATTTCCAAGTTAATTACTAATTTTTGGGTTTTGGCAAGATATGTTTCACATGTTTTGATTTATAAAGTTGATTATCTCAAAATCATTTTGTATCTTACATATCTTGTGCAAAGGGTAGGGATCACAACCATCCTATTGTACAGAGCTTCCTCAACCTCGGAGCTCTCAGGCTCAATTCCTCTCCTTGGGAGCTCATGCAATGGGGAAGAGCATAGCTCAGTGTCCTTGATCAATCAGGACCCTTACACGGTGGGGTCACAATCATCAATCCAAGCTATCCTCTAAAGACCAAGAACTTCCCTTTCAGGAAACCCTTGGTGAGTATGTCTGTTATTTGCTCATCAGTCGAAATGTGATGGAGTCTCACTGCTCCTCTCTGCACCATGTCTCAAATGTAGTGATACTTGATCTCAATATGCTTGGACTTGCCATGAAAAACGAGATTATCTACTAATCAAGTCCCACTCTTGTTGTCACAATATATCATCGTCATATCCCAAACCTGCTCAAAAAACTCTCCAAAGAGCTTCCTCAATCATACAACCTCACAACTCGCCATGCTGGCAGCGATATACTCAACCTTGGCAGTACAAAGGGTAACATACTTCTACTTCCTACTCATCCAAGATATAATGGTTGATCCAAGACTAAAACAACATCATGCTTTTCCTATTAATAACATTTCCAACCCAAACAGCATCACTATATCCATGCAGTCATACATCTCCTACAGTATATCTCAGACCAAGGTTAATCATCCCATGCAAATATCTCAACACATGCTTGGCAACAACCTAATGTGCATGAAGAGGCTCAATCATTAATTGACTCAAAGTGTTAACTGCAAAACATATGTTCGAACGGGTGTTTACAAGGAACACCAGTGCTTCCTGTCGCTTCCAGCTTGTTCCTCTTTTCCTTCGGCACATGAAAGTAAACAAAGCAACCAAATATCTGAGATGTCCAACATCAGGCTTCATACTTGTGAAAACTTCTTTGGGAGTTCCATCACCTAGGGATTGATGAGGAACACTGCTTTGAACATGGACCATTGTATTAGTGGCGGCTCCCCAAAGAAACTTCGAAAACTTTTGATCATGCAACATGGATCAAGCAGCATCCATGATGGACCCATTCTTTCTTTCAGTCACATCATTTTTCTCGAGATTATAGGACGTGATAGTTTCCTTCTTAATTCCAACCTTCTTGGAAAAGTCAACGAACTCATTAGAAGTATATTCTCCACCATTGTTGGACTTGAAATTTTTTATTCTCTTCCCTATTTGATTCTCAATCAATGCCTTGAAAATCTGGGAACATATCAAATGCTTCATCCTTTTCCTTTAAATATAATATCCATGTTTTCCTGTACAAATCATCAACAAAGATCATATAATAAAGGTAGCCACCAATGGAGTGCACAGGCATAGGTCGACATAAGTCAGAATGAATGAGCTGTAGGATATCACTGGTCCTGGTTTCGCTGGAGGGGAATGGTCCCCTAGACTTCTTTCCACTGGCACATCCCGGACATACTCCATGATGTCTAGCTTGAACCTCAGGCATACCAAAGACCATCTTTCTAACTTTGGGCAAGGCTTCATAATGTAGATGTCCAAATATTCGATGCCATAACTAAATTTGATGATTAGTATCATGAACCATTGCTTGTAGTGATCTTCCATTTACTCTATAGTGTGAAAATTATTTGAAATGCAGTAACTGGCAATTATTATTCTAACTAGTTAATTTTAACCAGTTTATTTGCCGTACAACAAATAATTCACACTGTGATTTCTTCACCATAAAAAAAACCGCAAAAGAAAAAATAGGAACTAAAAAATGCTAGCACACACACATAAAATAACACGGTTATTTTTGGACAAATGTCCCTGAAAAAACCCAATGTGGGAAAACCGGTGCAACAGTGAGGGTTTTTATTATTATGCAATAGCAGAAATTATGAGTACAATATTGGTTGTTGAATCTAGTAATCCAATCTGAGGGAAGTACTGGAAAAATATCTGTGAGGCCAATACCTCAACTCCACCACTGATTCTACTCTGAAATCTGCCCAAACTAGGCCACACGAAATGCCCCTGCATAGGATAATTCACACTATTGGCCTCACTCTCACATTAAAAACAATAATAAAGTCAAAAAAATATTAAATTAATTAAATCATGAAATTTGGATTTAATTCCTAACTTTCTAGATTGGGTTTGTTCCTCAACGTTAGGAAGCAGTTTAGGTCTAATTGGTTGAAAGATTCTCTCCAACTAGTTAGGCTCCTAAATTAGTGCATGGTTGAGATATTTGCTCAACCAAAGTGTCCAAGATAGACGCATTATCTTGAGACAAATATCCTCTTTTATTTATATTTGTATTATACACATTATTATAATAATGAGAATGAGAGGAATACAAAGAGGCTCTGAGGACCTTTTCCGCCATGTCTATGTTGTGTTTATGACTGATAATTTGTTGGAATTTCTAAGTCTATCCATTATAAATTCTTCCTATACTATCTGATTTATTTCTTCCTACTTGTTCAGTTACTTAACAAGTTATTTACCATGTAAATACTAAAAATAAATACAAGTACAGTATCAACACATACAGATCATCAACTGAAAGAAACAAGCACACAAGTGACACCGTTGTTTTTCGACTAATGTCCCCTGAAAAACCCAATGTGGGAAAACCGTTGCAGCGATTCAAAGGGTTTTATTATTATGCAATTTTCAGATTACAATCTGGGTGCCAGAAATGTCTCACCCAATAGAGAATGCCCTCGACAGTAGTACCTCTCAATCGAAGACAGATATTTTGGCTAAATCACTGGAGGAATGATCCCACAGCAACACTACAGCACTTCTGCTGCTCTTTGTCACTCTGATAGGGACTACGTCACCCTATCCAGCTATCCAGTTCCAATTTGCCCTACGAAATCTCCCAGCGTCGGCCTCTAGGATCTGCGTCAGCCTCTTTGGCCCAGCTTCAGCCTCTCGGGGCTCTGCGTCAACCTCTAGAGCCTTTGCGTCTCCCACGCTGGCCCTCCTCATGCTCTGCGCAACTCCTAGCTACCTCCGCATGGCCTTTGTCTGCCTCTAGATGGCTCTGCGTCAACCCTCTCCTCGATTCTGTGCTGATGCTCCTGGTACTATCTCTGCCTCTCTCCTACTGTATTCACTGCCCCTTAGCTGCAACTATGATCACTCCTTCGATTTTCTCAGCAAGCCCTGCCCTAGAAAACTGAATTCTTGATCAATTCAATGTGTTCTCCAACTGACCCTCAAACCTCTTCTTATACTTTTCTCGTTGACAATTCAACGGCCGAGATTAAGTCCCTAATGGCTAAGATTAGATCTGGCTTGATCCATGACTTTTGGACCATTCTAACTCAGTTTTATATTAATTCACATTAGTATTTTATTTTTCCTAAGTTTAGACTTAGGAACTCCACTAAAAATATTAATTATTTTAATATCTCCCAAACTGGTTAGATTCTGCTTAAACCATTTTTGGGTCTTGGAGATCTCATGTGCTTTAGCCTCTCCACCAATTTTCGTGGCTAGAGCACATCCGATGCTACCCCAAATCAACATAATTTAGTGTGTTTATTTTGTTTAAATCCTTCATGTGGTATCAAAAGCCCATATGGGCCTAGGCTTTGGCCCTCCTAGACCAAGAGAAATAAGAAAGTATATATGTATTATTTTTGTTTTAGTTTTTGTTTGTCCATTTATTCAAGCGGAGCTTGGCGAAGTGTAGATGAGAAATAGAGTTGTGAGAAAGGCTCCCATGTGTTCAAGAGAGGGTGTCAAATCTCGTGAACCCGGCATGAAGAGAAGCTAGTAGCCAAACAAATATGGAAATTTGGCACAAGAATAATCAGAGTTTTGTTTAACTCTTCTACAGTGTCGTGTGCTATATTTCATTGTGGTGATTTCCTCTTCGTCTGATCTGCAAAATGAATGAGCTGCCAGTTGAGTATTCTATTTGAATGTTGTTGCGAGAGCGTAGTGGGAGTAGAAGCAATACTGTTGTTCGTTTTCTTCTTTGTCCTCAATAGGGAGTGCACGTTGTGGGCCATGTCTGATGCGCAGTATGCAAAAGGTGGCGTTGATCATCATGGTGGTCCTCCAGAGCAGAAGAACGAGGGGACGTGCCAGGGATTGGGTCTGAGCAGAGAGTTCGTGCTAATTGCCAGTTGAAGGCACAGACAGAGTGGTGATCAGTTTTTCAAATTGGTATCGAAGCCTAACTAGCCTATGGGCTTATTGCATGGACAATTCAAATCTTCTCCCTCATCAATTAGCGCTACCAATTGACTACTCTTCTCAGGTGGCGTAATTGATAGACAGTGCTTCATTTCTCCATTGTTGGTAGCTGCATCATGGATTCAAGTCCTTTCTAGTAGTGTATTTCAACAACAATAGCAGTCTCACGGCTCTCATTTTGCAGGGTCTATACTGAGTGGCACATACTCATGTAAATAGTGCCATGGGGCCATTAATTTCTTGTGGGTTTGCATCAGAAGGAAAGGCACCATACTGCAAGGATTATTCTCATTCTGATCGCTGAGAAAGTAACATTTGGCAGTGTTTGTGAGTCCATAACAAAAATCAGAGACACGCAGCTATTTGGTGAAGTGAAAGAGAGGAATCGATATCTGTCCAAAGGATTCTGCGCGCAACGATGTTCATTGTGTTTATAGAAAAGGATGTTGCGTGGTTGTTTGACATTTGTCAATTTTCTACTCTCTTGGGCACTGATAATTATTTGGCTTTTGGCTTTTGTGGAATGCTGATTGTTATGGAAATTTTTAATTGGTCATTTGATTGTGATATTGTGATTGTTAACTGCTGTCAACGTGGAAAATCTTATCATGGAGCAGAATTATAATGAAAACAAAGCGTTGAAGAGACTCATGGAGCGTTTGGATGAAGAAGCCGTGTGGAGGAGCCTGCGAGGAATCCACTGAGTGTGGATCAGATCAATGTGAAATCTACATGAATGATGGGCTGAAGCATAAAAACTGATAGCTTGTTGACTTAAATGTAAAAATACGCAAAATGTATTTGTAATAATTTATTAATATATATAAAAATGTACAAGTGATGAATGTTACAATGAGGATCTGCATATATATACCTAAGTAGGTGTCCTTTCGTGACTGGGCATGTCTTTTAGACATACCTGTTCACTTAACTTAATGACTATTTAACATTATCAATATTTGATTATTTAATATCTACATTTATTTTCTTTATTTACTTGTTATGAATTATATTCGTAACATAACCCCCTTTCTTCCGAAGCTTTGTCCTCAAAGCTTTAATGTTGTCGATTTTCTTCACTTAGTGTCTGTCACTTGATGTATATAACCTAGGAAGCATCTCGTCATGTAGAATCTATAATACTCCCTTGGATTTTTATTTTTTTTCAAAACATATATTTCTTTAACAATTTTTTTTAAATATATATATATATATATATATATATATATATATATATATATATTTTTTATTTTAATTAGTAAAATTAATTTATATAATTGTATAATTGAAATATAATGCATCAATGTTTAATTATGTATGTGTTTAATATGTAACTTCCCAAATCGTGATCCGTTTTTTATTAAAAAGCGTGATGTATCGTAACACCCACCCGACAGAGAAGATCTTGTGTTTAAGGAAATGATATATGAAATTGTGACAGCGTGGAACAAACAATGTGGAACACGAAGAACTGCTTCTTTTCTTGGAGAGATACGTTTCTTTTCTTTTAATGTCTTTTTCACTTCCAGCGCCTTTCTCCTCCACCACAGTTCTGTTTTGTCCCTTTGCAGCATTGCTTCTATCAGCAGTTTCCTCTGTTTGTCCATTACTGTCACTTCCAATAGGTTTTTCCTTGTCTCCTTCTACATCCTTCTCTGGAGCTACAATAACAATAACTCTCTCCTCGTAGTCTAGAACACCGTCCTCAATTCTGATCTTTGCACCTGTCTCTTGTCTGGTTGGCCTTATAATGTTGCCTCCCTTGCCAATTATACCTCCAATATTTGATCCAACACAAAGTACACGAAAAATTGTTTCGTTGGGTACCATTTTCAAAGGAGGTGGTGGGCCCCGAGATGATGTAGTAGCACATTTTTTCTCTACCATTGGGCTCTTGGAAACCCCATTCGTAATTCCGCTTTTCAGGGGGCATAACAACTGAAGGTTCCATGACAGTAAGGAAGAGCACCTCCTCTTTCTTCTTTTGCTCCCAACAATTCGAACTTTGGATCTGCCGATTAGAGGAATTGTTTTGAAATCCTGTAAACCTGTAACTGAAATCAGAAAACCCCCTTACAAAAGCAGCACAAGCATATTTTTGTTCCTGCTGGTTACTGTTATTACACCAATTCTGCTTCGAAGTAGGAGTTCCACAGTCTGCAGCATGATCAAGTCTGACAGGACATCGTAATAAATCCTGCCCATTTTTTGTATCAGCTTCAGTTACTGATTCAGGATTGATGTTCATGAAGGCATTATGATTTTCCTTCTCGTCCTCGCTGATCTTGAAACTAATGTCCATCATTTTATTTTTGATTGCTAGTATTTCCTCTTGTACAAGCTCTAACATATCCTTATCTCTGTAGTGGAATTCCTCTAGTGTATTAGCAAATCTGTAGTACTTATGCAACCGTCCTTCTTGCTCTATAGGAGGATTTTCAACAATTTTTCAATGATATTCCTCTATTGCTGATGCTATGTCTGTCACAACCATTCTAAAGGTATTTGGCTTCATTGATTTGGGAGATTTTGGTTTGTGTCTTAACGCTAAAGGCTTCTCATCCTCAGAGTCAACACCACGCATAAGGGAGCCTTCACTGGGTGGTTTTGTCGACTGTTTTACTTGAAACCTCACACGCAAGGGAACATCATAATCTAAATCATTCTCAGACCTCACAAAATCTATTTGCATAGGTTCTTTAGGCTGAATAAATTTGCTAGTAGGCAACAAACTGCGACTTTTTTTAATATCTTTGGCCAATGTGTTTTCTGTAGTTCCTTTTGGCAATATAGACACCTCATGACTTAATTTTTTTTCCATCTTCAGGACCATCAATGTCTTCTTCAACATTTTCCTCATAAAATTGAATCAAGACACCAGGCTGGTTGTCTAAGTAAGTTGAAAAGACTTTCTCCTTCTTGGTGGGGATGGTAGTGTTCCTTGAGATGAGAAAAATCATAATCCCACCTGCAGTTTCAAGCCATAATGAAAGGGGAGTAACATCGAGAAGTAACAGGCCTTGCACTTCCTCATTGCCCTCACCACTCAAAATATTAGCTTGCACTCTAGCTCCATTTATTGCTTGCTTATCATCACCAGTGTGTGAAAGACTCTCAGGTGATGCCTCAATGAAATGTTTCCCTCCACCATGTTCACTAACTTCCTCCAATGAGGAATCTAGAATTCCTTGCTTTTCTTCTAACATAATGTTCTTGTAAGACACATTTTCATCATGCTTCTCTGCATTACATTGACCAATTTCAGCCCTCATCAAATCCGATATTTGTTCTAGTTGTCCAATATTCTTTTGGTTAACTGTTTCAATATCAACATGACCCCCAATCTTACTATTTTTTGTACTCTGCAATGGATCTGACATGTCTTGGATTTTGTCTGGCATATCAACCTCCATCGAAGTGTCTGCAACATTTTCTTTAACAACTTCTCCTAAGCTTGGGATGTCATCTTTATCATTTCCATTTGGCTCATCATCTTTTAACTGCAGTGTCTTATTTTGGTCTTGCAAAGCATTACCAACATCATCTTCCTCTTCTGAATTATCTTCTGCAAATTCACTTCTAAATATATCTAAGAAGTCATTCTCTTCCTCCAAGGGTAGATCATCGCTTTCTAAGACTGTGTCCTCAATGGGAGTATCATCTTTAGTGCCTTGTTCTTCCATCTTGACTTTTTCCATAGCTGCAACATCTTCTACCTTACCTCAAGATCATCTTTATCTAAATCCTCATCTTGATCTATATAAGCTTCATCGGGATCATCATCTAGATCATTTTCCTTGTTATCACTTCCCTTTCGACATGCTTTAACTTCTGCATATGATTTTTCTAAATGCTGAAATGTTTCTTGAATTTTACTAAAATTCTCCATGGATTCAGAACATGAACATAATGGCATATTGTGCGGAGAACTACGCTCAAAGACTCACATGATTATATTGTGCGCCATGGCTTTGATACCACTGAAGCATAAAAATTAATAGCTTGCTGACTTAAATGTAAAAATACGCAAAAGGTATTTGTAATAATTTATTAATATATATATAAATGTACAAGTGATGAATGTTACAATGAGGACCTGCATATATATACCTAAGTAGGTGTCCTTTCGTGACTGGGCATGTCTTTTAGACATGCCTTTTCACTTAACTTAATGACTATTTAACATGATCAATATTTGATTATTTAATATTTACATTTATTTTATTTATTTACTTGTTATGAATTATATTCATAACATGGGCATCCTGAACTATTGTCGTTTGAATCTATTTGCCACGATATTTTATACGCTTGCTCAACGCACTGCATCAGCGTAATTCCTGCCTGAACATGAACAAGAACTTTGTTGTTGTTGCTGTCGTAATTTTTGTTGATACTGGATTTTTTCTGAGTAGGCATCTGGTCCTAACTCTGCTTCATCACAAGCCATCTCTTCTTGGTTTACAAAGTCATAAAATTGGACCATCAGCTCCCGATCATTTTCATAAACAGTGTTAACCTTTCCCAAGCAAGCAATGCCAATGTGTGGATCAATGCCCATCTTCAAGAGAAGCTCCTCTTGTATCTCGGTGGTGACAGCAACAACTTCTTGCTTATCCCTGACAACATCCTCAATCCTCTTTTTGACCATTGGTTTGACAATTTCGTGCTTAAAGAGGTGAAAGCGATGAAAACGTTGTTGCCTGGAGAACATTCCTGAGTTCTGCAAACTTGTGGAGCCCACGCTGGTGTCTTCCAGGCTGAATTCGGGGTCTACGATCGATTGCGAGGCTAACAACATGTGGAGCCAACAACGTTTGAAAACAGGAACCAACATTAGAACCAGCATGGAGGAACCTTCATAGAAAACTATGCGTAGACCAAAAGTGCGTTAATCTTCCCGACAAATTTTTTAAGGTGTGCTTTAACTCTGAAATGACAATTCTCTTTTGTGAAAGTTACTTCATAAAACTTTTTAATGAAATTTTCAAAAGGTGAGTATGTAAAAGTGATTATAAATGTTTTTTATATGGAGAGATAAAATGTGGAGAAATAAGGTATATTTTTTAAATGAGTGATTTTTGGGAGAGATAAGGAGTGGATAAAATATTTATTTATTTATTTGGGAGTCATAAGGGTGAAGATTGGGATTAATTTTGTAATAAGGTTGATGTTTTTAAAGTTTTTGGAGGGATAAGGTGCATTAAAATTTTTACTTTGGAGTGATAAGGAGTCATTGTCCAAGTCAAGACAAATTTAGAAGTCCTTGATGTATAAGTGCTTGTGTATGAAAATGAGAGTAATACATGTATCATGACAAAGGCTATTGAAAAGAGAATCGAACATTGTATCAAGCATAATAAAGATATCATTTTTTTGGTGATTGTGTCCTAGATCCACCCAAAATTGAATAAGGGGATCTTAGGTACACCAGGAGTACATTTGTGATGGCGCATGATTTTCTGGATTCTTGATGTTGCTTATTTTTTGTGTCTAGTTTTGACACTATCTTTGTAAAAAGATACACATGGAGTACACAACAAATTAAACAAATGCATGCACATAATAAATTCTCTTCAAGCTCATGTAATCAAGCATACATAAGCAAAGTACAAGCAATCAAGAAGCTACAACACATAATCAAAGATATCAAGTTGTCAACATCAGCATTCAAAAAACGATTCTACATCAACATGCAATTCAACATCATTCACTCAAGGCAATAAACTTAATGAAGTTTTCATCTACATCAACTTTTGGACAATGCACTTGCAACATTTTTTGTAAGAGTCAACTCAAAACAAAATAGTAACTTGCAAATCATAATTTGTAATCAATTTGAGTCAAATTGTAAGGGTGCATTCTCGGTTGAAACCGACACCCAAGCTTTGAATTGATAAAGAGTCAATTAAGTCAAGTGAGTCCATTGTTTTCAACTGAGTCATCAAATTCATTTGAACCTGTCATCAAATCATTGTAAGAATTTTCTTGGGTGCATTTTCGATAGTATTTGACACCCTTCTTTTGCAAATAATCTCAATCAAGTGAGTGAATTCAAGTGAGCACAAAGTACAAGTGAACAAGCTCAAGAAATCAAGCAAGCATGAAATTGATTGAAACAACAATCAAGCAAGCATCAAGTGAGCGAGTTCAACTCTAAATCAAGCGAGCTTGCAATTCAAGAAACAATCAAGCAAGAGAATCAAGCAAGTTCGAATCAAAAGACAAGTGAGCGTGAGTTCCAACATTAAATTGTTCAAAGCAAGTATGAAATTCAAAGTGACAATCAAGCAAACAAGTTTAAACCAAGCAAGTTCGAGAAATCCAGCAAGTGTTAAAAGAAAGCGAGCGTGAGTTCAAGCGAGCGAGTTCACATGGAGAAAAACATTTAGTTGTTACAGGTTCTTAACAATCTGATCCTATCAACTGCTGAAGACATGGTGAAAATCAGCAAAGCAACTCTTGCTGATATTCAAATGCATCTACAACAGGCACATGAGACAATTGAGTTTCTTCAACTGGAGTCACAATTACAACAAGATGAGTTGCAACAGAGGAGTGATGCTTCATTCAACCATACAGATGAAGATAAAAATGATGATTCCAAATCACTCATCCAAACAACTTCAAGTGTAGAAGTTGTCCATGATCAAGTTCAACTTTCTTCTTCCAAGCCAATCATCAAGCCGTGGGAAGAAATCCAAAGAAACAAAAATCGACGTGGATTAGGATATGACAAAGATGACAACAACTTGCATATCCCAAATTATTCAAAGTCGATCAAGTTCATCGATGCAGGATTTCTTGATCAAGTAACATTAGCAAGCCATGCGAAAGTTGAAGAAAAGCCCACATGAAAACATTGTCAAAGAACAGATCACATGGAAGATCTTTGTTTTGATCTCCATCATTGTCACCATTGTGGCAAGCAGAATCACTCATCAGAAAAATGTTGCAAACAAAACCAACCAGCCAGATTGAAGATCAATTATGCATGGATTGATCCTTGGGAATGGTCATCAACAGTAAAACAATTGTATAAGTTTTACCACAGAATTCAATCTCACCTATTGCAGCCAACAGTCAAATGAAGATGGTACTCTCGTGCCTCTGAATGGGGGAGTACAACAATGACACTCTCCTACACCTGAAGGGGGGGAGTTCAAAAATCAAATGCAGATGATTGTCTCTCCTTTCAACTGACAAAGGGGGGAAATGATAATGGAATTGAAGGTGGTTGTCAGACTGAAATTTTCAACAACATCAACAAAATCAGCGAGTGGGCATCACCATCAAATCATCTAGTGGGCATCATCAACAAATCAGTCAATGGGCATCATCATCAAATCAACCACTGGGCATCATCAAAAAATCAACCAGTGGGTATCGTCAAATTAGGCAGTGGGAAATCAACATTAAAGCAACCAGTGGGAGGTCATCATCAAAAAATCTGCCAGTGGGTGGTCAACATCAAATTAGCCAGTGGGCAGTTTCGACATCATCAAATTCGCCAGTGGGCGGTCAACATCAAAGTAGCCAGTGGGCAGTTTCGACATCATCAAATTCACCAGTGGGCGTTATCAACATTTTGTCAGTGGACAAGCAAATGGGATGTTGATTGAAAGCAAAGGACAAATGGATCCTTTTGCAGCTTGGCACCTGATGGAGTTGTCAAGCAATTTTCAGAGATGTATCAGACTTGCAGCTGATTCATGTTCTCTTCAGATTGGAGTTTTTTCGGCATCCAGCTTTGGCAGTTTTTCAGGCAAGTTTTCATTGAGGAACAACAGTTTCAGCCAATGTTCCACCAAGGTTCCGGGACGAGAGGGTGAGGGAGTGAGGATACGTGGGAGCGGCCTATGCAAAAGCTCCCCACCAATTTTTAGGAAACGTGGGGGGACGTCAGGGTCTTAAAAACTTATAAATATAAAATACAATTTATAAATTGAGTCCACTATGACAATTGGGTTTGAATTAAAAAGCTGCAAAGCATGATCATTGGTATGAATATCATTATCTAATATCATATAAATTTAAAATTCTAATTTATAATCACACATCATACATTATGATTAAAGTTTAAACCATATTGATGTTCCACTTCCTACTATGAACATTGAATACTGAACAGTGAATATTGAAATAAAATTATAAAAGTCAAGTCTGATACATCATACATCAAGAGTCAAAATTTTATAGAGTCAGAATAACATAAGAACATCAACATATCAAAAGATAAACGAACATAATTTTGCTCAAGCCTCAAGGTAATGCCCTGCTAGTCTCTGCATCCAGTTGTTGCATGAATAAATTAGGATCAACCATATCACCATTTGAATCTGAATCACTAGCATTCTCAAACATGCTAAGCGGCACACCAACCAACCCCATCTATCCCTCATCAAGCCTCTCCTCCATATCTACCTATGCATCATCCTCTGGATCAACATCCCATCGTGTTGCTGGTCCTTTCAAATACTCAGGTGTCTTCCTATGCTCAAGATGTAGGGCACTTTGCACAGCAACTAACTTCTCCGCTCTTTTAGAGCTAAGCTTGTTCCTCTTGATAGAGTGGATGAAGTTATATGTGGACCAATTCCTCTCTACTACAGAGGAACCAGGAATGTCTTGTGAATGGAGTGAGGGGTCAGGGCGAATAATGAATTAAATTTATAAAAAAATGAATTGAAACCCTAAAGTATTAAAACTGATGTTAAATTCTAATTATAAACAAAAGTTTATTTAAAAAAATTGGGCCCCTTGACCCCCCATGTCCCCCCTCGACAACCCCACAACCACCTTTTCGGAAACGACCCCTCAGCACAAGGAAACAACCCCTTGGCACGTCCCCCTGTGTACACTATTTTTTGGGAGCGTGGGGAAATGACCCCTTCTCATCCCCAAGTCCCCGGAGCACGGGGGAGCTAAGAAACTAGACCCCTAGGGGGGGCGAGTCCCCGTGGAACACTAGTTTTGTAATACCCATAAATTGAAATACAGAAAACATGTGAATATTCATAGACTGGAAAACAGGAAGCTTTAAAAACTTAATTTTTGCACTTGCACTTACCTGAACTACTAGCTGATCCTGTGAAGCTGTCGATACTGTTGCTGTTGAGCTCCAATTACCCAGGGAGACCAATTCCGCCCAGCCTGATTGAGTAGAAGTTGACTACTCAATCCAGCAAGCTTCTCACAGAAGCCCACTGTCCCCCGTGCCCAGGACCTCAGACGAACTAAAACTCTTCCAGTAGCAAATCTCTCTCACTGCTCAGTTTCTCCTCCTCTGGTTTCACTGCTCCCTTTTCTCCCCTTCCTCAGCCATTTCTCGGTGATTTTATAGGCAGGGCTAAGCGGTGGCTGCCCTGTACACCGACTCCACCGCTTACTCTCGCGGTGACAGCTTCCTCCAGCTGTGAGTCATCCTCCCGTACAGAAGTTTCTGTTATGCGTTAAGCTTAGATCTTTTATGGAATATTTATAAGATTGAAGGTAATATACATTTGATCATTATATACATATTAATAATATTTGTGTTATATGACATACTTTGTACCTTATGTATATATATATATTTTTTCTAATATATAGAGTTTATTTATACTTGCTTTAATATAACTTAAAACTTTAGATTAATTAATTAGTTATTGGTACCATACTAAATCTTTATTCTATTTTATAATTATCATTTTTATTCCTTTATTATTATATTTTAGTATTATTATATATATATATATATTTTATACAGGAGCACATAATATGTGAAATTAAAGATGGGTCGTTACATACACTCCCCCTTCAGAAAACTTCGTCCCGAAGTTAGAGAGTTTTAAGTTTATGATTTCGATGGATAAATTTTACCGTATCCAAATTCCCAAGCTATTCTAAAATCATCCTATCCTTCCTAATCTCTTCCGCTCCCATCCTATCCGTCCTCTACTGGAGTATGCCATGGCGTCAGTTTTACTGACCTAACCATTCATAAACTCTAAGGTGGCAGCGTCGATTATACCGACCTGATTCCCAGTAGGCATCCGGCAGTCATCATCACACGTCTAGGGGAGCGTGATTCACACAGTCCTCCCATGACCCCAGGGTTCGGAGGATAAACGGTGGGCAACACCTCCACCCCTCCCAATAGAACTTAGGGCTAACACCCTATCATAGAATCACTTGGAGCTTTAATTGTTCTGAGGTCCTGTCATCACGTGGTCATCCCGGTAATTGGATACTTGAATCTGCAATCATACATTCACTCATGCATTCATAAAATGTGCATCAGCATATTCAAAATAACTCATGTATTATCCACATATGATACTACAGTATAACATATTTGACCATTTTCTATGCATGTCTTTTGACTCCTATCTAAAATGTATTCACTTCCTGATTTCTATGCCATTGATCATATTGACATGTAAAAACAAAGCAGATTTACAATATCTTAATTTCTATTAGAAGTAAAATCCTTTAACTGTCTTAACTTTCCTTCGACAACTATAATTTAATAAAATGAACCACATATATCATTTTGGTATCCATGTACCAGCAGAATTTAAACATATATTATGTCACAAAATTTCACGTTTATTTATAATCATTCAAAATGTTTCTGGGTCTCTGATTGCAGTGAAGTAAATGTATACTAAACATAGTTTAAAGTTCTTTCAAAATTGACATAGATTAGGGTATCTTTGGCATATGTCCACAGTATTTTCCCAAGCTACTGATCCATAACATACAGTCACAACATGTCTTCAAGTACTTGATTTACTCTTTCAGTCGGCCCATCAGTCTCAGGATGGTAAGCAGTGCTTAAATTTAACTGAGTACCTAAGGCTGTCTGCATGCAAGTCCAGAATCTAGAAGTGAATCGCGAATCTCTATCGGATATAATCTTCTTAGGTACTCCATGAAATCTAATAACTTCATTTATGAATACTCGAGCTATGTCAGCAACATCGTCATCCTTGTAAAGAGATAGGTATCGAAGAGTGAGATTTTCTCTCAGCCCTCGACTCCGAGAAAGGACACAAAAAAAAAAAAATGGCAGTTTTCAAACCTACGTCTCAGGTTATTAAAACTACATAAGACTACAAAGCAACCAAATTGACTATTGATTTGAAACATATTCATCTGGTTTATCAAATGGATCTTCACAGGTAAAATAGGAGAAATGTTACGCAAAAGCTTAGCTAATACAACTACTAATGCTTTAAAATTAGAAAATATGTTAACCAAAGGACCAACCAGCTGAAACAAGAGAAAATTTCCACGAAAACAAAACAGATGAGAATAGATAATTTGGAGCAGATTGTAATCAAATTAGGTGCAAATCCAAATGATTCCTCTTCAATACAAGCCTTGATTAGACCAAGAGTTACAGATATTCAAGTGCTCAGGAGAAAAACTCAAAATATCAGCTCTAGAATATGTCCCAACACCAGAGACAGTACAGAAAGAGAACAACAATTGCTATCCCTGATTATCGACCAAAATAAACAGATATGAAAACAGGATCAAAAAGTTAAGTAAAAGAGAAGAGTGAGCATATATGTGCAGTAATCACAACTGAAGCACGACTACAGAGGGGGATCATTCAGCGAAGTTAGCAGAGACTTTGTCACGTCTAAGCATTTAATACCAAGAAATTGAAAACCTCAAAAAGATGCTTTCTATAAAGAATAATGAGATAAGGGATTTCAAGGATGATTTAGTAGATAAAAATGCGATCATCAATAAGGAGCAAGAAATAAAGGCTAAAATGCAAAAAGAATTTGACTAGTTCAGAAACCAATTAACAGGTACACAGTCACTGATTGAAGCCTAAGAAGTTACTTTAAGATGAAATAATTAATAATGTTGCTGAAAAGTGGGAATCAATTCTTGTGATTGGAGAAGAAGCACTATTGTTACAGAATACAGAGCGGTCAATTAAGACAGGTTCAGGCTCATTTGGGAGACAAACTACAAATTGCTATAAACTGGTAAAATATCTGAATTCCAGGAGTAAAGAACAACTCAGAAAAGCAAGTGTGCAGGACAGGACTCTGGTGTTTATGGAGGCCAACAAAATAATTATGAAAAGGAATTTTATACAAGTACAAGATAAATCTAAGTTGGTCAAAAAAGAGGTTGATGCTTTTAATGCAAAAACTTTCATATTTTGGAAGCAATGGGATTGCCATCCTGCTGGGATAAGGAAGGAAAATTATTACCTCCAAATGTTTACAGGTATCCGTTCCTTAAGTCAAGGCAGATTCAAGTGATTTCTTAGATATGACTGGCAAATTGAGTGGACATGATTAGTGGATAAAATGATGAATGACTTTTACATTCAATGACAAGTTCAAATGGTGTTTCCTACTGTACCAGCGTATCAAAAGTAGACTGAGTTCGATTATCTTATAAGTTTCTCAACCACTACAACAGAGTTCATTATTCAGCTAAAGTAGGACAGATGACAGCTTATGATTGGACCGTGGAAGACATTTTCTTTTGAATATTAGATCCTAGAAAATGCCTTTTGCAACAATTAGTTGTTATGTGCTTTTTGTAAAAAAAATCCATGAATAACTCATGAAATGGGTTCATTTTTGGAGAGAAAAGTTTCTAATTTGTATTCAAAGACACTACTTTCATAAAGCTTTAATCAAAAGATTCCTCATTCAGCATATGACAGTTTGTTCTCTTTTGTGAATGATTGCTTTTTGTAAGTTTCATACTCTATTTCATGTGAACATTTTGAAGTTATATGAAACACCTGAGAGGTTAAGCTGAGGATCAGTTTCCCTTATATCTCCCAGCAAAGTTATATTTTATACTGAGATCTATGATATAATCAGGTTGTTTGTATCATACCTCTCCAGACATAGATTGTTGCCTTGATTTCATGTGACTAAATTCTGTTCTTTTGTTAAACCATTATAATATTACTCTGTGTATTTCTGCTATATCAGATAGCAGATATATTCAGGTGAATATTGAAGAAATCTGTTATATTTCTTCATTCTTCTTTCATTATTCTCAGTTTTCAGATATGAAACATATAGACATGGCCCATACTACATCTTAATTCCCTAGGGGGGCAGTCAAGACCTTTCACATGGAACTGTAGACTCTCTCTCTCTCTCTCTCTATATATATATATATACTGATTTCTTCATGCCACCTCAAGATAGTCAAAATTTGCTTAATGGACCCTTCAGTTTCACCTTAGGTATACTTGGGATTAGTTTATTTAAAACAGGGATTTCGAATTGAAGTACAGAAGCACAAAGCTGCATGTATGACCTTATACAGTGCATAATTTAGGAAATATTGTGTATACTTTACAGCACATGACACTATGATTAAGGAATAGAAGTCATTTCCAAATACATCTTATCAGGTGATAGAAAATCTAAGGCATAGTAATCACGAGCCATAGCTTCATAGTCCCGGTTAACCATGTGACTACATGACCAATGATGGCTCCACTTCCATTCCCCGCTTTCTTCCTTGCCAATTTCATTTAAGTTGAAGTTTAGAGTTGGTTTAGTTCACATTCAAACACTTCTGTTTCATTTTCAGCAACACTAATAAGGATGAGTCTACATTGTAATTATAATAAATCTGATGGCGTTCAAATTGCATTGTCGATCTGTCAGTTAACAATGTGCAACAAATGCTAGCTGACTAACAAAGTAATCATCAACCGGGGAAATCTAAGGATTCGCCTATTCTACACGCACACACATTGTTAAGCATCTTGGTATCATCCTAAAGCAATTTGAATTCTGTCTGCAAGCTTTGTTCAAGAACTGCTCAATTTGAAGAGGACTTTGCTAGGAGTTTAAGCCAATCACTAGCCAAATTTCAGAATTCAGCAGGAAAAAATTGTGCTTGATTTTTCTGCCTGACCATTAGCAATCTATTCTGTCTTACAAATGCTATAATTATGAGTGTAAATCCTCCTTTCTATTCTTATTCAATGTTGGCAGCGTATGCCTTTCACAGAAGGAAAGTGGATTCATTCTTATATTTATCTTTTCTTAGGATTTATATTTTTGAAATATTTTTGTAACAGGTTTGGAATGCTCTGTTTCTTGATAAAACTTTCCAAAGTACATCCAGGTTGTAATTCTATTTTCTTGAGTTCAGCTGTCACTTCCTATATACGATTCATTTTTATTCAGTGATGTTCTGTTTGTGCCAACTATGTTATATATATATATAACCTGTCTTTTTGGAAATATTAGCTGATGTACCTGCTGTAGTTTTATTATACTGAGCATATGATGCTTCTATAATCCTACACTTTAGGACATGGTTACGAACTGTAATGGTTTGGGAAAGAACTTTTAGATAGTTATAATGACAATCTTTTGCTGGTCATGAAAACTATACTAATGGCAAATTTTTCCAGTTGAGGGGTTTCACTCATCATTCCAAAATCCAAAAGTGCAAGCTTTCCATCGGCTGTGGTAAGAAGATTCCCAGGATGTGGGTCTGCATGAAAATAGCCATGTTCCAGTAGCTGCCTGAGACTACACTGGATGCCTATGTTCACCATGCCTATAAGCTTCAGGCCTTGACTTTGTATAGCTTCCTGCTCATTCAGCTTGACATCATCTATCTAATCCATTGTCAAAACTTTCATACTGGTATAATCCCAGAAGATTTCAGGGACAAGGACATCTGGCCTGTCTCCATACAGCCTTTTAACCCTTATTGCATTTTTAGCTTCCTGTACATAGTTGAGTTCCTGGTATACTCTTCTAGCAAACTCATCCAATGGCTTCTTTAATCTCAGGTCTTTGTACTTTAACAGCAACCAATTTGCCAGAGTATCGTAGGCGAGCTTTATAAACTTGGTCCAAACGAACCAATGTATTCCGATGCCATGGTATGATATCGATGTTCTTCTAACTTTTAGTAAAACAGACCAGACTCCAAACAATACAAACTAAAATATATGTTTCCTATTACACAAAGTCAACTTACGTATTATAACGATGGTTAGGCTGTCATAGGCAAAACGTTGCTACTTTCTAATGGTTATAAAGATATTATAATATTGGTACTAGCATAACAGTGAATACTCAACAGATACAACTTTATCCTCCAAATAAAAACACAGAACTTGGTGTCCAAGAGCTGACAACAGGGAGATTAATTGGACGGGAATTGACAGCAAAATCCTACGCATGCTGACCTTTCCTAGCCATTAAAACAAAATACTTATCAACGATATTGAATATGCTGTTGACAGAGAATGAACTGGCTAATCTGGACAGTACATATCATTCTGAAGTCAAATAAGAGGTGGGAATGATTTAATATCTACTTTTAGCTATTGGATTTCTCTTCTTTTTTTTTTGTCAGCAAAAAAATATTTACTCCTCCTTATAGTCATGGGCAAAATGCTTTTTCAAAAGTAGCTCAAACACGGGAGCCTTTCACAAGAAATTTCAATCAATAAGCCTTACACAGGGAATTCAGTCAACAATAAAATGCCATAGACAAATAGTTTCGATCATTAAGGCCATCCTTACAAAATTTCAAACAACGAAATCAAGCTTTTCACGTGCAATTTCACAGAACTAGATAATTCCTAAATGCTGCAAACCGATCATTCCATGCAACAATTTGTCAACCCAAAGAATACATTAAAATCATATCAACTTTATTATTGTACCTGGTCATATTGGGATAACATCATTTATTGCCTATCACCGCAAGTTTTGTTACTCAAACTTATTATTATTTTTCTTTGACTGTTGTTAATGTGGAAGCATTCATGACAAGTCAAAGTACGAATGTGAACAGCACACACCATGGAGGATTCAAACAAGATCAAAAATGGAGCATGGATGTAAGGCAAAGTGAAATAGCATGGGCACAGAAGAGCATGCTTGTGCAAAAACAGCTTGGAGCACTGTGGAGTAGCACACAATCGGAGGAAAAGGCACACTAGAGAGATAGACCAAGTAGATGAAGAAAAGTGCAAAGGATGGATTCCGGCAAGAAGATTAGTAGATAGCAGAATTATTTTTCTTTTCAGTTAACGATATAGATTCAATAAGTTAGAATTATTTGTCTTTATTATGCCCCATTTGTAGACATTTTATGAAAATTGAAGTTGAAACTGTTGACTGCATATTACAACCCTTTAGTCAAGATGCTATGTTTCATTTCATGGTTGATATTATCTACTACAGTTTATTGATGACAAATGTTATATGTGTTGAAACTTGAAACTTGAAGATCGAAGTTATGATTGATCATTTGATGACAAAGCTATAACTTATAACTGCCAGATGCTTGATGTTAATAGAGTACAAAAAGGGTCTTGCAGTAGTTTTGACAGTAGTCTATGAATATTATGGTCTTTCATGTTTCTTGCTAACTGTACTAGCATATTACTTATTTTAAATAAGCATCTTATTGCCCTAAAACAGGGAAATATTGAAGAGAAATGAGGTTGATGGTGAAACATCTGTACGGCACACCATTTTTTTTTTTTGCGTGAAGGAATTTTAAAATCTTAGGCATGATTAGAGATGAGACAGATTTTAAATATACACCAACAATTTAGAAAGACTGTATGTCCTAAAATCATGACATATGACAGCCAATCGTTTGGAAACATATGCCATGAATTTGCTCAATATTTATAAAAAATAATTATTTCAAAAGATGGGAAGACATACGCCAAATATGAAGAGGGTAAAAGCTGATTTTATTGATCAAATAAGAGTGTACAGTCAACTATCTTTTACAAATTTCTGCGAAATTTTGGACTAAAAATAACTTTGGAAGCCAAAGATGTTGAATGTTCATACAAAGGTAATTGGGTGTTATGAAAGAAGCAAAAGAATGAAAGTTTCTGATTTGGAGCCTTCTTGTAATGCCTTCCCCAATTTTTCGAGCTATAGGTTCGTCACCGTCTAGGGCATCAAAACTGTCTACAGATTGACAAAGAGACAAACCTATGACTAAAAAAAAGACGCTGTTTGGTAAAATCGATTAATAGGATAATTTGGATTCTAACACCGTGAAACTTCCTCAACATGCAAACTCAAACACTTTAAACTTATTATTTTCCTAATTCTAATTCTAATTAGATTAGAATCCAACGTATCGAAATGATCACTCAGGTATTAAATAAACAAGGCCATACGTGTTACAGGTAGAACGTCTTTTCCAACCTAAAATTCAAATTGCGTTTCAAAGCTTGCACCTTAATTTTCGATTAGTTTAGAGTAATTATGGTCCGGGCAATCGTGCTGATTTGGAGTGGAACCACGCAATTCGGGTCCTGATTGAAACGCGAATCCAACGACTTGGATTCTTCTTCCATCGAATTGACGCAAAGATTGCGCGAATGACTGGTGGTCATCGAATACAAACCTTAAGATTGGCCTCGAGCCCGATATTTTGAGCAAAACACTGATGCCTCCTGGATTTCTTTCTCGGTGCATTATCTCCGTAAGAAGCATAAGCAGCCGTCGCAGAAGCCACAGTAACAGTGCCGCCAAGCAAAACTTCAAAAACTTGGTCGCGTATCTCTCTTTATCTGAAATTCGCCGCCACTGCCGTCGCTCGGTTGCTCCGCTCCTTCGCTGCCTACTTGTTGGCAAGGATTAGCTTCTGATGAGACGACGGATGCTTCGGAAACCGCTGAAAACCTCCTCATTGTGACGCCTCGGTCAGGGATGCGCACCAGGCGTTCGAAACGCAGGATGCCCGACATATCTAGTGGCCGACAACGCTTTCTTGATCTTCAAATGAAAATGTTGCATGCGGTAATGCTACACCAAAATTTCTTGGTGAAATACCGTCACAGCGATATATAGGGCACCCCAAGAGCAGAAATTCCTTTGACCAACGATCCTTTTCTGCGTAACCGGCCCGGCGTTTCCTTCTGTCTATAAAGAAATGCAAGCCTGACTTTGAAGGTCCTGCGCGCTACCATTAATAAACTACAGCTGGCGCAAAAAAAAAGAAAAAGAAACTCGGTGCCCAACGTGTCTACCAGACGCTGCAGCTCCTGCCGCGGTAGCCATGGTTGCCGTGGCCAATAACACAGTTATAAAGAAAAAAAAAGCCGCACGCCCGTCGAATCGAACTCGTGACGAGCCACGGTTGATTACAGAGATCACCGATAGTTTTATGAAAATTAATGGAAGCAAAAAAAATCGCTCATTTAACCAGAAATTTGAAATTCTAGCCGACAGGCAGACCCTCAGACAGCCATTTATACGCTCAGACAGAGGTTTCTCGCTGAGTAGGGCCTGTGAGGTCCCAAAGGGTTTGAACGCGGCTCTGATACCATGTGTAATACCCATAAATTGAAATACAGAAAACATGTAAATATTCATAGACTGGAAAACAGGAAGCTTTAAAAACTTAATTTTTGCACTTGCACTTACCTGAACTGCTAGCTGATCCTGTGAAGCTGTCGATACTGTTGCTGTTGAGCTCCAATTACCCAGGGAGACCAATTCCGCCCAGCCTGATTGAGTAGAAGTTGACTACTCAATCCAGCAAGCTTCTCACAGAAGCCCACTGTCCCCCGTGCCCAGGACCTCAGACGAACTAAAACTCTTCCAGTAGCAAATCTCTCTCACTGCTCAGTTTCTCCTCCTCTGGTTTCACTGCTCCCTTTTCTCCCCTTCCTCAGCCATTTCTCGGTGATTTTATAGGCAGGGCTAAGCGGTGGCTGCCCTGTACACCGACTCCACCGCTTACTCTCGCGGTGACAGCTTCCTCCAGCTGTGAGTCATCCTCCCGTACAGAAGTTTCTGTTATGCGTTAAGCTTAGATCTTTTATGGAATATTTATAAGATTGAAGGTAATATACATTTGATCATTATATACATATTAATAATATTTGTGTTATATGACATACTTTGTACCTTATGTATATATATATATTTTTTCTAATATATAGAGTTTATTTATACTTGCTTTAATATAACTTAAAACTTTAGATTAATTAATTAGTTATTGGTACCATACTAAATCTTTATTCTATTTTATAATTATCATTTTTATTCCTTTATTATTATATTTTAGTATTATTATATATATATATATATTTTATACAGGAGCACATAATATGTGAAATTAAAGATGGGTCGTTACAAGTTTCAGCATGAGGACTTGGAGATGGTACCAGTTTCTTACTTTGGACTTATCATTGGGGGGGAATGTTAGCCTCACTCTCACATTAAAAACAATAATAAGTCCAAAAATATTTAATTAATTAAATCATGAAAGTTGGATTTAATTCCTAACTTTCTAGATTGGGTTTGTTCCTCAAAGTTAGGAGTCAATTTAGGTCTAGTTGGTTGAGAGATTCTCTCCAACTAGTTAGGCTCCTAGATTAGTGTATGGTTGAGATATTTTCTCAACCAAAGTGTCCAAGATAGATGCACTATCTTAAGACAAATATCCTCTTGTATTTATATTTGTATTATACACATTATTATAATAATGAAAATGAGAGGAATACAAAGAGGCTCTGAGGCCTTTTCCGCCATGTCTATGTTGTGTTTATATCTCTAATAATTTAGTGTGTTTATTTTGTTTAAATCCTTCACACACTGCCTCTGAAACACGCTAAATCCTGTAGCTCTGCTTGTCTCTGCCTTAGGAAGTGACTCGCTTGGCCTCTTGGAATTTATCCTGGCCTCTAGCAACTGCATCGACTCCTCCTCTGGCATAATTGAACTCTCCTCTGAAGCCCTCCTATGCAAGCCTTGCACAACTCCCTAAGGAAAAATCATCCTCCCCTCAATTGATACTTCCAGATCTAGAATCCTCCTCTGGAAATCTTTTACTCTACCCCTCTAACACTTGTTACTTGATCTCCTGTTGAAACACCTACATTGGAAAATTGAACTGTCCATATTGTGAAAATTCCAAACTGGAACCCTATTGCAGCAACTAGAAATTATTCTCCCAATTGTTAATTTAATTTAACAATTTATTTGTTGTTTTCTAGAGAAAATACTTAATAAATCACACTCTAATATACACAAATAAAACTGCGGAAGAATAAACGCTGGAAGAAATGCGAGCACACACAAATAAAATATGAGACAATTATTTTTGGACAAAAATCCCCGAAAAACACCAACTTGGGAAAAACAGTTTAGCAGTTGAGGGTTTTATTATTATGCAGTAGTGAAATAATCTAAGTACAATCTGGATTTCGAATACTGTAAATCTTGCAGAGAAAATATTGGCAAAAATCTAGTGAGGAATTTTCCTCACCCTATAGGAAAATTCAGGCTCTAACCTCAGCTTCAAGTGAGCTGTCCAAAATGGCTCTGCGCAGCTACTATGTCACCCTAGCGCAGTCCCTTATGCACTCAGTCGGATTCAACCTCTCCTCAAGTCGTCTAGTCTACTACTGTCTGGGAAAATGTCTCTCCTAGCCTCCAGATCCTTTGTCCAGCTTTTGGCACTAAAACTTGCCTTTCCCCAACATAATCAAAACTGCCTCTAAGGGCTACTACGCTGCCCCAATGTCAGCCTCTCTATGGATCTTCTGCCCCTCTGTAAATGCACTCACCGAATCTGGAAATCTTCCTCCGGCTTCACTGTCTCTGTCCCTCTCTCACTGATTCGATCCCTAGCTCTCTCTCCAACAACTGACTGCTACTACTTTGGAAATCGATTTGCTCATGAAATCAAACCTCTCAAGTGTCTTCTCCATCACAACATCGACCTCCTCTTATAATCCTATGTTGGAGTTCCAACGGCCAAGATTAAAACATAATCGGTGGCTAGGATCATCTTGGAGTCAATTCGTGTGAGTTTCTAGATGATTCACGCCTTGACTTAATTAATACTAATAAATTAACCATATTCCGTAAGTTTAGAATTAGGAAATATTTAAAACTTCATTAATAATCTAATTAAGTCATTTCTAGGCATAATATCTAGAAACGATTTCCGGGTTTTGGATATCTCATGTATTCTAGCCCCTCCACAACATTTCAACGCTAGAACACATTCGATGCTACAAAACATAACACTCCCTCTTAGCGAGGAATGTGTTCTAGTGCTACTGCACACCATGTCTCTATATCATCTCTTGTCACGCTGTTGATGTTTGGCCACACTGCCCACCAACCACTGCGCAACTTTGATATACGTTGCATCTGTGTTGTTGCTAAAACTACCATACTGTTGCCAACACTGCAACTCCCTTTTATCTGTTGTTGTTGCAACTGCAACTAAAAATCATCTAAAA
Source organism: Pinus tabuliformis (assembly GCA_031772625.1). Lineage (NCBI taxonomy): Eukaryota > Viridiplantae > Streptophyta > Pinopsida > Pinales > Pinaceae > Pinus > Pinus tabuliformis. Next base: position 244,173,696 of record CM062804.1, read on the forward strand.
TACTGAATCAATTGTGATCAGTATAATGCATCTATCATCCGAGTCTCTGACTATTGCTAGTATCTGCACTGTCACTAAAGAATCTACGCTGCTGCCGACTCTGTACTGTGCCAACTGCACCGTTGCCAACTTTGCACTGTGCTTCCCAACATCTGACTGCTACTAATCTCCGCAACTGTCACTGGCATCTAACTGCATCAACTGTCACTGATCCATCCCACTACTGAATATTGGGGGTCCTTGTAGCAAGGTATTGATCCATGAGGTGGAATCCTCAAGGATCCTGCCCATCTATAGCACTCTGGGTCTACATCACCAAATATCCCCACCTCACTCCTGGAGATATATCAGCAAACATGGCGAAGTCCTCCTCCAACCTGGAGGATAGCCTATCGATCTTTGTTGAAGCTATCTGCTCGTCCTACTTCTCCTCCATGTCCTTCTTCCTTAGAGGACACTGGGTATTGTAGTGACCGAGCTCATCACACCTGGAGCACTTGACCTTCGACAGGTCCTTCTTCTTCTTATGCTCCCCCTATCCCTGATTGGGATCGTTCGATGTGAGGGCCACATTCTCCTACTCCTTCACCTGCTTTGATTCACTGTTGTTGCCACTGATAGAGCTCTTCAATAGAGCTCATCTCAACTCCTCCTACTGCAAATCGGCCCACATCTTGTCCCACCTTGGCAAGGTATCTCTGCCCAAGATACTTTGGACGAATACCTGCCACTCTCCTGAGACATTGTTGAGTGCCAATCGTACTAGCTCTGTGGGTTAAGGCACTACCCCAATAGCTACAAGCTAGTCCCAGATCTCCTAAATCCTGGTGAGCAAGGGGTCTATGCTTTCCCCCTTATGCATCCTGACACACCTCAGCTTCTCCTCTAAGTACATCTTCCGCTGCTCAGAAGTACCCCGGTACACTGTGGAGAGGGCATCCCACATCTCTTTTGTAGTATCTTTTCCAGCTATGTGTGAAATAACATGATTCCAGACACCATCTAAGATCAATCCTTTCGCTCGTGCCATCTCCTTCCTGTACTCCTTTAGCTAATTTACGCCCTGGGAACTACTACCACTGCATCAGTATATGTTTTCAGGCCAAACTCATCTAGAAGGAATGACATCCTTGCCTTCTAGTTGACATAGTTGGAAGCCCCATCCGCCCTGTCCTAATCATGAAGCCTAGCAGTGGTCATCTCAACAAAATGTCAAAAATATCCTCTTTCCTTCTGCTCAGCTACTGCTTAGCTATTCGTACTCCCTTCTGGAGTGAGAAGATCTTCTCACAATGACTATTGATCTGCAAGGAAAAATCAAAGTTCTTGAGACTAGAAGTTCCCTAACGAAAATTTTCCCTCTATGTGCTCTTCTTCCTTCCACCCAACGCTGGCTCTGCTCTAGAAAATTGCTGCAATAACCATTATGTCCAACTAGAGATCTACTCAACAAAAAAATCTGAGTTTCTCCCTCTGCCTTTGGAATCACTCGACCTGGAAAGATCGAATTTTTCTGCCCCTCAGAAAAATCGAACCTCCTCAAGCAAATCGGCCTCCTGGCAAAATGACTGCGCTGCCCTTGGGAATTTCGGCCTATTGGCCACAATGAGCAACGAAATTCCTTCTCTCTTCACATCTGAGCTCTCTGGCTGATCTACTGCGCTTTGATACCATGTGAAAATTCCAAACTAGAACCCTATTGCAACAACTGGAAATTATTCTCTTAATTGTTAATTTAACAATTTATTTACTGTTTGCTACAAAAAATACTGAATAAATCACACTCCAATCTACACAAATAAAATTATGGAAGAATAAACGCTGGAAGAAATGCTAGCACACACACATAAAATATGAGACAATTATTTTTCGACAAAAGTCCCTAGAAAAACCCAGCTTGGGAAAACCAGTGCAGCAGCTGAGAGTTTTATTATTATGCAGCAATGAAATAATCTGAGTACAATTTGGATGCCGAATACTGGAAATCCTGCAAAGAAAATACTGGCAAAAGTCTAGTGAGGATTTTCCTCACCCCACAAGCCAATGTGGACTCTTACGCAACTCCAAATGAGCCGTCCAAATTGGCTCTACACAGCTACTGCGTCACCCTAGTGCAATCCCTTCTGCACTCAGTGTGAATCAACCTCTCCTCAAGCCGTCTAGTCTGTTGTTGTCTAGGAAAATGTCTCTCTTGGCTTTTGGAACCTTTGTCCAACTTCTGGCACCGAAACTTGGCTTTCTCCAGCAGAATCGAAACTGTCTCTAGAGGCTACTGCGCTTCCCCAGCGTCAGCCTCTCTGCAAATGCACTCACCGGATCTGGAAATCTTCTTACATCTTCATTGTCTCTAGCCCTCTCCCACTAATTCGATCCCTAGCTCTCTCTCTGGCAATTGACTGCTGCTACTCTGGAAATCGATCTGCTCATGAAATCGAACCTTTCAAGTGTCTTCTCCATCACCACATCAACCTCCTCTTATAATCCTCTGTTGGAGTCCCAACATGCAAGATTAAAACATAATCAATGGCTAGGATCATCTTGGAGTCAATCTATGTGAGTTTCTAGATGAGGCACGCCTTGACCTAATTAATACTGATTAATTAACCATATTCCTTAAGTTTAGACTTAGGAAATATTTAAAAACTGGTTAATAATCTAATTAATTCATTTCTAGGCGGAATTTCCATAAACGATTTTTGGGTTTTGGAGATCTCATGTAATCTAGCCTCTCCACAAAATTTCAAGGCTAGAACACATTTGATGCTACAAAAACTAACACAGATCACTAGGTATCTGCAACTGGTGTATTCTCCATCCAACATTGAACTCTTCTTATAATCTCCAGTTGAGACTCCAACGGCCAAGATTAAAACTTAATCAATGGCTGAGATTATCTCCAAGTCGATCCATGTGAGTTTCTAAAGAATTCACACATTTCTTAATTAATTACTATTAATTAACCATTTTACCTAAATTAGACTTTGGAAAAATTTACATGTTGGTCAATTAATTTAATTGAGTTATCTCTAGGTGGAATTTCCAGAAACAATTTCTGGGTTTTGGAGAACTCCTATGTTTTAGCCTCTCCACAAAGTCTTGAGACTAGAACACCATCTGATGCTAGAAAAAATAACACTCCCTCTAAGCGAGGAAGGTCTTCTCTCCAACTAGTATTGCACAATTGTCACAACACCTTGTTGATATTTGACCATGTTGTTGATGTCTAACAATTGTAGTTGCCTGCCACTGTCCGCCAACTACCGCGATAACTTTGATTCATATGCCACTGAATGTAGCTAAACGATGTTGCATCTATGTTGCTTCTGACACTGCACAGTACATCCTGTACTACTGCCAACTCTGCATTTTCACTCTAAGTCAACTCCCTCTCAATTGTTGGTGCAACTACTGCGATTGAGAAGCATCCAAAATATTGAATCAACTATCTTTGTGCTGCAACTGTTTCCTAGGTCTCTAACTACTACTAGCCTCTGCATTGTCCACTAAGAAATCTGCATTGTTGCTGACTTTGCCACTGAGTCTCCTGCTCTGCTATCAACACTGCTCTGCGCTCCTTAGTATCTGACTGCCACTAGTCTGCCACTGCCACTCTAGAATATGATTACACCAACTGAAATTGATCCTCCTACCACTGAATACTGTGGGCCCCTGTAGCAAAGTAATGATCCATGAGGAGACACCATCCAATGATCACCTCAATTGACCCTACCCAAACCTCTGCAACTCCAAACTCTGATCTACTCATACTGCTCCGCTGCTATCCCTATAATGTTGTTGCAACTACTACAATAATGAGTCTGATCTTCCCAGAATCTGAAGCACTGGCTTTCGTAGGGATGCTCCCTTTGAATCTAGACTCCCTCTAACTCTCCATATCCCTATGGGAAATCACTCTGCTCCCTCCTGGAAACTCCACTGTCCTCCTGCACTGGAAACTGGACTACGTAGCTCTACGTTAGGAATCTCCTGGTTGGAACTCCACCTACATACAACAACTAGGCAATTCGCACTCCCTGTGTCAATGCATCTAGCTCTGAAACTATCTCACGTGTACTGACTGCAACTACATTTGCAGTTGTCATCTGAATGACTGACTGCGCCTCCTGACACTGAATCCTACTACTATGATACTATGGGCCCCTGTAGCAAAGGTGATGATCACACTGAAACAACTTGGACTGATCTAACTAATCTCCTAGATGCTTCTGCACTGGACACTACCCATTATGGTACACTGGAGTCTCATACTCTGTCTTTTGTGAAAATTCTATCACTGGAACATTTGAATTACTTTTCCTACTTATTCTTCAATAAGTTATTTATGAAATTCCTTCAATAAACATTAAAATAAATTATGTTGCAGATATCACACCATAATACAGAAACAAACACATGTACAAGAATCAACACATTGGCACAGATATTTTGAACAATAGTCCCCAGAAAAACCCAATGTGGGAAAACCGGTGCAGCAAGGGAGGATTTTATTATTCAGCAATTCTTCAGTACAACAGGGCGCCAAACTGGCTTACCCACAGAGAGAAAAATTCTCTAGCACTTCTCCTACTCCCAACATCAGCTTGGCTGACCTCTGCGTGGCTCCCAGACACTCTGCGTCAACCCTGGGCCTCTCTGTGTCTCCCACGCAAGCCCTCTAGTGACTGCGCAGTCCCCTGCTGCCTCAGTGTCTGCCTGAAATGCCTTGTGTCTGCCTATCCTGCCTTAGCGTTGATCTCCAGTGGCTGATCCCTTCTCTCTGTTCCATACTTGCTACCTCCTCACTGCGCACCAGACCACTAGTTCAAATTTCTCAGCGAACCCTTCTCCAGAAATTGAGCTAACTAGTCTCCCTCAGTGTGTCTTCCATGTGACCCTAAAGCCTCCTCTTATACTTTTCGCATTGACAAATCAATGATCGAGATTAAGTCCCTAATCAATGGCTAAGATTAACTCTGGCTTGATCCATGACTTTTGGACTCTTCTAACACAGGTTTATATTAATTCACATTAATACTTTATTTTCCATAAGTTTAGACTTAGGGACTTCATTAATAATATTAATTATTTTAATATCTCCCAAACTGTTTAGGATCTGCCCAAACCATTTCAGGGTATTGGAGATCTCAAGTGCATTAGCCTCTCCACCAATTTTCCTGTCTAGAGTACATCCGATGCTACCCCAAATCAACACTCCCTCTTAGCGAGGACTGTGCTCTAGTAATACTCCTCACTGAGTATCACTCTAATCATCTAACATCGGTCCCTGTGCTGATGCTAAGCCTCCCTGCCCAACATCCTCTGCATTGTTGCATCCTGTATTGCTACCCATGGCTCTGCTACTAACACTGCTGCATTTGTATGACAACTGCCTCTGCATCCGTGTTGTTGCTAGTCTACACTGTATCTGCACTGCAACTCCCTCTGCCTCCGTGCTGTTATCACTCCCATTTCTGCTACTGAAACGGGTTCTTTACCATCCCCATCTTTCCCCTGAAGTAGTCAAACTTTGTCCTTCCAAGGGCCTTGCTGAGGATGTCCGCCACCTGTTCTCCTGCAGGAGTGTAGCTCAACTATACAACTCCTCGTTGGACAAAATCCCTGACAAAGTGACACTGGATATCAATATGCTTCGACCTATCATGAAACATTAGATTCTCAGAGAGCTTGATGCAACTCAGATTATCGCACATGATCCTGGTCGCCTCCATATTCCTTCTGAAGAGTTTCACAAGCAGTTTTCTAAGCCATATGGCCTCACACGAAGCTGTGCTTACCACCATATATTCTGCCTCAGATGAGCTCAGAGCCACAGATTTCTATTTCCAATTGCACTAGGAGGTCATTCCTAATCCAATGTTGAAACAGTACCCAGAGGTACTTTTCCGATCCACTAAACTTCCTGCCCAATCTACATCAGTGAATCCACTCAATTTGATATCCTTACTCCTGGTGTACAAGAGTCCATAATTGATTGTTCCTTGTAAATACCTGAGAACACGTTTGGTTGCTGCCCAATGCACCCTCTTCGGTTCAACCATGAACTGACTAAGGGTGTTGACAGTGTAGCAAATGTCTGGCCTGGTATTGACTAGATACATCAGGGACCCTATGAGCTGCCTGTATAAGGTGGGATTAACATCCTTGTCTTCTGATGCATGAATCTTCTTCCAGTTGGTGATCATTGGAGTAGCCATGGGTCTACAGTCCTCCATACTGAGTCTCTTCAGGATTTCTGTAGCATATCTCCCTTGCCCAAGGAATATCTCTCCCTTTTGCTGCCAAACTTCCAACCCTAGGAAATAATGCATTTGTCCCAAATCCTTCATATCGAATTATGTGGCTAGATTCTTCTTGCAGTCCCCGATGAGCCTGGATGATCCTGTCAAAAAGAGATCATCTACATACAATACTAAGATTAGCGGCTCATTCTCTACAACCAGATAGTAGAGATTTGGATCTGCATCACTCTTGACAAATCCCATCTTCTGCAAGTAGCCATCGATTCGACTATACCATGCTCTAGGTGCCTGTTTCAGACCATACAAGGCTTTCTTCAACCTGCATAAATGAGGCTTCTTCTCATGTGTCTCAAATCCCTCTGGCTTTCCAATGTATACCTCTTCTTCTATTACGACGTTCAGAAAAGTCGTTTTGACATCCATCTGATGAATCTCCCATCCCATTTGAGCTACAAGAGATATCACAGTCCTAATAGATATATACCTGGCTATCGGGGCGAAGGTCTCCTCGTAGTCAATTCCTTCCCTTTGAGCATACCCTTTAGCCACAAACCTGGCCTTGAATTTTTCAACACTGCCATCTGCAGCGTATTTGATCTTGTAGATCCATCTCGAACCTACCACTGATCTGTCTTGAGGCCTTGGCACTACCTCCCAAACATCGTTCACTATTATGGAGTTGTACTCTTCTACCATCGTGTCTAGCCAAACCTGATGTTGAGATGCCTCCTTGAAACTGGCAGGCTCCCCATCCTGAGCTACTAATGCCTGATATCTATCTGGTCGTTTTCGCTCCCTCTTATTGTTTCTTGGCGCACCCATGAAGTCCTCTGCATCTCGCAGAATCTGACGAAGTTCCCTGCTAGTTCTTCCTTTGCTAGGAGGTGCTCCTGTTATCTCCTCTTCCTCATCCTGAGAATCTTCCTGACCCAAGGAAGAATTTTTTACTTCCGTTGGTTGAAGAGGCTTAACCATCGGCTCCTCTTTTGACTACTCCTCGAAAGGCACCTCAAGAGATTTTCTGAAAGCCCTGTCCTCCATGAACTTTACATCTTGTCGAAATACTACCTTCCTTCTCCCTGGAAGGTATATTCTGTATGCCTTAGCGTTCTCGCTATATCCCACCAGATATCCCTTTTTCGCAGTTTGATCTAGCTTCTTCCTCTTTTCCTCTGGTATGAGGCAAGATGCTAAGCTCCCAAATATCCTGAAATGACTAACTTTAGGGGTCATCCCTGTGAAAACTTTCTCTGGAGTAATCTTGCCCAATGCTCGATGAGGAGTCCTGTTCTGAACATAGACTGTTATGTTGCATGCTTCCGCCTACAGGAATTTCGACATATCCCAATCATACATCATGGCCCTAGCTGCTTCTACAATAGTCCTGTTCTTTCTTTCTGCTACCCCATTCTGCTCCAAAATGTAGCGAGTTGTCCACAATGTGTGGGGAAACCCTTTGATCAAATCTTCTTTTATCTTCAAAGTTCAGCAGAGAAAGAGAGAGAGAGATATAGTACATTTACAACAAAATTCAACACTTTGACTTATTTCGATCTAGCATAGATAATTTCGTATAACGATGAGATCAGTGGAAAACATTCTGCTTCAACTGATTCTCCATGGTGATGGCTTCACCTATCGTAGTGCTGCATCTTGGTCCACCTACTGCACCATTGCATATTGCACGACGCTGCCCTAATCATGATTATCATCATGCTGCCCTTCATGTCCATGATCTCATTGATCATGCTGCTCCTAATTGTTATGCCATCCACACATCATGCTGCCCATGATCTCTTGCATCATGCTACCCATGATCTACATCATGCTGCCCATGCTCATGATCTCATTTATCATGATGCTGCCCGTTGTATCATTCTTCATAGTTGCACCATTGTTGCACCTTTACTGAGATCATGCTTGCAGTACCTTTTGAAAGTTGTTACAGCAACATCTTTCCTATGATGGGATCTATTGAGATCTTCACTATGCTCTTCATTTAGGGCTACATTATTATAATGACAGTTTCATATAAATACTATATATAAATCATAGTGATAACTGTGAGATGACAACGATTGAGAAGCTCATCCTTAAATTGATGCCAAGACATTACTGATGAGCTAGCAGGAGCACAAATCAACTCTCTGCCCTACGTATAAAAGATGAGAGCATTGCGTTGACCGTATAGACTGTGGCTACATTTGATTGCGAGTTAGGGTTTAGCGTATGAGTGTTGTGTTCATCCCTTGACTGTGTTGCGTGATGAGGCTTCTGGACAGCGTATGATGCTGCATTCCATTGACATCGTTCATCTCTTGACTACGTTGCATATTGAGGCTTCTGGACAGCGTATGATGCTGCGTTCCCTTGACAACATTCAGATTCCATGACTGTCCTCGTTGAATAGATTCTATAACTGCGTATTGTTTCCATTGCTGCATATAGGGCATCACGTTGTCATGAACTGCGTGTAATTTCACTTCATGACTGCATATATCCATATTCCTTCATTCCCATATTGCGTGTTTCTGGATAGTGTATATATATATGTGTGTGTGTGTGTGTGTCCACGCATCTTTGCCTGCGTCCTAAACAGCGTGTAGATACTGCGTTGAAGGAGTATTGACTGCATTGAATATGAACAGCGTGTAGATTACCATGCGTTGAAATACGACACCTCTTCATCACTGCGGCTCATTTCCATGAACAGCGTATTACATGTTTTCATAATCTGCATGCGAATGACTCCATGAACAGCGTGTTACTATTTCCTTAATCTGTGGTTGAGTGTCTCCATTTCCAGCGCGTAAATTAGGGCATCATATTAGGGCATCCTTCATTAGTGTCTCTCCTCCTCCAAAAACCCAAGACGTGGAGAGGAGAGCACATGAAGAATGTGTATTTCCAAATGACCTCAAGTCCTCTTCAATTTATACTAAAACGTAGGTGATGAATAGACACGACGTTTGGGCTTCTTGAGCCTACATAAGAGCTGGTCGGCTTGATAATAATTACATAAACAAAATAAATTCATATCTCCATAAATACTTATCAGAATCGGATGATCTTTGGATGAATCCTACACCTCTCGACGAGAGGGTTCCAATAAAAATATCAGCTGCCATAAATAAGCTGACCAACATGGAGTTTGGCCCTAGTTGCCAATTTAACACTCCCTCTCAACTAGGGATAACTCCATCCGTTGATCCATAAGTTCGACTGTACTGCCTTTGCCATCAATGCCCTGCACTTCTCTACCCAGCTCTGCTCAGCTCTGCTTGCTCTTCTCTGCTCTGCTCAGCTCTGTTGGCTCTGCTCTGCTTTGCTCAGCTCCGCTGGCTCTGTTCTGCTCTTCTCAGCTCTGTTGGCTCTGCTCTGCTCTAATCAACTTAGCTCTGCTGAACTATGAAGAAGAAGAATTGATCGAGAATGAGTCATACCATTCTCCATTGACCCGAAGTCAGTCTCAGAGTGCGTACCACTGGTCCTAAACCAGTCTCAACTAATTCGAAGTCAGCTTCATAGTAAGTACCACTTCTACCACTGGTCCCAGACTAGTATCGCAGTCTCAGAAAGTGTACCACTAGTCCCAGACTAGTCTCAACCAACCCGAAGTCAGCGTCATAGTGTGTACCACTCTCACTGGTCCCAAACCAATATTGCACTGACACGAAGTCAGTCTCAGAGTATGTACCACTGGTCCCATACCAGTATCACAGGCTCAGAGAGTGTACTACTGGTCCCAGACCAGTCTCAACCGACCCGAAGTCAACGTCATAGTATGTACCACTGCCACTGGTCCCAGACCAGTCCTGCACTGACACAAAGTCAGTCTCGGAGTATGTACCACTGGTCCCAGACCAGTCTCAACCGACCCGAAGTCAGTGTCATAGTATGGTACAACTCCTACCATTTGTCCCAGACCAGTATCACAGGCTCAAAGAGTGTACTACTGGTCCCAGACCAGTCTCAACTGACCCAAAGTCAGCGTCATAGTATGGTACAACTCCTACCACTGGTCCCAGACCAGTATCATTGATTCCAGATCAATGGAGGTCATCCTAGCGTAGGGAGTACGATAGTTACAATGATGAGTCCATCGGTACTACTATGGTCCCTAACTTCATTTCCCTGCTCATTGATCAGATGAGAGGTACTTCCCATGAGTCCCAGACTGCATGGGTAGGATGCCTCGACAGGAGAACTAATCAATCCTATCCTCATAGGAGAACACATCAATCCTACTACAATTTCCATGGAGAACACATCAATCCAGGCCTCACAGGAGAACACACCAATCCTGCTATAATCGCCATGGAGAACACATCATTCCAGGCCTCACAGGAGAACACATCAATCCTGCTATAATCGCCATGGAGAACACATCAATCCAGGCCTCACAGGAGAACACATCAATCCTGCTACAATCGCCATGGAGAACACATCAATCCAGGCCTCGCAGGGGAACACATCAATCCTGCTACAATTGCCATAGAGAACACATCAATCCAGGCCTCACAGGAGAACTAATCATCCTGCTACACAGGAGAGCGAATCATCCTGTTCCACAAGAGAGCGAATCATCTTGTCTCACAAGAGAGCGAATCATCTTGTCTCACAAGAGAGCGAATCATCTTGTCCCAGTGCGCACCACCAGGGGAGGGTGAGTCACCCTGTGGTCGTACGTCGCTCCAATAAGAACCGCAAGCCCACAGAGCTCCCAGAGCTCAATGTATGCAACATGCATGACCCTTGTACAAGGGTCTCTTGACGACTCCAAGTCGTTCGGGAAAATCACAGATTTGATCTTTCCCCCGGGGCTTTAGTGACCTGTACATCATCTCAATGCGATGGAGCCTCCTTGCTCATCGACTTACCATATACTAGATAAGGTAGTATCTGATGTCTATCTACTCGAGCAATCATCGAATACAAGATTCCTCAATAATCGAATCCCACCTCTAGTTGTTATAGAGAATCTCAGTGGTATTCATCATGTGTACAAACAGCTCACTAAAGAGCTTCCCCAACCAAGCAGCTTCATATGAGATCATACTTGTAGATATGTATCCGATCTCAGCGGTGCTTATAACAGTCGACTTCTGCTTCCTGCTTGGAAGTAGAATCCAGAGAGGAACAGCAGTAAGAAGTGCTCCAGTGATCCTCCACATTGCCTGCCCAATCAGCGTTTGAGTAATCATGCAGTTTCATATTTCCAATAGTGTATCTCAATCCATGAGAGATTGTGCCCTGAAGACATCTCAGAAGATTCTTGGCATCAATCTAGTGAGGCTCAACCAAATATGAGCTCACCATGCTAACTGAAGCGCATATGTCCGGACGGAGCTTCTCTAAGAACATCAACGCGAATGAGTTTATGAAACTCAGAGGCATTTCCCAAATCTGGTCCGACATTACTACCATATAACTTCTTGAAAGTTAAGATCCTCGAGGTAGTTACAGGCTTGCAGTTTATCTTTCCACATTCGGAATCCAACTCCCTCTGTCTTCTACAAATGAGAGGGTCTGCACCTGTCAGACATAGGTGTCGGTATGAGAGGTCTGTCATCCACAACCTTCGGATGGTTTGGATCGATTTCACTCCTAGTGAACCTCAGCGTCATTAGACAGCTGCCGATCCTCTCATACTATGCCCGGGGTGTCTTGCTTCAAGCCATAGAGGGCTTTCTATTGCCTGCATGCATGAGATTCCCGATCATGAATCAACCTCCTCAGGTTGTTCCAAACCTGTTGACCTATGGCATGAGGGGGATGGTCCCCTTATAAGATTTTCCTTCGATACATCTCAGACATGTACCTTCATGCTCTTTTTGAATTCAGGCTTCCCTATCACCATCTGACTCACAGACCTCCGGTGCTATGTGTCAATGGACATGGTCCCCAGTGAACTTCCTGTAACTTAATGCATGTAAAGACCATAACTGAAACCATGTGTAAAGACCATAACTGAAATAAGGTGATAAGCAGAACAGAAATACAGTAACTGTAAGGGGTTTCGAACACCTACCTGAACTGCTGCCTGCTCTGTTGTAGTTGATGACGCCGCGGTTATTCTGATCCAATTACCGGGAAACCATTTCCTCCCAGCCAATCCAGTAAGCTTCTCACCGAAGCTCACTGCCCCCGTGCCCAGAACCTCAGATCAATGTAAAGCTCTTCCCATAGCAATTCTCTGTCACTGCTAAATTCTCCTCCACCTCCTCTGGTTTCACCCCTCCACCTCCCCCTGTTCTCGGCTCAATATCCCGGTTTTAACCACGGGCCTGGCGGTGGCCGCCCTCCAGCATGCAACCACCGCCTTCCCTTGTCCTGACACGCCTTCTACGCATTGCGATTCTCTCTCTGCTGTAATGCGCTATGATATATATCCTGTTGGTTTTAAACGTCCCCTTTGTATAAGGGTCTTTTATCTTTATTATATAATTTAGTTTCATAAAGTTTAACTTATGTTTTACAAAGTTTAATTTATATATTTATTTTATAAAGTTTAATTCATATTTTTTTTATAAAGTTTAATTTATATATTTTGTAAAGTTTTTAAAATTATATTTTATAAAGTTTAAAAATTATATTTATAAAACTTAAATAAATTTATTATTTAAAATTCATCATATTTGTTTTATTATAAAGTTTAAAACTTTATATAGTGGATTAGTTTAGATGGGCCGTTACATACACTCCCTCTTCTGTAAACTTCGTCCCGAAGTTAGAGTTTTAGGTTTAAGGTTTTAATGGATATGACTTTTTCTATCCAGGTCCCCAAGCTATCCTCAAATCATCCTATCCTTCCTAATCTCTTCTGCTCCCATCCTATCCGTCCTCTACTGGAGTATGCCATGGCGCCAGTTTTACTGACCCGACCATTCATAAACTCTAAGGTGACAGCGTCGGTTATACCGACCTGATCCCTAGTAGGCATCCGGCAGTCATCATCACACGTCTAGGGGAGCGTGACTCGCACAGTCCTCCCATGACTCCAAGGTTTGGAGGATAAACGGTGGGCAACACCTCCACCCCTCCCAATAGAACTTAGGGCTAACACCCTATCATAGAATCACTTGGAGCTTTAATTGTTCTGAGGTTCTGTCATCACGTGGTCATCCCGGTAATTGGATACTTGAATCTGCAATCATACACTCACTCATGCATTCGTAAAATGTGCATCCGCATATTCAAAATAACTCATGTATTATTCACATATGATACTACAGTATAACATATTTTACCATTTTCTATGCATGTCCTTTGACTTCCATCTAAAATGTATTCACTTCCTGATTTCTATGCCATTGATCATATTGACATGTAAAAACAAAACAGATTTACAATATCTTAATTTCTATTAGAAGTAAAATCCTTTAACTGTCTTAACTTTCCTTCGACAACTATAATTTAATAAAATGAACCACATATATCGTTTTGGTATCCATGTACCAGCAGAAGTTAAACATATATTATGTCATAAAATTTCACGTTTATCTATAATCATTCAAAATGTTTCTGAGTCTCTGATTGCAGTGAAGTAAATATATATTAAACATCGTTTAAATTTCTTTCAAAATTGACATAGATTAGGGTATCTTTGACATATGTCCTCAGTATTTTCCCTAGTTGCTGATCCATAACATACATTCGCAACATGTCTTCAAGTACTTGATTTACTCTTTCAGTCTGCCCATCAGTCTCAGGATGGTAAGCAGTGCTTAAATTTAACTGAGTACCTAAGGCTGTCTGCCTGCAAGTCCAGAATCTTGAGTTTAGCTTTTGTATGTTTTTAACAATGCCTTACCATATCTCTTTACTCTTAGCAGTATAAAAGAAGCACCAGGCATGCCATGATATAGAAGATCAGGAAACTGCTTCTGTACACCAATCTTCAGTTTTAAGTCAAGCAACACTGGCCAGTTTAGAAGCCCTATTAAACACCTTTTCAGAGGTTTCCAGGTTCTTTGTAGAGACGTTGCAATGCAAGACATAAATTTCCAAGACATGTAACAATAACCAATACTTTCTAATAATAACCGGAGATCAAGTAATTGACATAATATGCAAGTACTTCACAAAATAGAAGATTTCCGTTAGTGTTCACTTTGCAACTTCTAGGCCCGTAAATAGATGGGAAAGATAGAACAATATGGAATCATATCAAGTAATTGACTCACTACGTGAGCACTTCACAATTTTTGCTTGGTATTCATTTTGCAACTTGTCGAACCTATAGTAAGAGCTACCTGTTAAAATGAAATATCTCACTTAATCTGCATCTCTAAAAAGATAGAATTTATGAGAACCAATATACTCGATGGGTTCTACAACAGTTTGCAGGTGGACATCCTTAATTTTAAGTAGTTCACAAAAACGATAAACTGTTTTTATATTGCACTCCAATTAACAGAATCTACAGATTCTGTAGGTCTTGACAAACGGAAGTGACATTTTCTTATTATAACATGTTGTAAGTCTTGACAAACTGAACAATATATGTGATAATGCTTGTTTCGTTAATAAGAATTTGACATGTTTAAAATTTCTTCCTAGTCAATTCCTTAGCAGTTGACCTTTAGTCGGGAAATTTACCATAGACATGTCATGATTAAAATCTAGAAGAGATACAGTTCAGTAGTATAAAATGTAGATTGGGGTTAAACGAAGAAAATAAATTAGGATAAAAGGTGATTATGATTGTTAGAACCAGTTTTGTTTAAGAATGACCCCGTCAAAGGATACAATTAGTACAATTTTGTTCTCTGAAGGATGCTTTGAAAAGTAGCTTTTATAAATTGCACATAACACTTTAATGGTTGATGCAAATTGACTGCAATTGGATTCATAGAAAATCTTGTGCGAGTCGGCGGGTTTGAAAACCTGCGGCAGGCCGTGTGCACCTGCGCGCTCTGATACCATGTGTAAAGACCATAACTTAAATAAGGTGATAAGCAGAACAGAAATACAGTAACTGTAAGGGGTTTCGAACACCTACCTAAACTGCTGCCTGCTCCGTTGTAGTTGATGACGCCGCGGTTATTCTGATCCAATTACTGGGAAACCATTTCCTCCCAGCCAATCCAGTAAGCTTCTCACCGAAGCTCACTGCCCCCGTGCCCAGAACCTCAGATCAATGTAAAGCTCTTCCCATAGCAATTCTCTGTCACTGCTAAATTCTGCTCCACCTCCTTTGGTTTCACCCCTCCACCTCTCCCTGTTATAAATTTATTATTTAAAATTCATCATATTTGTTTTATTATAAAGTTTAAAACTTTATATAGTAGATTAGTTTAGATGGGCCGTTACAATGCAACCCTGAATTCAAAAGCATTTTTGGAAATTCTATTTTCAAACACGTACCTTCCCATCGACGAATACCACCTTAAAAACTTTCGACTTCCATTCCTGGGGTTCCTTGCTTCCTTGAAGAGTCGGTCGTGTCCTAGATGACTTGCATCTCTGCCATTCGGACACTCCTTCACATAAGGGCCGAACTTATAACCAAGACATCTGCCTTTCCTTACACCCTTAGATCCGAACTTCCCAATGAAGTGATCTTTAGATGGGCCATCAGAAACTTCCATTGCGCCATTCTCTGCTTCAACTTCACCCTGGGTGAATTATGAGGAACCCATTGATCCTTTTGTCTTGTCCCAACTGTATTTGGTGATTGCTCTTTCACTCTTGCTTGGGCATTGTCTTCACCTCAGCTCTGATACCATGTTAATTTTAGGTATGTTCTATGCTAGAGAAGTTTATTTAAATTTTCACATTTAGCAATCACATCAGCGTTAAAGTAAACTGCAGATAAAACATAAATATAAATCGCAGAAGATAAGCCAAGACAAGAGGACACAAGATACTGCGTTGAAGGAGTATTGACTGCGTTGAATATGAACAGCGTGTAGATTACCATGCGTTGAACTACGGCACCTCTTCATCACTACGGCTCATTTCCATGAAAAACGTATTACATGTTTCCATAATCTGCGTGTGAATGACTCCATGAACAGCGTGTTACTGTTTCCTTAGTCTGTGGCTGAGTGTATCCATTTCCAACATGCAAATTAGGGCATCATCTTAGGGCATCCTTCTTTAGTGTCTCTCCTTCTCCAAAAACCCAAGACGTGGAGAGGAGAGCACATGAAGAATGTGTATTTCCAAATGACCTCAAGTCCTCTTCAATTTATACTAAAACGTAGGTGATGAATAGACACGACGTTTGGGCTTCTTGAGCCTACGTAAGAGCTAGTCGGCTTGATAATAATTACATAAACAAAATAGATTCATATCTCCATAAATACTTATCAGAAACGGATGATCTTTGGATCAATCCTACACCTCTCAATGAGAGGGTTCCAATAAAAATATCAGTTGCCATAAATAAGCTGACCCACATGGAGTTTGGCCCTAGTTGCCAATTTAATAGATAGGCATGTCGTACAGGGACCTTTGCCACCTCCACCACCACCAGTAGGTGGTGCATCTTTTGCACCCACCGGAGGGGCCCTTGCAGCATTGCGAGGAGTTCCCAAGTATCTGATGCTACGCGTACGGGGGACAGTACGTGGCCAGCAAGTATCAGTTTTGGTTGACAGTGGGGCGACCCACAACTTCATCGATGCACAGATGGTTGAGCGAAGAGGTATACAGATAGAGAACTTCGATGGGTTTTCAGTCTTGGTCCCAGGAGATCAGACCATGACGTGTGCTCGTTATGTTCCAGAGCTTTCAGTGACGATGGGCACCTACACATTGACTGACCACTTTTTCGTGGTCGATATTCCGGACACCAACATGATACTGGGTGTTCAGTGGCTTATCACTCTAGGGAAGGTCACGACAGATTGGAAGACCCTAGAGATGGAGTGGGATGATGAGAAGACAGGGAGGCATGAGAAGATACAGGGACAACACACATATTCGCCTCAGACTGCTTTGGCTATTGGATGGAGGCAGTCTTCTGGAAGGGAGACATAGAGTGGGCAGTGGAGCTGCGTGCATCAGAGGCAGGGACTACAAGGCAGACGGTACATCCAGAGATACAATCCATCCTTGATCGGTATGCCATAGTGTTTGGGGAGATTCCACCAGGACAACCACCAGATCGGGGGTTTCAGGGCACCATCGAGCTTGAGTAGGGCATACAGGTAGTGATCACCACCCCCTATAGGCACCCCAAGGCCTATCGGGATGAGATTGAGAGGGCTATCCAGAAGTTGCTGGCTCTTGGGCACATTCGACCGAGCACGAGTCCTTTTGCTTCTTCTGTGGTGTTGGTAAAGAAGAAGGACGGTACGTTGAGGATGGGCATTGACTACAAGACCCTGAACAAGAAGACCCTGAAGAACAGGTATCCCATACCCAGGATCGATGAGTTGATGGACGAGTTGAGAGGGGCACGTTTCTTCTCAAAGATTGATTTGAGGCTGGGTACCATCAGATTCGCGTGAGGGAGCAGGACATTCCAAAGACTGCCTTCAGGTGTCACTATGGGCACTTTGAGTTCTTGGTGATGCCTTTTGGGCTAACCAACGCCCCCGCTACATTTCAGTCATACATGAATCACATCTTCCGTAGTCACTTGAGGAAGTTTGTGTTGGTATTCTTTGATGATATTCTCATATACAGCAGGACTTGGAAGGAGCATCTCCAGCACATTGAGACAGTATTGCGTATTCTACAGGAGTAGTAGTTCTATGCCAAAATCTCCAAGTGTGAGTTTGGGTGACGGAGATGTTGTATCTGGGACAAATCATAGGGGTGGACGGAGTGAGGGTCCAGAAGGAGAAGATCAGGGCCATCAGAGAATGGCTGGAGCCGAGAAACGTGACGGAACTTCGAGGATTCATTGGCATCTGTACTTACTATCAAAAGTTCATCAAAGGTTTCTCACAGCTTGCTGCACCCCTGACAAATTTGACGAGCAAGGGGGCATTCAGTTGGTCAAATATAGCGCAACGAGCCTTTGACAAGCTCAAGGAGGTTATGAGCAGCTGCCCGGTGCTTACGTTGCCAGATTTTACGCAGCCATTTGTTTTGGAGTTTGATGCATCGGGAGAGGGGATCGGCGCAGTATTGATGCAGGGAGGTCACCCTATAGCCTTTGAGAGCTAGAAGCTCCTTCCGCACGAGAGGTTGTATTCCATATACGACAAGGAGATGCTAGCCATCATGCATGCATTGGATAAGTACCGACAGTATTTGGTGGGTAACAGGTTCAGGGTGAGGACTGATCACAACATCCTCAAGTTCTTTTTGGAGCAAATGCAGCGACAGGAGAGGCAGCAGAAGTGGATCAGTAAGATCCAAGCATATGACTTTGACATTGAGTATGTCAAAGGTAAGAACAACGTGGTAGCAGATGCCCTTTCACGTAGACCAACCACGTTGTCTCTTATGAGCATGGATACAAATTGGAGGGCTCGACTCTTAGTAGAGTACTCCAAGGACAGGTTTGCATGTGAGGTTTTGGATGGGCAGGTGGCAGATGACAGGTACAGGGTGGTCGATGTGATCATCTATTACAGGGACCGGATCTTCTTGACTGAGGGGTCTCAACTCAAGAAGAAGATACTCCAAGCATCACATGATTCACCTTTGGCAGGACATTGAGGGTTTACCAAAACCTACAGGGCCATTAGAGAGAGGTTCTCATGGAAGGGCCTCAAGGAGGACGTACTCCAGCACATCCAGGAGTGTGATGTTTGCCAGAGGAAAAAAGGAGAGATGAGCCATCCCGCGGGTTTATTGTAGCCTCTTCCCATTCCGGAGGGGAAATGGGAGAGTATTTCGATGGACTTCATCACAGGGTTGCCCATGGTACAGGGCAAGGATTGTGGCTTTGTCGTCGTTGATCGACTGACGAAGTACGCACATTTTTTTTCCATATCCGCACACTATAGAGCAGCACAGGTGGCCAAGTTGTTCTTCAGGGAGATCTTCAGGCTACATGGTCTTCGTAAGACCATCGTCAGTGATAGGAACAATAGTTTCATGGGCGGGTTTTGGCATGAGCTTTTCTGGTTGGTGGGGACGGAGTTGACACCGAGTACCAGTTATCACCCACAAACGGATGGGCAGATAGAGATAGTTAACAAGTGGCTGGAGGGCTACTTGCGTAACTATATCAGTGGGCCGCAGCGAGCATGGCTGAAGTGGCTGCATCTAGGGGAGTACTGCTACAATACTTCACATCACATGTCCATTGGTATGTCACCATTCTATGCCTTATATAGGTATCATCCTTTATCTTTTGTTGACGTGATGTTTGGTGATAGTAGGGCTCCTAGAGCCAAGATCTGTATCCAAGAGAGTCAGGATATCCTCTGAGCTCTCAAGGATAACATGGCTACAATGCAGAACCAGCAGAAGCTGTATGCCGACAGGGGTCAGGTGGAGAGATAGTTCGAGGTAGGGGACATGGTCTACCTACGATTACAGCCATACCGACAGTCGTCACTGAAGCAGAAGGGGGCTGAGAAGCTCAAGCCCCGCTTTTATGGGCCATACAGGGTGATACACAAGATTGGACAGGTTGCATATGAGTTAGAGCTACCCCAAAGTAGCAAGATTCATAACATTTTTCATGTATCATGCCTGAAGAAGGCATTGGGGCAGCAAGTGACAGTGACAGATGAGCTACCCCCCATGGATGATGAGGGGCATTTGGTATTGCAGCCGGAGGCTATCATTGATACCAGGGAGAGGTCGCTGCGAAGTAGGACGGTTCGGGAATTCTTGGTGAGGTGGAAGAATTTGCCAGATGAGGATGCCACTTGGGAGAGTGAGAAGATCTTACAACATCCATCACTTTAGTTGCTTGAGGACAAGCAACATTTTGCCGAGGGAGACTGTAATATTCCTAATTAGCCATGGCTAATTGGAATATTCGATTTTGTTCAATTTTTACCTTCTATAGTTATTTGTAAATAAAAAAGTGAGATAGGGGGACATAACTCACTTTTAGAATAAAAATTCACCTCCTAGTAGCACGACGTTGTGACTTAAAGGGGAGCCAGGGGGGCCAAAGGTGGACGCAGAAATGGAGCTCACGCAGACACATGGAGGAACTGCGCAGGAGGGAAGAAACACGTGGCAAGAGGGGAATCACGTAGGAGGAGGTGAGCCTTGGGATTGAGAGAGGCAAAGGCTATAAAAGAGAGAGGAGCCCCCTCATTTTGGTCATTCCTGCTATGAGCATTTGTGATAGTCATTTCGACTTAGAGCACGTTGATTGTTTAACTAGTCTGCAACACTGTTTAGTGCATTGAGTGTCTCCGTTCGGAGATCTCACCCTTAGCCCCAGGGGACTTCGAGTGTCTGCTCGGGCAAGGTATTTCCATTGGCATTCCAACAATAGTTTCATCAGCATTTCAGCAGCAGTTTCATCAGCGTTTTCGAGGACTGTGCAGCACTGAGAGGAGGACGCAGTTCTTTTTGGCAAGAGTCTGGGTTGAGGGTTTGCAGGAGGATTTGTGCTGAGAGGTAGAGCAGGGGATCGGCTCTTGCATATTGGAAAGTTTTGGCGGGGGTTTCAGGCAGTTTTTTGGAGGGTTTCATTCAGTGGCAATGCAGAGCATTGAGGGACTGCGTAGAACCCCAAGGGGGTGATTTTCGGGGGTCGGCCATTTCAGAAAAGCTTTATGGGCTTTTAAGGGTTTCTTGAGTAGAGTCTAATTCAAGAGTTTCAGCCTTTTCTAAGGAGAGGAGCCGCCCCAAATCCTCATTTGATTTCTAGCAGCAGCAGTAGCACGACAGTTCTCCAACAGCTTGGATGCAGTTCAGAAAGGGGCCATTCCTTTGCTATTCTGAGCATATTTCCTCACTTGCCTGGTGCAAGTCAAGGTGCCATCTTCCTGATCACCTCCTGTACTCATTCTATTACTCAGTATAATAAAATGGCTCAGCATTCGCTCTGCATTTCTTGAGTATCTGCTTATGGTTATATTGTTATATGTTGCATTATTATTTGTATCTCTTTGATCGTTCTCGGCTATTATACCACTTGTGTGTTTTCGTATACTCTTAGACAGAGTCTGGAAAGGGCCAGGCAGCCTCCAGATCTCGTCCTCTTTTCAGAGGCGACATATCTGGTAAATACCCTCCTAGACCATCTCTGGTTGGAGTTTTCCTTGTGTTTGAGGAATATTCCTGGTAAGGGATATTACAGTTTCCTTCAGGGAAAGAAACAATGAAATTAACGATGGTGTAGTTCTTTCGATCAATCCATCTATTTGACATAGTGGATCCTAATTTTGGTCGATGAATCTCTATACTCAGTCAAATATTCTTCAAAGGAAAAAATCTCTTATTGCAAAAGACTTCCCCTCAAGTCAAGCATACTAGGGCCTTTGAAGAACTTTCCTGCATATATAATAGACTCACATAGATTGGTAATAAGGTGAGCAAGAAACATTAAAGGGGATATCTGCATCATACCACCATTTTACAATGTATTGAAAAGCAACTTCTTTTCATTGATTTTTCCAATGGTTATCCAAAGTGGGTTGAGTTAGACCCATTACCAGAGGCAGTAGCGGAGGAAAGCATGAAATAACTCTTGATGTCAATCCTCTTTTTACCGTTAGATTATTGGCCTTGATTGCAAGACCCAAGACTAGGAGGAATTTAATAGAATGGATCATGGACATTGGTGGAAGGGACAAAAGAGGAGTCTTGAATCTCAAAATCTTAATGGACAAAAGAGGAGTCTTGAATCTCAAAATCTTCACACCCACTTGCTTTCATGGCTTGTACAAATTCCCTCTTCCTTACAATTTCTTCTTGGATAGCCTTATCCCTAGCCTTATCCTCTTCATACTTCTCAAACCTCTCAAGAAATTATGCCCTATTAGTTCATTTGGTGCTTTACATGGCTTTATTTGGCCTATTATCCCAACCAAGTGTTGTTTCAACTTGTGAATACCCCCTTTGTTAATTTGGCAGCTCAGGGATAAATTCCCTCCATTGGACAATCTTCCTCATCCAGAGAAGCCCCAAATTTCCCTTGGAAGAATTTAATTTGGTTAAGGAAAAAAATATTTTTGAAGTGAAAACCCATAATGTCACAAAAGTCCAGGTCAACCTAGAAGACAAATTAGCCCTCCTCCATCACATATAAATACAAGTCAAGGCACATCACTTTGGATCATCACATCAAGCATCTCTCTCTTCTCTCTATTGGTTCATACATCATAAATATTGCATGGTTCTCTTCACGTGTGAAGGAGGAGTCTCTCTTTTCTAGTGACCGAGTTTTACTTCTGTTTGGGAGACTTTGACCAACATTGATCAACATTGTATTGGCACGTGTTGACTTGGTTTTACCAGATTTGTGTGAAAATGTCAACTATTGCAGCAACTAGAAATTATTCTTCTAATTGTAAATTAATTACCAGTTTATTTGCTACAGCAAACAACGAATAAATCACAACTGCAATTTTTACCAAAATAAATACTGCAAAAGATAAACTAGAAACTGAGAAAATACTGGCGCACACACACAAAAATATAACACCGTTATTTTTGGACAAAAGTCCCCGGAAAACCCAATGTGGGAAAACTAGTGCAACAACTAAGGGTTTTTATTATTAAGCAGCAGTGAGAAAGTTTGAGTACAATTTCTGTTGCCAAACTGGCAAATCTACTCAAGAGAAATTCTGGCAAAAACATACCAAGGGATTTTACCCTCCCTCCGAGAAATATCGGTACTGTTTGACCTCTGAAAAGATAGTCGTCCAAACTGATTTATGTAGGCTCTACGTCACCCCTACACTGCCTACCAAATGCTCTACCTGAATCCGCTGCCAATCTAGCCGTCCCGCCTGCTGCTACTGGCAAAATCCTTCTTCAGCCCCTTGGAAAAATTTTCTCGACCTCTAGAACTGAAAACATCCTTCCTTTCAGCTAAATCGAACTGTTCACTTGAGGCTCTGCATTGCATCTACGTAGCCTCCTGAAGAATTTGTTTGGCCTCCTCTTTCTAACCCTCCAGAACTAGAAAACTTCCTCCAGACTCACTGTCTCTACCCCTCTGTCCCTGCATCCCCTCTTTAGATCGAACTCTTCCCGCAGAATGTTGTGGCTCTGTAGAAAGTCGAACTGCCCAAGGAAATCGATCTCAAGTGTGTTCCTCCATCTACCCATCGACTTCTTCTTATAATCTCTAGTTGGGACTCCAACGGCCAAGATTAAAACTTAAGCAATGGTTGAGACCATTTCCTAGTCGATCTGTGTGAGTTTCTAGAGAAATCTTACCTCCCTCAATTAATTGTTGTTAATTAATCATTTTTCCTAAGTTAGACTTAGAAAAAATTAAATTATTGATTAATTAACTTAATTAAGGCATTTCTAGTTGGATTTTCTTTAAACCTTTTTTGAGTCCTAGAGTCCTAATGTTTCTTAGCCTCTGTGACCACTGTCGAGACTAGAACACCATCCGATGCTACAAAAACTGACAATTTGGATCTGTTTGAAGAGGTTGCATTTATTGGCACAAAAACCGAGTATTTCTGGGCACACTGACTTGCATTGACCGCGGGACTTTGACCTGCGTTGACCATAGACCAGCTAAAGCTTGGACCACAGATTATCTCTCTTTTGACTAAGTGTTTTGGGACTGTTTTGGGCTTTGACCAGCATTCAATTCCGAATACTTTGACTATTGACTAAGCCCTCAGAGGGAACTTTGACCGTTGACTTGTGGACTGGTTAGGGCACATTAGACTGTTATTGACTTTGACATAATTACAAAGTTTACCTTTGACCAAATTTGACTTAGGACAGATTTGACTATTGGCTCATCATTTGAATATTGGTTGGTTAACTTTGTTAATAGCCAAAGGATTGACTTTGACTCCAGGTTGATGAATTTGGAACATTGTACTCTCTATTGAACATTTTATGAAAATCTAATAAGAAGAAGAATTTGAAAGGGTTCCCCCTTGTGAGGTTTTTCCCTAGTTTTTGACCAATCATAGTGTCTAATGTTATCGCTCTTGATTGTCTTCTATTGTACATTGCATTTACTATTCTATCTACAATTGTCATTTATTACTAGAAGATCGAATTGATTGCTAATTAAAGTTAAGGATTGGGCTAAAGTGATTGTAACAACATAGGACACTGGAAAATTAACATGATTTCAGAGCCAAGGTGCAAACAAGCGCAAAAGAGACAAGAGACTAAAGCAATAATATTTGGAAGAATTTAAAGGAGCCCATCTAATTTGATCAAGATGACTACATCTTTGGGTGACTCTTCAAATTTTGCAGCTTGGAAGATCAGGTTGGAAGTAATACTAGATGAAAATGATGTCTTGGAATATGTGGAAGGAAAAGTTCCTGAGCCTCCAAAGAATGCTCCTATTTCCACCAAGTCCAAGTACAAGAAAGGTGAGATCAAAGCTAAGAAAATTATCATTGATGGTTTGCAAGATCATTTACTTGTTTATGTTGGTAGCTTGAAGAAGTCTAAAGACATTTATGATAAGTTGGTTGGGATGTATCAAGTCAACAACTTCAACCATATCCTCTCCTTGAAGAATAAACTCAAGGAATTGAAAATGAACAAAGGGGAATATGCACAATCCTATGTTATGTGGGTATCCCAATTAAGGGATCAATTGCAAACTGTTGGGGAGCATATATCTGATAGAGAGTTGGTGATGGTCAATCTACAAGGTCCTCCTCCTATTTGGAAAACATTCATTACTAATATTAGCAACAATAATCAATTTCCAACATTTGATGCGCTGGTTGGAAAATGCACTCAAGAGGAAACCAGGATGATCTCCAGAGGGAGGATTCAAAAGCATGAAGAAGGAGAGCCATCTGCATTTGCTACGTAAGACAAGAAAATGAAAGCTCTAATATAAGGAAGCCTGCTCCGAAATTTAGGGACTCTAATAGAAGATCAAGAAGGGACAGGGATATGTCAAAGATTGAATGTTATAATTGTCACAGGTTTGGCCACTATGCTCAAGATTGTCAAGAAAAGAGGAATGCTCCAAGGTCAAGGTACAACAACAATCGTGGCTTCAACAATAGCAGGTTCAATAATAGAAGAATAGGAGATGATCAAAGAAGAGGAGATGATAGAAGAAGAGATGCTCCAGATGATCGTGAAGAAGGCCATCATCCTCAAAATAAGTCAAGGAACTCCAGGCATGAAAATAATGCAGCTTCTAGTCAATTTGACTATATTCTTATTTATGCACTTTCTATTTCTTCCCCTCCGGATTCGTATGATAGTTGGTAGATAGTGGGGATTCTAGACCGTTGATTTGGGGTAGCATCGGATGTGCTCTAGCCATGAAAATTGGTGGAGAGGCTAAAGCACAAGAGATCTCCAAGACCCAAAAAAGGTTGGGACAGATTGTACCCAGTTTGGGAAATATTAAAATAATTAATATTTTTAATGGAGTTGCTAAGTCTAAACTTAGGAAAAATAAAATATTAATGGGTATTAATATAAAACTGATTTAGAAGGTTCCAAAAGTCATGGATCAAACCAAATCTAATCTTAGACGTTGATTAGAGATTTAATCTTGGCCATTGAAGGACCAACGAGAAAAGTATAGGAGGAGGCTTGAGGGTCGGTTGGAAGACACACCAGAGTGATTAGTCATTCGATTTGCTAGAGCGGAGTTGCTAACCAAAGTCAACTTAGTGATTAGCAGCGAGGGGTAGTGAGTACTAGATAGAGAGGCAGAGACAGTGCCAAGAGACCAGCGCAGAGGCAAAGAGAGAGAAGCAGCAACCAGAGCAGACCACGCAGAGCCCAGCAGAGACAGCGCAGAGGCCAAAGGGACTACGTCATCCATGCAGAGAGAAGTTGGAGTGACACAGAGGGTCCCAGACACTGCGCAGTGCCTCAGAGGGCTGACGCAAAGGGGTTTGGGGTTGACGCAGAGGCCAAAAGGGGCCAGCGGAGTGCTTCAGAGTCACTGGAGAGGGTTTTGTGGGACAGGCTTTTGGATACCTATTTCCGAATAGAGAGGTATTGCTGCCAGTTATTTTTCTCTGTTGAGTGAGCCAGTTTGGCACTCAATTGTACTCAAGGAAATACTGCATAATAATAAACCCTCATAATTTCCCACATCGGGTTTTTCCAGGGACATTTGTCCAAAAATAACGGTGTTACTTGTGTGCTTGTTTTCTTTCAATTGATGATCTGTAGATGTTGAGACTGTATTGTGTTTATTTCCTTATTTATATGTTTTAAATAACTTGTTCGAATTTAACAAGTAGAAGAAATAAACCAGAAGAATACAGATTAAATTTCTAATGGATAGACTTAGAAATTTCAACATGGTATCAGAGTGTGGTTGCAGATCACAAGAGCTAAAGGCATCAACTAAGCAAAGCATTTGCAGCAGAATCAATTGTCCCGAGTGACAAAAGTTGATCCTTGCAAAAGCGACAGAAGAAGGGCTGACGCAGAGGAACTGCATCATCAGTCCGGGCCAGAGAGACGTCAGCGCAGAGGCTAAGGAGGGAAAAAAGAGGCTCACACAGAGCTACGCAGAGACCAGGAGGGTTGAAGCAATTGGTTGAGGGAGTTGTTTTGCCAGTGCCGGGATTGCGCAGAGCCTAGAGGCTCAGTCCTTCAATTGCTGGGGCATAGGAAGTTGTGCGCAGTTTGCGGGAGCAAAGCTGGTGGGGTACTATGGGCAGAAAAGTACCTAACAGGGCAAAACCAAGGTAGAGGGAGTTGCTACCGAGGTGGATTTCTAGCCAAGGAATCTGGATTAGTGTTGCGGGTGCACAAACAATTGAAGAGGGGCGACTTGACAATTGGCATAAGGATTTCCAGGAGGGAAATTGGGACTCAGAGGGAGTCTAGCAGATAACTTCTAGGTGGGAAGTAGAGAGACTCAGAGGGATTCTAGCCGATAACTTCCAGGCGGGAAGTAGAGAGACTCAGCAGGAGTTGAAGAAAGAACTTCCAGAGGGAAGTAGAGAGACTCGGAGGAGTCGACAAAAGTGCAGAAAGATGGCCATGAATGGGCTGAGGGATCAGGACAGGTTGGATGGGGCGTCCAACTTTATGGTCTGGAAGGCCAAGATCCTGTCCATTCTAGATAGACATCGCATCAAGGCCTTTGCCTTGAGAACTTTGGCAATCCCAGTTGACCTGGCTGAAAATGAAAAGTTCGAGGAGGCAATGGCCAGGGTGAAGTGCATCATCCTTGATGGGGTCAAGGATCATGTGATCCAACATACTGCCAAGAAGGAGATGAAAAAGGAAATGTGGGACGCCCTGAAGAAATTGTACCAGCATACTTCTGTACAGAGGAAGATGTTACTTGAGAATCAGCTGCGGTCATACTAGATGCAGAAGGGGAAGCAAATAGATCACTTCCTCAGTCAGTTTAAGGAGATCCGAGACCAGCTGACTTCCGTAGGGGCCACACCGGATGAGGAGATGTTGGTGAGGACCGCACTTAACGCAGTCTCCAAGGAATGGGAAACATTTGTCTAGAGCATACTGGGCAGGGTAGATCTTCTAGATTGGGAAGAATTGTTGGCGACTTTTCACCAAGAGGAGATTAGGCGGTTGAGCAAGACGAGAAGTAGCGGAAAAAGAGTCAAGATCAAGAAGAAAGAGGAAGAGGATGTAGTGCTAGCATCTGCGGGAAAGCAGGAGAAGAGGAAGAAGAAGGACCTCTCCAAGATCAAGTGCTTCCACTATGGGGAACTGAGTCATTATGCAAACCAGTGTCCGAGGAAGAAGAACAAGGGAGAGGCATCTGACTCTAAGGCAGCCAACGAAGGCGGAGAAGGAAGTCAAGGAGGATGACGATTGTACCATAAGTGCTCATGTCCCTCTAGAGAAGAGGTGGGGAGACATCGAGATGTAGTCAAGAAGACTACAGGCAATGAGGGGCTGGATCCTTGAGGTACTCAACCTCTTGGATTATACCTTGCTATGGGAGCCCCGAAGAGGAGTAGCAGGACTGGCGGATGTCGGTAGAGACAGATGTTGATGAAGCAGCAGAGAGTGCTACAATGCAGGAGTCCCTGAGCAGCGCGAGGCTAGCAGGCTGCAACATTGCGAGAGGCACAGAGAGTGTTGCACCAGTGCAGGGTGGCACAGAGAGGTGTGCAACGGTGCGAGATGCAGGGAGTTGTTGCAACAACACAGAGGTTAGTAGAGGGAGCACTTGTTAGCGGCAGAGGGAGCTTCAACATCGGGAGTATTTCTAGCCTCGCAGGGATGTCAGAAGTTGGGTGGATTAGTTAATTACTTCTCAGTAACTGGGTTTCAGTGCAGTAGCAGTATGTAGTAGCACGATGCAACATGATGCGAGGGGGATGCAGTGTAGATGCAGTGTTGGGAGGATGGACCAATAGCAGCACGGATGCAAAGGCAGCTCTCGTACGGATGCAGCAGTGGCAGTGGCGGGGACATGGATAGCAGTAAAGGATGTAGCAATGCAAAGGATGTTGGGCGGGGAGGCCTAACATCATCACAGGTACCAGTGCCAGATAATCAGAGTGATGCTCAGTGAGGAGTATTACTAGAGCACAGTCCTCGCTAAGAGGGAGTGTTGATTTTGTGTAGCATCGGATGTGCTCTAGCCATGAAAATTGGTGGAGAGGCTAAAGCACATGAGATCTCCAAGACCCAAAAATGGTTTGAACATATTGTACCCGGTTTGGGAGATATTAAAATAATTAATATTTTTAATGGAGTTGCTAAGTCTAAACTTAGGAAAAATAAAAGATTAATGGGTATTAATATAAAACTGGGTTAGAAAGTTCCAAAAGTCATGGATCAAACCAAATCTAATCTTAGCCGTTGATTAGAGACTTAATCTCGACCATTGAAGGACCAACGAGAAAAGTATGGGAGGAGGCTTGAGGGTCAGTTGGAAGACACACCAGAGTGATTAGTCATTCGATTTGCTAGAGCGGGGTTGCTAACCAAAGTCGAATTAGTGATTAGCAGCGAGGGGCAGTGAGTACTAGACAGAGAGGCAGAGACAATGCAAAGAAACCAGCGCAGAGGCAATGAAAGAGAAGAAGCAACCAGAGCAGACCACGCAGAGCCCAACAGAGACAGCACAGAAGCCAAAGGGACTGTGTCATCCATGCAGAGAGAAGCTAGAGTGATGCAGAGGGTCCCAGAGGCTGCGCAGTGCCTCAGAGGGCTGACGCAGAGGGGTTTGGGGCTGACGCAAAGGCCATAAGGGCCAGCGCAGTGCTTCAGAGTCGCTGGAGAGGGTTTCGTGGGACAGGTTTTTTGAATACCTGTTTCCGAATAGAAAGGTATTGCTGCCAGTTATTTTTCTCTGTCGGGTGAGCCAGTTTGGCACCCAATTGTACTCGAAGAAATACTGCATAATAATAAACCCTTAGAATAGCTGCACCAATTTTCCCGTATTGGGTTTTTCCAGGGACATTTGTCCAAAAATAACGGTGTCACTTGTGTGCTTGTTTTCTTTCAATTGATGATCTGTAGATGTTGAGACTGTATTGTGTTTATTTCGTTATTTATATGTTTTAAATAACTTGTTCAAATTTAACAAGTAGAAGAAATAAACCAGAAGAATACAAATTAAATTTCTAAAGGATAGACTTGGAAATTTCAACATAGACATTTCTCTGGGTATAAGGAAGTCCTCTCAAATCTGGATGAGAGGGAGTTAGGTCTAAAGATCATTCTTGGGGACAAGACTACTCATCCTGTGAAGGGTTTTGGTTTCGTCAAATTTCATTTGGATTATAGAGAATCCGTTCTTCTTCATGATGTGATGTATGTTCCAGGACTAAAAAAGAACTTGGCATCTATATCTACCTTGGAAGACAAAGGGATGAGAGTAGCCTTCATAAGTGGAAAGGTCCTTACCTGGCCTATGGAATCTTGTATGAGAGATGTTTTTACCTTGGGATCTAGAATTGAAGGAATCTATAGAGTCAAGGGAAGACCTCTGCTAGCAATGGTCCATGACATCAATCATCAAATTGAGCTTTGGCACCGAATATTGGCACATCTACAACATGAAGCTATGCCGAAATTAAAGAAGTTGGTTTTTGGGATACCCAATGTTCAAGCTAGTCATGATGGAGTATGTCCAGGGTGTGCCAATGGAATGAAGACAAGAGGACCATTCCCCTCCAGCAAGATCAAGACCAATGGTATTATTCAACTCATTCATTCTAACCTATATGCACCCATGCCAGTGCACTCTCTTGGTGGCCATCTCTACTACATAATCTTCATTGATGACTTCTCTAGGAAGACATTGATATTATACTTCTAGCATAAGGATGAGGCTTTTGATATGTTCAAGGGCTTCAAGGTGCTAATATAAAATCGAACAGGGAAGAAGATCAAAGTCCTTAGGTCCGACAATGGTGAAGAATATATGTCAAATGATTTCATTGACTTTTGCAAGCAAGCTGGGATCGAGAAGGAAACTATTGTACCTTATAACCCTGAGAAAAATGGAGTACTTGAAAGAAAGAATAGGTCCATAGTAGAAGTGTTAGTTTTTGTATTATAGAATGTGTTCTAGCCACGAGATTTAATGGAGAGGCTAGAATACATGTATTCTCCAATACCCAGAAATCGTTTCTGGAAATTCCACCTAGAGACTACTTAATTAGATTTATTAGTGAGTTTTTAATATTTCCTAAGTCTAAACTTAGGAAATATGATTAATTAATCAGAATTAATTAAGTCATGGTGAGAATGTTCTAGAAAAGTATATGGATCGATTTCTAGTTAATCCTAGCCATCGATTAAGATTTAACCGTGGTCGTCGAAGTATCAACGGAGGATTATAAGAAGTCGATGGGGTTTGGAGAAGACACACCAAAATCAGTGGAGCATTTGATTTTGCTAGGAAATTGACTTCCAGAGTAGCAACATTCAGTTACCGAAGGTAACTCAGTGAGATCGAAGAAGTGAGAGAGGGGTAGAGATAGTGAGGCCGAAGGAAGCTTTTCTAGTTCCGGCGAGTACATTGTAGAGAGGTAGTGATTGTCATAGAGAGGCAACAGAGCCCTCTTGGGGAGATTTCCGTTTTTCTGGGGAGAAGGAGAAATTCTCAGCCAGAAGTTGGGCAGAGAGTCCAGAGGCAAAGAGTATCAATTTCCTAGAAAACAGCTGACGGGACAGTGAGAGGAGACGTAATTCCGAGCTTGTGGAATGCAGTAACTGCGTAGGCTAATGCAGTGACTACGCAGAGGGAGCAAGGAGCAATGAAATTCGAGCTGAGGTCAATGTTGGATCGCCTGTGGAGTGAGAAATTTTTCTCACTAGTTATTATTGCTAGTTATTTCTCTGTTTGGATTGGTAGTTTAAGCATCCATATATTGTACTCAGTTTTCACTACTGCATAATATTAAAACCTCAGCTGCTGCACCAATTTTCCCGAGTTGGGTTTTTCATGGGAATTAGTCCAAAAATAACGGTGTCATATTGTGTGTGTGCATCTATTTCTTCTAGAGTTTTTATTTCTTCCGCAGTATTTGTTTTGTGAAGGTTGTAGTGTATTTGTTTCGATATTTTCCGTAGCACGCAGCAAATAATTTGTTTAATTAAATTAACAAATAGAAGAAATAACATCAGTTGCTGTAACAGTATTCAAGGTTACCCGAATTTTCATAGGAAGTTGCCTGAGCTATGCTACATTATCAAAAGTTGTCGAAGTTTCTATAGGGAGAAGCTACAAATACAATGATCCATGTACTATACAGGGTTCCTCATCAAGCTTTTGATAACAAGATTCCTGAAGAAGTGTTCACATGTGTGAAATCTAATATTGGACATCTCGGGATATTTGGTTGTTCTGTATATTTTCATGTGCTAAAGGGAGAAAGAAACAATATGGAAGAAACCAGAAAGAAAGGTATGTTTGTTGGATATTGTGAAAACTCTAAAGCATTTAGAATATATATATATATATATATAATCAAAGGAAAATTGAGCTTAGTAGGGATGCAACCTTTGATGAATATGTTGCCCTTGGAAAAGCAAGGGACCTCCCTCTGCCTCCTCCTGCTGAGAAGATTATGATGACATCTTTGCACCAGTTGCCCGCTATACCACCATTAGATCGATTGTTGCCCTTGCTGCTAGTCAAGAATGGACTCTTCACCAGTTGGATGTAAAGACGACATTTCTTCATGGCATACTACAAGAAGAGGTATATATTGAGTAGCCTCAAGGATTTGAAGTGAAGGACAGGAAGACTCACATTTGCAGGCTGAAGGAAGATCTATATGGTTTGAAGCAAGCCCCTAGTGCCTGGTGTGCTCGCATTGATAGTTACTTGGTGAAGCTTGGATTCACAAGAAGCAATGTTGACCTAAACTTCTACTTCAATGTGGTCCAAGGTATGCCTTTAATTTTAGTTCTATATGTTGACGATCTATTCTTGACAGGTAGTGAACCTCTAATGCTCGAGTGTAAGAGGGAGCTAGGCTCTGAGTTTGAGATGAAGGATCTTGGTTTGATGCATTACATCCTGGGACTAGAGGTGTGGCAAAGACCCGGTGAGATTTTCCTTTCTCAAGGAAAATATGTTGTGTTGTTGGAGAGATTTGGAATAGTCATATGCAAGTCCCTGGCCAAACCGATGAAGATGAACTTCAAGAAGTTATGCGGAGATGTTGTTGGACCTGATTTGGCAAATTCTTCTAAGTATTGGCAGT
This sequence comes from Pinus tabuliformis, assembly GCA_031772625.1. Taxonomy (NCBI): domain Eukaryota; kingdom Viridiplantae; phylum Streptophyta; class Pinopsida; order Pinales; family Pinaceae; genus Pinus; species Pinus tabuliformis. The sequence continues at coordinate 244,206,634 of CM062804.1, forward strand.
TGATTGGCACATTGATGTTCCTTGTGAACACCAGTCTGGATATATGCTTTGCAGTGAACACCTTGAGTCATTTCATGACTAAGCCCCTTCATGCACATTGGGTTGCTGCCAAACACATACTGAGATACTTGCATGGGACGATCAATATTGGTCTGAGATATACTATCGGATGTGTGAGACTACATAGCTACACTAATGCTAACTAGGCTAGAAATGTAATCAACAGGAAAATCACATCAAGGTAATGCTTCAATTTCGAGTTTGCGATGATATCTTGGATGAGCAAGAACTAGAAGTTTTTAGCTTTAAGCACGGTCGAGGCAGAGTACATTGCTACTAGCATGGCTAGTTGTGAGGCAATCTGGTTGAGGAAGTTCTTTGGAGAGTTGTTTGAGCAGGTCCTAGATACTACTGTGATATATTGCAACAACAAGATTGGGATCCAATTGGCAAAGGATCTCGTATTTCATGACAAGTACAAGTATATTGAGATGAGGTATCATTATATACAAGACATGGTGCAGAGAGGAGCAGTGAGATGCCATCATATATCGATTAAAGATAAGATAGCAGATATACTCACCAAGGCTTTGTTGAAAAGGAATTTCTTGGTCTTCAGAGCGCATCTTGGACTGATGGATGTGACTGTCAAGGGTAAGGGTCTCCACTGATTGAGGGCACCGAGCTATGCTCTTCCCCCCTGTTTGCACTCACAGGGATAGGAATTGAGCCTGAGAGCTCCTGGGGTTGAGGGATCTTTGGACAATAGGATGGTTGTGATTCTTACCCTTTGTGGTAAGTAGTATCTCACCTATTGTCACCATATGGTGTGTGTAATCCTTGTCATTTATGACAATTTGGGTATCTCCCCCTATCATGATTGATAGAGTATACCTTAGTATGCATCCTACCCACAAGCAGGGATTGTTGGGATTGTTCCTCCCCATCATGCCAATGGGTTGAGATGAATTTTGATGGTTGTGATCCTTGAATATCAATTGGTATCTCACTCAAGTGATTAGGATGCAGGTGTTCTACCACTTGACTCTTGAGGGTCAACATGAGAAGATCAACAGACATTAGGATGGATGTGATCACTACCTTCTATAGCAAGTTGTATCTTTCTTGTTGATTAGACAAAAGGATGGAAGTGATCCTTGCTTGGTGGATGGATCTCGCCAATTGTCATTGGACGATACGATGGATGTGATCCTTACCTTCTATAGTAAGTTATATCTCGCCTGTTGATAGACAACAGGATGGATGTAATCTTTGCTTGGTAAGTTGTATCTCGCCTATTGTCACTACAGAGAGGGTGGTATCTTGACCTCCCTTATGATGTCAAATTCTTCTTCTTTTAGATTCAAGAGTCTTCAACAGAGATGAGCAGAGACGACATTTGATTTGATGATGACGACACATTTGAAATGGGACATATGATGCAATCAGAAATTTCTCCCTAGCTGAAAGGAAGTGTTGATTTGGCAGCTCAGGAATAAATTCCCTCCATTGGACAATCTTCCAAATTTCCCTTGGAAGAATTTAATTTGGTTAAGGAAAAATGTATTTGTAAAGTGAAAACCCACAAGATCACAAAAGTCCAAGTCGGCCTAGAAGACAAATTAGCCCCCCTGCATCACATATAAATACAAGTCAAGGCACATCACTTTGGATCATCACATCAAGCATCTCTCTCATCTCTCTATTGGTTCGTACATCTGAAATATTGCAGGGTTTTCTTCACATGTGCAAAGGAGGAGACTCTCTTTTCTAGTGACTGAGTTTTACTTTTGTTTGGGAGACTTTGACCAGCGTTGACCAACATTGTCTATGCACCTTTTGACTTGGTTTGACCAGATTTGGATCTGTTTGAGAAAGCCACATTTATTGGGACAAAAACCGAGAATTTCTAGGCAGATTGACTTGCATTGACCACAAGTCTTTGACCTACGTTGACCACAGACCAAATGAAGCTTTGACTGCAAATTCTCTCTTTTGACAGAGTGTTTTGGGACTGTTTTGGGCTGACTTTGACCAGTATTGGAGGTTGAATACTTTGATTATTGACCAAGCTCTTGGAGGGAAGTTTGACCATTGAATTGTGGACTGGTTAGGGCACATTTGACTGCTGTTGACTTTGACATAATTGCAGATTTTGACTTTGACCATATTTGACTTGGGACAGATTTGACTATTGGCTCATCATTTGAATATTGGTTGGTTGACTTTGTTGATAGTCAAAGGATTGACTTTGACTCTTGGTTGATGAATTTGGAACATTGTACTCTTTGCTGAACATTTTATGACAATATAATAAGAAGAATAATTTGAAAGGTTTTCCCCCTTGTGGGGTTTTTCCATGGTCTTTGACCAATCCTGGTGTCTCTTGTTATTTCTCTTGATTGTCTTCTATTGTACATTGCATTTACTGTTCTATCTAAAATTGCTATTTATTACTGGAAGATTGAATTGATTGCTAATTGAAGTTAAGAATTGGGCTAAAGTGATTGTAATAGCATAGGACAGTGGAAAATTAATACCGTTCCATATATTTTTGGCAATATTTGTATATCGTTTTGCCACCAATCATATCACAATGAGTCCATGTAGCATCCTTGAATTTTGGTGGCATGGTGGCTAAAAAAATGTTTGAAATTTGTAAAGGAAATGAATCTGCAAATTAAAAAAATGCAGCTAAGTAAAATGGAAAATCTAAGGTAAATTTGGAAGAAAAAGGGAGCATATTTAGCCTACAAACAGGCCTAAATTTAAAACTTGGAAACCGCAAATTGGAACTTGAAAGAACCAAAAGAATATTAAATACATGGACAGCAATGAAATATGAATCTTTTCAAGTGAAAAGCCTTACTTGGAAATAAAAACTAGCTGTCTTAGCCTCCTCCTGAAGATGCCAACTCCACTAAACAGCTCCAAAGTAGCTCCAAGATGACAAACACAACCCAAACTCTTTGTTGCGACACTACTACAAAAACTGAACGCTCTCCAAGCTCAAAATAAAGCTCACAAAACCTTCAAATGAGATGTGTGAGGAAAATGATAGAGGATGTATAGTTTTATAGCCTTGGAGGGGTTGTTTTTGGAGGAAAATGTTAGTTTTTGTAGCATCAGATGTGTTCTAGTCACGAAACTTGGTAGAGAGACTAGAATACATGAGATATCCATAACCCAGAAATCGTTTCTGGAAATTTCACTTAGAGATGACTTAATTAGATTATTAACCTACTTTTTAATGTTTCCTAAGTCTAAACTTAGGAAAACTAGTTAATTAATCATAATTAATTAAGTCAAGGTGAAAATTCTCTAAAAACTCACATGGATCGACTTTGATATGATCTTGGCCCTTAATTAAGTTTTAATCTTAGTAGTTGGTGCTCCAACAGAAAGATTATAAGAAGAATTCTATGGCACTTGTAGAACACACTTGAATAGTTCAATTTCTTTGGCAGTTTGATTTCTAGAGTGCAGCAGCCATTGATGGAAATCCAGTGATCGAAGTAGAGACAGTGAGGGGCAGGGACAGTGAGGCTGGAGGAAGCTTTCCAGATCTAGCGAGTGCATTTGTAGAGAGGTCGAAGTTTCTCCAGGAGGTTGCGCAGTGCTAGTGCAAAAGCCTCAGACGATAGTTCGATTTGCTGAAGAGGGAAGACGTTTTGAGTTCCAGAGACGGGTAGAGGTTCCAGAGTGTCGGAGAAGTGTTTTCCCAGTTAGCAGCAGGCAGGACGACTTGATTAGCAGACAATTCGGGCAGCAAGTGTGGCAGGCAGCTTCAAGTTGACACAGGGTTTGCGCAGACCCAGTTGGACAACTTTCTTTTTAGAGATAGTCCAGTGCAAGAATTGCCCGGAGTGAGGGCAATTTACCTCTAGATATTTTTGCCAATATTTTATCTGTAATATATTTTGATTTCGGCATCCATATTATTGTACTCAGAATTTTTCACTGCTGCTTAATAATAAAACCCTCAACTACTGCACTGGTTTTCCCAAGTTGGGTTTTTCCAGGGACAATTGTCCAAAAATAATTGTGTTGTATTTTTTATCTATGTGTGCTAGATTTTCTTAGTTTCCAGCATTATTTTATTCCGCAGTTTATTTGTGAAAATCACAATGTCAATTATTTGATTTTTGTAGTAGAAAACAACAATTAAATTGTTAAATAAATTAACAATTAGAAAAATAATTTCCATTTGCTATGATAGATGAAATTTTACATGGTATTAGAGCGTGAGTGATCAGTCAGGAAGCTCAGAACATAAGAGAGAATTTTGTTGTTCAGAGGGAGAAGCAAGATGAAATTCTCAGAGGCTGCGCAGTATCTAGATTGGGAGTTCGAATTGCTGGGAAGAAGTTCGATTTTTAGTTGCAGACCTGCAGAAAACTCGAAGTTTCCCAAGATAGTGATTCCAGCAGTCATATGGAGTGGCAGTAGCTCAAATTTTCACTGAGAAGATTTCTGGTTGGACGCAGAGGGTTTTGCAGCAATAGAATCAGCGTCGAGTGGAAGAGAAATTACACACACAGAAGGAGATTTCTCTCAGAGAGTTTCTAACCAAGAAATTTGATTTTCCCAGTTATAGGTGGCAGTAACAGTTAGGATAATTGCACATTCCAGGAGAGAGTGCGAGTAGTAGAGTAGGAACCTAGCAGAGGAAGTGGGAGTTTCCATATCAGATCAGAGATGGCCACAACAGGGCTCAAAGACCAAGATAGATTGGAGGGAGCCTCCAACTATGTTATTTGGAAGGCTAGGATTTTATTCCTTTAGATGAATATGGTCTGAAGACCTATGCAGAAAGTGTGGTAGCATTTCCCCAAGACCTTGATCAGCAGATGGAGTACAAGAAGGAAATGGTGAAGGCCAAGAGGATGATTCTAGATTGTGTCCAAGGTCATCTAGTATCACACGTGGCAGAAAAAGGGATAGCCAAGGAGATGTGGCATGCCTTGTTTGTGCTGTTTCAGAGTTCTTCCGAGCAGCGGAAGATGTACCTCTAGGAAAAGCTAAGGAACACTAGGATGTAGAAGGGCAAGATCATAGATTGCTTTCTCACTTGGATTCAGGAAGTCTGAGATCAGCTTGCAGTTGTTGGGACAGTGCCTCAACCCACAGAGCTTGTATGATTGGCACTAGATAATGTCTCAAAGGATTGGCAGTTATTTGCCTAGAGTATCTTGGGCAGAAATACCTTGCCAAGGTGGGACAAGATGTGGTCTAATATGCAATAGGAGGAATTGAGACGGGCTCTATTAAAGGGTACCTATTACCCACCATTTTGTGGGTGATATCCCTAGGAGAATTTTTTTCTCCAATATGATCCTCAACCGACAGCCAATGTTGGAATTTCTAAGTCTAACTGTTAGAAACCCTTCATGTACTTTACTGATTTATTCCTTCCTACTAGTTCTGTTAATTAACAAGTTATTTACCATGTAAATACTGGAAATAAATACAAGTTACAAGTACATGCTCAACACATTACAGGTCATCAACTGAAGGAAACAGAAACAAGCACACAAGTGACACCGTTGTTTTTGGACTAATGTCCCCGAAAAAACCCAATGCGGGAAAATCGGTGCAACTATCTGAGGGTTTGATTTATTAAGCAGTTTCAGAATTCAATCTGGGTGCCAAATTCGGCTCACCCAACGGAGAAAAATCTCGGCAGTAGTACCTCTCTACTCGAAAGCAGATATTCCGGTTGAAACCCCAGATAAACACTCCAACAGCTCCACAGCTCCAATCTGCCCCACGAAACCCCAGCATCAGCCTCTAGGGACTGTGTCAGCTCTTTCTGGCCCAGCGTTAGCCCAGTGTCACTCTGGCTTGGCCTGCGTCAGCCTCTAGAGGCACTGCGTCAGTCTTCTGGCCCTCTGTGTCACTCACGCTGGCCCTCTACGTCACTCACGTTGGCCCTCTGAGGCACTACGTAGCTCCTGGCTACCTCTGTGAGAGCCCTGGCTGGCTCTGTGTGAACCCTTGGTTGGCTCTGCGTCCCTCTCTCTGGCTACTGCGCAGATCGTCATGGTGCTATCTCTGCCTCTCTGCTTCTATATTCACTGCCCCTCACCTACAACTCTGATCACTCTCTCAACTTTCTCAGCAAACCCAACCCCAGAAAGTCGAAATCTTGATCTCTTGGTGTGTTCTCCAAGGTGACCCTCAAGCCTCCTCTTATACTTTTCTCGTTAACAAATCAACGGCCGAGATTAAGTCCCTAATCAACGGCTAAAATTAGATCTGACTTGATCCATGACTTTTGGACCATTCTAACACAGTTTTATATTAGTTCAAATTAATATTTTATTTTCCTTAAGTTTAGACTTAGGGACTCCATTAAAAATATTAATTATTTTAATATCTCCCAAAATGTTTAGAATCTGCCCAAACCCTTTCTGGGTATTGGAGATCTCATGTGCCTTAGCTTCTCCACCAATTTTCGTGGCTAGAGCACATCTGATGCTACCCCAACTCAACAGTCAGCAGCCCCTTCCAACCACCAACTAGCTCATTGTGCCACTTCTCTGCCACCTGAGTCAGCCATGTCATCCCTCAACCATCTGCCATGATCGTATGTTTGAAAGTAGGCCTCCCGAACCTAAAGGTATGCCTTGTCATTTGGTAATTGAGTATTGTAGTTTGCTTATCATGGACATTTTTGGGCATGGATTAATGGGAAGGTTTAGCGAAAAGAATGGGCTAGGTCTGTGCTCTTATCCCCTAGACCCATTTTTGGATGTTAACCTTGGATCCTAGTCTCATGGGATCTCTTTTACTGACCCTTCGGCTTTAGGGATGGTATTACATGGGAAACCTAGATTTTGGTTGCATGGTCTCGCTCCTTCATCCATATATATTACTCCCCTTCCACTCATTATAACACCATTCATCATTTCTCCCACCTGGGCCACATTCCTCCACTGGGTCCACATAGGTTTAGCTTTCCCCTTCCCCTTGTCCACACATTGGGTCAGGCCTGGAATGATGCCCTAGAGATTGATGCAGCGGAAAAAAAAAAGTAAAAAACATAATTGGCCACATGAACCAAGAAAATGTATGACAAACTGCAAAAGATGGCTAGGACAAACATATTTAGCACGTGGGAAAAATCCAATACATGAGCTCTACCTCATCATCATGGTCATCACCCTGGTTCCTATAGGCCCTAGATAAGCCTCCTCTATCATTTAGGAACCCATGATTGTCCCAACCTGCAGTGTGCACTGAACTGCCCTACCTTAAAAGGGGTATCCACTGCTATATCTCACACATCATGCTCTTACCCCTTGAGCCCCAAGAAGTTAATTAAAGAAAAATCATAAAGAGAAAAAAGTATCTAAAGATGGGTGGAAAAATAAAGGTAGGGGCACCTCGTGTACCACGATTTCTCCCTCCTATACATTATATACCCAAGTGTGGGCTTCCCTTTTACTAGCTACCCTTGTACCCCAGCATGTGGCCCAGGGCTGCCCCTTTTCATTCCCTACTCCATTCATCCCTTTACCACATGCCACCACCTTTTAAAGGATGTACCTTGGACATATTATCTCCTTTAGAAGTAGAAACCACCTAATAAGATACTTGGTTAACCCCATTTGGAGCTTGGAGATATTAGCACATGCCAAAGCCCATTATGGAAGGGCATGCCATTATGAAGTCCCCACCTATTGTCCATGGTTTGTAAGATTTTTTACTCGATTTCCTTGATGACTTGTTGTACTGGAAGGCTAGGGGATGCATTGGATCTTATGCAGGATTGCAAGTGGTCTCCATCTTGGGTTTGGTCTCCCTATACGGGGTCCTAACCCTCCAGAGGGCTACATTGGCACATGTAGGGTGTGTGTTGAGATCCATGGGCCTCCACAACAGTAGACAACACTCCATGGATCCTCAGAGATGTTTAGAGATTGCTCGAGATTCACCTATTGGACGAGGAAGATGCACCTGGTTCACCTTTGCCCAGCCAGCCCCACAGTTGTACCATGCACTTGGCAGATGACCCAGGACTTGTATTCTGATGTGGCATCACTTACACCATCATTTGAGCCCTTGCAGATGGTCTACAAGCATCTTTGACTTACTTGGAGACCCATGAGGTCACTTGTGTGCCCTCGCAACCATTGGGAGCACCACAAATTTATTATGTGCAGAACAAAGGACCAACCCCTTGTCTATTACTTTTGGAAGTCCAATTCATCATTTTGGCACTTATGGACTTCATCAGGCCTCTTACAGATCCCACCGACATGCATTATTGATTATTCGACCTCTTGGGAGGCTTGTTATTTTGTTTATGAGCTAGTTTGGTGGGCTTCTCACCAAAAGTTAATTATTTGCACCTTTTTTTATTTGATGGGCTAATGTAGGATCAAATTTCGAAATCCTAATGAGTGTAAAAATAGGAGAGACATGAATTCATTTTGTATCATCACCGGGATTGGATCATTCTCTCTCTTGAGAATTTTGCATTTCCTTCTTGGTGGATGAAATTGGAGCATGGATGAATTTTGATGTTTGGATTGCATTTTCTTATCTTGGAGCTTCTTAATTGGAAAATGTATTGATGGTTGGATATATTCTCTTACATGTAAGTACAATTTTGATGCTATTTTCTTTTACTTTGTCACATACATTGATCATGGGATTTTCGCTATTTTAGGGCTAATTGCTACATGCATTTACTGCTTCATTGTGGAATTATGTTTCTATATAGAATATCTCTATGTATTGACCATGTTTGTTGAACAAATTTTCCTAGAGATCGAAGTTATATTGATAAGCCATATTGATTTGCAAACAAAGTATAAACGTTTTAAGGTCACTAATTTTTTGCCCTAATGCTAAATGAAGCTGCCCTTAAAGCCTCTTTGAGCTAGAAACGAGATCCATTCCCATAATTCTTCTTGAGTCCAATCCCCAAAGGAATTACGCACTGATCCACCATAAGGTGATCTCCTTAAAACCTCTTTTTCTTCACCTTTTCCCCCTCTTTTCTAGGTCTAGCCATGCTAGGCCACCTAGTGCATCATTTTCCTGACAAATTAGCATTAGAAAAAGTTAGATATCTTGGCCTCTATTGTGCTAGTGTGTCCTCAAGGTCTCCAAATTTGAACAAATTCTGACAATGGGATTGCGAGATATCCCAAGCCCTATCCCTAAGACTGAACTTTGCCTTAGTGTTCCCTAGGCTAGTACCTCATAGGATTAATTTGGCACCTTTAAATGAAAACTCTTGTTTAATCCTTTCCCCTTCCTTGTTTAGGTTAAGATCACCATTGGTTGCTAAACTCCCTCCCTTTAACTTGACTTGGGTCCACTTGGTCCCGTGTGGCCCCATACCTTTGAAAAGTCAATTCTTCAAAAACCACTTGGGAAACCAAGTTTAATAAGGATTTTATGGTTTTGGAAGCTCCTTTACAATTCACACTCCTTAAACCTAGCCCTTAAATCCTCATCCCCTTCTCCTAGAGAGCTTTGTACCTTGCTTAAGAAGCAAGCAAGTCCCATTCTTGAAGCTCACCTAGGAAAGGGTCCTCGACATCACTTCACACCCATCTTAGCTGATTTATCCTTCATAAGAGATTCTCTATATATCGGGTCTCCTCCCATCGGTGAAAGTCAGTAAAGAGTAGGAAGATTTAACTGTGGTGACTGTGGGATTTAGCTTCATTGTTGCTATTGACCTAGCAAGTGCCCCTCTAGGACCCCTTGATAGTTTGAGCGGTAACAATACCATCAGTGGCAGCAGTAGCAAGGGTGTGAAGAGTGAGGAGGAGAATGTAGCTCTAACATCTATGGGTCGCAGTTAGGGGCAGGGGGAGCAGAAGAAGAAGAAGAAGAAGGACCTATCGAAGGTCAAGTGCTTCAGGTCTAGTGAGTTCAGTCGCTACAGCACGTTATGTCCTCCCAGGAAGAAGGACAAGCAAGAGAAGCAAGACCAGGCAGCAATGTCTGTAGAGATTGAAAATTTGTCTTCCAGGTTGGAAGAAGAGTTTGCTATGTTTGCAGATATACCTCCAGGAGTGAGGTGGGGTGATTTGGTGTTGTAGCCCCAGAGAGTTACAAAGATGGGCAGGGTCCATTGAGGAGTCCACCTCATGGATCATTACCTAGCTATGGGACCCACAGTATTTAGTAGCAAGATGGAGCAGTGGCAGTTGATGCAGTCAATACCAGAGTGATAGATGCAGACTAGTATCAGTCGGATGCTAAGGATCGTAGTGCAGAGTTGGTAGTAGTGCAAAGTGGCACAGTGCAGAGTTAGCAGTAGCGCAAATTCTTCAGTGACAGTGCAGAGGCTAGCAATAGTCGAGACTAGGGAGACAAATGCATCATACTGAACACAGTTGATTCAGTATTTTGGATGTTTCTCAGTTGCAGTTGTGCAGTTGCAGCGCAGATGCAGGGTGGGCAACAATAGGGAAGTGTCAGCAGCAGCACAAATGCAACATCGGAGTTGCGCAATGGTTGGTGGGCAGCAATAGCCAAACACCAACAGTGTGCCAGGAGATGGTACAGACACAGAGTGTTGTGGCAGAGTGTGCAGCACTAGAGCACAGTCCTCGCTAAGAGGGAGTGTTAGTTTTTGTAGCATCGAATGTGTTCTAGTCACGAAACTTGGTGGAGAGGATAGAATACATGAGATCTCCATAACCCAAAAATAGTTTTGGAAATTCTAGCTAGAGATGACTTAATTAGATTATTAACCTATTTTTTAATGTTTCCTAAGTCTAAACTTAGGAAAATGGTTAATTAATCAAAATTAATTAAGTCAGGGTGAGAACTCTCTAGAAACTCACATGGATCATCGCCGATATGATCTTGGCCCTTCATTAAGTTTTAATCTTGGTCATTGGTGCTCCAACAAAATATTATAAGAAGTCGATGGGCAATTGGAGAATACACTTAAGTAGTTTGATTTCTTTGGCAGTTCGATTTCCAGAGAGCACCAGTAGTTGATGGAAAGCCAGAGATCGAAGCAGAGACAGTGAGGTGTAAGGACAGTGAGGCTAGAGGAAGCTTTCCAAATCCATCAAGTGCATTTGCAAAGAGGCCGAAGTTTCTCTAGGAGGCTGCGCAGTCCTAGCACAGAAGCCTCAAAGGGTAGTTCGATTTGCTGAAGAGGGAAAACGTTTTCAGTTCCAAAGGCTAGACAGAGGTTCCAGAGTGCCAAAGAAGCATTTTCTTAGTCAACAACAGGCAGGACGGCTTGATTAGTAGATGATTCGGGCAGCACGTGTGGCAGGCATCTTCAGGTTTACGTGGGGCCTGCGCAACCCAGTTGGATGGCTTGTTTTTCAAAGGTAGTCTAGTGCGAGAATTGCCCCGAGTGTAATTTCCCTCTAGATATTTTTGCCAGTATTTTCTCTGTAGGATGAAATATGTCCCAAGTTGGGCTTTTCTAGGGACAATTGTCCAAAAATAATTGTCATATTTTTTATGTGTGTGCTAGATTTTCTCAATTTCCAATGCTATTTTATTGCATAGTTTATTTGTGAAAATCACGGTGTGAATTATTTAATATTTGTCGTAGCACACAACAGATAAATTGTTAAATAAATTAACAATTAGAAAAATAATTTCTAGTTGTTATGATAGATGAAATTTTCACAGAAAATAGTCCCTAATTTCAAAAAAAAAAACACACAACCAGTTAAAACAACCATTTGTGGGTCTGCAACTACACATGTGGGTTTGTTTCATGAAACGGTCGGGTTAAGACAAGACTAGCTAGTTCATACCAATTTATGTCGGTTTGGTATCAAACTGGGTCTCCCTTGACCCATATCGAGGTCATTGGCCAAGTTGACCTTCGAGCCTAATAAATCAGCCAATTTGATTGGGTATCCGTTTGACCAAGTACCAATTCAAACCAACTAGGTTTTAAAATCATGGTTGCTACATGCTTTTGACATGCAACCTTGGGCTTACAATGGTGTTTAAGAATTAAAAAATAGATATAGGTACCCCTGTTGAAAGAGGGGAAATAAGGTGTTTGGAAACTAGCTCAGTTTATTGTTTAGACCCTTTTGGTCTTCATATTTCAGTGTGTAGATTGTTTATTTTATAAAAATAAGTATTTGGTCATGTTATTGTTGATAGTCGTTAGATAGCCCATTGTATTCCACAAGTTAATGGTTTACTTTCTATTATATGACAGAAAAATTTGTATGTTCATTTGTAATTAATAGAATCTAGATTCCAGATGGTTGATGCTCAAAGAATTAATCATTAATGTATTATGGTTGTCATTTCTATCTTGATTTATGTACAAATATGCATGTTTTTATATTTTTTTAACTAATTTGGCATTCTAAATATTTTGTTTCCTAACATATATATACCAGCTTCTGAATGCTTTGCTTCCAAGAATTTTTGGAAAATGACACTCCTGGCGCTTTGCTTCTCAAAAAAGCTCTCACTTCATGCAACCTTGATGTGAACAAGCATATGGACGCCACATCAACACCAAAGGTCTACATCAACATTCATGTACACTCAACATTATTTCAGCATCATTATTACTCATTGTACATGTATTATTTGCATATGTATGAGGGGAGTCCCTTTTTCTTGTGTCCATGTTCATGCATGAAGCTTATTTGATATATTTGTGAACTTGTGTGTTACATCCATGAGTGTGAACACAACTAGTCGCCAGTATTACTCTTTTAGAAGCTTCTAGAAGTGATTTGACAATTTCCTCTTAAGTATTTACTTGTAGAATTTCTAGAAAGGGCAGCCAATTTTAGGAGCAGATTGACCGCAAGAATTCCGAAATGGGGTCATAATAGAAAAAACAAATAAAAATTGACCAAATTATATTGTTACAGAAATCATTGTGTGCAAATTATCATGCATTTGACCATTTGGGCATGGATTATTGGGTGACTTGAAAGAAGGAAGGGCTTTGACTATACTCTTGTTCACTTACCTCAACTTGGGGGTTAATCCTGAATCCCAATCCCGTGGGATCTCGTTTATTGGATATTAGCTTTAGGAGTGGCACTATATGGGAAACCATGATTTTGGTTGCGTTGTTGATTTGGGGTAGCATCGGATGTGATCTAGCCACGAAATTTGGTGGAGAGGCTAAGGCACATGAGATCTCCAATACCCAAAAAGGGTTTGGGCAGATTCTAGACAGTTTGAGAGATATTAAAATAATTAATATTTTTAATGGAGTCCTTAAGTCTAAACTTAGGGAAATTCAAATATTAATGTGAATTAATATAAAACTGTGTTAGAATGGTCCAAAAGGCATGGATCAAGCCAGATCTAATCTTAGCTGTTGATTAGGGACTTAATCTCGGTCGTTGATCTGTCAACGAGAAAAGTATAAGAGGAGGCTTGAGGGTCACTTGGTGAACACACCAAGAGATCAAGATTTCGACTTTCTGGGGTTGGGTTTGCTGAGAAAGTTGAGACAGTGATTAGAGTTGTAGCTGAGGAGCAGTGAATACAGACGTAGAGAGGCAGAGATAGCACCGTGAGGATCAACAAGGCAGCTGGAACTGTCAGGAATTGCCAGAATAGCTGGAAAAGCTGACACAAAGGGCAGAAGTCGGAATTGCCGAGAATAGTTAGAACTGCCAAAACAACCGGGAAAGTTGACGTAGAGGGAACAAGTCGGAATTGTCAGGAACAACCAGAACTGTTGGAACAGCTGGGAAAGCTGACGCAAGGGGCAGAAGCCAGAACTGCTGGAACAACCGAAACTGCTGAGAACTATTGGAACTGCGAGGAAAGCTAAGGCAGAGGGCAGAAGCCGGAACTGCCGAGAACAGCCGGAACTGTCGAGAACAACCGGGAACTGCCAAGAAAGCTGACGCAAAGGGCAGAAGAGGTTGACGCAGCCTCTAGAGGCTGACGCTGGGGTTTCGTGGGGCAGATTGGAGCTGTGGAGCTACCGGAGTGTTTATCCGAGGTTTAAGTCGGAATATCTACTTCCGAGTAGAGAGGTACTACTTGCCAAGATTTTATTCTGTTGGGTGAGCCAGAATTGACACCCAGATTGTATTCTGAAACTGTTTAATAAATCAAACCCTCAGATAGTTGCACCAGTTTTCCCGCATTGGGTTTTTCTGAGGACATTAATCCAAAAACAACGGTTTCACTTGTGTGCTTGTTTCTGTTTCCTTCAGTTGTTGATCTGTAATGTGTTGAGCATGCATTTGTATTTATTTCCAGTATTTACATGGTAAATAACTTTTTAATTAATAGAACAAGTAGGTAGGAATAAATCAACAAAGTGCATGAAGGGTTTCTAACGTGTCAGACTTAGAAATTCCAACATGGTATCATATGGTGGTTACAGATCACAGGAGAACTGAGGACATCAGCCGACCAGAGCAACAACAGCAGAAAACAGTTGTCCCGAGTGACAAAAGTTGTTCCTAGTGGAGAAGCAGCAAGGAAGGCGTGACGCAGTGCCTATGTCATCAAGTTCAAGCCAAGAAGAGGCAATGCAGAGGCTAAGGGAGGCAAAGACAGGCTCACGCAGAGGCCAGGAGGATTGACGCAGTTGGCTGAGGAAGTTGATTTGTTGGTGTCAGAATTGTGTAGAGCCTGGGAGCTCTAACCTTCAGGTTGCTGGGGTTTAGGAGGCTGTGGGTAAGTTGCAAAGTGGAGCTATTGGGGAACTGTAGTCAGAACAGTACCTAACAAGGCAAGGCCAAGGTAGAGGGAGTTGCTGCTGAGGTGGATTTCTAGCCAAAGAATCCAGATTAGTGTTGTTGTTGCATAGATAATCGGAGAGGGTGAACTTGACATTGGCAGAAGGATTTCTAGGTGGGAAATCGGGACTCAGAGGGAGTCCAAAAGAGAACTTCCAAACGGGAAGTGGAGAGACACAGCAGGAGTCAAACTGAGAACTTCTAGGAAGGAAGTAAAGAGACTCAGCAGGAGTCAAACTGAGAACTTCCAGGCAGGAAGTAGAGAGACTCAGCAGGAGTTGAACTGAGAACTTCTAATCAGGAAGTAGAGAGACTCAATAGGAGTCGAATAGAGAACTTCCAGATGGGAAGTAGACTCAGCAGGATTCGAACAAAGAACTTCCAGACGAGAAGTAGACTCAGCAGGATTCGAACAGAGAACTTCCAGACGGGAAGTAGACTCAACAGGAGTCGAACAGAGAACTTCCAAGCGGGAAGTAGAGAGACTCAGAGGAGTCAACAAGAAGAGCAGAGAGATGGCCATGAATGGGCTGAGGGATCAGGACAAGTTGGATGAGGCATCCAACTTTGTCATCTGGAAGGCCAGGATCCTTTCTGTTCTGTGTGCCATGAGTGCACACACACCACTTGAGCAGAAGTGGGGAGACATCGAGCTGTAGTTAGGTGGACTACAGGCGATGAGGGGCAGGATCCTCGAGGTACCCAACCTCTTGGATTAGACCTTGCTATGGGAGCCCTAAAGAGGAGTAGCAGTATTGGTGATGTTAGTAGAGATGGATGCGGATGGAGCAACAGGGGGAGCTACAATGCAGGATTCCCAGGACAGCGCGAGGCTAGCAGGCTACAACAGTGCGAGAGGCACGGAAGTGTTGCACCAGTGCAGGATGGCACAGACAGGTGTGCAACGGTGCGAGATGCATGGAGTTGTTGCAACAACGCAGAGGTCAAAGAGGGAGCACTTGTCAGTGACAAAGGGAGCTTCAACATTAAGAGTGTTTCTAGCCTGATGGAGATGTCAGAGTTGGGAGATCAGTTACTTACTTCTCAGTAACTGAGTTGTAGTGTAGCAGTTAGCAGTGGTAGTGCTATGGGCAGCACAATGCAGCATGATGAGAGGGGTTGCAAAGCAAATGCAGCAGTGGCAGTGGTAGGACCATGGGCAGCAGCACGGATGTAGAGGGAGTTGCAGTACAGATGCAGCAGTGGCAGTGGCAGGGCCATGGGTAGTAGTACGGGATGCAGCAGTGTAGAGGATGTTGGGCAGCGAGCCTAGCATCAACACAAGGACCAATGCCAAATGATCAGAGTGATGCGCAGTGAGGAGTATTACTAGAGCACAGTCCTCGCTAAGAGGGAGTGTTGATTTGGGGTAGCATCGGATGTGCTCTAGCCACGAAATTTGGTGGAGAGGCTAAGGCACATGAGATCTTCAATACCGAGAAAGAGTTTGGGCAGATTATAAATAGTTTGAGGGATATTAAAATAATTAATATTTTTAATGGAATGTAAATTAATATAAAATTGTGCTAAAATGGTCCAAAAGTCATGGATCAAGCCAGATCTAATCTTAGCTATTGATTAGGGACTTAATCTCGGTCGTTGATGTATCAACGAGAAAAGTATAAGAGGAGGCTTGAGGGTCACTTGTTGAACACACCAAGAGATCAAGATTTCGACTTTCTAGGATTGGGTTTGCTAAGAAAGTTGAGAGATTGATCAGAGTTGCAGCTGAGGGGCAGTGAATACAAAAGCAGAGAGGCAGAGATAGCACCAAGAGGATCGGCGCAGCAGCTGGAACTGTCGAGAATTGCCAGAACAGATGGGAAAGTTGACGCAGAGGGCAGAAGCCGGAACTGCTGGGAACAACCAGAACTGCTGGAACAATCGCGAAAGCTAATGCAGAGGGAACAAGACGAAACTATCGGGAACAGCTGGAACTGCCGGAAAAGCTGGGAAATATGACGCAAAGGGAAGAAGTTGGAATTGTCGGGAATAGACGGAACTGCTGGGAACTGCCAGGAAAGCTGACGCAGAGGGCAAAAGCCAGAACTACCGAGAACAACTAGAACTTCCAGGAAAGCTGACGCAGAGCGCAGACGCCGGAACTACCTGGAACAACTGGAATTTCCGAGAATTGCCGAGAAAGCTAACGCAAAGGGCAGAAGAGGCTGACGCTAGGGTTTCGTGCGGCAGATTGGAGCTGTGGAGCTACCAGAGTGTTTATCCGGGGTTTTAGCTGGAATATCTGCTTTCGAGTAGAGAGGTACTACTGCTGAGATTTTACTCTGTTGGGTGAGCCGGATTTGGCACCCAGATTGTATTCTGAAACTGCTTAATAAATCAAACCCTCAAATAGTTGCACTGGTTTTCCCGCATTGGGTTTTTCCGGGGACATTAATCCAAAAACAATGGTGTCACTTGTGTGCTTGTTTCTATTTCCTTCAGTTGTTGATCTGTAATGTGTTGAGCATGCATTTGTATTTATTTCCAACATTTACATGGTAAATAACTAGTTAATTAACAAAACAAGTAGGTAGGAATAAATCTACAAAGTGCATGAAGGGTTCCTAACATGTCAGAGTTAGAAATTCCAGCATGCATGACTCTGTTTTCTGATACCATATCTCTCACTTCCCTCCACTCATTACAAATCCTTTCCACATTTTCCTATCTGGATCCACATTTGTCCATTAGGTCCACAAGGTGTTAGCCTGCCCTTCTCCTTGTCCACACTTTGGGTCGGGCCTGGAAAAAATGCCCTAAAGTTTGATGTAGCTAAAAAGAAAGGTAAAAGCATAATATGGCCACATACAATAGGAAATGTACCACAAAATGCAAAAGATGGCCAGGGCAATAAAATTTAGCGTGTGGGAAAAAACCAAACATGAGCTCTAACCCCTATTATTATGGCCATCACCCTTGGTTCCTAGGGCCCCTATGAGTGCACCTTGCATCATTAATGAACTTATGAATGTCCCAACCCCTGGTGGGCGATGAATTGCCCCACTTTAAGGGGGTAACCACTACTATATCTTACACATCATGCTTTCATCCCCTTGAGCCCTGACCAGTAAAATGAAGAAAAATCAATAAATGGAAAAGGCATATGAAGAAAGGTGGAAAAACAAAGTTCGAGGTAACTCATGCACCATGATTTCTCCGTCCTACATTCATATACCCAAGGCGTGGGCTTTTTTCATCATAGCTACCCTTGTACCATGGCATGTCGCTTGCAACCTCCCCTTTGTCCCCACTCCGTTCCATCATTATTTCACATGATGTCTGCCATTTGAAGGGTGTACCTTGGACCTATCATTCCCTTAGAGGTTGAAACCACCTAATAGGGTCCTTCATTAACCTCTCCTACCCAGGAAGGTAACACTAGTACATGTTCAAAGCCCCAAATTTGGAAGGGAAACCCACTATGAAGTTATCATTTCTTCCCTTGATTAACAAGCTTATTTACTCAATTTCACTAATGAATCATTGTATTGGAAGGTGAGGAGACGCATTGGATCTTATACAGAATTGCAAGTGGGTTTCATCTTGGAATTGGCCTCCCTATACCAGACCCAAACCCTCCAAAGGATGACAATGGCACTTGTAGGGTGAGCGTTGAGAGGCATGGGCCTCCATCCATTTACATCATTGATTTCCACACCATGGGATTTTTCAGCACCACCATTTGCTTGCTCGTGCCCCAGTTATTTGAGATGATGATGCACTTGGACCAAGATGCCCCAACCGACTACACATTACACCTGACACTTGGCAGTTGCTCCAAGGCCCAGAGGAGGTTATGTCTTTCCTAGGGAGACATGGGAGGTCATGTGTCATCTTCTAGCCCTCATTGATGGAGCATCAACATGATCTTGAGCCACCTAGAAACCCATGAGACCCCATTTGGAGCCCAAAAACTCCAAATAGGGGTTTGGAGATGTCTTGCAGCATATGGGCGGCATGACACTCTTCATCATGATTTTTGAGGCCCTCTCTCACAATTTTAGCACTAAAGGCCTAAACAATGCCTCTCTAGGCCTCCATGCATGCATGATGTCAGCCTTGCATGGGCTTGAGAGGGTAATTTAATTTAATTTTGGAGCTATCATGGTTGGCTTGTAACCATGTGTGGGTTACTTATCATATTAGGCATATGGAGGGGCTTTGTCACTTAATATTTGAACTCATAACACTTGTATAAATAGGCGAGACCTAGTTTCATCATAAACCATCATCACTTGGGATTTTCAGCCTCATTAGAAAATTCAGAGTTTCAATTTGTGAAGAATTTTGGATGTTTTTGGGATGAGCTTTGATGTTTGGATCTTTATTGCTATCTTTTTGGAGCTTCTAATGTGTTGTTGATGGATGGATATACTCTACATTGTCTTGTAAGTGTTTCTTTATGGTGAAATTATCATGCAAATAATGTCTAATGCATGGAATTTGTTCTCATCATAAAAATGCATGCTTTTTTTTATTGAATATCTCTCAAAATTATAATCTTGGGAAGCTTTGCATGTGTAATCATTGAAGATGAGGAAAGAATGTTCCTAGTGGATATTGATTTCATTTAATCCATGAAACTTCATTAAATAATGCTTAAGAAGGTAATTGTTGAAAGGCGTAACTAGGGCTTCCTCTTTTAGCCTCCTTGAAGGTCAATTTAGTCAATCATAAGCACCCATGACTACATACTCCCAATGGTCTAGGCACTGATCAAGTCCCTTGGTTGTAAAACTTGGATTCAATCCATAAATTTTCCTTCTTTTCTTTTTCTAAATTTCGTCCTTTTAAGGATAGGAAGGCTCCACTATGGCTTGGTGCGAAATATTTTGGAGGACATTTTGAATTTCGTTTGGACATAATTGTTCCTTTGTGTGTCCTCTAGTGATCTTCAAGTTTTGGTGGAATTCCCACAGTAGATTCTCCATATATTTGATGCCCTAGCCATCGCATCAAGAGGGAACCCTAGAAGCTAATCCTTCAACGTGGGGATTCTTTCAAGGCATTTGCTCTAGTACTTGTTGAAGTAAATCATACATTGCCTTTGCTCTTATCTACATTGACCTTGGATGCACTCATACCTTGTTATATATCTCAACCCTGGGTCTCATGTAGCCACATATCAAAGGGGTTTTTCGTGGAAGGTCTTACTGGCTTCTCCCAAACCTCATATCTTTGTTGAAACCTTCCATTGAATGAGCCACCTTCCCTCACTGGAAACCTATCACAGATCTACATCTACCATAAGTGAGTAACTCTGGGACTCCTCCCATTGGTGAAAATCCGAGAAGAGTAGGGGACATAGGTTGTGGTGACAGTGGGCCTCTGTCCCAAATGTTGTTGCACCCTCTAGCTCTTGCCTCATTACAAGGCCTGCTAGTTTGTGCAGCAACATGCATGATCTTAGAAACAATGCTTATGGGTTAATCCTTTTACCCATACATAGTGAACAATACATAGTGAACACTACCATTTGAGACATTTGAATTAATAAATCCTTTTATTAACCCCATTCATATAATCAAATCGTAGCCACCTTCACTCACTTGTACTAAAACAATATGCTTATGATTTAGTCTAGGGAATCGCTCTTTAGGTAGGAAACCATCTTTCGAGACCTAGAATTGAAGGGTAAGGATGCCAAGGTGACAATGGGCTGCTTGCTTATTGTGTTCCTAGGTTTTCCCCTTGGAGAGGTTGGAACTTTAGGGAGAATCTGAGAGATAACAAGCTCCAATGCTAATGACTTTCAAATACCAATATGTATTAAATGATCATGTCAGTGATATAACATAACAATTAATGCTATGGTTAGTTACATCATTTTCTTGAACCACCATAAACTCTTAGGGTGCTCTAAATAAATAGTCTTACTTCATAAACATGATATTTCTGAGCTTCCAAATCTCTTTTCAAGCTTTCCTCGCGCTTTTTAGCTTCTGTTAAAGCAATCAAATGTTCAGATTGCTCCTTCTTCAACTTGTTTTTTCCTTCTATTGCACCAAGTTCCAGCTGTTTATAATTTTTTTTCCACTCATTGCGCTCCATCAAGAGGAGACCCATGTTATGCTGATAGTCATGCAGCTGCAGAATCAACATGAAAACAACAATTATGTTCCTCAAAATTCCCATATCATTGAAAACCAGCATGGTTAAAAGCAGAGGCATAGCTTTAAATAATGCAAATCTCTAGCTGCTCTAGCAAAATGAAATTATAATTAGGAAAATGAGTAAAACACATCGTTCAAAAGACTTCTTATAAAGAAAAACTCACATTTTCCATAGCACCAAATCAAATCTACATGTTCCACTAAAACATAATAGAAAGGTCTGAAAATAAATCAATTGATAACAATTCACCTACTGTGCCTTTTGCATGGAAACTAAAGCTTGTAAGCACATATTCCAGTCTGGTTATATCAACATCAATTGCTGCCCTTTTATAGACACATAAAATGTTGTTATACATGAATTTGCGAAATCAGGATTTATGTATTGGAAAGCTTCACTCTACAGTTTGTCTCGACTATTTTGAGATTGTAATTTATAACTGACTTCCTACATTGTGTTTTTTTTCTTATTAATTTTTTCTTTAGCTTTTCTACTTTTGAGAAATGACATTTTCACTCCCTTATTGTCTATTTTGGCATGTACATTCCAGCCCCATTGACCTATTTTGATCATTACTGAACATTAATAATTTCATCTCATTTCTTTTCTAGAACTGAGGAAAAAAACAGCTTTTAAATGTGAAGCCCTCATTTACTTTAACTTGTACATCACTTAATGCAGGAGCATCTCTGGGAAAGAAAGCTACACTGCACGTATTTGAATTTGTAGATTTGGTATTTCTGTGTGATTCTAAACATGAGGGGACATAAGATGACTGTTGCAGTATTTGATGTGACTGTGACCCTAAAGCATTCATATATAAATCGAGAGAACTTAATGAGATATTTTTGCTTAAAATTGTGATAATTTGTGATGTGATAAGTATTATAATCCTTTGAATATGAAATGCCAAATTTGAACAAATGAATAGTTGGAAGGCTACAAACCAAATATCACAAGATTATATATGAGATTTGTAAATGAGCAAAGGACATTTGGGCTCTCATAGATTGCCCATCTATAGTTGGATATCTGTAGAATCCAGAGACCATGACGTTTCTATGAATATAAGAAAATCGAGAGTGGATGCATTGCCATTGAATAAAGGCAGTGGAATTACAGTTCAATGAGCTCTGTGTAAATTTCTTTTGCCATGTTGACTTCTGTTCAAGGCATTGTTTTCCTATTTGATAACTTTCATTGTGTAAATTTTATTGCAACCCCATGCTGCATCAAGTGGTATCAGAGCAAGCTTACAGCTTTGGAAGAGGAAGAAAACAATATATGAGATTGTTGGGCATGAAGAAAGTAATATTTTGATTTTTGGGAATGATTTATCCAGAGTAATATTTTGATTTTTGGGAATGATTTATCCAGCTGTGAACAGGCTTGATGATGAGGTTATGCTACTATTCAAAAATTGCTAGTACCAAGTGCATTAGTCTATGAATGGTAATTGGAGTGAGAATAAGCAAGAGATTAGGAATAAGTATGCCACCTGTTAGCCTGTCTGTCAGCAGGGTTACATGCAAAAATTTTGCAGCATTTATCACCACCATTGTAAGCCCAAGAACACAAGTTAAAGCATTGTAAAAATCATGTGAGGTTTTGTATTGGGCATCCTAGGCCTGTGTCTTGTGCTTGAGTCTATATTTTTTTGTCTTGGTCAGACCATGGCTGGTCCTTTGTAGTTCATTTCTAGTGCCTCTCATCCTATTTAGGATTGGAAAACCTTAGATGATCTTACTTGAGAACCCATGGTTTTATGGGATCTTGATTTTTGTTAATTTGGCAGCTCAGGGACAAATTCCCTCCTTTGGACAGCCTTCCTCATTCAGAGAAGACCCTCTTTGCCCTTGGAGGAATTAAATTTGGTCAAGGAAAAATATATTTTTAATGTGAAAATCCACATGTGCACAAAAGTACAGGTTGGCTTTAAACAAATTGGGTCTCCAATGAAGCATATAAATACAAGTCAACGCTCCCTCATTTGGACACATCTCACACATCTTCTTCTCTTGGTGGTTCGTACAAGTCTGAAAATTGCAGGTCTTATTCACACGTGTGAGTAGGAGAGAGAGACAATTTCAAGAGGGCTGAAATCTTCCTTTGACTAGATTTGACCAGCATTGACTTTTTGGGTGTTTGGGCACACTTTGACTTGGTTTGACTTCAGTTTTTTATCCTATCTTGGAGGCCACATTCTTTGGCATGGACATCAAGGCTTTCTGGGCACTTTGACTGCAGTTGACTGCAGACTTGACCGCAGATTTGACCATGGATTTTCTCTCTCTGTTGACTAGGTTTGACTGAGTTGTTGGGGACTGTTTTTACTTCATTTTGACCAACATTTAAAGCCGCATTCTTGGGCAGTTGACCAAGCTCTTTTGGATTAGCTTGACCATTGACTTTTGGACTAGTTAGGGCATCTTTGACTGCTATTGACTTTGACCAGAAATTCAGATTTGACAGTTTGACCAGATTTGACTTTTGGGCTCATCCTTGGATTTTGGATATCGATTTGTTGAAAAGTCAAATTTGTTGACCTTTGACACTTGGTAGATCATTGTAATCTCTCGGCAGAACATTTTATGACAATCTAATAAGAAGAAGAATTTTAAAAGGGTTTTCCGCCTTGTGGGGTTTTTCCCTGGTCTTTTACCAAAGTGAGTGTCCCTTGTTATTGCTCTTGATTGTCTTCTTCTATCATTGCATATAATGTTCTATCTACAATTTCTATTTGTCACTGGAAAAATTAAATTGATTTAAAGAATTGGGCTAACGTGA
The DNA here is from genome assembly GCA_031772625.1 of Pinus tabuliformis. Lineage (NCBI taxonomy): Eukaryota > Viridiplantae > Streptophyta > Pinopsida > Pinales > Pinaceae > Pinus > Pinus tabuliformis. The sequence goes on from CM062804.1 coordinate 244,230,231, forward strand.
TTGTAACAACATAGAACAGTGGAAAATTAATATGGTATCAGAGTTGAGGTGAAGACAAGCCCAAGGAGACAAGAGACAAGAGACAAGAGAAATCATCTTTGGAAGAAGCTAATGTTGATTTGGGGCAGCATCGGATGTGCTCTGGGCCTCAAATTTTGCAGAGAGGCTTGGGCACATGTATTCCAAAGAACCTAGAAAGTGTTTTGGGAAATTCCACCCAGAAACAATTTTATTAAAATAATTAATATTTTTTAATGGGACTCTAAATCTAAACTTAGGAAATTAAAAATATTAATGGGTATTAAATTATTAATCTAACTGTGGGTGTAACTTCTAGAAGAAGACGAGGATCAATCTAAAATGATTTTAGCCATTGATTAGCTTTTAATCTGGGTCGTTGAATGTCAACGAGAAGATTATTTAAGGGAGCTTGAGGGTCATTTGGAAAACACACTGAGAGATCAAGAGATCGATTTTCTGAAGTGAGAAGCTCTTAGGAGGAAATTTTGATCAAGGAGACTTCTTGCAGTTGAGGGGCAGGAATAGCAATCCGGATAGAGAGAGAGATTTTCAGTCGGAGAATCATCCGCAGAGAGAGGCAAAGAGTGATCCAGTAGCTCTCACGCAAAGGCTCGCGCAGGGCCACGCAAAGGAAGCGCAGAGGGTAAGAGAGAGTCCAAAATTTTGTAGCAGAGTCAGTTTCAGAAGCTAGGAGCTGGGGTGTGAGACCAGGAGGCTAAGAGCAGTGACTCGAGGCAGCGAATCGATCAGTTGGCTGGGTGACGCAGTGCCTAGAGGGGTCGACGCATGGACTACGTGAGGATTGCGCAGAGGCAGTGCAGGGCCTACCAAAGGCACTTCATCTAGTGTCTGGATCAGTGAGGATTTTTCTCATTGATTGTGTGAGGTAATCTCACAAATATTTATTCCAGAATTTCTCTTTCTGTAACTGAATAACCCGAGAGTTATTCAGAGATGTATTCAGAATTTGCTACTGCTTAATAATAATAAACCCTCAGATTTGCTGCACTGGTTTTCTCGCATTGGGTTTTTGCAGGGACATTTGTCCAAAAATAACGGTGTCATTTGTGTTGTATTTTCTTTCTTGCTCAGTCTCTTGTTTCTGCATAATATTTAATTAAGTGAAGGTTGTTGTGCATATGTTTCGATATTTGTCGTAGGAAACTGCAAATAATTTGGTTGCTTAATTTAACAAACAGAAGAAACATTATTAGTTGTTGCAGTAGGGATTTCGGTTGAGGAATTTTAACATGGTATTAGAGCTGCAGGTGGAACAAGAAGAGCAATGCTAGAGAACCCAGCGCTAAGCAGAAGAGGGAAATCAAAAAACTGCAAGAGGCAGCAGTTCAAAACCCCTGAGGGTTTGCGCAATTCTAGCCGGAGGGCTGAAATTTCGAGGCAGTCTCTCTCCGAGTGAGTCAACAAAGAGAAGGACTCCCAGTTCAAATTTTTTGTCGGGGCAGAGGGAGCAGTGTTGAAGTCTAAGCATGAGGAGAAGCTAGTGGGACGCGGATGTTTTCTTTAGGTAGTTTGCTGGGCAAAAAATCACCAGAAGAAAGAGGAGAAGCATAGGTGAGGGAATTTCTTCCTTAGAGAATTCCTATCCAAGAAATTTGAATTCTCTAGAGCTGAGCAACAACAAGGGGCAACAGTTTTACTAGCTCCAACAAGGCATGCATAGGCTAGCCTAGTAGCAACACAGAGGAGAGAGGAGGTTTTCGACATTTGTGGCAGAAATGTCAACCAGTGGTTTGAGGGATCAGGACAGGTTGGATGGGGCATCCAACTATGTCATCTGGAAGGCAAGAATGTCGTTCCTTCTAGATGAGCATGCCCTCAAGACATATGTCGACAACGTGGTGGTTGTGCCTGCAGATGTAGATCCGTTGAAGAAGTACTAGGTTGAGATGGCGAAGGCAGAAAGAATGATCCTTGACGGGGTAAAGGATCATGTGGTTTGTCACATCGCTAGGAGAGGGAATGCTAAGAAGATGTGGGACGCTTTGTCTACGTTATATCAAGGATCTTCTGAGCAACGGAAGATGTACTTGGAGCAAGAGCTGATATCTACTCAGATGCAGAAGGGGGAGTGTGTGGATCCATTCCTCACAAAGCTTAAGGAGACTTGTGATGAATTGTCTACTTCAGGGCATACACCTCAAGATTCAGAGTTGGTTAGATTGGCCCTCATTCTGTCTCAGATGAGTGGCAAGTCTTTGTCTAGAGTATCCTGGGTAGAGCAACATTGCAAAATTAGGATGAGATGTGAGCAACTCTAAAGCAAGAGGAGCTTAGGAGAGACTTAGTCAAGGTCAAACTTGACAGAAGCAGCAGCAGTGGATCAAAGCCCAGGGAGGAGGAGGATAATGCATCCCTTGCATCCAAGGGGCAACAGGAGCAATGGAGACGTAAGAAGGACATCTCAAAGATCAAGTGTTTCAGGTGTGGTGACATGGGTCACTACACTACATAGTGTCCTCTCAGGAAGAAGGACAAGGATGATAAACACGATCTGAAGGTTGCGCCCGTGAAGATCGAGGAGGGAGGTGGATTGATTTAGAACTGTAGTTCGAAAAAGATACAAATGGGCAAGATCCTTGAGGAGTCCACCTCTTGGATCAATACCTTTCTACGAGAGCCGAGTTTTGTGGTAGCAGGATGGACTAGTGTCGGATGGTGCTGAGGAGTGTTAGAGAGACAGTTGCAGTGGCTACGAGCACCAGAGATTGAATAGCACAAAGCAGAGGTCAACAACAGCGCAGTAGATTCAGAGGGTTAACGCAGAGACTAGTAGTAGTCAGGCTTTAGCATTCACGTGGTATCATACTGAACAAAGTTAGTTCAGTAATTTTGGATGTTTTTACGTTGCTGAGAGAGTAGCAACAACTGTTTGCAGTGCAGTAGCAGTTGGCAGTGGCAGTGCTAGCAGCAGCACAAATGCAACACTTGAGAGGGAGTTGTAGTACAGATGCAGCGTTGACAGTGGTAGTGTCAGCAGCAGTACAATTGTAGCAGCAGCGCAATAGTTGATGGACAGCATGTCAGACATCAACAGCGCAGAGGATGATGCTTTAGAGTAAGAGCAGTATGCAGCAGCGTATATTGCTAGAGCACATTTCTCGCTAAGAGGGAGTGTTGATTTGGGGTAGCATTGGATGTGATCTAGGCCTCAAATTTGCAGGGAGGCTTAGGCGCATGTATTCCAAAGAACCCAGAAAGCGTTTTGAGAAATTCCACCCATAAACAATTTTATTAAAATAATTAATATTTTTTAATGGGACCCTAAGTCTAAACTTAGGAAATTAAAAATATTAATGGGTATTAATCTAATTGTGGGTATAACTTCTAGAATAAGACGAGGATCAAGCTAAAATGATACTAGCCATTGATTAGCTTTTAATCTGGGCCGTTGAATATCAACGAGAAGAATATTTAAGGGAGCTTAAGGGTCATTTGGAAAACACATCAAGAGATTAAGAGATCGAATTTCTGAAGTGAGAAGTTCTCAGGAGGAAATTCTGATCGAGGAGATTTCTTGCAGTTGAGGGGCAGGGATAGCATCTAGAGAGAGAGAGAGATTTTCTCAGACGGAGAATCATCAACAGAGAGAGGCAGAGTGTGATCTAGCATCTCTCGCAGTGCAGAGGGTGATAGAGAGTCCGAAATTTTGCAGCAAAGTCAGTTTCAGAAGCCGGGAGTCGGGAGACCAGGAGGCTAAGAGCAATGACTCTGGGCAGCAAATCGATTAGTTGACTAGGTGACGCAATGCCTAGAAGGGTTGACACAGGGACTGTGTAGAGGCAGCGCAGGGCCTACCAGAGGCACTTCATCCAGTGTCCAGATCAGCGGGGATTTTTCTCAGTGATTGTGTGAGGTAATATCACAAATCTTTTTGCCAATATTTCTCTCTGTAACTAAATAACCCAAGAGGTATTCAAAGATGTATTTAGAATTTGCTACTGCTTAATAATAATAAACCCTCAAATCTGTTGCAGCAGATTTCCCGCATTGGGTTTTTCCGAGGACATTTGTCCAAAAATAACAGTGTCATTTGTGTTGTATTTTCTTTCTTGCTCAGTCTCTTGTTTCCACATAATATTTAATTAAGTGAAGCCTACAGTGTATATGTTTCAATATTTGCCGTAGGAAACTGCAAATAATTTGGTTGATTAATTTAACAAATAGAAGAAACATTATCAGTTGCTGCAGTACGGATTCTGGTTGAGCCCTCTACATATTTTGCTCAAGACAAGAAGAGAAAAGGAAAAGGAAGACCATCTAGTTCAAAAAGGCCTCCCCCTCAATCAAAGGAATTCAATAGAGGAGGAAGAAGAATTGAATGCTTGAACTAACACAAGCATGGTCACTATGCCCGAGAATGTCTGGAAAAGAGAGATGCTCCACGATCCAACTACAATAACAATTGTGGCTTCAACAACAACAGGTTCAAAAATAGAAGAAGAGGATATGATAGAAGAAGAATAGATGCTCTGAATGATTTTGAAGAAGGCCATCATACTCAAAAACTTCAAGGAAATCTATGTATGAAAATAATGCAGTTTCTTCTCAATCTAAATATATTCTTATTTATGCTCTTTTAAGTTCTTCCCCTACGGATTCGTATGATGGTTGGTAGATAGTGGGGCTTCTAGATATTTCTCGGGATACAGGGAAGTCCTCACAAACTTGGTTGAAAGCGAGATAAATCTAAAAATAATCCTTGGGGACTGTTACCGCTCGAACTAGAAGGGGTCTTAGGAGGGGTTCTTATATAGAAACTACTATGTCAAGTGGCAACAATGGAGCAATAGCCCACTATCACCTCAGCTAAAACTCCCTACTTTTTACAAACCTTCAGCGATGGGAGGAGTCCCGGTATTAGGGAAATCACTAGGAGAAATATATCAATGGTGTGAAGGTAGTGATTCCAAGAGCCTATTCAAAGGAGAGACTCTAATGATAGGGATTGCTTGCTTTAGAAGCAAGATGAATGGCTCTCCAAGAAGGGCTAGAAGGAGACCTAGACCTAGGGTTGAGGAGTATTTCTTGATGTGAAGTGCCCTAGACCAAGGAATCCTAGAAGAATAGGTTTCCAAGCAATCTTTATGAAATTGGAGTGCCAAGGTTGCGAGACCACAAAGAAGCCCTAGTGGACCAAAACAAAGTCAAGGGTTTGGGATGAAACTTCAAAAAAAGTGGCTTAACCAAGTGAGGGAGGAGAAAAAGGATCAAGAGATTGGATTTGACTTGGGACTTTAAGGCAATGATCCTTGATAAAGCCACTAACAAAAGGAAACCTAGGGAGAATGGTTTCCAAGCTAGGGCTTGGAAAAACTTGAGCTCCACCACTGGAATAGCTTCAAAAATGGAGGACCTCTTCAAAATTCCCAAAGTTTAGATGGATACAATCTATTTTGTGTGATGCCGTAGGAAGCCTACTAGGGTTAGGGCTTGGAAAAGAGAAAAGGAGGTGAGAACAATATTCGTTTTGGTGATCATTTAGGACTAGACCAGTGCCTAGCCTATTGGGAGAATGGAGTCAATGAGATTCAATGTTTAGAGGTTCTCATACCCAGTCAAGGAGTTCCCCAGCAACTTCGCATGGCCTTAAGGGCAACATTTAGGTTACTAGGAAAATTTATACTTCTTTGATGTTGTGATTGATGACTTATCAAGGAAAATATGAACAATCATATACCCCTAGGACAATCATTCACTATACATTGCATGAAACATATGAAAAACACTCACAAAGACAAGATTCAATAAATTTGCATTTCATTAAGGTAGTTACTCTAGCTTCATGAGCGAAAATTTTCCTACATTACATATGTGACATGAATATGAAATAGATCATAAAAGAGACACAAGTATAGTGAAATCTCCAATCATAAATAGAGACAAAAATCAAAGTTCCAAGATAAAAGACAAGCCATTCCAAACATCGAAATGCATCAAGATTCCAATTCGTCCATCAATAGGTCTAGCGAAATTCTCAACAAGAGATAAAGATCCAAATCCAAGTGATGGTCAAATCAAATGATCATCACATCAATATATATCCTCCCTAAGGTGTTCGATTTAAATAATAAGGACTAATAATGCCCCAACTAATAAAATAATGTGCAAAAATAACATTACTTAGTGACAAGCCCACCAAGATAGCTCCATAATACAAAAATAAGCCTCCCAAGGGGGAACAATAATAGATGACAATAGGTTGAAGGACCATTAAAGAGGCCTAGTGGAGTCCAATATGTGCCAAGATGAATGAACGAGCTCCAAACATAGTGATAAAGGGGGTGGCCCTCGATATCCAAGCAAATGACATGTGGTGCCCCCAAGTGGTTGTGGGGGCACAAAACATCCTCATGGGTCTCCAAATGGATCGAACAAGCTTGTATCACATATGTAAAGGCTGAAAGAATGATGCAAGCCCTCCCACTCTCTCCCACAGTGAGACACATCCTCATCTAAGCCCTCGATCATCTGCCAAGTGTATGGTGCAAGAGTGTAGCCGACTGAGCAAGGTGGTCCAAGTGCATCATCATCATCAAATAGGTGGAACACGAGCAAGCAATGAGTGGAACCGAAGGATCCCATGAACTAGAAATTTGTTCTCTGTTATGGTGGAGGCCCATGGCTCTCAACGCTCACCCTACAAATTCCAATATGACCCTCTAGAGTATGAAAATTCTATCACTGTAACATCTTATTTACTTTGCCTACTTGTTTCCAATAAGTTATTTATGAAATTCCTTCAATAAACATTAAAATAAATTATGTTGCAGATATCACACCATAATTCAAAAACAAACACATGCACAAGAATCAACACATTGACACTGTTATTTTGGAAAACAGTCCTCGGAAAAACCCAATGTGGGAAAACGGTGCAGCAAGGGAGGATTTTAATATTCAGCAATTATTTCGTACAACAGGGTGCCAAACTAGCTTACTCAACAGAGAGAAAAGTTCTCCAGCACTTCTCCCAGTCCCAACGTCAGCCTGGCTGACCTCTGCGTAGCTCCCAGACACTCTGCGTCAGCCCCTGCTTGTCTGCGTCAGCCCTGGGCCTCTCTGCATCACCCACATAGGCCCTCTAGTGACTGTGCAGTCTCCTGTTGCCTCTGCGTCTGCCTCCTGCCTCTGCGTTGGTCTTCTAGTGCTGATCCTGACTCTCTATTCCGTACTTGCTGCCTCCTGCTGCTCTCCAGACCACTAGTTCAAATTTCTCAGCTAACCCCGCTCCAGAAATCGAACTGACTGGTCTCCCTCAGTGTGTTCTCCAACTGACCCTCAAGCCTCTTCTTATACTTTCCCTGTTCGTCCTTCAATGACCGCAATTAAATCTCTAATCAACGACTAAGATTAGATTTGGCTTGATCCATGACTTTTGGAATCTTCTAACCCAATTTTATATTAATACCCATTAATATTTTATTTTTTCCTAAGTTTAGACTTAAGAACTCCATTAAAAATATTAATTATTTTAATATCTCCTAAACCGGTTAGAATCTGCCCAAACCATTTCTAGGTCTTGGAGATCTCATGTGCTTTAACCTCTCCACCAATTTTCATGGCTAGAGCACATCCGATGCTACCCCAAATCAACATGGAGGGCTTGGACACCCGTATAGGGAGACCAAACCCAAGATGAAGAACCACCTACAATCTTGTATAAGATCTAATGCATCCCCTCACCTTCCAGTGCAACCAAAAATTAGTGCAATTGAGTAAACGAGCTTACAAATCATGGATCCAAGTGGACACTACATAGTGGCATGCCCTTCCATAATGGGCTTTAAAATGTACAAGTGTCTCCAAGTTCAAGAAGAAGGTTAAACAAGGAACGTATTAGGTGGGTTCAACCTTTAAGGGGAGTGACATGTCCATGGTACATCCATCAAGATGCAGGTGGCATGTGATATAATGATGGAATGTAGTGGGGCATCAAGGGAAGGCTTTAAGCCACATGCCACATACAAGGGTAGCTAAAATAATGGAAGCCCACACTTGGATGTATGAATGTAAGAGGGAGAAATCGTGGTACATGAGTTACCTTAGCCTTCGTTTTTCCACCCTTCTTCACATGCCTTTTGCCTTTTATTGATTTTTCTTTTATAACTGCTCGGGGCTCCAGGGGATGAGAGCATGATGTGTAAGATATAGCAGTGGATGCCCCATTTAGGTGGGGCAGTTCAAACTTCATTGCCCACCAGGGGTCGGGAAAATCATGGTTTCCTTAATGATGCAAGGGGCCGATATGAGGGGTCCTAGGAACCAGGGTTATGGCCATAATGATGGAGGTAGAGCTCATGTTTGACTTTTGCCCACGTGCTAACTTTGTATTTCCCGACCATCTTTTGCATTTTGTGGTACATTTCTTGTTGAGAGTGGCCAAATTATGCTATTATTCTCTTTTTAGCTGCATAAACCTCTGGGGCATCGTTCCAGTCCCGATCCAAGGTGTGGGCAAGGGTATGGGGAAGCTAACTCCTTGTGGACCTAGATGGGAAATATGGTAAATGGGGTTATAATGAGTGGAGGAAAGTGATGTATATGGTGTCAGGGAGCGGGATCATGTTGATTTTTGTTAGCATCGGATGTTCCCTAAGTTTCAAATTTTGCAGGGAGGCTTGGGTACATGTATTCCAAAGAACCCAAAAAGCATTTTGGGAAATTACACTCGGAGACAATTTTATTAAAATAATTAATTATTTTTAATGGGTACCTAAGTCTAAACTTAGGAAATTAAAATAACTAATGGTTATTAATTTAATTGTGGGTATAACTTCTAGAAGAAGACGAGCATCAAGAAAAAATGATCTTATCCATTGATTAGCTTCTAATCTGGACCGTTGAATGTCAACAAGAATATTGTTTAACTAGGCTTGAGAGTCATTTGGAAGACACACAGAGAGTTGATCAGTCAGATCAAATTGCTGAAGCTAGAGGCAACACAATAATTTTGTAGCGATCAAGCAGAGAGGAGCAGAGAGAGTTTTGGCTAGAGGATCTTCTTTGGAGCCAAGAATACTCAGCAGAGAGGGAGAGAGACACACAGAGGAGGTAGCACAGTGTCCAAAGAGGGTGAAGCAGAGCCAGGAAGGGCCCACGCAGAGCAGCATAGAATCTTTCCACGCAGAGGTCCGAAATTTGCTAAGGAGATTGACGTTCTGAGCCAAGAGGGATGGAGTCAGCTCCTGAGAGAAAATCGACCCAGCAAGGAGGCGACACAATGCCTTAGAGGCTGACACAGGCCCACGCAGTGACTGCACAGGGGAAACATAGAAGTAGTTGGGGACTCATTGGTTCAGCTGCCAGATCAACCAGGACTTGCAATGTAGAGTGAGGTAATCTCACTAATTTCTTCTGTCGAGTGATATTCTGTGTACTGGATTGCGAGTAAGGCATCCAGAAGTTGTATTCAGAAATAATTTATGCTTAATAATAAAAACCCTCAGATCTACTACACCGGTTTTCCCACATTGGGTTTTTTCAGGTACGTTTGTCCAAAAAAATTGTGTCATTTGTGTTGTATCTCTCTATTGTTCAGTTTCTTGTTTCGGCATATTATTTTAAATGGTGTAGGCTGCAGTTTATGTATTTCAATGTTTGTCGTAGGAAACTGCAAATAACTTGTTCATGTGTAATATTCCTAATTAGCCATGGCTAGTTGGAATATTTGATTTTGTTCAATTTTTGCCTTCTATAGTTATTTGTAAATAAAAAGGTGAGGATAGGGGACATAACTCACTTTTAGAATAAAATTCACTTCCTAGTAGCACAACGTTGTGACTTAAAGGGGAGCCAAGGGGGCCAAAGGGGGACGCAGAAATGGAGCCCATGAAGACACATGGAGGGACTGCTCAAGAGCGAAGAAACACATGGCAAGAGAGGAATCACGCAGGAGGAGGTGAGCCTTGGGATCGGGAGAGGCAAAGGCTATAAAGGAGAGAGGAGCCCCCTCATTTTGATCATTCTGTTATGAGAATTTGTGATATTCATTTCAACTTAGAGCACGCTGGCTGTTTAGCTAGTCTGCAGCATTGTTTAGTGCATTGAGTGTCTCCGTTCGGAGATCTCACCCTTAGCCCCGAGGGACTTAGAGTGCCTGCTCGGGAAAGGTATTTCTATTAGCATTCCAGCAGTAGTTTCATCAGTATTCCAGCAGCAATTCCATCAGCGTTTTGGAGGGCTGCGCAGCACTGAGAGGGGGACGCAATTCTTTCTGGCAGGAGTTTGGGTTGAGGGTTTGCAGTAGGATTTGTGCTGAGAGATTGAGAAGGGGATCCGCCCTTGCACATTGGAGAGTTTTGGCATAGGTTTCAGGCAGATTTCTGGAGGGTTTTATTTAGTAGCAGCGTAGAGCATTGAGGTATTGCGCAGAACCCCAAGGGGGTGATTTTCGAGGGTCGGCCATTTCAGAAAAGCTTTCTGGGCTTTTCTAGGTTTCTTGAGTAGAGTCTGATTCCAGAGTTTCAGCCTTTTCTGAGGAGGGGAGCAGCTCCAAATCCTCATTTGATTTCTAGCAGCAACAGTAGCACAGTAGTTCTCCAGCAGCTGGGACGCAGTTCAAAGAGGGGCCATTCCTTTGCTATTCTGAGTGTATTTCTTCACTTGCCTTGTGCAAGTCAAGGTGCCATCTTCCTGATCACCTCCTGTACTCATTCTATTACTCAGTATAACAAAATGGCTTAGTATTCTCCCTGCATTTCTTGAGTATCTGCATATGGTTATAATGTTATATGTTGCACCATTGTTATTTGTATCTCTCTGAGCATTTTCGGCTATTATACCACTTGTGTGTTTCTCCTATACTCTTAGACAGAGTCTGGAAAGGGCCAGGTAGCCTCCGGATCTCGTCCTCTTTTCAGAGGCGACATATCTGGTAAATGCCCTCCCAGTCCATCTTTGGTTGGAGTTTGCTTGTGTTTGAGGAATATTCCTGGTAAGGGATATTACATCATGTAAATCTAACAAGTAGGAGAAATATCATTAGCTGTTCCAGTAGGGATTCCGGTTTAGGAATTTTCACATGGTATCGGAGCAGTGCAGGTGAGACAAGAAGAACAGTGCCAGAGAGCCCAACACTGAGCAGAGAAGGAGATCGAATAGATGCAGGAGGCAGAGATTCAAATCCCCAGAGGGATTGTTCAGTGTTGAAAGTTATAATTCTATCCGTTAGAAATTTAATCTGTATTCTTCTGGTTTATTTCTTCTACTTGTTAAATTCGAACAAGTTATTTAAAACATATAAATAACAAAATACACACAATACAGTCTCAACATCTACAGATCATCAGCTAAAAGAAAACAAACACACAAGTGACACAGTTATTTTTGGACAAATGTCCCCGGAAAAAACCAATGCAGCAAAACTGTTGCAACTATTCTGAGGGTTTATTATTATGCAGTATTTCTTTGAGTACAACTGGGTGCCAAACTAGCTCACCCAACAGAGAAAAATAACCAGCAGCAATACCTCTCTATTCGGAAACAGGTATTGAGAAAACCTATCCCATGAAACCCTCTCCAGCGACTCTGAAGCACTATGTTGGCCCTTTTGGCCTCTGCGGCTGCCCCAAACCCCTCTGCGTTAGCCCTATTAGCACTGTGTAGCCTCTGGGACCCTCTACATCACTCCAACTACTCTCTGCGTGGATGACGCAATCCCTCTGGCCTCTGTGCTATCTCTGTTGGGCTCTATGTGGTCTGCTCTGGCTGTTGCTTCTCGCTCTTTGCTTCTCCACTGGTCCCTTGGCACTATCTCTGCCTCTCTGTCCAGTACTCACTAGCCCTTGCTGTTGATCACTGATTTGACTTTGCTTAACAACCCGAATCTAGCAAAACGAGTGACTGATCACTTTGGTGTGTTCTACAACTGACCCTCAAGCCTCCTCTTATACTTTTCTCGTTGGTCCTTCAATGGCCAATATTAAATCTCTAATCAACGGCTAAGATTAGATTTGGCTTGATCCATGACTTTTGGAACCTTCTAACTCAGTTTTATATTAATACCCGTTAATATTTTATTTTCCCTAAGTTTAAACTTAGGAACTCCATTAAAATTTGCAATTATTTTAATATCTCCCAAACTAGGTACAATCTGTCCAAACCATTTTTGAGTCTTGGAGATCTCATGTGATTTAGCCCCTCCACCAATTTTCATGGCTAGAGCACATCCGATGCTACCCCAAATCAACACTCCCTCTTAGCGAGGACTGTGCTCTTGTAATACTCCTCACTGAGCATTAATCTGATTATTCAGCATCAGTACCTATGTCGATGCTAGGCCTCTCTGCCCAACATCCTCTGCACCACTGCATCCTGTACTATTGCCCATGGCTCTGCCACTACCACTATTGCATCCGTACGGCAGCTCCCTCTACATATGTGTTATTGCTGGTCCTTTCTCCCAACACTGCATCTGCACTGCATCCCCCTCTCATCATGTTGCATCGTGCTACTGTATACTGCTACTGCACTGCAACTCATTTACTGAGAAGTAAGTAACTGATCCTCCCAACTTCTGGCATCCTTGTTTGGCTAGAAACCCTCCCGATGTTGAAGCTCCCCCTGCCGCTAACAAGTGCTCCTTCTACCGACCTTTGTGTTGCTACAACAACTCCCTGCATCTTGCACCGTTGCACACCTCTTTGTGCCATCCTGCACTGATGCAGCACTCTCCGTGCCTCTCGCACTGTTGCAGCCTACTAGCCTCGCGCTTCCCGGGGACTCCTGCACTGTAGCACTCTCCGCCGCTTCATCCGCATCTATCTCTACCGACATCCACCAGTCTTGCTACTGTCTCTTTGGGGCTCCCGTAGCAAGGTATAATCCAAGAGGTTGGGTACCTTAAGGATCCTGCCCCTCATCGCCTGTAGTCCTCCTAACTACAACTCAATGTCTCCCCAACTCTTCTCTAGAGGTACGTGAGCAATCATGGCACAATCGTCATCCTCCTCGACCTCCTTCTCTGCCTTCGCTAGCACTGCATTAGAGTCAGACGCCTCTCCCTTGTTCTTCTTCCTCGCGCACTGGTCCGCATAATGACCCAATTCCCCACAGTGGAAGCACTTGACCTTGGAGAGGTCATTTTTCTTCCTCTTCTCCTGCTTTCCCACAAATGCCAAAGTTGCATCCTCTTCCTCTTCCTTCTTGATCTGGAATCCTTTGCTGCTACTTCCCGTCTTGCTCAACCGCCTAGTCTCCTCTTGGCGAAGAGTCGCACACAATTCTTCCCAATCTAGAAGATCCGCCCTGCCCAATAAGCTATGGACAAATGTTTCCCACTCCTCAGAGAATGCGTTAAGTGTGGTCCTAACCAACATCTCCTCATCCAGCGTGGCCCCTATGGAAGTGACTTGGTCCCGGATCTCCTTCAACCGAACGAGGAAGTGATCTATCTACTCCCCCTTCTGCATCTGGTATGACCGCAGCTGATTCTCAAGTAACATTTTCCTCTGCACAGAAGTATGCTGGTACAATTTCTTCAGGGCATCCCACATTTCCTTCGTCGTCTCCTTCTCGGCAATATGTTGGACCACATGATCCTTAACCCCATCAAGGATGATGCACTTCGCCCTGGCCATTGCCTCCTCAAACTTTTCATTTTCAATTGGGTCAACTAGCATCGCCATTGTTCTCAAGGCAAAGGCTTTGATGCGATGTCTATCTAGAATGGACAGGATCTTGGCCTTCCAAACCACAAAGTTGGACACCTCGTCCAGTGTGTCCTGATCCCTCAACACATTCACGACCATCTCTCTGCTCTTCTGTCGACTCCTCTGAGTCTCTCTACTTCCCTCTAGAAGTTCTCTCTTCGACTCCTGCTAAGTCTGTCTAATTCTCGCCTGGAAGTTCTCTGCTAGACTCCCTCTGAGTCCCGATTTCCCTCCTGGAAATCCTTCTTCCAACCGTCAAGTTGCACCTCTCTGATCTTCTGTGCACCTACAACGCTGACCCAGATTCCTTGGCTAGAAATCCGCCTCAGTAGAAACTCCCTCTACCTTAGTTTTTCCCTGTTAGGTACTGTTTTGACCATAGTACCACACTAGCGTCGCTCCCGCAAACTGCCCACAGCTTCCTATGCCCAACAACTGAAGGATTGAGCCTTAAGGCTCTGCGCAATCTCGACACTAGCAAAATAGCTCCCTCAACCAACTGCGTCAAACCTCCTGGTCTCTGCGTGGCTCTGCTTGAGCCTCTCTCTGGCCTCCTGTGATCTGCAACCACGCTCTGATACCATGTTGAAATTTCTACGTCTATATGTTAGAAATTTAATCTGTATTCTTCTGGTTTATTTCTTCAATTCAAACAAGTTATTTAAAACATATAAATAATGAAATAAACACAATACAGTCTATTGACCACTACCAGTCAACTGCCCATAGCAGTACACCCCCTTTTCTTCGCAAAAAGGGGTAGCGCTTGATTGACATGTCCGTGCCATCCTGCAGTCATCAGCAGCTTGATCGATTTATGTTGTAAACCCAGTCTGCATGTATGAAATGTAAATAATCTTAGCAGATATGAGTCGTGTATGTAAATTGCCTAGGTGGACCTAACTTTCTAGTGATAATCTACGTCCCGGAAGGTTTTTCGTCTCACCGATCTATGATCGGCAAAGTTTTCCTTCAGCCTGACCCCAAAGCCAGGATGGATTTTGTCATTAGAATTTTAGGAGAATCCTAGTGTGTTAATCTGCTAGATTATAGTGGTGTCGCAGAACTGGGTGGTTTATGAGGGTCTATGTTAAATGGGTTTTTCCCCTTAAGATGTAAAATTGTAAAAGTCATGATGTAAAGTGTCTTGAGGGTTGGAAAATGTTTTAAATTCCCTCATGAGTCCTAAGTCCTAGGTCCTAGGTGATTTTTCCAAAGGCTAAGTTCGAGGATCCATTTAAAAATAAATTAAAAATTAAAAAATTAAAAATAAATAAATAAATAACTGAAAAATAAAATAATAAATAATTAATTAATTAATTAAAAAATAAAAAAAATAATAATAATAATAAATAAAAAATTATAAAATAAAGCAAAAACCCTAAAAAAATAATAAAATAATAATATTTTGAGTAAATACATGCAAAATTTCATTTTTTAATGAATTAACAAATTCGACGGATGAGATTAAGAGATGTCTTGATCCTCATCGACAGTCGAGATCATTTCGACGTGGATCACTCGAACTAGCCGTTGGGATCATTTCCTTTATGTAGGGTGCTAGGGGTCATTTTCAGATCATTGGATCGGTGAGTATTGCGCTGAAGAAGCTCTCTTGTAAATTCTTTTCTGGTGCAAATAAAAGAAGACTTTGGGGTTCAAATCTTGCTGGTGTTACTCTTTGGAAGTGCTATGAGCTATTTTATTTTCTGCATATTTTAATTTTCAGCCATTAATAATAGCTTATTATAGAGTATTGTGAGCACACGTATCTTGTTAACTTGCTAGGGTTTGAATGGTATTAGGGTTTCTCGAGTAATGGCAAGTATCTCCATTGCCTTTTGATATCTAATATTATTTTCTCTCTTTACTGATGGTTGAAGTGAGCTGTGCAAGGAACCCTTATTGAAGAAGATTAGCGGGTGTTTGGGGAATTTCTCGGCTGAACCAGCCAACTCCCGCAAGGATTTTTCTTGCGGATCCCAGTTGGTTTTGATCCTGGGTCTATCATTCAGTTTATTTTTCTGAATTTGCATGAGAGATTTTCTGAAGTTATTCATAATAAATCTGAAACTTTCGATAATATTTCTGCTGTTATTGCTAAATCTGACTATTAAAAGAGTCAAACACTGTAATTCTGTTTAGATCATCTAGGGTTTAAATTTTGTGCACATATTATTAGGGTTTCTTAAGCGGTTGATCCAAAATTTTAAAATTTCTGGCTGCCAACAACATCGAAGTGTCAATTTTACAGTGGCTGCCATAATCCCTGTGCGCTGCAAAATTATTGTGGTTTTACATCGTTGCCGGGGGCTGCATTTGCCATCAAGGGAACCTGCAGACGCATTGATTACCTCCTCGAACACACAGCCAGCGTTTCTTCTGCCAATTATCTGTTAAATCACCTGCAACCGTATGTGAGTTTGCCGCTGCCAGATCTTCTTTCCAATGCAAAAAAGTCATCCAAAGCAAAAAAATCGTGGAAATTCTCAGAGGTACAGTAACAATTTCAGGGTTTTTCTTCTGTGGGCGTCAGGTAAGGACATTGACTTTATATGTTCAGTGGTTGAATTCTTTGATTACGCTTTTCCTTAGCATGTCGGAAATTTTTTTTGTTGAAACGTTATACATGAGTCTTATCTGCCTGCTTAAGAGTCTTGTCTTGGGTCCTTAACGTAACTGCAAAATCAAAGTTTTCATTTTTCTGCGCGTGTAGTGAGGGTGGCGTTTTTGTTTAATTCGCATCCTCGTTTTTTTTTTTAGTTCATGTCCAGCTCATCCGTGGCTCTTTTTCACTCAGTTTTTTTTTTATTTGCCACAGCCAAGAGATTACACTTGAAACCCTGCAACCATTTCATTGCTCTCGCCAGCAAACCGATACCTGCAAATCGTGCCCAAAGCCTCCACTGCCTCACGCCGTCGAAATCTCTGTCCACCGCATGATATCTCGCTGCTGTCCCTCGCTGTCAGTTATACCTCCATGGGCTTCTTCTTTACCACGCTGGTGCTATTTCTCGTTGCCACCGTCCAAAATCCTGCGTTCATGTGCCTTCCTTCCAATTCCGCAGCTGTCGTCGGAAACCTGCAAGGGCACGTTCGATTTCTTTTACGGACCAAGTTTATTGCATGCCTGAAATGTATGGGCATAATCGATATATGTTAGCATAGTTTAAGTGTCGCATTTTTTTATTTTTATTTTTTTTAGATTTCTAAATCTCCGCATATATTATTTCGTTTTCTTTTCAAATTTTGATTTGGGGCTAGATTTAGTTTTATTTTTTATTTTTTTGTATTTAGACTTAGTTTTATTTGTATGTTTCTTTTTATTAAAACTTTAGATTTAGAATAGACGTTAACATTAGATTTTAATTTAGGAATTAATTTTTTTTAGTTAAATAGTTTAAATTTTATTTATTAAGTTTTAGTTTTATTTTTTAAATCGTTTCAACTTTTTAGATTTTATTAATTAAAATCCATAAAAAAAAGTATATAATTTTAAAATCATAAAAAAAAAAACATAAAAAAGAAAGAGGAGGAAAAGAGTTTCTTTAAAAAAAAAAAATCATAAAAATATTGTGGGAGATTTTTGCCAGGTTCAGTTTTCCTCGGGAAATTATCACGTCATATTTTTCACGCTGAGATTCAAATTTATTGATGTGGAATGAACGTTTTAGACAAGTCTGCACATGAATGATCATCTTAAAGATTAGCTGCATATGATATCTGGTTAATGATTCATAATTGCGTGTTTGTTTAAAGCATTGATCTTTTTCGAAATTTTAAATTGCTGGAGTATCATTAAGCCGTTAAGAATTTTCCCGCATTTGATAAAAGTTAATTTTCGCTCAGGCTTTGATGATAGATGATTGCTCTTAATGAGTTCATATTTCTGCAGCATTTGATAATTAATCATTTAAACATTAACTCCACAAGGCACTGGTCTATTAATTCAGTAAAATCTATTTAGTGTTGGTTTCCTTTCGTGTCTCCCAAACCAACTGGTCGACAATTGGTCTTCGTCATTTCATAGGGTCTACCCCCCTTAGCCGCGGGAGACAGGCTTAAACGGAGAGATCGGGGATCAGAGTGACAGCCCCCGGTCTGAGCGTTGTCGTGTCAATCTGTGCGACAACATTTTTTGGCGCTGTTGCCGGGGACACTTTATTCTCAGTGTTTCAACGACTTTTCATCATTCATCGTTCATCTTTCTATCATTCGTTTGAGCCGGCAACGACAACATTTTTTGGCGCCGTTGCTGGGGAAAGAGTCTTTTCTGTCCTTGGTTTATTCAACATTCATCTTCCCATTTTTCATCATCTTTCATATTTCTCATCTCTCATTTGAGCTGGCAGATTCAACATTTTTTGGCATCATTTGGATCTTATCTTTCGTCATATCAACAACTTGTCTTTGATTTGTTTCTTGTTTGGGTGGCGACTCCATTTTCTTATTTTTCCCAGACAAGAAACCTCCCTCATATCTACTTGTTGGTTGATTTTTGGATCCTAGAATTAGATTCATTGCTCAAGTGGCGACTCCACTTCTTTCATCTCTTAAATTTCTTTAGCAGAAATCTCTTTCTATCATCCATTTGATCCCTTATTATTATTCATCATGGATTATTCATTTAAACCATGTCATTTTACTGATAATCTCCATGATTTTCCGAAAGAGGCCATTTCTAAATTATTTAAGTTCTCAGGTGGTGATTCGGTCGCTGTTATACAACATTTAAACAGGTTTACTTGTGTAATGATCATATATTGTAGACTTCCTCAATATAATCATGAAGATTTCAAAATGCGTCTATTTGTCCATTCTTCAAAGGGTGATGCTTTGAATTGGTTTAATAGTTTCCCTGAAGATTCCTTCATTTCTTTGCAAGACATTGTCAATGCTTTTAAAGATAGATATGGTGATCCAGATAGCTCGCCTTGTGCCCCTAAAATTGCGCAACAAAATGAAAGTAATCTTGTAAAAGGTCCAGCTGTCAAAAACAATCATTCATATCAGAATGTGCCATCCACTTGTACCATTGCAGATCATAGTAGTGTTGACAATGAAAAGGAAGATCATAAGCAAATTATACAAGATCTATTGCTACTGGTAAGAAATATGGAGATAAATCAAACTAATTACGCCAATGATGTGAGAACTTTATGCACTCACCTGGAAAAGCGTAATAGGGAGATGGAGATCATGCAAAATCAACATAGTAAGGAAATTGAAGCCATGAAGATTAATCATGACACAGAAATTAGTTTTATGCAAAGCAAGATGTCAGGCTTAGAGGAAAATATGACGACCATGAAAGCTGATCATGATAGGGAAATTAATTCTATGCAAAACAAGTTATTAAATATGGATGAAGAAATGAATATCATGACATTTGATCATAATAATCAGTTGGCTGCCATACAAGCAAATCATAAAGAAGAAATAAACTCCATGCAATATTGCTTGATGAATATAAAGGAAAAGAATGATAAAGTAATAAAAGATATGGAAGACGACCATGCCAGGCAAATCAGTGCTATAAAGGTTGAACACTCTAGTCAGATGGATGCCATTAAAATACAGGTTCAAAAGTTTCAACAATGGTCAAGGGATGAGAGAAACCAGGGGACATCAACAGATCAGGAGCCTTCTCATTTGTTGCAACAAGTTCCATCTTATTATGAGGAGGTCATTGGTTCGATTGAAAGATGGTTAATTGAAGGTGATCCAGATAGACTTAAAAATGATAAAGATCAAATGCAGGATAAAGAAAGACATGTCACATATATCTTACATACTTCATCTGATAGCTTTGAAACAGAAAATTCCATGTCATCAGTGATACAACCTGCCACAAAGAAAAAGCGCAAGAGAAAGAAAATGAGAAGAAGGTTTGATGCATCAGACGGACACGAGCAGCTTGATTTTCGGATAGAAAAAGTCCTACCATATGCAAAATTGGACATGGCACATCCGACAAGCAACCGACATGCCTGAAACCAGGCAAATGCTCAGTATACACTATATTGAACACATCTGATGCCATGGGGCATCCTTTGTATTGTATTTCTAACCCTACTCCTTCTCATTTCAGCATTTTCATTTCGGTTTTAGGATTAGATTTAATTTTCATGTTAATAAATGAAGAGCTTTTATCTTTCCTATGCTTAATGTATATGATGATTTTCGGATGGGCGCTACTTATTTTTATCTGTGTTGTATGGATGCACATCCTGGATTCTCACATTCCTACAGTGCAGCAACGTGTCCCCAAGTAGAGCCAGATGTTGACCACTACCGGTCAACTGCCCATAGCAGTACACCCCCTTTTCTTCGCAAAAGGGGTAGCGCTTGATTGACATGTCCGTGCCATCCTGCAGTCATCAGCAGCTTGATCGATTTATGTTGTAAACCCAGTCTGCATGTATGAAATGTAAATAATCTTAGCAGATATGAGTCGTGTATGTAAATTGCATAGGTGGACCTAACTTTCTAGTGATAATCTACGTCCCAGAAGGTTTTTCGTCTCACCGATCTATGATCGGCAGAGTTTTCCTTCAGCCTGACCCCAAAGCCGGGATGGATTTTGTCATTAGAATTTTAGGAGAATTCTAGTGTGTTAATCTGCTAGATTATAGTGGTGTCGCAGAACTGGGTGGTTTATGAGGGTCTATGTTAAATGGGTTTTTCCCCTTAAGATGTAAAATTGTAAAAGTCATAATGTAAAGTGTCTTGAGGGTTGGAAAATGTTTTAAATCCCCTCATGAGTCCTAAGTCCTAGGTCCTAGGTGATTTTTCCAAAGGCTAAGTTCGAGGATCCATTTAAAAATGAATTAAAAAATAAAAGATTAAAAATAAACAAATAAATAACTGAAAAATAAAATAATAAATAAATAATTAAAAAATAAAAAATAATAATAATAAAAAATAAAAAATTATAAAATAAAGCAAAAACCCTAAAAAAATAATAAAATAATAATATTTTGAGTAAATACATGCAAAATTTCATTTTGAAATGAATTAACAAATTCGACGGATGAGATTAAGAGATGTCTTGATCCTCATCGACAGTCGAGATCATTTCGACATGGATCACTCGAACTAGCCGTTGGGATCATTTCCTTTATGTAGGGTGCTAGGGGTCATTTTCAGATCATTGGATCGGTGAGTATTGTGCTGAAGAAGCTCTCTTGTAAATTCTTTTCTGGTGCAAATAAAAGAAGACTTTGGGGTTCAAATCTTGCTGGTGTTACTCTCTGGAAGTGCTATGAGCTATTTTATTTTCTGCATATTTTAATTTTCAGCCATTAATAATAGCTTATTATAGAGTATTGTGAGCACAGGTATCTTGTTAACTTGCTAGGGTTTGAATGGTATTAGGGTTTCTCGAGTAATGGCAAGTATCTCCATTGCCTTTTGATATCTAATATTATTTTCTCTCTCTTTACTGATGGTTGAAGTGAGCTGTGCAAGGAACCCTTATTGAAGAAGATTAGCGGGTGTTTGGGGAATTTCTCGGCTGAACCAGCCAACTCCCGCAAGGATTTTTCTTGCGGATCCCAGTTGGTTTTGATCCTGGGTCTATCATTCAGTTTATTTTTCTGAATTTGCATGAGAGATTTTCTGAAGTTATTCATAATAAATCTGAAACTTTCGATAATATTTCTGCTGTTATTGCTAAATCTGGCTATTAAAAGAGTCAAACACTGTAATTCTATTTAGATCATCTAGGGTTTAAATTTTGGTGCACATATTATTAGGGTTTCTTAAGCGGTTGATCCAAAATTTTAAAATTTCTGGCTGCCAACAACATCGAAGTGTCAATTTTACAGTGGCTGCCATAATCCCTGTGCGCTGCAAAATTATTGTGGTTTTACATCGTTGCCGGGGGCTGCATTTGCCATCAAGGGAACCTGCAGACGCATTGATTACCTCCTCGAACACACAGCCAGCGTTTCTTCTGCCAATTATCTGTTAAATCACCTGCAACCGTATGTGAGTTTGCCGCTGCCAGATCTTCTTTCCAATGCAAAAAAAAAGTCATCCAAAGCAAAAAAATCGTGGAAATTCTCAGAGGTACGGTAACGATTTCAGGGTTTTTCTTCTGTGGGCGTCAGGTAAGGACATTGACTTTATATGTTCAGTGGTTGAATTCTTTGATTACGCTTTTCCTTAGCATGTCGGAAATTTTTTTTGTTGAAACGTTATACATGAGTCTTATCTGCCTGCTTAAGAGTCTTGTCTTGGGTCCTTAACGTAACTGCAAAATCAAAGTTTTCAATTTTCTGCGTGTGTAGTGAGGGTGGCGTTTTTGTTTAATTCGCATCAGCTCACCCGTGGCTCTTTTCACTCAGTTTTTTTTTTATTTGCCGCAGCCAAGAGATTACACTTGAAACCCTGCAAACATTTCATTGCTCTCGCCAGCAAACCGATACCTGCAAATCGTGCCCAAAGCCTCCACTGCCTCACGCCGTCAAAATCTCTGTCCACCGCATGATATCTCGCTGCTGTCCCTCGCTGTCAGTTATACCTCAGTGGGCTTCTTCTTTACCACGCTGCTGCTATTTCTCGTTGCCACCGTCCAAACTCCTGCGTTCATGTGCCTTCCTTCCAATTCCGCAGCTGTCGTCGGAAACCTGCAAGGGCACGTTCGATTTCTTTTACGGACCAAGTTTATTGCATGCGTGAAATGTATAGGCATAATCGATATATGTTAGCATAGTTTAAGTGTCGCATTTTTTTATTTTTATTTTTTTTAGATTTCTAAATCTCCGCATATATTATTTCGTTTTCTTTTCAAATTTTGATTTGGGGCTAGATTTAGTTTCATTTTTTATTTTTTTTTATTTAGACTTAGTTTTATTTGTATGTTTCTTTTTATTAAAACTTTAGATTTAGAATAGACGTTAACATTAGATTTTAATTTAGGAATTAACTTTTTAGTTAAATAGTTTAAATTTTAATTATTAAGTTTTAGTTTTATTTTTTAAATCGTTTCAACTTTTTAGATTTTATTAATTAAAATCCATAAAAAAAAAGTATATAATTTTAAAATCATAAAAAAAAAAACATAAAATTAAAAAAAAAGAGGAAAAGAGTTTCTTTAAAAAAAAAAAATCATAAAAATATTGTGGGAGATTTTTGCCAGGTTCAGTTTTCCTCGAGAAATTATCACGTCATATTTTTCATGCTGAGATTCAAATTTATTGATGTGGAATGAATGTTTTAGACAAGTCTGCACATGAATGATCATCTTAAAGATTAGCTGCATATGATATCTGGTTAATGATTCATAATTGCGTGTTTGTTTAAAGCATTGATCTTTTTCGAAATTTTAAATTGCTGGAGTATCATTAAGCCGTTAAGCATTTTCCCGCATTTGATAAAAGTTAATTTTCGCTCAGGCTTTGATGATAGATGATTGCTCTTAATGAGTTCATATTTCTGCAGCATCTGATAATTAATCGTTTAAACATTAACTCCACAAGGCACTGGTCTATTAATTCAGTAAAATCTATTTAGTGTTGGTTTCCTTTCGTGTCTCCCAAACCAACTGGTCGACAGTTGGTCTTCGTCATTTCATAGGGTCTACCCCCCTTAGCCGCGGGAGACAGGCTTAAACGGAGAGATCGGGGATCAGAGTGACAGCCCCCGATCTGAGCGTTGTCGTGTCAATCTGTGCAACAACATTTTTTGGCGTCGTTGCCGGGGACACTTTATTCTCGGTGTTTCAACGACTTTTCATCATTCATCGTTCATCTTTCTATCATTCGTTTGAGCCGGCAACGCCAACATTTTTTGGCGCCGTTGCCGGGGAAAGAGTCTTTTCTGTCCTTGGTTTATTCGACATTCATCTTCCCATTTTTCATCATCTTTCATCTTTCTCATCTCTCATTTGAGCTGGCTGATTCAACATTTTTTGGCATCATTTGGATCTTATCTTTCGTCATATCAGCAACTTGTCTTCGATTTGTTTCTTGTTTGGGTGGCGACTCCATTTTCTTATTTTTCCCAAACAAGAAACCTCTCTCATATCTACTTGTTGGTTGATTTTTGGATCCTAGAATTAGATTCATTGTTCAAGTGGCGACTCCACTTCTTTCATCTCTTAATTTTCTTGAGCAGAAATCTCTTTTTATCATCCATTTGATCCCTTATTATTATTCATCATGGATTATTCATTTAAACCATGTCATTTTACTGATAATCTCCATGATTTTCCAAAAGAGGCCATTTCTAAATTATTTAAGTTCTCAGGTGGTGATTCGGTCGCTGTTAGACAACATTTAAACAGGTTTACTTGTGTAATGATCATATATTGTAGACTTCCTCAATATAATCATGAAGATTTCAAGATGCGTCTATTTGTCCATTCTTTAAAGGGTGATGCTTTGAACTGGTTTAATAGTTTTCCTGAAGATTCCTTCATTTCTTTGCAAAACATTGTCAATGCTTTTAAAGATAGATATGGTGATCCAGATAGTTCGCCTTGTGCCCCTAAAATTATGCAACAAAATGAAAGTAATCTTGTAAAAGGTCCAGCTGTCCAAGACAATCCTTCATATCAGAATGTGCCATCCACTTGTACCATTGCAGATCATAGTAGTGTTGACAATGAAAAGGAAGATCATAAGCAAATTATACAAGATCTATTGCTACTGGTAAGAAGTATGGAGATAAATCAAACTAATTACGCCAATGATG
The DNA here is from genome assembly GCA_031772625.1 of Pinus tabuliformis. Taxonomy (NCBI): domain Eukaryota; kingdom Viridiplantae; phylum Streptophyta; class Pinopsida; order Pinales; family Pinaceae; genus Pinus; species Pinus tabuliformis. Next base: position 244,254,623 of record CM062804.1, read on the forward strand.
TGAGAACTTTATGCACTCACCTGGAAAAGCGTAATAGGGAGATGGAGATCATGCAAAATCAACATAGTAAGGAAATTGAAGCCATGAAGATTAATCATGACACAGAAATTAGTTTTATGCAAAGCAAGATGTCAGGCTTAGAGGAAAATATGACGACCATGAAAGCTGATCATGATAGGGAAATTAATTCTATGCAAAACAAGTTATTAAATATGGATGAAGAAATGAATATCATGACATTTGATCATAATAATCAGTTGGCTGCCATACAAGCAAATCGTAAAGAAGAAATAAACTCCATGCAGTATTGCTTGATGAATATAAAGGAAAAGAACGATAAAGTAATAAAAGATATGGAAGACGACCATGCCAGGCAAATCAGTGCTATAAAGGTTGAACACTCTAGTCAGATGGATGCCATTAAAATACAAGTTCAAAAGTTTCAACAATGGTCAAGGGATGAGAGAAACCAAGGGACATCAACAGATCAGGAGCCTTCTCATTTGTTGCAACAAGTTCCATCTTATTATGAGGAGGTCATTGGTTCGATTGAAAGATGGTTAATTGAAGGTGATCCAGATAGACATAAAAATGATAAAGATCAGATGCAGGATAAAAAAAGACATGTCACGTATATCTTACATACTTCATTTGATAGCTTTGAAACAGAAAGTTCCATGTCATCAGTGATACAACCTGCCACAAAGAAAAAGCGCAAGAGAAAGAAAATGAGAAGAAAGTTTGATGCATCAGACGGACACGAGCAGCTTGATTTTCGGATAGAAAAAGGTCCTACCATATGCAAAATTGGACATGGCACATCCAACAAGCAGCCGACAGATTTGCCTGAAAGCAGGCAAATGCTTAGTATACACTATATTGAACACATCTGATGCCATGGGGCATCCTTTGTATTGTATTTCTAACCCTACTCCTTGTTATTTCAGCATTTTCATTTCGGTTTTAGGATTAGATTTACTTTTCATGTTAATAAATGAAGAGCTTTTATCTTTCCTGTGCTTAACGTATATGATGATTTTTGGATGGACGCTACTTATTTTTATCTGTGTTGTATGGATGCAGATTCTGGATTCTCACATTCCTACAGTGCAGCAACGTGTCCCCAAGTAGAGCCAGATGTTGACCACTACCGGTCAACTGCCCATAGCAGTACACCCCCTTTTCTTCGCAAAAAGGGGTAGCGCTTGATTGACATGTCCGTGCCATCCTGCAGTCATTAGCAGCTTGATCGATTTATGTTGTAAACCCAGTCTGCATGTATGAAATGTAAATAATCTTAGCAGATATGATTCGTGTATGTAAATTGCCTAGGTGGACCTAACTTTCTAGTGATAATCTACGTCCCAGAAGGTTTTTCGTCTCACCGATCTATGATCGGCAGAGTTTTCCTTCAGCCTGACCAAAAAGCCGAGATGGATTTTGTCATTAGAATTTTAGGAGAATCCTAGTGTGTTAATATGTTAGGTTATAGTGGTGTCGCAGAACTGGGTGGTTTATGAGGGTCTATGTTAAATGGGTTTTTCCCCTTAAGATGTAAAATTGTAAAAGTCATGATGTAAAGTGTCTGGAGGGTTGGAAAATGTTTTAAATCCCCTCATGAGTCCCAAGTCCTAGGTGATTTTTCCAAAGGCTAAGTTTGAGGATCCATTTAAAAATGAATTAAAAATTAAAAAATTAAAAATAAATAAATAAATAACTGAAAAATAAATTAATAAATTAATTAATTAAAAAATAAAAAATAAAAAAATAATAATAAAAAATAAAAAATTATAAAATAAAGCAAAAACCCTAAAAAAATAATAAAATAATAATATTTTGAGTAAATACATGCAAAATTTCATTTTTTAATGAATTAACAAATTCGACGAATGAGATTAAGAGATGTCTTGATCCTCATCGACGGTCAAGATCATTTCGACATGGATCACTCGAACTAGCCGTTGGGATCATTTCTTTAAGTAGGGTGCTAGGGGTCATTTTCAGATCATTGGATCGGTGAATATTGTGCTGAAGAAGCTCTCTTGTAAATTCTTTTCTGGTGCTAATAAAAGAAGACTTTGGGGTTCAAATCTCGCTGGTGTTACTCTCTGGAAGTGCTGTGAGCTATTTTATTTTCTGCATATTTTAATTTTCAGCCATTAATAATAGCTTATTATAGAGTATTGTGAGCACAGGTATCTTGTTCACTTGCTAGGGTTTGAATGGTATTAGGGTTTCTGGAGTAATGGCAGGTATCTCCATTGCTTTTTGAAATCTAATATTATTTTCTCTCTCTTTACTGATGGTTGAAGTGAGCTGTGCAAGGAACCCTTATTGAAGAAGATTAGCGGGTGTTTGGGGAAGTTCTCGGAAAACCAGCCAACTCCCGCAAGCATTTTTCTTGCTGAGCCCAGCTGGTTTTGATCCTGGGTCTATCATTCAGTTTATTTTTCTGAATTTGCATGAGAGATTTTCTGAAGTTATTCATAATAAATCTGAAACTTTCGATAATATTTCTGTTGTGGCTATTAAAAGAGTCAAACACTGTAATTCTGTTTAGATCATCTAGGGTTTAAATTTTGTGCACATATTATTAGGGTTTCTTAAGCGGTTGATCCAAAATTTTAAAATTTCTGGCTGCCAACAACATCGAAGTGTCAATTTTACAGTGGCTGCCATAATCCCTGCGCGCTGCAAAATTATTGTGGTTTTACATCGTTGCCGAGGGCTGCATTTGCCATCAAGGGAACCTGCAGACGCATTGATTACCTCCTCGAACACACAGCCAACATTTCTTCTGCCAATTATCTGTTAAATCACCTGCAACCGTTTGTGAGTTTGTCGATGCCAGATCTTCTTTCAAACGCAAAAAAGTCGTCCAAAGCAAAAAAATTGTGGAAATTCTCAGAGGTACGGTAACGATTTCAGGGTTTTTCTTCTGTGGGCGTCAGGTAAGGACATTGACTTTATATGTTCAGTGGTTGAATTCTTTGATTACGCTTTTCTTTAGCAGGTCGGAATTTTTTTTTGTTGAAACGTTATACATGAGTCTTATCTGCCTGCTTAAGAGTCTTGTCTTGGGTCCTTAACGTAACTGCAAAATCAAAGTTTTCATTTTTCTGTGTGTGTAGTGAGGGTGGCGTTTTTGTTTAATTCGCATCCTCGTTTTTTTTTTTAGTTCATGTCCAGCTCATCCGTGGCTCTTTTTCACTCAGTTTTTATTTTATTTGCCATAGCCAAGAGATTACACTTGAAACCCTGCAACCATTTCATTGCTCTCGCCAGCAAACCGATACCTGCAAATCGTGCCCAAAGCCTCCACTGCCTCACGCCGTCGAAATCTCTGTCCACCGCATGATATCTCGCTGCTGTCCCTCGCTGTCAGTTATACCTCCGTGGGCTTCTTCTTTACCACGCTGCTGCTATTTCTCGTTGCCACCGTCCAAACTCCTGCGTTCATGTGTCTTCCTTCCAAATCCGCAGCTGCCGTCGGAAACCTGCAAGGGCACGTTCGATTTCTTTTACAGACCAAGTTTATTGCATGCGTGAAATGTATGGGCATAATCGATATATGTTAGCATAGTTTAAGTGTCACATTTTTTTATTTTTATTTTTTTTAGATTTCTAAATCTCCGCATATATTATTTTGTTTTCTTTTCAAATTTTGATTTGGGGCTAGATTTAGTTTTTTTTTTTTTTTTTTTTTTTAGACTTAGTTTTATTTGTATGTTTCTTTTTATTAAAACTTTAGATTTAGAATAGACGTTAACATTAGATTTTAATTTAGGAATTAATTTTTTTTAGTTAAATAGTTTAAATTTTATTTATTAAGTTTTAGTTTTATTTTTTAAATCGTTTCAACTTTTTAGATTTTATTAATTAAAATCCATAAAAAAAAGTATATTATTTTAAAATCATAAAAAAAAAAACATAAAAAAAAATAATAAAAAAAAAGAGGAGGAAAAGAGTTTCTTTTAAAAAAAAAATCATAAAAATATTGTGGGAGATTTTTGCCAGGTTCAGTTTTCCTCGGGAAATTATCACGTCATATTTTTCACGCCGAGATTCAAATTTATTGATGTGGAATGAACGTTTTAGACAAGTCTGCACATGAATGATCATCTTAAAGATTAGCGGCATATGATATCTGGTTAATGATTCATAATTGCGTGTTTGTTTAAAGCATTGATCTTTTTCGAAATTTTAAATTGCTGGAGTATCATTAAGTCGTTAAGCATTTTCCCGCATTTGATAAAAGTTAATTTTCGCTCAGGCTTTGATGATAGATGATTGCTCTTAATGAGTTCATATTTCTGCAGCATCTGATAATTAATCGTTTAAACATTAACTCCACAAGGCACTGGTCTATTAATTTAGTAAAATCTATTTAGTGCTGGTTTCCTTTCGTGTCTCTCAAACCAACTGGTCGACAGTTGGTCTTCGTCATTTCATAGGGTCTACCCCCCTTAGCCGCGGGAGACAGGCTTAAACGGAGAGATCAGGGATCAGAGTGACAGCCCCGGTCTGAGCGTTGTCGTGTCAATCTGTGCGACAACACAGTCTCAACATCTACAGATCATCAGCTGAAAGAAAACAAACACACTAGTGACACCGTTATTTTTGGACAAATGTCCCCGAAAAAACCCAATGCAGGAAAACCGATGCAGCTATTCTGAGGGTTTATTATTATGTAGTATTTCCTTGAGTACAACTGGGTGCCAAATTGGCTCACCCGACAGAGAAAAATAACCGGCAGCAATACCTCTCTATTCGGAAACATGTATTCAGAAAACTTGTCCCACGAAACCCTCTCCAGCGACTCTGAAACACTGGGCTGGCCCTTCTGGCCTCTGCATCAGCCCCAAACCCCTCTGCGTCAGCCCTCTTAGGCACTGCGTAGCCTCTGGGACCCTCTGCATCACTCCAACTCTTCTCTGCATGGATGACACAGTCCCTCTGGCTTCTGTGTTGTCTCTGTTGAGCTTTGTGTGGCTTGCTCTGTCTACTGCTTCTCGCTCTTTGCTTCTGCGTTGGTCTCTTGGCACTGTCTCTGCCTCTCTATCCAGTACTCACTGCCCCTCGTTGCTTATCGCTGATTCGACTTTTCTTAGCAACACCCCTCTAGCAAAACGAATGACTGATCACTCTGGTGTGTTCTCCAACTGACCCTCAAGCCTCCTCTTATACTTTTCTCGCTGGTCAACGGCCGAGATTAAATCTCTAATCAATGGCTAAGATTAGATTTGGCTTGATCCATGACTTTTGGAGCCTTCTAACCCAGTTTTATATTAATACCCATTAATATTTTATTTTTCCTAAGTTTAGACTTAAGAACTCCATTAAAAATATTACTTATTTTAATATCTCCCAAACCGGGTACAATCTGTCCAAACCATTTTTGGGTCCTGGAGATCTCATGTGCTTTAGCCTCTGCACCAATTTTCATGGCTAGAGCATATCCGATGCTACCCCAAATCAACATTCAGTCCAAGCCAAGAGGGCTGAATTTTCGAGGAAAGTCTCTCTTTGAGTGAGTCAAGAGAGAGGAAGGGCTTCTAGATCGAAATCTTCTTGTGCCAGAGGAGCAACCCAAACCCTCAACGTGAGGAAGAGTTGGTGGGACGCAGTTTTTTTCAGAGGCAAATTGTTGGGTTGAAAGACATCAAAAGAGAGAGGAGAAGCACAGTGATGGAATTTTTCTTCAATAGACTTCCTGCCATGAATTTTGTTTTCTTATTAGTTGAGCAGCAAGAGTAAGACACAGAGAGGAGCAGTTCGATATTTTCGTGGCAGAGATGGCAACTAGTGTGCTGAGAGATCAAAACAGGTTGGATGGGGCATCCAACTATGTCATTTGGAAGGCAAGGATGCCATTCCTTCTAGATGAGCATTCTCTCAAGACCAATGTCGACAGCATGGTGGCTGAGCCTGCAAATGCAAATCCACTAAAGAAGTACCAAGAAGAAATGGCGAAGGCCAAGTGGATGATCCTTGATGGAGTAAAGGATCATGTGGTTTGTCATGTCACTAGCAAAGGGACTGCTAAAGGAGATGTGGGATGCCTTGGCAACGCTGTATCAAGGATCTTCCAAGCAGCAAAAGATGTACTTAGAGCAGAAACTGAGATCTGTGAAAATGCAGAAGGGGGAGCGCATAGATCCGTTCCTTACGAAGCTTCAAGAGACCCAGGATGAGTTAGCAGCTGTGGGGTCTACACCTCAAGGTTCCAAGATGGTGAGATTGGCCCTAAACTCAGTCTTAAAAGAGTGGCAATTCTTTGTCCAGAGCATCCTGGGTAGAGCAACTTTTCCAACTAGGATAGTATGTGGGCAACTCTCAAGTAGGAAGAACTAAGGAGAGATCTATTCAAGTGTAAGCTTGATAGAAGCAGCAGCAGTGGGTTGAAGCTCAAGGAGAAGGAAGAGAATGCATCCCTTGCATCCAAGGGGCAGCAAGAATAGCGAAGGTGGAAGAAGGACGTCTCGAAGATCAAATGCTTCAGGTGTGGTGAAATGGGTCACTACACAACACACTGTCCTCTCTGGAAGAAGGACAAAGATTAGAAGCACGATCCGAAGGCTACACCTGCAAAGATCGAGGAGAAGTTTTCCATGACAGTCGAGATACCTCTAGGAGGGAGGTGGGCTAATTTAGAGTTGTAGTTCGAAAGAGCTACAGATGGGCAGGATCCTTGAGGAGCACACCTCCTGGATCAATTCCTTGCTACAGGAGCCCATATCAGAAGTAGAAGGATGGACCAGTGTCAGTTGATGCAGAGGAGTGTTGGAGCAACAGATGTAGTGGCTAGAACGCCAAGTCTGAGCAACATAGTGCAAAGTTGTAGCAGTGCAGGGAGGCACAGTGCAATAGCAACAACAGCGTCGTGGCTTCAGAGGGATAGCGTGGAACTAGCAAAAGTCAGAGCTTCAACATCGAGATGCATCTATGTTGAACACTTGTTCCGATTTTGGGATGTTTTTCAATTGTAGTGCAGATGAAGTGTTAGCAGTGGCAGTGCTAACAGCACAGATGCATCACTTGAGAGGAAGATATAGAACGGATGCAGTGTTGACAGTGGCAGTGTCAGCAGCAGTACAGTTGCAGCAGTAGCGTAGTAGTTGGTGGACAACATGTCAGACATCAGCAGCGCAGAGGACGATGTTATGAACACGAGGTGATGCATCAGTGGGAGGGATTGCTAGAGCATATTCCTTGCTAAGAGGGAGTGTTGATTTATGGTAGCATCAGATGTGCTCTAAGTCTCAAATTTTGCAGGGAGGCTTGGGCACATGTATTCCAAAAAACCCAGAAAGCGTTTGGGAAATTACACCCAGAGACGGTTTTATTAAAATAATTAATTATTTTTAATGGGTCCCTAAGTCTAAACTTAGGAAATTAAAATAATTAATGGGTATTAATCTCACTGTAGGTGTAACTTTTAGAAGAAGATGAGGATCAAACATAAATGATCTTAGCCATTGATTAGCTTCTAAGTTGGGCCATTGAATGTCAATGAGAAGATTATGTAAGGAGGCTTGAGGGTCATTTGGAAGACACACAAAGAGTTGATCAGTCAGATCGAATCGCCGAAGCTAAAGGCAGCGCAGTAATTTCGTAGTGAACAAGTAGAGAGGGGCAGAGAGAGTTTTCGCTGGAGGATCTTCTTCGGAGCCAAGAATACTCAGCAAAGAGGTAGAGAGACACACAGAGGAGGCAGAGCAGTGCCCATAAGGGTGATGCAGAGCCAGGAAGGGCTCACGCATAGCAGCACAAAAGCCTTCCACGGAGAGGTCCAAAATTCACTGAGGAGGTTGACATCCAGAGCCAAGAGGGTTGGAGTGAGGGTTGGAGTCAACGCCTAAGAGAAAATCGATCCAACAAGGAGGTGATGTGGTGCCTTAGAGGCTAACGCAGGCCCACGTAGTGACTGCGCAGGGGCAGCGCAGATGTAGTCGAGGACTCGTTGGTTCAGCTGTCGGATCAACAGGGAATTGCAGTGTAAAGTGAGATAATCTCACTAATTTCTTTTGACGAGTGATATTCTCTGTACTAGATTGCCAACAAGGCATCCAAAGGTTGTATTTAGAAATAACTTCTGCTTAATAATAAAAACCCTCAAATCTGTTGCACCGGTTTTCCCACATTGGGTTTTTCCGAGGATGCTTGTCCAAAAACCACTGTGTCATTTGTGTTGTATCTCTCTATTGCTCAGTTTCTTATTTCAGCATATTATTTTAAATGATGTAAGCTGCAGTGTATGTATTTCACTGTTTTCCGTAGGAAACTGCAAATAACTTGTTCATGTAAATCTAACAGGTAGGATAAATATCATCAGTTGCTGCAGTAGGGATTCCAGTTTAGGAATTTTCACAGATCACACAACCAAAATCGAGGTTTCCCATGTAGTGTCATCCTTAAAGCTAGTAGTTAATAAAAAAGATCCCATGGGACTAGGATACAAAATTAACCATCAATTTGGATAACCATCAAGATTAACCATGTTGCTGGTGTCGGGATTGCGCAGAGCCTAGGAGCTCTCACCTTCAGGTTGCTGGGGTTTAGAAGGCTGCAGGGATATTGTAGAGTGGAGATTGTGAGGTACTGTAGTCAGAACAATACCTAACAGAGCAAGTCCAGAGGAGTTGCTACCGAGGGTTTCCAGTCGAGGAACCCGGATCAGTGGTGCGGTTGCACAAGACGATCAGAGTAGGGGGCATCTCGACAGCGGTAGAAGGATTTCCAGGAGGGAAATCGGGACTCAGAGGGAGTCCAAAAGAGAACTTCCAGGCGAGAAGTAGAGAGACTTGGCAAGAGTCGAACCGAGAACTTCCATACGAGAAGTAGAGAGACTCAACGGGAGTCGAATAGAGAACTTCCAGACAAGATGTAGATTCAGCAGGAGTCGAACAGAGAACTTCCAGACAGGAAGTAGACTCAGCAAGAGTCGAACAGAGAACTTCCAGGCAGGAAGTAGAGAGGCTCAACAGGAGTCGAACAGAGAACTTCCAGATGGGAAGTAGACTCAACAGGAGTCGAACAAAGAACTTCCAGACGGGAAGTAGACTCAGCAAGAGTCGAACAGAGAACTCCCAGACGGGAAGTAGAGAGACTCGAAGGAGTCAACAAGAAGAGTAGAGAGACGACCATGAATGGGTTGAGGGATCAGGATAGGTTGGATGAGGAATCCAACTTAGTCATCTGGAAGGCCAGGATCCTTTTTGTTTTGTGTGCCATGAGTGCTCACACACAACTTGAGTAGGAGTGTGGAGACATCGAGTTGTAGTCAGACGGACTACAGGCGATGAGGGGCAAGATCCTTGAGGTACCCAACCTCTTGGATTAGGCTTTGCTATGGGAGCCCTGAAGAGGAGTAGCAGGATTGGCTGATGTGGGTAGAGATGGATGTCGATGGAGTAGCAGAGAGAGCTACAGTGCAGGAGTCCCGAGATAGCACGAGGTTAACAGGCTGCAGCAGTGCGAGAGGCACAAGAGTGTTGCACCAGTGCAGGATGGCACAGAGAGGTGTGCAATGGTGCGAGATGCAGGGAGTTCTTGCATCAACGCAGAGGTCAGAAAGGGAGCACTTGTCAATGGTAGAGGGAGCTTCAGCATCAGTGGGTGTCTCTAGCCCAACAGGGAGGTAAGATTATGTTAAGTTATGGTATGTTCTATGCTTATAACAGTTTACTTCTTTTTCTTATTATATTCCACCGATTAGCAATCACATGTACATAAAGTAAAGTGTAGATAGAACATTAAATGATCGATAGAAAACAAGCCAAGACAAGAGACACAAGATGTGGCAGCTAGCCAGGGACAAACCCCACAATGTGTGGGGAAACCCTTCGATCAAATCTTCTTTTATCTTCAATAATTCAGCAGAGAGAAATAGTACAATAAATCTGATTCATATCAGCAGTAGCAAACCCTAGATCAGTAGCATCAACATTAGCGGCTTCATTATCAAACTAGGGCAGACCATATCTCACAAACCGACCGTCGGATTGACTTCATTCCACCACCAAAAGTTTCGGCTTCCAGAGGAGGTTCAGATGAACCTACAGCGCAGTTCAAATGAGGAGATTTTCTAGGCCACGCAAGTCAATCTTTACTTCTGCAGTTGCAGCTTCAGTTTCAGCAGTTTCCGGCTTCAAACTAGGGCAGTCGATATCTTGCAAACCGTTCGTCGGATTGACTTCATTCCACCACCAAAAGTTGCGGCTTTCAAAGGAGGTTCATATGAACCTACAGCGCAGTTCCAAAGAGGAGATCTTCTAGGCCACGCAAGTCAATCTTTACTTCTGCAGTTGCAGCGTCAAATTCAACAGTTTCCGGCTTCAAACTAGGGCAGTCGATATCTTGCAAACCGTTCGTCGGATTGACTTCATTCCACCACCAAAAGTTGCGGCTTTCAAAAGAGGTTCAAATGAACCTACAGCGCAGTTCCAAAGAGGAGATCTTCTAGGCCACGCAAGTCAATCTTTACTTCTGCAGTTGCAGCTTCAAATTCAACAGCTTCCGGCTTCACATGTGTGAGAGAGAGAGACCCATTTCAGCGCAGTAGAGAAGAGACTCATATCTGTGCAGTAGAGAGAGAGAGAGATGTGATGAGATGAGTGAGTCCAAATGAGGAAAAGTCCTCTTATATTTATACACAACGTTGGTGGGTGAATAGATGCGACTGTTGGGCTTCTGAGCCTACATCAGTTGTAGGTCGGCTTGATAATAATTCCATAATCAAAATAAATTCATATCTCCATGAATACTTATCGGAATCGGATGATCTTTATATCAATCCTACACCTCTCGACGAGAGGAATCTAATAAAAATATTATTAGCCATGAATAAGATGACCCACATGAAGTTTTGCCCTGGTTGCCAATTTTAACACTCCCTCTCAACCATGGAGAACTTCATCTGCAATCTGTCTATCGGTCATTACTATTCATCCATAAAATGCACTGCCTTGTACAGCCTGACCCTTGCCCTGCTTTGCTCTATTTTTCCTATTCTGCTTTGTCTTGTTCTGCCCTGCACTGATCTGTACTTTTTTTGTTCTGTTCTGCTCTGCTCTTGCATTGTTCTGTTCTACTCTGCTTTTGTCCGAATTATGAAGAAGAATAAATGATCGAGGATGTATCATACTGACTCAAAGTCAGTCTCAGAGTATGTACCACTGGTCCTAGACCAGTCTCAACCAACCCAAAGTCAGCGTCATAGTGAGTACAACTCCAATGGTCCCAGACCAATATCATCCTCCACTGACTCAAAGTCAGTCTCAGAGTATGTACCACTGATCCCAGACCAGTCTCAACCGACCCGAAGTCAGCGTCATAGTATGGTACGACTCCTACCACTGGTCCCAAACCAGTATCATTGATCCCAGATCAATGGAGGTCATCCTAGCGTAGGGAGTACGATAGTTACAACGATACGTCCATCGGTACTACTATGGTCCCTAACTTCATTTCCCTGCTCATTGATCAGATGAGAGGTACTTCCCATGAGTCCCAGACTGCATGGGTAGGATGCCTCGACAGGAGAACTAATCAATCCTGTCCTCACAGGAGAACACATCAATCCTGCTACAATCGCTGTGGAGAACACATCAATCCAGGCCTCACAAGAGAACACATCAATCCTGCTACAATTGCCATGGAGAACACATCAATCCAGGCTGCCATGGAGAACACATCAATCCAGGCCTCACAGGAGAACTAATCATCCTGCTACACAGGAGAGCGAATCATCCTGTTCCACAAGAGAGCGAATCATCTTGTCCCACAAGAGAGCGAATCATCTTGTCCCACAAGAGAGCGAATCATCTTGTTCCAGTGTGCACCACCAGGGGAGGGTGAGTCACCCTGTGGTCATATGTTGCTCCAGTAGGAACCGCAAGCCCTCAGAGCTCCTAGAGCTCAATGTATGCAACATGCAGGACCCTTGTACAAAGGTTTCTTGCCGACTCCAAGTCGTTGGGAAAATCATAGATTAGATCTTTCCTCGGGGCTTTGACAAGGTGTATCAACCTGTACATCATCTTAATGCGATGGAGCCTCCTTGCTCATCGACTTACCATATCCCAGATGATGTCTATCTACTGGAGCAATCGACGAATACGGGATTCCTCAATAATCGAATCCCACCCCTGGTTGTCGCATAGGATCACGGTGGTATCCAATGTAAATCCAAACAGCTCACTAAAGAGCTTTCGCAACCAGACTGCCTCACACGAGGTCATGCTAGCAGCAATATATTCTGCTTTGGCGGTGCTCAAAGCCACCGACTTTTGCTTCCTGCTCATCCAGGATATCGAAGCAGATCCCAAGGTGAAACAGCACCCGGAAGTGCTCTTACAGTCCACCATACAGCTTGCCCAATCAACATCAGTATAACCAAGTAGTCTCACATCTCCGACAGTGTATCTTAACCCATTGTGCCACGAAGATATCTCAGAAGATTCTTGGCATCAATTCAGTGAGGCTCAACCAAATATGAGCTCACAATGCTAACTGCAAAACATATGTTCGGACGGAGGTTCACCAAGAAGATCAACGCGAATGAGTTATTGAAACTCAGAGGCATTTCCCAAATCTAGTCCGACATCACTACCATATAACTTCTAAAAGTTAAGATCCTCAAGGTAGTCACAGGCTTGCAGTCCATCATACCGAATCTTTCCAATATATTTACCACATATTTTCCTTGAGATAGGAAAATTTCCCTTGGCTTCTGCCATACTTCAAGTCCTTGGTCCTTTATTTCAAATTCAGAAGCTAGCTCCCTCTTACATTTGTGAATGAGAGGGTCTGTACCTGTTAGAAAGAGGTCATCCACATACAACACCAGTATGAGAGGCTTGTCATCTTCAACCTTAAAGTAAAGGTTAGGATCGACTTCACTCCTAGTGAATCCCAGCTTCATCAAGTAGCTATTGACCTTCTCATACCATGCTCGGGGTGCTTGCTTCAGCCCATAGAGAGCCTTCTTCAACCTGCATACATGAGCTTTTCAATCATAAATCTCCAATCCTTCAGGTTGCTCCACATAGACCTCTTCTTTGATAGAACCATGCAAGAACGCAGTCTTGACATCCATCTGATGTAGGTTCCATCCTTGTGAAGCCACAAGGGCTATTATCGAGCGGATGGTCGTATATCTGGCAACAGGTGCAAATATCTCATCATAGACTATACCTTCCTTTTGGGAGAAACCTCGAGCAACAAAACGAGCCTTATACTTTTCCGTGCTTCCATCTGCTGCATGCTTTATCTTGTAAAGCCATTTTGAAGTAACAATTGTCTTGTCCTAGGGTCTGGGAACGACTTCCCAGACATCATTCTCCATAATAGACTCATATTCTATGGTCATAGCATCCTTCCATACTTAATGCTTGATGACATCTGAGAATGATGAAGGTTCATTTTGTATGATCGTGCTCATGATGGTCAGGTATCCCTGATACCTGTTAAGTTTCTTACTTTGACGGAAGGTTCCTCAGGGTGCAGCATGTCCTTCAACATCATCAAGTATCCCCCTAAGCCATGAAGGCCTCTTCCTAGAAGAGGAAGGCTCATGTGGATGCGAATCAATCAGATCCATGGGTTCTTCTACATCAGGCATTGATTCATCATCCTTTTCTTTCGGTTCGCTGGTGTTGGCTTCTTGAGAGCTCCTCAAAGTCGGAAGATTATTCACCTTGCGGTGAACTTTTCTTCAGGAGTCTTGGAACCCAATGCTTGATGAGGGCATCGATTTTGTACATATACGGTGGTGATTGTAGTTTCATCCCATAGAAACTTCAGAAGTCTTTGATCATGTAGCATGGCCCGGACAGCTTCCACAATCGTATGGTTCTTCCTTCCCACCACACCATTCTGCTCAGGAGTATGTGGTGTAGTAGTCTCCCTCTTAATGCCAACCTCAGGTATGCCTGAGTGAACCAATTGTAATATATCAGAGGTCTTGCTTTGGCTTGAGGGGAATGGTCCCCTTTTGAGCTTTCCTTTGGCACATCTTGGACATACACCTTCTTTCTCTACTCAGAATTCAAGCATCCCTGTCACCATTTGTCTTACACCAAGTATAGCTTTATAATGAAGGGGGGAAAACCTCTAATTCCAAAGTTCAGACTGAAGAGATGTGTCATAAGACATGACACCTAGCAGACTTCCATCGACCTGATATAATGAATCAACACTAAACCCAAGAGTAAAGGCATCTTTAACATTATTTTTCCATATACATACCTTGCCATCACTGAAGGTTACCTTGTAGCCTTTGTCTTCCGTTGCCGAGATGGACACTAGGTTCTTTTTGAGGTCAGGTGCATTTAATACATCCTGGAATTTCTAGCCTTCTTGAATGGTTGTCCTCTTCCTCGATCCCCAGCTCTCCTCTTACCTTTGCTGTTGAATTTGTCATTCCTTTGATTTGCCATCAAAGGGATTTTGATCATTGTCCCGGTGTGAGTCCTTTCTATCAGGGCACTCCCTTGCATAGTGACCTGCTTTATCGTAGATGTAACATCGTCCTTTTCTTCCACCCTTAGGTCTAGCCTTTCCTTTTGATTGAGAAGAAGAGGCAGCAGGAGGACCTTTAGGCATGGGCATTTCTTGCACTTCTTCCCTTGTTTCTTCTTGAATGCATCTAGCCATTAATTACTCGAAACCAGGAATTACATTATAGTTCAAAAGAGTAGTCCTGAACACATACCATTCAAATGGAAATCCTCCAAGAGTTGTGAGTGCCATTTCTCTGTCAGTAATAGTTTCCCCAATAGATAGGAGATTGTTCTTGATCTCGGTGATTCTTAAGAAGTATGCTTGCATAATTTCATCTTTACCCTTCTTGATTTCCCTGAGCTTATTTCTAAGAAACAAAGCTTGATTTGCATCATTAACTTTAAATAAACTCACCAGTCTATCGTAGATTTCCTTGGAGGTGTCCAGTTCAGAGATGTAGGCCACCAAGTGCTTGTCGATAGAGTCTCGGATGATCTTCTATTTTGACTTCTTCGATTTTCCATTTGTTCCATGCAACAGCGGATGCATTTGATGGAGGCTCAACAATATTGCCTCTTACATGATCCAACACTCCTTGATTCTCAAGGGTTAGATCGATAGACATCTTCCATCTGTGATAGTCAGCTTTCTCACGGAGCTTGTCTTCGGCAGGAAAGAGTGTTGAGGACCCCATAGTTCTTTTAGGATAGCCTTGCCAATCTTCTCTTTGATGATTGCTCTTGCTCTTGCTTGGGCTTTGTCTTCACCTCAGCTGCGATACCATGTTAAGTTATGGTATGTTCTATGCTTATAACAGTTTACTTCTTTTTCTTATTATATTCCACCGATTAGCAATCACATGTACATAAAGTAAAGTGCAGATAGAACATTAAACGATCGACAGAAAACAAGCCAAGACAAGAGACACAAGATGTGGCGGCTAGCCAGGGACAAACCCCACAATGTGTGGGGAAACCCTTTGATCAAATCTTCTTTTATCTTCAATAATTCAGCAGAGAGAAATAGTACAATAAATCTGATTCATATCAGCAGTAGCAAACCCTAGATCAGTAGCATCAACATTAGCGGCTTCATTATCAAACTAGGGCAGACCATATCTCACAAACCGACCGTCGGATTGACTTCATTCCACCACCAAAAGTTTCGGCTTCCAGAGGAAGTTCAGATGAACCTACAGCGCAGTTCAGATGAGGAGATCTTCTAGGCCACACAATTCAATCTTTACTTCTGCAGTTGCAGCTTCAGTTTCAACAGTTTCCAGCTTCAAACTAGGGCAGTCGATATCTTGCAAACCGTTCGTCGAATTGACTTCATTCCACCACCAAAAGTTGCGGCTTTCAAAGGAGGTTCAGATGAACCTACAACGCAGTTCCAAAGAGGAGATCTTCTAGGCCACGCAAGTCAATCTTTACTTTTGCAGTTGCAACGTCAAATTCAACAGTTTTTGGCTTCAAACTAAGGCAGTCGATATCTTGCAAACCGTTCGTCGAATTGACTTCATTCCACCACCAAAAGTTGCGGCTTTCAAAAGAGGTTCAGATGAACCTACAGCGCAATTCCAAAGAGGAGATCTTCTAGGCCACGCGAGTCAATCTTTACTTCTGCAGTTGCAGCTTCAAATTCAACAGCGTCCGGCTTCACATGTGTGAGAGAGAGAGACTCATTTCAGCGCAGTAGAGAAGAGACTCATATCTGCGCAGTAGAGAGAGAGAGATGTGATGAGATGAGTGAGTCCAAATGAGGAAAAGTCCTCTTATATTTATACACAACGTTGGTGGGTGAATAGATGCGACTGTTGGGCTTCTGAGCCTACATGAGTTGTAGGTCGGCTTGATAATAATTCCATAATCAAAATAAATTCATATCTCCATGAATACTTATCGGAATCGGATGATCTTTAATCAATCCTACACCTCTCGACGAGAGGAATCTAATAAAAATATTATTAGCCATGAATAAGATGACCCACATGAAGTTTTGCCCTGGTTGCCAATTTTAACAGATTAGGAGATCAGTTACTTACTTCTCAATGACTAAGTTGCAGTGCAGCAGTGGGCAGCACAATGCAACATGATGAGAGGAGGTGCAGTGCGGATGGAGTGCTGGGAAAAAGGACCAGCAACAGCACAAATGCAGAGGGAGCTGTCATACAAATGCAGTAGTGGCAGTGGCAGAACCATGGGCAGTAGTACAAGATGCAGCAGTGCAGAGGACGTTGGGCAGGAAGGCTTAGCATTAGCACAGGTACCGATGCCGAATGATCAGAGTAATACTCAGTAAGGAGTATTGCTAGAGCATAGTCCTCGCTAAGAGGGAGTGTTGATTTGGGGTAGCATCTAATGTGCTCTAGCCATGAAATTTGGTGGAGAGGGTGGGGCACATGAGATCTCCAATACCTAGAAAGGGTTTGGCAAGATTCTAAACAAATCAAGAGATATTAAAATAATTAATATTTTTAATGGAGTCCCTAAGTCTAAACTTAGGGAAAATAAAATATTAATGTGTATTAATATGAATCTATGTTAGAATGGTCCAAAAGACATGGATCAAGCCAGATCTAATCTTCGTCATTGATTAGGGACTTAATCTCGGCCGTTAAGATGTCAACAGGAAAAGTATAAGAGGAGGCTTGAGGGTCACTTGGAGGATACACTAGAGTGATCAATCATTATATTCTCTAGAGCGAGGTTTGCTAAGAGAGATAGAATCAGTGATTGGAGAGCAGCTGAGGGGCATTGAGTACAGAGAGACAGAGAGGCAGAGATAGTGTCAGGAGAGCAGCAGAGCAACCAGAGAGAGTGATGCAGGAGTAACCAATGCTCACGCAGGGCCACGCAGAGGCAATTAAGTGTTGCACAGAGCAGAAGAGAGGCCAGCGTAGCTAACGCAGAGGGTCAGAGAGATGACACAGGGCCTCCTAGGGCTGACGCAGGACCAGCGCTGGGCTAGGAGAGGCTGACCCAGTCCAAAATGGGCAGACGCTAGGGTTTATGGGGCAGATTGGTGCTGAGTAGCTACCGAAAGGATTATCAGGGGTTTCAGCCAGTAGATTTGTCAGAAACTAAGAGGTATTACTGCTAAGGAAATTCTTTGTTGGGTAGGCCAGTTTCGGCACCCAGATTGCACTCTGATATTGGTTAATAAGAAAACCCTCAAATAGCTGCACCGATTTTCCCACATTGGGTTTTTCCGGGGACATTAGTCCAAAACTAATGGTTTCAAATGGTGTGTTTGTTTCTGTTTCTTTTAGTTGTTGATCTGTAATATGTTGAGCATGCACTAGTGTTTATTTTCAATATTTACATTGTAAATAACTTGTTAAGGAAAATAACAAGTAGGTAGGAATAAATCATATAAAGTGCATGGAGGGTTTCTAACTTAGTAAAGTTCGAAACTTCAACACATACAATCATGACAGATGGGCGAGGGAGCATATGGCTAGCTCAAGTGGCAGAGATAGTGGCACATCGATCTATCTGGTGGCTGCAAGGGGTTGTTGGTTGTTGGCTGAGGACCATATAAGAGAAAAATTTCCTCCCATGGATACTACCCATAGATGGCGAGTAATATCTGGGTCCAACTGAGACATGATCTCTAGCAAAAGTGTAGAAACATACTCGAATGGGGAGGTCATGAGCACACCATCAATCTCTCAATACTGTAGACTTGTTACTTGCACGTATCAAAGAACAAGCACAAAGGGAAGCATGTTTTTCGTTGCGTCTTATTATCGCCCATGCTTATATTAGGCCATAAAAATCAACAAGAAATAAAATTTTATTATAAATTCAATTTAGTCTAAATGCAACTATTCTAACATAATAATATCATATGATGTTAGTTCTAATGCAAAAATCAATATGCAAGGCATCCTACCCTAACATGCATATTATCTCAAACAAATACTAAGTGTAATCATAGAGCCAGTGCAACGAACATATCATTATATCAATATAAACATGCATGTCTATATGATTACTCACACAATAGATCCAAACTCCAGTGTAGACAAAATCACATGGAAGATGATGTAGGTGGGAGGTTGGAAAATACGAAATCCATATGATGTAAAAGGGACTCCTAGATTAGGGAAAATAATTTGATCTAGAACTACAGAGCCTTTCTTCTAAGCATATGATTGAAGAATGAATGACCAAACTCAAGAACTCCCTATCATTATCATTGATCATAACATTATGCTTTGTGGTCACTACAAAGTCATGACAGGAAGGAAAAGAGGTTCGAGGAAATGGCAAGGCACACCAAACAGGTTGCTCAATATGATGGTCATATGGAGAAGGAGCAATGATTATGTGCCCACAACCCTGAGGGTATGATTGGGAAGAAGGGATGCATCTAATGAGTGGTTCTTCCTCAACATCATAGTCAGGAGGGGGAAAGGGTTCGCTAATATCGGTGATGGTATGGCAAGGGACAAAGCAAGGGTTCACAGATAATGCAACTATGTCTTCAGGATTTTGGAGCCAAGGGAAGGTACGGCTCTCTTTGAGGTCATCATTGTTATAATAAATGGGGCCATCCACTTTCCACCAACATTCTTCATGAATGGGAAAACAATGATCCTCCCTTTCATCAGTGTGAATGGGAAAACCATCCTCAACCTCATTTTCTTTGTTGGTATTATAGATAGGGTTGCTTTCGAAATGATGGTTGCCTACATCCCATTTTCCCTCATTAATGCATAAGAAATCAGAAATGTCATCTTCCCAAGAAGCTACAATATCCATACCTTCAAGAGCCCTTCCTTGAATGAGAGTCCCCACTTCATCATGTTCATCCTTATGGACTTCTATGGGGCCTTCATTTATGCCATGCTCATTCCCAATCCCCAAACTTGCAGCCCAAAGGTCCTTCATGGGATCATGGTCATCATGATCCTTAAGGTCATTCCATCCTTCCATATATCCCTCATTCTCATGAAGATCCCCCACATTCAGATTTTCTTCAGGGTGACCCTGATCATCCAATTGATTACATTCTATGGGGCTTTGTGATTGATTATAATATTTTTCATTGATAAGATCAGTTAGGATATTGAAAGCACAGGTGTGGTGAGCAAACTCAAGGAGACGATTAGGATCTTTCTCATAGGCACATTTTGCTATGTAAAGTTCCTTGCCTTGTATGTTATAATATCTGAGTATGAAATCTTTATCCATGTTCTCCACCAAATATTCATAAAACTCAACACATTGGTCCACAATCTTTTGTAGTTCTTGAAAGTCTTGATCATTGAGTTTTGCGAATAGAGAACCAAGGGTATTTTCTTCTTGACAATAAGCCATTTTTCATGATTTTGCATATTAGGATTAAAATGGAGTTGCCAGGGTGAATCAAAATGCATTGATAGATGCTTGCTTCACCCTACAAGCATTAACTTTGAAGTTCAATGAAAAACTAGGATTTCGTTCTTCCAATGGAGTCGCCAAAATGATATATCAATAATGTCGTAAGGGAACAAAACACACACCTCATGTCCCTAGCAATGACGCCAAAAATGTTACCGTTCAAAGGGGTCCTAGGAGGGGTTCCTATAGAGCAACTACTAGGTCATGTGGCAACAATGAAGCAAATATCCCATTGTCACCTCAGTTAAAGCTCCCTTCTCTTTACGGACTTTCATCGATAGGAGGACTCCCAATATTAGGGAAATCACCAGGAGAAATATATCAATGGTGTGAAGATAGTGATTCCAAGAGCCTATTCAAATGAGAGACTCTAATGATAGGGATTGACTGCTTTAGAATCAAGTTGAATGGCTCTCCAAGAAGGGCTAGAAGGAGACCTAGACCTAGGATTGAGGATTATTTCTTGATGTGAAGTGCCGTATGACCATGGAATCCTAGAATAATAGGGTTTCCAAGCAATCCTTGTGAAATGGGAGTGACAACGTTACGAGACCACAAAGAAGCCCTAGTGGACCCAAACAAAGTCAAGGGTTTGGGATGAAACTTCAAAAAAAGGGGCATGACCAAGTGAGGGAAGTGAAAAAGGATCAAGAGATTGGATTTGACTTGAGACTTTAAGGCAATGATTCTTGATAAAGCCACTAACCAAAGGAAACCTAGGGAGAATGGTTTGCGAAATAGTGCTTGGAAAAACTTGAGATTCCACTGTCATAATAGCTTCAAAATTGGAGGAACTCTCACGGACACACTAGCGCAGCTCTAGGCCAAAATTCACCAAGTTTGGATGGCTATAATCAATTTCGTGTGATTCCCTAGGAAGCCTACTAGGGTTAGGGCTTGGAAAAGAGAAAAGGAGGTGAGGAAAATATTTATTTTGATCACCTAGGACTAGACCAATGCCTAGTTGATCGGGTTAATGGAGTCAATGAGATTCAATGTTTAGATATTCTTATACCCAATCAAGGAGTTCCTCAGCAACTTCGCATGGCCTTAAGGGCAACATTTAGGTTACTAGGAAAATTTATAATTCTTTGATGCTACAATTGATGACTTATCAAGGCAAATATGAACAATCATATACCCCTAGGACAATCATTCACTATACTTTGCATGAAACATATGAAAAACCCTCACAAAGACAAGATTCAATAAATTTTCATTTCATTAAGGCAACTACTCTAGCTTCATGAGCAAAAATTTCCCTACATTACATATGTGACATGAATATGAAATAGTCATAAAAGAGACACTTATAAGTATAGCGAAATCTTCCAATCATCAAAAGAGACAAAAATCGAAGATCCAAGATAAAAGACAAACTTTTCCAAACATCAAAATGCATCAAGATTACAATTCGTCCATCAATAGGTCTAGCGAAATTCTCAAGAAAAGATAAAGATTCAAATCCAAGTGATGATCAAATCAAATGATCATCACATCAATATATATCCTCCCTAAAAGGTTCGATTTTCCTAACAAAGCCTAATAATGCCCCAACTAATAAAGTAATGTGAAAAAATAACATTACTTGGTGACAAGCCCACCAAGATAACTCCATAATACAAAAATAAGTCTCCCAAGAGGGCAAAACAATAGATACAATAGGTCAAAGGGCCATTGAAGAGCCCTAGTGGAGTCCAATGTGTGCCAAGATGAATGAATGAGATCCAAACATAGTGATAAAGGGCGTGGCCAATTGATATCCAAGCAAATGACCTATGGTGCGCCCAAGTGGCTGTGGTGGCACAAAACATCCTCATGGGTCTCCAAATGGACCGAATAAGCATGTATCCCATTTGTAAGGGCTCAATGAATGATGCAAGCCCTCCCATTGTCTCCCATTGTAAGACATCCTCATTTGGGCCCTGGATTAGCTTCCAAATGTGTGGTGCAAGAGTGTAGTCAGGTGGGCAAGGTGTTCCATGTGCATCATCATCGTCAAATAGGTGGAACACGAGCAAGCAATGAGCGGAACTGAAGGATTCCATGAAGTGGAAATCTGCTCTCTGCTATGGTAGAGGCCCATGGCTCTCAACGCTCACCCTATGAATGTCAATATGACCCTATGGAGAGCTTGGACCCCATATAGGGAGACCAAACCCAAGATGAAGACCCACTTGCAATCCTGTATAAGATCCAATGCATCCCCTTACATTCTAGTGCAACCAAACATTAGTGCAATTGAGTAAATAAGCTTACCAATCATGGATCCAGGTGGACATTACATAGTGGCATGCCCTTCCATTTCAGGCTTTAGAACATACAAGTGTCTCCAATTTCGAGAAGAAGGTTAAATAAGGACCCTATTAAGTGGTTTCAACCTCTAAGAGGAGTGACATGTCCATGGTACATCCATCAAGAGGCAGGTGGCATGTGATATAATGATGGAATGAAGCGGGGAATCAAGGGAAGGCTTCAAGCCGCATGCCACAATACAAGGGTAGCTATAATAAGGGAAGCTCACACTTGGGTGTATGAATGTAGAAGGGAGCAATCGTGGCACATGAGTTACCCTGGCCTTCGTTTTTCCACCCTTCTTCACATGCCTTTTTCCTTTTACTGATTTTTCTTTTATCACTACTCGGGGCCCCAAGGGATGAGAGCATGATGTGTAAGATATAGCAGTGGATACCCCATTTAGGTGGGGAACTTCATCGCCCACCAAGGGTCGGTACAATCATGGGTTCGTTAATGATGCAAGGGGTCGATATGAGGGGTCCTAGTAACTAATGTGATATGCATAATGATAGAGGTAGAGCTCATGTTTGGCTTTTTCCCACGTGCTAATTTGTATGCCCCAACCATATTTTTTATTTTGTGGTACATTTCCTATTGAGAGTGGCCAAATTATGCTTTTCTTTTTTCTTTTTAGCTGCATCAACATCTGGGGCATTGTTACAGGGTTGACCCAAGGTGTGAAGGGGAGGGGAAAGCTAATTCCTTGTGGACTCGGATGGGAAATATGGTGAATGAAGTTAATGTAATATCCCGTTTCCGGGATATCCCTCAAACCCAAGCAAACTCCAACCAAACACGTCCAATTGATATAGTGACCAGGAAACTCAATGTGATAAAAATAACAGTGGTACAACATATAATAATGTGAACATGAAATATAAGCAGATACTCAAGAAATGCAGAGAGAAATGCTAAGCCATTTTATTATACTGAGTAATGGAAAGAGTACAAGAGGTGATCAGACAGGTAGGACCTCGACTTGCACAAGGCAAGTGAAGAAATACACTTAGAATAGCAAAGGAATGGCCTCTCTCTGAACTACGTCCAAGCTGCTGGAGAACTGTCATGCCGCTGCCACTACTGGAAATCAAATGAGGTTTTGGGGCTGTTCCCCTCCTCAGAAAATGCTAAAACTCCGGAATCAGACTCTACTCAAGAAACCCAGAAAAACCCAGAAAGCTTTTCTGAAATAGCCGACCCCCGAAAATCACCACCTTGGGGATCTATGCTGTCCCTCAAGGCTCTGCGCTGCCACTGAATATAATCCTCCAAAACTCCACCTAAAACTCTGCCAAAATCCTCCAATATGCAAGGGCTGATCCCCTGCTCAATCTCCCAGCTCAAATCCTCCGCAAAACCCTCAATCCGAAACTCCCACCAAAAGAACTGCGTCCCTCTC
This sequence comes from Pinus tabuliformis, assembly GCA_031772625.1. Taxonomy (NCBI): domain Eukaryota; kingdom Viridiplantae; phylum Streptophyta; class Pinopsida; order Pinales; family Pinaceae; genus Pinus; species Pinus tabuliformis. Next base: position 244,278,215 of record CM062804.1, read on the forward strand.
TCAAGACTGCGTAGTTATCCAAAATGCTCAGTTCCTCCTCCCTCCAAAGATCAATCCTCCTGCAAAAGACTGCTGAAAACTACCTTGCCCGAGCAGGCACTCGAAGACCCCCGGGGCTAAGGGTGAGATCTCCGAATGGAGACATTCGATGCACTAAACAGTGTTGCAAACTAGCTAAACAACCAGCGTGCTCTAAATTGAAGTGACTAGCTCAAATGCACATAATCGAATGACAAAATGAGGAGGCTCCCCTCTCCTTTATAGCATTGGCCTCTCTCAATCCCAAGGCCCACCTCCTCCAACGCAGTCCCTTTCTTGCCACGTGTTCCTTTCCATCTGCGCAGTCCCTCCAAGTGTCTGCATGGGCCCCATCTCTGCGTGGTCATCTGGCCCCCTTGGCTCCCCTTTAAGTCACAACGTTGTGCTACTAGGAAGCGACTTTATTCTAAAGGTGAGTTATGTCCCCCTTTTCCTCACTTTTTATTTATAAATAACTATAGAAGGCAAAATTGAGCAAAATCGAATATTCCAATTAGCCATGGCTAATTAGGAATATTACAGTCTCCCCCAGCAAAATGTTGCTTGTCCTCAAGCAACTGAAGTGATGGATGCTACAAAATTTTCTCTCTCCCAAGTGGCATCCTCATCCGGTAAATTCTTCCACCTCACCAAGAATTCCCGGACCATCCTGCTCCGTAGCTGCCTCTCCCTGGTATCAATAATAGCCTCTGGCTGCAACACCAAATGCCCCTCATCATCCGTGGGCGGTAGCTCATCTGTCACTGTCACATGCTGTCCCAATGCCTTCTTTAAGCATGATACATGAAAGGTGTTATGAATCTTGCTGCCTCGGGGTAGCTCCAACTCATAAGCAACCTGTCCAATCCTGCGTATCACCCTGTATGGCCCATAAAAGCGGGGCTTGAGCTTTTCAGCCCCCTTCAACTTCAGTGACAACTGTCGGTATGGCTATAACCATAGGTAGAGCAAGTCCCCTACCTCAAACTGTCTCTCCACCCGACCCCTGTCAGCATACAACTTCTGCTAGTTCTGCGCTGTAGCCATATTATCCTTGAAAGCTCGGAGAATATCTTGACACTCTTGGATCCAAATCTTGGCTCTCGGAGCCTTGCTAGCACCAAACATCACGTCAGCAAAAGATAAAGGATAATATCCATACAAAGCATAGAATGGTGACATACTGATGGACATGTGATGTGTAGTGTTGTAGCAGTACTCCCCCAGATGCAGCCACTTCAGCCATGCTCGTTGCTCCCCACTGACATAGTTACGCAAGTAGCCCTCCAGCCACTTGTTAACTATTTCTGTCTGCCCGTCCGTCTGTAGGTGATAACTGGTACTTGGTGTCAACTCCGTCCCCACCAACCGGAAAAGCTCTTGCCAAAACCCGCCCATGAAATGGCTGTCCCTGTCACTGATGATGGTCTTAGGAAGACCATGTAGCCTGAAGACCTCCCTGAAGAACAGCTCGGCCACCTGTGCTGCTGTGTAGTGTGCGGATATGGCAAAAAAATCCGTACTTTGTCAGTCGATCAATGATGACAAAGATACAATCCTTGCCCTGCACCATGGGCAACCCTGTGATGAAGTCCATTGAAATACTCTCCCATTTCCCCTTCGGAATGGGAAGAGCTACAATAATCCTGCGGGATGGCTGATCTCCCCTTTGCTCCTCTAACAAACGTCGCACTCCAGGACATGCTAGAGTACGTCCTCCTTGAGGCCCTTCCATGAGAACCTCTCTCTAATGGCCCTGTAGGTTTTGGTAAACCCCTGATGGCCTGCCAATGGTGAATCATGTGACGCCTGAAGTATCTTCTTCTTGAGCTGAGATCTCTCAGTCAAGAAGATCCGGTCCCTGTAGTAGATGATCTCATCAACCACCCTGTACCTGTCATCTGCCACATGCCCATCCAGAACTTCACATGCAAATCTGTCCTTGGAGTACTCTACTAAGAGTCAAGCCCTCCAGTCTGCGTCCAAGCTCATAAGAGACAATATGGCTGGTCTACGTGAAAGGGCATCTGCTACCACGTTGTTCTTACCTTTGACATACTCAATGTCAAATTCATATGCTTGCATCTTACTGATCCACTTTTGCTGCCTCTCCTGTAGCTGCTTCTGCTCCAAAAAGAACCTGAGGCTGTTGTGATCAGTCCTCACGCTGAACCTGTTACCCACTAAATACTGCCGGAACTTGGCCAATGCATGCATGATGGCCAGCATCTCCTTGTCGTATATAGAATACAACCTCTCGTGCAGAAGGAGCTTCCGGCTCCCAAAGGCTATAGGGTGACCTCCCTGCATCAATATTGTGTCGATCCCCTCTCTCGACGCATCACACTCCAAAACAAATGGCCGTGAAAAATTTGGCAATACAAGCACTGGGCAGCTACTCATAACCTCCTTGAGCCTGTCAAAGGCTCGCTGCGCTGTATCCGACCAACTAAATGCCCCCTTCCTCGTCAAATCTGTCAGGGGTGCAGCAAGCTATGAGAAACTCTTGACGAACTTCCAGTAGTAAGTACAAATACCAATGAATCCCCAAAGTTTCGTCACGTTCCTCGGCTCCGACCAATCTCTGATGGCCCTAATCTTCTCCTCGTGGACTCTCACTCCGTCCACCCTTATGGTGTGTCCCAAGTACAACATCTCCGTCAATCCAAACTGACACTTGGAGAGCTTGGCATAGAACTGCTACTCCTCCAAGATGCGCAACACTGTCGCAATGTGCTGGAGATGCTCCTCCCAAGTCCGGCTGTAAATGAGTATATCATGAAAGAATACCAACACAAACTTCCTCAAGTGACCGTGGAAGATGTGATTCATGCAAGACTGGAATGTAGCTGGGGCGTTGGTTAGCCCGAAGGGCATCACCAAAAACTCAAAGTGCCCATAATGACACCTTAAGGTGGTCTTGGGAATGTCCTTCTCCCTCATGCGAATCTGATGGTACCCAGATCTCAAATCAACCTTTGAGAAGAACCGTGCTCCTCTCAACTCATCCATCAACTCATCGATCCTGGGTATGGGGTACCTGTTCTTCAGTGTCTTCTTCTTCAGGGCCCTATAGTCAATGCACATCCTCAATGTGTCATCCTTCTTCTTCACCAACACCACGGAAGAAGCAAAAGGACTCGTGCTCGGCTAAATGTGCCCAAGAGCCAGCAACTCCTGAATGGCCCGCTCAATCTCATCCCAATAGGCCTTGGGATGCCTATAGGGGGTAGTAATCACTGCCTCTATGCCCTGCTCAAGCTCAATGGTGTGCTCAAACCCCCGATCCGGTGGCTGTCCCAGCGGAATCTCCCCAAATACTATGGCATACCGGTCAAGGATGGACTGTATCTCTGAGTGTACTGTCTGCCCCGTAGTCCCTGCCTCTTATGCACGCAGCTCCACTGCCCACTCTACGTCTCCCTTCCAGAAGACTGCCTCCATCCGATAAGCCAAAACAGTCTGAGGCGAATATGTGCGTTGTCCCCGTATCTTCTCATGCTTCCCTGTCTTCCCATCATGCCACTCCATCTCTAGGGCCTTCCAATCTGTCGTGACCTTCCCTAGAGTGATAAGCCACTGAACACCCAATATCATGTTGGTGTCCAGAATATCGACCACGAAAAAGTGGTCAGTCAGTGTGTAGGTGCCCATCGTCACTGATAACTCTGGAACATAACGAGCACACACCATGGTCTGATCTCTTGTGACCAAAACTGAAAAGTCATCGAAGCTCTCTGTCTGTATACCTCTCCGCTCAACCATCTGTGCATTGATGAAGTTGTGGGTTGCGCCACTGTCAACCAAAATTGATACCCGTTGGCCATGTACTGTCCCCCATATGCACAACGTCAAATACTTGGGAACTCCTAGCAATGCTACAAGGGCCCCTCCAGTAGGTGCAAAAGCTGCACCACCTGCTTCTGCTAGTGGAGGTGGCAAACGATCCTGCACGGCATGACTACCTCCTGCCTCCACATCATCCTCCTCATCCTCTTCCCCGCTGCTCTCGGAGAAGACCTCAATAAAATGTGCCTTGCCAGCAGCACATCTATGTCCTGGTGCCCACGGCTCCTGATAGGTAAAGCACAACCGCTTCTTCTTCAACTCCCTCCTGGCATTATCATCAATCTGTGCTCATCCTGGACTCCCCTTTGGAGGCGGAATCCTCACATCCTTCCCCTTAGGCTAGAATGCCTGTCTCTGGGGGTAAGGTTTCCGGGTCCTAGGTAAGGCATCCAGTAAGTCCCAAGTCCTGCTAACAGCATCTTGGAGTGTGGCTGGTCTAGTGGACCTGACTAGACCCCGAAGTGGCTCTGCTAACCCCTCAACATACATGTAGATCCTTCGTGTCGTGGATAGATCTAGCACCATCACTGAAATCCTCAAGAAGTCTGCAATGTAAGTCTTTGGGCTCCTTGTCTGCTTGAGCCTCGTCAGCTCAACAAAGTGTTGTTCCGGATCCCTCTGGTCAAACCTCTCCATCAATCTCCTGGTAAACTCAGCATATGTCATCACTGTGGAATGTCCGAGTGTAACCATCCCATGGAACCACCAATCCTGGGCCTCACCATCCAAATGTAATGTCGCCATCTTGATGGCCTCTGCCTCCAAAATCTGGTTAAGCTGGAAATAGATGTCCAGCTTCTCCACCCAAGACTTTGCCGAATTGTTTGATGAGCCATCAAACGTAGGCAAGTGAAATCTACTAGCTGTGCAGTGGGTGTCTCCATCATGATAATGTCGGTATCCTCGGTGATGGTCGCGGGGTCTACTATCCCGCTGGCGCTGAACAAAGTCTCTGAATGAGAGAGCATCCCTGAACTCTTGCCCATAGGCCTGGTACTCCGCAAAATAATTGCCCATATGACCGGGCTCTGCCTCCTGCTGTGCTCTGGCCCCCGTGTCTGCTCCTAGGAAAGTGGGCATGGTAGAACGTATAGGGGCATGTGAGGCCACCTGCTGAGTAGTATCACGCTAAGTGGCACCCTGCTCTGGCAAATGGTGAGATGCACTCGATCCCTCTCCAACCTGGAAAACCCGCGGGCTCTCACGCTGTCTAGCCTCCACTGCCGTGAATCTCTGCCCCATCACCTCGATCTGCCTCGACAGATCCTGCACTAATTTGAGGAGCATGTCCGCAAATTTCTTCCCGTCATCATTTGCCATCAGATCCTCCTGCTCTGCGTCCACCACAGGCTCCTCCTGTCCTGCGTCCACCACAGGCTCCTCCTGTTCTGCGTCCACCACTGGAACACAGTCTCCCTCTCCGTAGGTGTTCTCCAACCTACGCCCAGTGTCTCTGTATCTCCTACCTCTGTAATAGATGTAGGGCTTTTCCCCCGGTGTCATAGATTGCTAGCTCCATAGGCTGAGCCAGATCTATGCTCTGATACCACTGTAATATCCCGTTTCCGGGATATCCCTCAAACCCAAGCAAACTCCAACCAAACACGTCCAAATGATATAGTGACCGGGAAACTCAAAGTGATAAAATTAACAGTGGTACAACATATAATAATGTGAACATGAAATATAAGCAGATACTCAAGAAATGCAAAGAGAAATGCTAAGCCATTTTATTACACTGAGTAATGGAAAGAATACAAGAGGTGATTAGATAGGTAGCAAGTCGACTTGCACAAGGCAAGTGAAGAAATACACTCAAAATAGCAAAGGAATGGCCTCTCTCTGAACTGCGTCAAAGCTGCTAGAGAACTGCCATGCTGCTGCCACCACTGGAAATCAAATGAGGTTTTGGGGTTGTTCCTCTCCTCAAAAAATGTTGAAACTCTGAAATCAGACTCTACTAAAGAAACCAAGAAAAACCCAGAAAGCTTTTCTGAAATAGCCAACCCCCGAAAATCACCCCCTTGGGATCTACGCTGTCCCTCAAGGCTCTGCGCTGCCACTGAATAGAATCGTCCAAAACTCCACCTAAAACTCTGCCAAAATCCTCAAATATGCAAGGGTTGATCCCCTACTCAATCTCCCAGCTCAAATCCTCCGCAAAACCCTCAATCCGGAACTCCCACCCAAAGAACTGCGCCCCTCTCTCAAGACTGCGCAGTTATCCAAAATGCTCAGTTCCTCCTCCCTCCAAAGATCAATCCTCCTGCAAAATACTGCTGAAAACTACCTTGCCCGAGCAGGCACTCGAAGTCCCCCGGGGCTAAGGGTGAGATCTCCGAATGGAGACACTCGATGCACTAAACAGTGTTGCAGACCAGCTAAACAGCGAGCATGCTCTAAGTCGAAGTGACTAGCTCAAATGCACATAATCGAATGACAAAATGAGGAGGCTCCCCTCTCCTTTATAGCATTGGCCTCTCTCAATCCCAAGGCCCACCTCCTCCAACACAGTGCCTTTCTTGCCACGTGTTCCTTTCCATCTACGCAATCCCTCCAAGTGTCTGCGTGGGCCCCATCTCTGCGTGGTCCTCTGGCCCCCTTGGCTCCCCTTTAAGTCACAACGTTGTGCTACTAGGAAGCACTTTATTCTAAAGGTGAGTTATGTCCCCCTTTTCCTCACCTTTTTATTTATAAATAATTATAGAAGGCAAAATTGAGCTAAATCGAATATTCCAATTAGCCATGGCTAATTAGGAATATTACAGTTATAATGAGCAGAGTGGAGTGATGTATATGGTGTCGGGGAGCGGGACCACGCTACCAAAATTGAGGTTTCCCATGTAGTGTCATTCCTAAATCTAGTAGTCAATAAAGGAGATCCCACGAGACTAGGATACAAGGTTAGCCATCAATTTGGATAGGGGAGACAATACTACAAACCAAGCCCACTCTTTCCGCCAAATCCCCATCCTAATTCATGCCCAAAAGTGTCCATTATAATTAAACAAAAATACCCAAGTACACAATGAAAAGTCATGCATTCGGGGTTGGAAGGCCCACCTTCAAGCATATGATCATGACAGATGGACGAGGGAGCATATGGCTGGCTCAACTGGCAGAGATAGTGTCACATCGAGCTATCTAGTGGTTACAAGGGGTTGTTGGTTGTCGGCTGAGGACCATCTAGGAGAAAAAATTCTCCTATGGATACTACCTATTGTTTTAAAAATCAGCCGAATCGAAACAGAATCGGCCCAGTTGACCGAGTCAAACCTCTGCCTGGGTCAACTCGATACAAAAATTGAACCAAAGGTCAATCTGTTACTGAACTGACCGAGCCGGTCATCGACTCGGATGATTCGGTAACAAACCGACCAGCTCAGTCGAGCCCATCATAACCAAGCTAAGCCAGTCCGCGGCGGAAAAAGGAGGGAAAATCATACTCCAAAACGGATTTTTTTGGGTTTTAGGTTTTTTTCACTCCATATAACCTCTCCCAAGCCTATAAAAGTTATCCAACTCCCTCACATTTCCTCACATCTATCTCATCGCTTTTGTGTGAGCATTTGTGAAGAGTTGGAATTCGTTTTTGGAGCAACAGGGAGTAGACTCTTGGGCAATCATTAGAGCAGCAGTGAGGAGCCTCTTGGGCAGTCATTAGAGAAGGCATTGAGGAGTTGGTTTGTTGGAGCAGCATTGAGGAGGCTAGAGCATAGAGGTATTTTCTTTTTTCACTTATCAAATCTGCGTTTGCTTGTTTTTTGTTTTTTGCAAGTCTGGAAATTGAAAAGAGTAATTTTTGTAAAAGAAATGAACATTGAAGCGTTGGTTTTTTTGTTTTCATTTTCAGATTTTTGTCCTTTCATTTCCAAGTCCAAGTATCAGAAAATGGCTCCTAGAATGAAAGATGTTGCTTGGGCATATGTTGAGATGATTGATAATCAAATGCATTGCAAATTTTGTCATAAAAAAATTAAGGGAGGTGGAGGGGGCATTCATAGGCTGAAACAACACTTCGCTGGTATTAGAGGCCAAATTGTTCGATGTGCAGCACTAATAGAAAAAATTGGGGATATTAGGAAGGAGTTGCTAGAAAAATTTGAGAAGTTTGAGGAAGAAAAATCTAGGCAAAAAGAAATCGAGGCTGAAATTAGGAGGAAGAGGAGTATAAAACACATGATGGTTGCCAACCCCAATTTTGAGTATGAGGGCTCTTCATCTATGCCTTGCACTGATGCATCCAACCCCTTTTGCTGTGTTCCTCCCTCTTTGGAATCCATTCAAGAAAAGAGTAGGGGTAAGATTAAAAATAAGGGTGATATCAAAAGTTATTTCACAGTCACACCCTCCTCTCCCTCTAATAGTGCACATGGTCCTCAAGCTAATAGAGGTCAAATGCAACCTACTTTAAATGACCATTGGAAGAAATAATTGAGAGAAACTATCTGTGATTACATAGCTAGATGGTGGTATGATGCTGATATCCCCTTTAATGCTTCTCGTTCACCATATTATGAACTTATGTTTGATACCATATTTGCTGCTAGAAAGGGATTCAAAGACCCTACTATGCACGAGTTAAGGGGATCTCTTCTGCAAAAAGAGGTTTTTCCCATTGATGAATATTTGAAATATTTCAAAAACTCATGGGAGAAAACAGGATGTACCATCATGTCAGATGGATGGATTAATCAAAGGAACCGTACCATCATAATTTTTCTTATCTTTTGCCTATAGGGAACCATGTTTCTAAAATTAGTTGATGCATCTGATAGGGTGAAATATGCACACTTTTTGTTTCAGCTTTTGGATGAGGTTGTTGAAGAGGTGGGGGTGGCTAATGTTGTTCAGATCATCACAAATAATGCCTCTAACTATGTTCTTGTTGGTAAAATGTTATAGGAAAAACAGAAAACCATCTGTTGGACCCAATGTGTTGCACATTGCATAGACCTCATGCTTGAGGATATTGGTAAAATAGATTGGGTCAAGAACACTATAGAGCATGCCAAAAGCATAACAAAATATATCTACAATCACTCATGGATTTTGAACCTGATGAGGAAAAATACAGGGAGCAAGGATGTTGTTAGGCCCTCATCACTAGATTTGCAAGTCATTTTTTGACATGGCAATCTATGCTTTCCCAACATAGAAACTTGCAGAGGATGTTTTACATTGATGAATGGAATGAATTTCAATGGGCTCGCAAACAGGATGGCAAAGATGTGAGAAAAAAAGTTAATGAAGAAATATTTTGGAAAAAGGCAGCAGAGATTGTGAAGATTGTTGAGCCACTAGTTAAGGTGTTGTGGTTGGTGGATGGGGAAATATTTCCTATGGGCTTCATTTATGAGGCTATGGATCAAGAAAAGGAGAAAAAAAGGCAACATACAAAGATAGAATGGCTAGGTATGGGCTCATTTGGGAAATCATTGATCAAAGATGGAACAATCAACTCCATCGCCCTATACGTGCAACTAGGTTTTTTCTGAACCCAAGGTATCATTATAAAGCTATGGAGGCAGAAGCTTTGACTAGGTAGGTTAGAGATGGATTGATTGAGTGCCTTGGGTGCATGGTCCCTAAGGAGAGTGACCAGCTGGAGATACACCGACAGATCACTTGTTTCAGTAGAGCCACAAGTACCTTTGGCAAGAACCTAGCAAGGATTTCAAAGGAAGCAGATGAGCCAGGTAAACAAGTTCAATTTTCAAATTCTTATTTTGTTAAATTATTTATAACTTTACAATTTGAAAGTTGGATATAATTGGTTGAGCTAACTCATTACACAACTATGTTTTTTGCAGCACAATGGTGGGAGGCATTTGGTAGCCATTGTCCTCAATCGCAGAAGTTTGCAATCCGTATTTTGAGTCAAACTTGCAGTGCTTTTCGGTGTGAGCGCAAGTGGTATGTCTTTGAGAGGATTCACACTAAGAAGAGAAACCATTCGGAACCAAAAACAGTTAAATGATCTATTCTATGTCCAATACAACCTCCGACTAAGACGCAACCAATTGTTGAACAAAAGACCTGATACAAATCCCATTGTGTTGGAAGATATTGATCCAACATCAGATTGGGTAGTGGAGAGTTAACCAATAGAGTTTGACCCTGATGAGGATATTGGTCTTGACTTGGATTTAGAGATGGAGGCATTGCTCACTCTGATAGGGACTGTGTCACTCTGATAGGGACTGCGTCAGCTTCTGGAGCCTCTGTGTCAACCCCTAGACCCTCCGCGTCTCACACCTTGGCCTCTCTGGCTCTACACAGCTCCTGGCTACCTCTGCGTCAACCTCACTGGGCTCTGTGCTGCCTATCTAGTACCAACTCTGCCTCTTTGCTATGTATTCACTGACCCTCAGCTGCAACTCAAATCACTCACTCGATTTCCTTAGCAAACCCTGCCCCAGAAAATCGAATTCTTGATCTCTCTTGGTGTGTTCTCCAACTGACCCTCAAGCCTCCTCTTATACTTTTCTCGTTGGTCTTTCAACGGCCGAGATTAAATCTCTAATCAACGGCTAATATTAGATTTGGCTTGATCCATGACTTTTGGAACCTTCTAACCCAGTTTTATATTAATACCCATTAATATTTTATTTTTCCTAAGTTTAGACTTAAGAACTCCATTAAAAATATTAATTATTTTAATATCTCCCAAATTGGTTAGAATCTGCCCAAACCATTTCTGGGTCTTGGAGATCTCATGTGCTTTAGCCTCTCCACCAATTTTCATGGCTAGAGCACATCCGATGCTACCCTAAATCAACAGTTGACTTTTGCAAGAAGGCTAGAATCAAGAAGGAAACTATTGTACCATATAATCCTGAGCATAATAATGTGGTTGAGAGAAAGAATAGGTCCATCGTGAAATTTTCCCAATCTATGCTGCATGATCAAAAGTTGTCGAAGTTCCTTTGGGGAGAAGCTAGAAATACAACGATCTACGTTCAAAACAGGGTTCCTCACCAAGCCTTGGATAATAAAACTCCTGAATAAGTGTGTTCAAATGTGAAGCACGATATTGGTCATCTAAGAATATTTGGACGCCCCGTGTATTTTCATTTGCCTAAGGACAAAAGGAACAAGCTAGAAGCCACAGGAAAGAAAGGTAAGTTTTTTGTATATTGTGAAAATTCTAAAATCCTTTAAAATATATATATATCTGGTCAAAGGAAAATCGAGTTTAGCAGGGATGTAACTTTATATGAAGATGTTTCCCTTTGACAAGCAAGGGACCTTCCTCCACCTCCTCCTATTGAGGAGAATGATGATGACATGGATTTACTAGAAGGTCTTTCTATGCCGGAATCTAAGAAGGATATTGTTGATGATCCCATGGAGTCTATGGACCCCTTTTATGTTCCTCCAAGTGATCCCCCTGCTAGGAAGATACCACTTTGGCTTCATGATACATTACAGGATGCTGAGAAACATGTTCTTGCCAAAGAAACCTTTATAGAAAGCAAGAGTAAGCCTCCCACTTTTGAAGAATTTGTGAAAGAACAAGTTTGGAAGGATGTTATGGATGAAGAGTAAGAATCAATTATGAAGAATGATGTATGGGATATCGTTCTGAGACCTAAAGGAAAATCTGTTGTGACTTCGAAATGGCTATACAAGATCAAGCATGGAGCTGATGGAAGCATTGAGAACTATAAGGCGAGGTTTGTGGCTAGAGGTTTCTCCCAGAAGGAGGGAGAATATTATGATGACAAATTTGCACTTGTTGCCTGTTACACCACCATTAGATTGATTGTTGCCCTTGCTACTAGTCAAGGATGGAAGATATCTTTTTTTCATGGCATACTACAGGAAGAAGTATATGTTGAACAGCCTCAGGGATTTGAAGTAAAGGGCAGGACGACTCATGTTTGGAGGTTGAAGAAAGCACTATATTGTTTGAACCAACCCCCCCAGAGCCTAGTATGCCTGCATTGATAGTTACCTGGTGAAGCTTGGGTTGACACAAAGTAGTGCTGCCCCGAATCTCTACTTCAAAGTGGTCTAAGGTATGCATTTAATTTTGGCTTTATATATTGATGATTTATTCTTGATAGGTAGTGAGCCTTTGATGCTCAAGCACAAGAGAGAGTTGGCCGTTGAGTTTGAGATGAAGGACCTTGGTTTGATGCATTACTTCTTGAGATTGGAGGTGTGGCAAAATCTTGGTGAAATTTTCCTTTCTCAAGAAAAATATGTCATGAAGTTGTTTGAAAGATTTGGAATGGTAGAATGCAAATCCCTGGCTAGACTGATGGTGATGAACTTCAAGAAGCTATGTGGAGATGTCGTTGGACCTGATTTGGTGAATCCCTCTGAGTATCGACAGTTGATTGGGGCATTGATGTTCCTTGTGAACACACTTCCAGACATATGTTGCAGTGAACACTTCAAGTCAATTCATGACTGAGCCCTTTCATACACAGTGGGTTGCTGCCAAACACATGCTGAGGGACTTGCATGGGATGATCATTCTTGGTCTGAGATATACTACCGAAGATGTACAACTTCTTGGGTACACTAATGTTGATTGGACAGGAAATATTATTGATAGGAAGAGCACATAAAGAAGCTTCTTTAGTTTGGGTTTTGCCATGATATCTTGGATGAGCATGAAAGAAAAGTGTGTAGCCTTGAGCACCACTAAGGCAAAGTATATTGCTGCTAGCATGGCTAGCTGCGAGGCAATATGGTTGAGGAAGCTCTTTGGAGAGCTCTTTGAGCAGGTCTTGGATATGACAGTGATATATTGTGGCAACAAGAGTGGGATCCAATTAACAAAGAGTTCCATGTTTGATGATAAGTGCAAGCATATTGATACGAGGTATCATTACATATGAGACATGGTGCAAAGAGGAGTCGTGAGATTCCATCATATTTCAACAGATGAGAAGATAGAAGACATTCTCACCAAGGCCTTGCCGAAAGGGAAGTTCTTGGTATTTAGAGAGCAACTTAGACTGATGGATGTGACCCTCCTAGGTAAGGATCCTAACTGATCGAGAACATTGAGCGTATCTCTTCCCCCCTGTTGAGCTCCTAGGGTGAGGAATGGAGCAATAAAGGATTGTAGGGTTGAGGGAAATCTAGACAATAGGATAGGGTGCGATCCTTACCCCTGTGGTAAGTCAATCTCGCCTATTGTCGTTGTAAGGTGTGTGTGTGATCCTTGTCATTTATGACGAGTGTGTATCTCCCCCTACCATCAAGTCTGGTACTTGGAAAAGTATACCCTAGTTGGCATCCTACCCACAAGATGGCTTGTTGGGATTGGTCCTCCCCATCTGGCCAATGGGTTGAAGTGATTTGAGATAGGGTGTGATCCTTATCCAACCTAGTAATTCAATCTCACTCAACTATTGGGATGCACGTGTTCTACCACTTGACTCTTGAAGGTCTATATGGAGGATCAGCGGACAATAGGACATAGATTGATCCTTAAGTCAATCTCGCCTATTGTCAAAGACAATAGGATAGAGTGTAATCCTTAAGTCGATCTCCCTATTGTCACAAGTCAGTAGGATAGAGTGTGATCCTTGCCCTTGAGGTAAGTAGATCTTGCCTATTGTCCTTGATAGAGGGTGGTAGCTTGAGCTCCCCTAAGATGTCAAACTCTTCTTTTAGATTCGAGAGTGTTCAGCAGATGAGTAGAGATGAGCAAAAACAACACTTGACTTGATATTTGAGTTGAGATACATGTTGCAGTAGGAAATTTCTCCCTACCTGAGAGGATGTGTTAATTTGGGAGATTAGGGATAAATTCCCTCCTTTGGACAACCTTCCTCATCCAGAGAATACCCTCTTTTCCCTTGGAAGAATTTAATTTGGTCAAGGAAAAATATATTTTTAACATGAAAACCCACATGTGCGCAAAAGTACAGATCGACTTTAAAGACAAATTGCATCTCCAAAGAAGCATATAAATACAATTCAAGGCTACCTCATTAAATTTCTCCCTACCTGAGAGGAAGTGTTAATTTGGGAGCTTAGGGACAAATTCCCTCATTTGGGCAACCTTCCTCATCCAGAGAATACTCTCTTTGCCCTTGGAAGAATTTAATTTGGTCAAGGAAAAATATATTTTTAATGTGAAAACCCACATGTGCACAAAAGTACAGATCGACTTTAAAGACAAATTGAATCTCCAAAGAAGCATATAAATACAAGTCAAGGCTACACATGTGCACAAAAGTACAGATCGACTTTAAAGACAAATTGAATCTCCAAAGAAGCATATAAATACAAGTCAAGGCTACCTCATTTGGACACGCATCTCACACATCTTCTTCTTCTCTTGGTGGTTTGTAAAAGTTTGAAAAATGCAGGTCTTCTTCACACATATGAGTAGGAGAGAGAGAGAATTTCAGGAGGGCCGAAGTTTGCCTTTGACTAGCGTTGACTTTTTGGATGTTTGGGCACACTTTTACTTGGTTTGGCTTCAGTTATTTATTTGTTCTTGGAGGCCACAAGGTTCTAAAGGACATGGATCAAGCCAAATCTAATCTTAGCCATTGATTAGAGATGTAATCTCGGCTGTTGAAGGACCAATAGGAAAAGTATAAGAGGAGGCTTGAGGGTCAGTTGGAGATTGTTAATTTTAGGTATGTTCTATGCTTGGGGCAAATTTACTTCAATTTTCCATATTAGCTCAATATCAATTCCAGATTAGCGATCACATTTAGCATGATAGTAAAATGCAGATATAACATAAACATAAATCGCAGAAGACAAGCCAAGACAAGAGGACACAAGATGTGGTGCCAACCAGGGACAGACCCCAATGTGGGGAAACCCTTGATCAATTCTTCTTATATTCTTCAATAGTTCAGCAGAGAGAGAGATAGTATATATACATCAAAATTCGACACTTTGCCTTGACAAGATCAGACATCATAGATCATCCATCATGAAGTTGACACGATAGTTATGTTGACAAGGACTGCAGATCAGAACCCAGGGGAAGGCATACTTCTTCAACTGATTGTCAAGGTGATTCCATCACCATGCTGCATCCAACATCATGCTGCATCCAATCATTATGCTGCATCTTCCAGAATGTTGTCCTCCTCCTGCAGTACTAGCAGTCACTGTTTCATCAACTCATCAACTCATCTCAGACAACAATGTAGTATAATGTATCAAGGAGGGACACCACTTCTGCCATGCTACCAAGACTGATACAACCGCCTTAGCTGCTGGCTATGGCCTACGGCCTAGCCCAGCAGCAAGTTAAGCTATAATCCCACAGTCCTAGGAACAGCCTTCTAACACAGTGCTGTCATCATACTTCTTTTACCATGCTGCCACAAATGCCACGCTGACCTTCCAGTCCTTGAAATATTGATAAGGCTTCTTTTGATCTGCAAATAGTAGCCTTCCCATTTGACTGTGACTAGGGAAGACTGTGACAGCGAATTAGGTCACCTTCTAGTCTATGATTAGAGCCTCTTCTAGGCCTCCATACTGCTGTGTATAGGGCTACTAAGGTGCCTTCACAACTTCATCTAAATCTCCCTTTTAGACCTGCGGCTGATAGTCTTCTAGGACAGCGGAATAGTGTCATTACTGGACCTGTGTTAAGGGCTTTAGAACAGCGGCATAATACATTTGTTTGGACAGCGGCTAGGGCTTGTTAAGGCCTCCCCTTGCTGCATACAAAACCTTAATGACTGCGGCCTAGGACAGCGTATTAGGGCTAATACTTTGCTGCTCCTTTAGGGCTGAGATTAGGATGTTAAAGCCTCTCCTAGGACTGCGTAGGAGAGCCTCCTTTAGGGCAGCGTAGGTCTCTTTAGATAGGGTCTAGGTCTTCTCCTCCATCACAGCGTTAAGCCTTTTTCATGACAGCGTTAAGGTCATCTCCCATGGATGTGTTAAGGCTGGCTTCATGGACTGTAATTAGGGCTCTCCATGGCAGCGTTAATATCTCTCCTAGGCAGTGTTAGGATCTCTCCTTGGCAGCATTAAGATCCATCCTTCATGACTTCGTATTAGACTTCCCTTTATCGTGGATTAGGGCATCATTATGTTGACATAGATTGTCATTGATGTCAACATGGCAATATTCGAGGAGCCAGAGGAAGCAAACAAAGCCATCGGAGAGAGCAAACAGAGCCATTGGAGGAAGCAAACAGAGCCATCGGAGCAATGGAGGAAGCAAATAGAGCTATCGGAGCCATCGGAGAGATAAAAACAGAGCTATCAGTGAGCATATTTGGATGCATTTACACTATCGAGAGCTATCAGAGGAGCAAAGAGCAAAACAGAACTATCGGAGGCCAAAACCCATATATATATGCATTTAACACTAACGGAGGCCAAAACCCATATATATATGCATTTAATGCTATCGGAGGCCAAAACCCCTATATATATGCATTTAACACTATCGGCGACAAAAAACATATATATATATATAGGCTATATACACTATCGGCGGCTAAAACCTATACTTATATGCAAATACACTATCGGAGCGAAAAAGCAGAGTTTATATATGTGTGCGCAGAATACATTATCGGAGGCGGAAATCACATATATTTCGAAAACATATATATATCTATATATATATATATATATATATATATAAGCCATTTACACCATCGGAGGTGGAAATCATAGTTGCATTGGAATACGCTATCAGAGTGGGCATATATATATATATATATATATATATATATATATAGGCAACAGTGAAATTGGCGGTTCGGCTATGTGCAATCACCCCAAACCCCCTATAGCGATATATATGTGTATCGGCGACAGTGAAATCGGCGATTCGGCTATGTGCTGTCACCCCAAACCCCCGATTGCGATATATACGTTGCAGACCCGATGACAACACTATGGAAGGTTTAATGTTATATCACATCCGTAGGAGGATCGACCGTCGGCCATCAACGATGCCATGGGCTCATTGTATAAAGGACCCCGGAAGCCATGATTGTCGATTGCGATATATGTAGCGAACCTGATACAGTATAGATGCGGGTGTAATAATTCTTGAAGTCCGCCCTTTAACGTTTTCGCCTGTTTTTCTCATATTTCCTGTGTATTTGAATATTTGTCGTGCGCGGGGTTTGGAGGCAAAAATACATTAAGGAATGCTCCTAATAGTTCTGGAGGCTGAACTAAAGTCGATTGCGATTGCGATTGGGACGTGGCATGTCCGTTAAACAATGTTGTCTCTGTGTATGCCTGTTATCATTGAAAAAATGGGGCTCTGTTATAGTTTTAACACACAGCGACCGAAAAGCCAGGAAGCTGAATGGAAAGCCAGCGCAAAGGAAACCGAAAAGCCAAATCAATGGAGAAGAGGGAAGCCAAAGGACAAGCTAGCGTAGAGGAAGCTGAAGCAAGCGTGGAAGAAGCCAATGAGCCAGTGAAAAGCGAAAACGAACAGTCAGAGGCATCAACAATACATAAAAACAGAAAAAACAAGGAGAGATGTGTTGTTGTTGTGTATAATCAGAGCGAGAGGAAGCTGAGAGGCAGGCAAAAGCAGGAGAGGCAGGAGAAGCAGGAGAACAGGAGTGAAGCAGAAGCTCAGCAGGCTTGGGAACAAAGAACTACAACAGAACAATTTATACAAGGTTTGGGTTGGAGCCCAAGGGGTTGGAGCCTCAAAACTGAAAGGACTGGAATCCTTGGGAGTTGGTGCTCCTAAGTGCAGAACTATTGCCTTGGAAGAACAGAGATGGTGCTCTGGAGGTTGGAGCCTCACAAAAGTTCAAGTTGGTGCTTGGAAACTGATTGCAACCAGTTATATATATTGTATTTATTTCATTGCACTGTTTGTGTTAATAAAAACATTCATTTCAGCCATCTATTTTTGTGTTCCATATATATGTCTTGGTGATAAAAAGAAAATTAAAAAGGAATACTGATTCACCCCCCCAGTATTTCCAACAATTGGTATCAGAGTCGGCTTCTTCATATTAGCCTAACAGCTTGAAGAAGGACTAATAGCCATGATGAGAAATCACGAAGCATCAAGAAGACCTCCTCTGTTTGATGGCACTATTTTTGGTTTCTGGAAAAAGAGAATGACCTACTACTTAATGTCCCTTGGACCTAAAGTCTAGCATTTCGTTCAAAATGAGTACCAAATTCCTCCCACTCTTCCAACAGATCAAGACGAGAGGAAAGCCTACATTGCAAATGCAAAAGCCTTGAACTCCATCACTAGTGGAATCACTGATTTCGAGTTTACAAAAGTCATGAACTGCAACTTTGCCAAAGAAATGTGGGATAAGCTAATTGGCTTATACGATGGGGACTCAAAAGTCAAGAAAGCAAAGCTTCAAACTCATAGAAGGCAGTTTGAAAGTCTGAAAATGGAAGATGAAGAAGATATTGCAGCATACTTTCTCCGAGTAGCTGAAGTGGTCAACTCTCTTAAAGGATTGGGCGAAAACATTGAAGAAAGTACCATTGTTCAAAAGGTATTAAGATCTCTTCCAGACAGATTTGACTCCAAGATAAGCGCCATAGAAGAAGCAAAGGATCTAGATGCTCTCAAGATGGATGAACTCCATGGAATCCTCACTGCCTATGAGATGAGAAAAGGTGGCCCAAGCTCCAAAGATGCAGCATTCAAGGCTTCAAAATCAAAGAAGGGGAAAGAAAGGAATGACTGTAGTGATGACTCCGATGTGGAATCTGAATTGGCTCAGTTTGTACGAAAGCTGAAGAAAGGATCTGAGCTAAAAGGTAAGTACCCTGTTATCTGTTTCAAATGTGGAAAAAGAGGTCATTATGCTGCAAAATGTCCTCATAAACATGATAGTGATGATTTAGGAAATTCTAAAAGAAGGGTATACAAAAAGAAAGGGACCAATAAGAAGAACTTCTTCTCTAAGCAAGTTGAGTCTGATGAGGATGAATTTGTAGTCATCAAAATGAAATCAGATGAAGAAAGTGACCATGATGAAAGCCAAGAAACATTATTCATGGCATTCAGAAATGAAGATGACTCAGGGCTAGAAGGAAACGTAGATGAACTGCTAATAAGTGCCATTGAAGAAAATGAGAAATTACGGAATAAAGTCATTTCACTCAAGGTAGAAAACGAGGAAACAAGAAGAAGAGAAGATCTCTTGGAAACAAAGCTAAAATAAAAAGAAGAGACTTGCGAAGAACGTGAAGCCGAAATAGTATCTCGAAGGAGGGAATTGGAGCAAGTCAAAAAGGGTTGGAAAAGCTCTCAAATACTTGAGACTATCCTAAAAAGTGAAAAACCTCAACATGAAAAGTCTGGAATAGGTTTTAAAGGAGAATCATCAAGCACTAAGAACAATGTGAAAAGCTATGCCGATGCACTTTCCAGCAACCCAAAAGAAGAAAAGGTATGTCATCAAAGGTGCATCCCAGATCCAAAGAATGAAGAGAGAATAACTCCAAAGAAGAATGTGGGTTCGAATCATGGATACTACAGCAAATACAAACCAGTATTCCATCAAAGGCCCATCTCAAATCCAAAGAATGAAGCAGCAGTAATTCCAAAGGAAGGAAATTGACCCAAACCGTGGCTACTATAACAGGTACAAAACTATCTTTCTTGGACATTGTTTTCATTGTAAAAACTTTGGTCATCAAGCCAGACATTGCATGGCTCGCAAGAGTGAAACACCAAAGCTAAAGGATCAAATAATCAAACCATATGGCCCCAAAAGGCAGGGACAAATTAAAACCTTCAATCCGTTTGATCCCTTGACCAAATTTGATCTAATTTGCTCATTATGCTACAATAATGGACACTATGAACAAAACTTCCCCCTCAGAAGAGGAAAAGCAAGTAGTGAGAATCCCAACATGGATAAATGTGGCCTAGCTCTATATGCTCAAAATAATGAAAATCATTGGTTTGTGGATAGTGGGTGCTTTAAACACATGACAGGAGACAAAAGGAAGTTTGTCTCATTGAGCAAAAAGGAAGGAAATGTGTCCTTTGGAAGTGGATCTGGCAGAATTGTTGGAAAAGGAACTGTTACCCTCATCAATGGAAAAGAAAAAGCTCAAGATGCTCTGCTAGTAGACAGGCTCAAACACAACCTCTTGAGTGTCAGCCAAATCTGTGATCAAGGACATAATGTTGTCTTTAGCACCAAACACTGTGAAATAAGGAACTCTTCCTCAGGGGAACTTGTGGCGAAAGGGGTTAGAACCAGTGTTTTACAACCAGGCCGGGTTGAAACGGAAACGGCCTGGTCATACCGGGTCATAAAAAAAAAATTCGACCAGGCCAAGTAACCGGCCAGTTTGGCCGAGTCATAGCTGACTCGGTCAACCAGGCCGAGTCCGCATTGACCAGGCCGGGTCAATAAAAACCGCGTGGGCAGCGTTAAACATGTTTTTTTTTTCACTTTTTTGCTGTTTTTTGGTAAAGTTAATAGGGTTTGTGGATTCCAGGTTTCTAATCTAAATACACTCATCAAAAATAGGAGCAAAAGGCATCAGAGTTATTCATTTATTAAATGGATCCTTTGAAATCTAAAATTTTTCTCATATAAAGGTTGTCAAGGTGTCTAAAGATCATCCTACAGTTTGTAACTGAGTACAAAGGCCAACATTCATGCCTAACAATGGAAAAATGAATAAAGGAAGCTCGGTTTGGTTAGAAACTTAGAACAGCAAGCATAGGGTTTAGAAACAATTCAAGGCTACACAAAAGCTTTATAGTAAGAGAACTTCAGGAAATTAAGGTTTCAATAATTAACAGAATTACCGTTCTTGTAATACCCCACATGCAAAGAAATGGGCCTTAAAAATAAAAAACTTTAGTTTGGCCTTTAAGCCTAATAGTAGAGCGTCTTTTTGAAATGTTCTGTTGCAGGTAGTCTGTCAGAAACTGAATACTGGCCAAGTGCAGCATTCATACTGCTCTGAGAGACTATTAAACCCAAGCTGGCATCCATATCTTCTCATCTTATGTACTGTATGAAATGATATATGAAGACAATAAAGGTTTTGTTTTCAGGATTTCCACAAATACTTCAGTGCGCTCTTAGACCTGAGTTAGTGTCCATCCATTCTCAGGATATTATCTTTCATTATATGTAGTGCCTAAAATGCTGTTCAATATTAATAAAGGTTCTGTTTCAATGGTTCTCGCAAATACTTAGTGATGTTCTTTGTTTTCAGAAGTTCCTAATCTCATTCAAAAATTCAGACTCTAGTTTGACAATTTAGATATTTCATAGCAACAAACTATGTGTGTTTTTTGCTGAATATATTTCTTGCTCGTTTGGAAAACCTCTAACAATATAACAAAGACAGGTATTCAATCGATGCATAATTTTCCATCTTTTTCAACAAGAAGATTTCAATTATAGCAGCAGGTCCATCTGTATTTATCAGTTACTATCTGGTCAAGAACATAATAAAGATGCCAATTTTTGTAGGCTTCCTACTTTAGCAAATGCATAACCACAAGTGGCATGCAAAGAAGCAAATCTACAAAACAAACAGGAAACAACTCCACTTAAAGCTGTTATTTGTTCTAATTCAATCAGGTCCATTTTTTCTTTAGATTATTTTAAATGTATGCTAAAGGCAGTCTGCACTATAGACATCTAAGACACCACCAACTCGTCTCAAAGATGATGGTTTTTTCAAGATACCTTCTTCAGTAGAATCCATCGTGTATGAAATGATAAAATGCGGATATGTTTTAAATATTTTATCTATTGCTTGTAACATGTTTTATTTTATAGAAGTTAAAACATATTCCATAAAACCATTTCAATGCAAATTCTTAAACACTAGAGTTTGATATTATTAAAACAGCATTCTTTCTTTGTTGGCTCTTCAATAATCACAAAAGACTTTAAGCTAATAGCGGGCCTCCAAAGGCAAAACATTTTAAATAATGTCACATAAGCGCAGCCGCATATCTACTCTATCTCAGCGTGCATCTGCTAGTGGTACTGGCACCACTTCTACAGTTGCAGTTGGAGACGATGATGATGAGGAGGCATGGGGCACCTTGTCTGACTCTAATGATGATGATGAGTCTGATCTAGAGATTGGTCGATATGATCTTGGCTCCTCTGGCAGTAGCCAGTAGTACTAGTATTGGAGTCTGGTCAGCATCACAGTTTACTTTTGTTGTAGAGGCCATTTCTAGCCTCCTTGGTTATTTGTATTTTGTTTTGAGTCTTTGATCATGTATGACAGTTGACTATGTATTGCCATTGGGTACCATTTTGATATAATGGATTGGTTCATGAGCCTACTTTGATCATATGTTGTCTTCCATCTATATTATAATGCTATGTGTTTGGAAACATGAATGAAAATCTTTAAAATTATGTTTAAAATATTTAAAATTATGTTTTTTTATAAAAAAAATAAATATTTAATGTATTTTTTACAACGACCGAGTCATTGAAATCGACTAGGCCTGGTCATTACCGAATCCTGGTCGGAGTCGGAGTCGATCCTCGGCCTGGTCGGAGTCCTGGTCCTGGTTGTAAAACACTGGTTAGAACACCAGACAACATTTACATTCTGAATAAGATTCAAGAGAATAAATGCTACCTGAGTCAAACAGATGAAAGTTGGTTGTGGCACAAGCGACTTGGACATACAAGCTTCGAAAATCTGATCAATATCAGCAAGATTAAAGTTGTACGAGACATCCCAAGGCTATTCAAACCAAATCAAGGAGTATGTGGTCCCTGCCAACATGGAAAGCAGGCCAGAACCAACCACAAGATCAAGGAGCTCTCTACATCAAAGCCCTTGGAGATCATCCACGCTGATTTATGTGGACCAACTAGAAATCAGGCACTCCAAGGAGAAAGGTACTTTGTTTTACTTGTTGATGACTATACTAGAATGACGTGGATATATTTTATAAAATATAAATCTGAAACATTTAAGTGTTTTAAGAATCTAAAATCACTTGTAGAAAATGAAAAGGACTCAAAAATTAAGTGCCTCAGAACAGATAGAGGGGGAGAATTCACATCAAAATAATTTAATGAGTTCTGTAACATACATGGAATTAAAAGAGAATTCTCTGCTACCAGAACACCCCAACAAAATGGGGTAGTTGAAAGAAGAAACAGATAGTTCAAGAAATGGCAAGAACAATGTTATTAGCAGCAGACTTACAGCCAAAATTATGGAGAGAAGCAGTGGGGACCGCTGTCTATACCTTGAATCGAACTCAATTAAGACCAAATTATGAAAAAACTCGTTATGAAATATGGAAAGGAAGACCTGCTTCAGTGAAGTACTTCAAAATCTTTGGAAGCAAGTGCTTCATAAAAATCAATGATGGATCACCAGGAAAGTTTGATTCTCGGGTTGATGAAGGGATATTCCTTGGATACTCTACATGGAGCAAAGTCTACAAGTGCCACAATTTTCGACTAAAGAAAATAGTGGAAAGCGTTGATGTAAAGATTGATGAA
This sequence comes from Pinus tabuliformis, assembly GCA_031772625.1. Taxonomy (NCBI): domain Eukaryota; kingdom Viridiplantae; phylum Streptophyta; class Pinopsida; order Pinales; family Pinaceae; genus Pinus; species Pinus tabuliformis. The sequence continues at coordinate 244,301,518 of CM062804.1, forward strand.
GACCTTCCAGAAAAAGAAATTGAAGAACATGAAGATGATCCTCTCATTGAAGAAGAAGAACCTAAAGAAGAAGAAATAGATCAGGAAGAAGAAGAAGAGGAAAAAGAACCACCTCATACCCCTTCAAAGATGAAGTTTCTCCAGAAATATCATCCAGAAGAGCAGATTATTGGCAATAGAGATGAAGGGATGCAAACCTGAAGAAGGATGATAATTACACCAAAGAGAAACGTTATTGTTCTTCTATCCATGATAGAACCAGAAACATTTTCACAAGCAAGTAAGGATCCTCATTGGGTAAAAGCCATGGAAGAAGAAATGTCCCAAATTGAGAAGAACGAGACATGGGAGCTGGTACCTCGTCCAAAGGACAAAAACATAATAGGAACCAAGTGGGTATTCAAAAATAAAATGAATGAAGAAGGACAAGTTATCAGAAACAAGGCAAGGCTTGTCTGCAAAGGCTATTCACAAATTGAAGGAATTGACTTTGAAGAAACATTTGCACCAGTAGCTCGTGTGGAAGCTATCAGGATGTTCTTGGCATTTGCTTGCTCAAAAGGATTCAAAATCTATCAAATGGATGTAAAATCAACATTTCTGAATGGGGAACTCAAGGAAGAAGTCTACATGGAGCAACCAGAAGGGTTTGATCTAACAGAAGGAAAAGACTTAGTCTGTAAGTTGAAAAAGGCATTATATGGGTTGAAACAAGCTCCTAGAGCGTGGTATGCAAGACTAGATCACTATCTACAACAACAAGGCTTCAAGAAGGGAGTGGCAGGAAGTAATCTCTACATAAAGATGGATGAAGGTAAGTTACTAGTCACACTTGTTTATGTTGATGATCTGATTTTTGCTAGCAATAATGATGAGATGAGCCATGAATTTTCTCAAAACATGTCAAAAGAGTTCGAGATGTTGATGATAAGAGAGCTATCTCACTTCCTTGGACTACAAGTATCTCAAACTAGAGTAGGATTGTTTATATCTCAAGCCAAATACCTTCAAGACATGCTTAAAAGATGTGGAATGGAAGACTGTGCACCCATGAGCACACCTATGACCACAAATTGCAAATTGAGCAAAAATGATGACTCCCCCCAGTAGATGCAACTCATTATAGGTCAATAATTGGAGCCCTTCTATACTTAATAGCTACAAGACCCGACATAATGCAGGTAGTAGGAATGGTGGGAAGATTTCAATCTGCTCCTAAACAAGCCCATTTGTTAGTTGTAAAAAGAATTCTCAGATATCTGAAAGGAACTCCTGATTTCAGCCTTTGGTACCCTAAGAGCTCAACACTGATTGTAACTACATACACCAATGCTGATTGGGCCAGAAGTGTAGATGATCAGAAAAGTACTAGTGGAAATGCATTCTTCTTAGGAGACTGTTTAGTATCCTGGCTCAGCAAAAAACAGACATCCATATCATTATCCACAGCCGAAGCCGAGTATATAGCTACAACAGACTGTTGTACTCAAATACTATGGATGAAGGAAGCTCTAAAAGATGTCAACATAGGTACAGATCAACCAATTACCATCTATTGTGATAACATAAGTGCTATCATTCTCAGTAAAAATCCAGTGATGCACTCAAAGACCAAACATATACCAATCATCATTTCCTTCATGAACAAGTAGCTGAACAAAACATCATTTTGGAATATATCAATACTAAGGAGCAAATAGTTGATATCTTCACAAAACCTCTTCCTCGAGAAGAATTTGAACATCTTCTTCAAAAGATGGGGGTTATCTCTTTAGCATCACTCAAGTTCATTCATAAAGATGTTGCAAAACAGGGGGAGCAGTTCAATATGGGGAGTCCGTATGCATTCCTTTGCCATTGATGTCAAAGGGGGTGGGCAGAAGAATATTGCCATCAATAACAAAGGGGGAGATTGTTGACATAGATTGTTATTGATGTCAATATGGAAATATTCGAGGAGTCGGAGGAAGCAAACAGAGCCATCAGAGAGAGCAAACCGAGCCATTGGAGGAAGCAAACAGAGCCATCAGAGCAATGGAGGAAGCAAACAGAGCTATCGGAGCCATCGGAGAGAGCAAAACAGATCAGAAAGCATATATGCAATGACCCACTTATAGTAAATTAAAAATTGTGAAATTAAATAAAATTAATTAAATTATAAATTAAATAAAATTAATTAAATTATAAATTATAAATTAAATAAATTAAAATTAAATCATTAAAATAAATAAATAAATAAACTTTATTTCAAATTAAAATATTCAAATAAAATAAAATCAGATTTGATTTATAAAAAATCTACACGTATCATAATTTGGACACGGAGATGGAGAAAGTCAGTAAATGGAAACTTATAAGAAGGAAGGGACGGTTGGAGGCAGGGGGAGGAGGAGGAGGAAAATACATAGAGTTCATGAGAAACGATTGAGCTAAGATTGAGCTTTTCTTGTTCTAAGGTTTCTGGGCACGGGGGAAGAGTCTGCTTCAGCTTAGAAGCTTACTGCACTGAGTAAGCAAGGTTCTACTCAGTTTGGCTGGGTGGTTTCGGTCTTTTGGTAACCGAAGCAGGAGCAGTTTGAGGCATTGGCATCATCAACCGCAGGATTATAGGTAAGTACTCTCTTTAGTTCTGTTAGTTAAATTTATAAAATTCAAGAAATTTTATCACAGGCTCATGATGTTTAATTATAGAAGCCTTTACTGTTTTTTTGCAATGTCTGTAAAAATCCTGTACAGACCTTACATTAAAATCTTGAAAAGCCCTTACATCTGGTATCAGAGCTGGTTCAAACTCTCGGACCTATTAAGTTGGTTAAGGATTTAAATTTATTAAAATAAGGTTGTGCTAAAGCCATTTAGATCAGTCATCCAGGAAGACACATATAATAAATTTTACAGCACTCATTGTCTGTTTAGGACTTCAGTTAGATGAACTTTCATAGCTTTTAACTCAGCGACCTTCCTGTCGTTGTTTTACCATAGGCCTTCTCAATCTCACTGGAAACTGTATCTCTAGGCTTTGTGCAAAAACAGTTTTTCCCAGTTGTGCATAGATTTCATTCTGCAGCTCCTAACCCAAAAAAAAAATGGAGCCTAAAGCACATAAGCATCTAGCAGCTCCAGAACTAAAAACACTATTTGGCCCTCATTTTCCTTTCCTTTTCTTAGCAACTCCTTCAGCCTCTTTCTGTTTTAACTTCAGTTTTGTAGCTCTTCGGCCATCTAATGTGAAACAGAACCATGTAATTGCACACAAAGTCCACTTCAAATGACAATCTTTTCATTTTAAATGAATGTCTGAAATATATGCTTGCCATCGTATCAATCTATCCGCTAGAAAGGGTGTTTGTGTTAAGAATGAATCACTATAATGAAAATGATTAATAGAATCTAAACTAATAACATTACAATAGACCTATCATAAACCATTAACAGAGACTAAACCCTTGATTTGAATATCCTTCAACTACATTCATGCAACAAGGTAGATCATGCTTCATCCTATTAATCTGCTACTTGTCACACATCTAAATTCATACAACGCTTGACAGGAAACATTAAATTTTGAAAACAGAACTATTTGTTACAAAAATGCATATAGTCTTGAACTACCAACCATTTCTTCATTCAATATTTAGATTCTAGAATAATCACAACTACTGCAGTATATGTATAAAGGCAGATCTAATTCTAAATAGCATGGCATCAAGAATTAAGATGTAACAGCAATCACATGACACCGATGTCATCAGAAACCCCTGACTTAGAACATGATCCAAAATGGATCAATATAATCACTGCAGAAAAGCTAATCATTTAGTAGGAAATCGACTAAGAACCCAAGCCAATAGTCTGGCAGCAAACGTGAAAAGCACCCAACCGATGATGGAAACCACGAGAAACAGGCCAGAAATTTGACAAGGGTGACCTACATGGCTCCTCCTCGCACCCTGCCCGTGCGATTCAGGTAGCTCGTCCAACACATTCACAAAGACGGAAAATTCACCGCAAATCCTCCATGATAAGCTCCCCAGCAGAAATGCGGCCCCAATGACAGGAGTTGTGAGACAACTGAAATGCGCTAAAAATCAGAAATTGATAAAATCAGAACTTGATTGGACTTTAAAGCTTAGAGGTAAACACGAGGCCAGGCTTATATCCGACACCCGCCCAGTTAATCAATTGCGTGCTAGGATATGGCATAAGTTTTATAGTTTATAGACGCGTAAGGGTATGCATACTTCATGGGCAAGTATCGTAAGGATAAGAGCTTGATACATTATTTTAATTTTATATGGACTCGAAAAACTAATTTCATACATTGGATATAAGTATAGACACGAAGATAAATGAACGAGATTCCGACACTAAAAATAAGCTTACATCCCATCCAACCTCACATGGGACCGCTGAATCCTTAGTCGTAGATTGTATTAAAATTAAAATTATAACATATTTCTCGATCAAGTTTAATCACTGTGAAAATATCTATTATTATTTACTCGCTAATATAACTTTAATTTTTTTTGCTCACGGTCTGAAATATTGGAATATTCATTTTGTTTTCATTTTCCAATATTTCACTCTATTGCATAGAAGGTCTGAAATATTAAGTGAAATCGAGGACATTTTAGAAAATCTAATAGTTCTGACCTGCGGTAAATTCAAGTTACCAAAAATAAAATGTGCAAATAAATTTTATAACCAAATCCATTTGCGTCAAAGAATTAACCTGGATTCAAACAAAGACTTTAGCATTACAATAATGAATTAATGGAAATGTCATTTAAAATTTTATATATTAAAAATTATGATATTTTTTAAGTCAATTTTGTATTTGTTGTTTATATGGTAGTGACAAGACCCTTGATCCGTACATATGCCGCGGGCACGCTAAAAAATCATTTTTAAATATAAGTTGTCAATATCTTTTGACACAGCGTTAATGCAATAGATTTAGTTAATAGGTTGATTTTTGCAAGATCAGATGAGGTATGGATGTTTCGATTCAAAAAAAAAATTGCATTACTATAATGAATTTAGTATTAAAGGATGAAGTATGTATGTTTGGATTCAAACATTTTTTTTTGCATTATAATAATGAATTTAGTAGTAAATGACTAGATAGATGAGATAGTGAATCTAGATTATACCGGAAAGAAATTTTATATTATATTATTAAAATTTGACTTTATGAAATAAAATATAATAATTTTGGTACGACATATGAGCGACGACGACGTGATCGGACAGCATCACCGTCATTAATGCCACCACCGTCGTCATCACCATCTCCATCGCCACCACCATCATCATCGTCTCTATTGATACCATCATCAACACCAATCGTTCCAGCATCGAAGTTGACCATGATAATGAACTCATTAGAAGCATTATTGGAAACATTAAAAGGGTCAACCATGGCTAAGACCAAAGAAGAACTTCAACCCTTAGCAACCAATTCAGCGGAACCAAAGAATTTTAAGTATAAAAGATCAAAGGAAGATATTTCTAGGGAGCTTCAGAAAATTAAACTCCCAGAATTTTCAAGAGGTCGAGTTGGAAAACGTGCTGAGGCATGGTTGGAAGGAATGAACAAATGTTTTAAATTAAGAGAATACTCTTCTTCTGCAAAAACAAAAATTGTTGTATTTCAATTAAAAGAAAGTGCCTTGATTTGGTGGGGAAATCTGGAAAAACAATTGCACCTCACAATGGATAATGTCCCTTGGGAATTGTTCGAGGAAAGATTCCACGCGAAGTATTTACCTCCATATTTTCAAGAACAAGAAGCCGGAGTCTTTCATACATTAGTACAAGGTAATAAAATAGTGGAGGAATACGAGATAAGGTTTATGGAGCTTGTGAAATACATTCACTACTTAGATTCTGATGAACGTCAGGCTGAACGCTTCATATTTGGGTTAAATCCTCGCATCAGGGCCTTGGTGAGGATGTGGAAACCATCATCAGTAGCTGAGGCGGTAGAATGTAGCCGTTATGCAGAAAAACATCTAGGAATCAAAAAGGATGTAGGGCCAGCAGAACCTTTACAATCAGGGTTTTCAAGAAAGACTCCTCGAAATTTCTTCAGGGGAGATAACTCAAGACCACCTTATGGTAATAGATTTATCCCAAGAAATGAAGGAACAAGAGCTCCTATGGCAGTTAATACTATAGCCACTGAATCATCAAACACCAGTGCATGGAAATCTCGTGGAACTGCTAATAGAAGAAGAAATTCGAGAGGAAGCAGCATGAGAGGACGAAACTCTTTATCTAGAAATTCACGTCCTGATTCAAGAGGACCAACACAAGTTAATTGTTGGGGATGTGGAGGACCGCATTTTCAACGTGATTGTCCAGAAGCTTCAACAAGTATATTGCATAGAACTGGAAAGGAACCAATATCAAATAATCAAGGCAATCATAGAATTCATGCATTAGTCAACAACGATCAAGCAACACATCAATCCACTGTAATGGAATCTTCAGGTATTATTAATGGTGTAAAACTCAAAATCTTATTTGACACTGGTGCCACAGATAGTTTCATTTCGTCATATGCATTAAACAAATGTGGGTTGGCAGCTCGCAGACAAAATGATTTCAGACAGGTAGAAATGGCCTCAGGAGAACTCCAATCCGTAGACTTAAGTGTGGATCAATGGAAAATTGACCTAGGGGTCTGTTTGACTAAATTGAAAGTTTATGTCACAACCTTAAGGACTTATGATCTTGTCATAGGTATGGATTGGCTAGAAGCTCATCAAGCTTGGGTAGATTGTTATGGGAAAAGAATTCTAGGTATAAATGATGAAGGAGAAGCGATCCAAATTCAAGGTATCAAGAGAAAAGTATCTTTACGCTACATATCAGCAATGAAAATGAAGCGTTGCTTAAGAAAAGGTTGTCAAGCATATGTAATTCAACAAGTAAGTAAAGAAAAAAGACCATCCTTAGAACAATATCTGGTGTTAGCCGAATTTCCGGATGTATTTCCAAAGGAACTACCTGGATTACCCCCTGTAAGAGAGCTATATCTCACAATAGAATTGAAACCTGGTACTCAACCAATCTCTAAAACACCTTATAGGATGACAGCTCCAGAACTTCAAGAATTACAAATTCAATTGAAAGAACTATTGGATATAGGACATATTCGACCCAGTATATCACCTTGGGTGCTCCTGTAATTTTTGTCAAGAAGAAAGATGGATCCTTAAGATTATGCATAGATTATTGAGACTTGAATCAAGCTACAGTAAAGAATCGATATCCTATGCCTCGAATTGATGATCTTTTCGATCAAATGAAAAGAGCTGCTATCTTTTCAAAAATTGATCTTCGATCAGGCTATCATCAACTAAGGATTTTTGAAAGCGATATTTCTAAGACTGCATTCCGGACACGCTTTGGACATTATGAATTTACTGTGGTACCATTTGGATTAACAAATGCACTAGCAGTATTTATGAACCTTATGAACAGTGTTTTCTGCAAATACCTTGATCAATTTGTGCAAGTCGTTTTAGATGATATACTCATCTATTCCAAGAATGAGAAAGAGCATGAAGATCATTTACGGATAGTGTTGTCCTGCCTCAGAAAACATCAGTTGTATGGAAAATTATCCAAGTGTTCATTCTTTCAGGAAAAGATTCATTACTTAGGTCATATCATATCAGGTGAAAGGATCTCAGTAGACCCTGAGAAGGTAAAAGCAATCATGGAATGGCCAATACCGAAAAACGCACATGAAGTACGAAGCTTTATGGGTTTAGCTGGTTACTACTGAAGATTTGTGGAAGGATTCTCCAAAATTGCAAAACCGATTATAGCCCTTCAACGTAAAAGTGTTAAGTATGAATGGACTAAGGAATGTAATAAAGAATTCTCTGAACTCAAAAGATTACTGACCAGTGCACCAATATTAAGAGTCCCTGATATGGACAAAGATTTCACGGTATGTATTGATCCATCCAAACATGGATTAGGTGCAGTATTAATGCAAGATAGAGGAGTAATAGCATATGTCTCCAGAAAGTTAAAGTCTCATGAAGAACTCTATGCTACTCACAAGTTAGAGTTAGCCGTTGTAGTACTAGCTTTAAAGATTTGGAGACATTATCTAGTAGGGTGAAGTTTTACGCTTAAAAGCAACCATCAAAGTCTTCAATATTTATTCACCCAAAGAGACTTAAATGCCAGACAAAGACGATGGAGTGAATTATTAAGTGAATATGACTTTGGAATATCATATATTAAAAGAAAAGAAAATGTAGTGGCAGATGCTTTAAGCAGAAGACCCCAGATATTCTCTCTCATACCTATCAAAGTAGACTTAAGGCAACGAGTACTAGAACATCCCATAAAATATAGCTGGAATTTAAAGGTAAGATCTAATCTTGATAGTAAAAATCCGAAAGAATCTAAGTTTCAAGGATATGAACTAGAAGATGATGGAATCCTACGATTTCATGGAAGGATGTATATTCCTGATAATAGGGATCTTCAAGACACCATCCTTAAGGAAGCCCACAGAGCAGTATATTGTGCACATCCTGGAACAAAGAAAATGTATACGAATACCAAGAAACTCTTCTTCTGGTCAGGCATGAAACGTGATATCATTCAATTTGTTGCAAGATGTTTGGAATGTCAACAAGTAAAAGCAGATCATTGTCATCTAGTGGGTCTCTTACAACCTCACGACATTCCTATGACCAAATGGGAGATCATTTCTATGGATTTCATCACTGGACTACCTCTTACTTCTCAAAGACACAATGCCATTCTGGTAGTAGTGGATAAATTAACGAAAAGCGCCCATTTCATTCCCGTAAGAGATACTTATGAAGTTGCTGACGTAGCTCGAGTATTCATAAATGAAATTATCAGATTTCATGGAGTACCTAAGAAGATTATATCAAATAGAGATTCACGATTCACTTCAAGATTCTGGACTTGCATGCAGTCAGCCTTAGGAACTCAACTAAATTTGAGCACAGCTTATCATCCTGAAACTGATGGGCAAACAGAAAGGGTAAATCAAGTACTTGAAGATATGTTGAGGATGTATGTTATGGATCAACAATCACATTAGGAAAAGTATTTATCCTTAGCCGAATTTGCATACAATAACAGTTACCACAGTTCAATCGAAATGCCTCCATTCGAAGCATTATACGGCAGACCTTGCAGAACACTGTTAAGTTGGGATAGGTTAGAAGATCGAGTGATAATAGGACCAGAATTAATCCAAGAAATGGAAGAGCAGGTAAAACAAATTAGACAGTGGTTAAAGGAAGCACAAGATAGACAAAAGAGTTATGTTGATGCTCACAGAACTGATAGGAAGTATGAAGTAAGGGATCAAGTTTTCATCCACAGTGTTGTCGCGCGAATTGGTACGACAATGCTCAGACCGGGGGCTGTCACTCTGATCCCCGATCCCTCCGTTTAAGCCTGTCTCCCGCGGCTAAGGGGGGTAGACCCTGTGAGATGATGAGACCAACTGTCGACCAGTTGGTTGGGAGACACGAGATACGATATGAAAAAGCACTTGATTGATTTGATTAATTTAGCAGACCAGTGCCTTAAGAGATTGTGGTTAAAGCGATCACTTGTTAAATGATATAAAAAGATATGGACCATGAACAACAATCATCTATCATCAGCGAAAACACAATGCTCTTTAGAATGACCAAAACGATACCCGGCAACTGAAAATTTGAAAAGATGAATGCTTTTAATCACCACGAGAATCATAAACCATTAACCAGATATCAATTTCGCATCTCGGCTTGAAAAACTTTAGATCTCAGCAATAAAGATATAACGTGAAGGCATCTGAAATCTGACAAAAATAAATTTTCCACGAAATTTTTATAATATATATATATATATATATATATTTTTTTTTTTTTTTTTTTTATATTATAAAAATGAAAATGAAAATGTTAAAAAATCTAAAATTTAAAAAAAAATCTAAACTAAAAACTATAAAAGTCTAAACTTAAATCTAAGGACTAATTAAAATCTACATAAAATAAATCCTAAGAAAACTTGAATTAAAATTAATCTAAATTAAACTATATAAAAACAAGCTAAGCCTAAAAAATTTAAATAAATCTTTTATATTTTTTTTTGAATGTATACTATTTAAAAAAGTAAAAAAAAATAGAAGTAAAACTAAACTAAACTAACACTATATCAAAACTATATCAGAATAAAAAAAAAAATAAAGAAGATTATCAAAACTACATCAAAAAAAAATATATATATTTAAAATTTAAATTTCAGAACTATATCTAACAAAAAAATAACTAACACTCAAATCCTAAAAAAAAAAAAAAGTTCTGAGTATGCTAACACTAGACTAAGCTAACCTACGTTAACACTAAACCTAACTAATAATCACAAAACGAAACTAAAAAAACTATACTAAAGCTAACCTACGAAATTATATATAAAAAAGAAGAAATCGAAGAACCAAATCAAAACGATGACATGCACAGCAAATTGGTTTAACGCAGACATAAGAAAAATTACCTGAGCATTTCGAAAACGATTTTGGAAACGGGCTCCTTACTTGGTTGCCGACGTAAATATAATTCGATACCAACGCAAATCTGGTTCAAGGTATCACCTGAGAAACGCGTCCTCTGTCTCTGGTTATGGAAAGAAATTGTCGGCAGCAGAAGAATTGCTGTACAGCGAAGCTCGATTTGGAAGGATTGAAGCTGGATTGAAGCTCATGATGGGCGCTTATTTTTATGATTTCAATCGAAGTTAAACGCAGAACTTGAATCCTGTCGGCGGCCACAATGAAGTCGACAATCACCTTTTGCAGGTTTTGGCTGCTTGATTACGCGGGGCTGAAATGCACGTGTTTCCTTTTAATGGCTGCCCTGGATGGTTGAGGGAAACGACATTTGAATGATTTCTTTAACCAACTGATTTAAAGAAACGATGCTGCCAGGTTAACGGCACCAGGGACACAAGCTCGATATACGCTGAAGATCATTGGAATACTGAATCAGAGCTTTGAGTTTTGACTGTTTTTTTTATGTCCACGGAAGTGACGGCGGAAATGCTTGACTGAGAACTCTTCGACTGATCCTGGCGAGGATATGCTCAGAACGAAAAGATTACACACGTTGGTAGTTTTTTAACGCAGCAAGGATCAAGGACGGCAGGGTGCACACGTCTCTGCTTGCATTTTGGATAAGCGTATGAAGCCACTGCGTAGAAGAGCTCACGCTGGTTTTACAGGCACCTTGATCCCCTGGCCCGATAATGAGGATATGATGGCAGAAAAACGCAGCAAAGAGACAGGATATGGCTCAGAAGGAGACAACTTGTTAAAAGATCTCAGAACTCGTCCAAAGCTTGGCAGTTTTGATGAGGAGCCTGCAATTTCAAAGAAACAAAACCCTATACCTGTAAAAAACAAAAGAAAACAAACCCTAATAAAAGATCTGCATAAAGCAAAAAATTTAAACCCTAGATCAGAAAAAATTGAAACCTTAAGACAGCTGATTAATTTACAGATATGGCCCCTTAAAAGCCAGATTTAGCAGTAAACACAGAAAATTTTTAAAGATAAGAAATTTCAGATTTGTCACTGTGAAAAAACTTCAGAAATTCTCTCATGCAGATCAGAAAAATAAAACCGAATGATAGACCCAGGATCAAATCCACTGGGCTCAGCATAAAATGCTTGTGGGAGTTGGCTGGTTCAGCCGAGAACTTCCCCTAACGCCCACCAAATCTTCTTCAGCAAGGGTTTTTCTGCATAGCTCAGAAACAACCATCAGTAAAGAGGGCAAGAATGCTGCTAAATCTCAGGAAGTAATGGAGATACCTGCCATTACTTCAGAAACCCTAACAGCACCCAAACCCTAGCAAGTGAGCAAGATACCTGTACCCACAATGCTCTACAAAAGCTATTATTAACAGCTGAAAATAACATATGCAGAAAATCAAAACAATCTCACAGCATTTCAAGAGAGTAACACCAGCAGGATATGGACCCCAAAGTCTTCTTTATTAACCAGAAAAAAATTTACAAGAGAGCTTCTTCAGTCTTTGACTCACAGATCCCTTGAATTGAAAATGACTCCTAGCACCCTATTTAAAGGAAATGCTCCAACGGCTAGTTCGATTGATCCATGTAGAAATGATCTCGACCGTTGATGAAGATCAAGACATCTCTTGATCTCATCCGTCGATTTATTCAATTAATTTTTTATTATTATTTTTTAAATTTAAAATTTCTTATTATTTATTATTTTATTATTATTTTTTAAATTTTTAAATTTTTTATTATTTTTTATTTATTTCATTTTTAAAATTTTTTATTAAATTTTTAAATTTATTATTATTTTTTATTTATTTCGTTTTTAAAATTTTAAAATTTTTTATTATTTTTTATTAAACTTTTAAATTTTTTATTATTTATTATTTTATTTTATTTTTTAAATTTTTAAATTTTTTTATTATTTATTATTTATTTTATTTTTTTAAATTTTTAAATTTTTTTTATTTTTTAAATCTTTTTTAAATTTCTTAATTTTTATTTATTTTATTATTTTATTTCATTTTTTAAATGGATCATCGAACTAAGCCTTTGGAAACATCACCTAGGACCTAGGACTTAGGACTCACGAGGGGATTTAAAACATTTTCAACCCTCAAGACACATTTCATGATGACTTTTTTACAATTTACATCTCAAGGGGACAAACCCACCTAATACAAACCCTCATAAATCACCCAGTTTTGCGACACAACTATAATCTAGCAGATCAACACACTAGGATTCTCCTAAAGTTCTAATGACAAAATCCATCCCGGCTTTGGGGTCAGGTTTGAAGGAAAACTCTGCCGATCCATGGATCGGTGAGACAAAAAACCTTCCGGGACGTAGATTACCACTAGAAAGTTAGGTCCACCTAGGCAATACACATACACGACTCATGTCTGCTAAGATTATTTACAATTCATACATGCAGACTGGGTTTACAATTGAAATGATCAAGCTGCTGATGACTGTAGGCTGGCACGGACACGTCGTTCAGGTGCTACCCCTTTCTGCCAAGAAAAGAGGGTGTACTGCATGGGAAGTTGACCAGTAGAGGTCTTAGGGTTTCAATTTTTTCTGATCTAGGGTTTAAATTTTTTGCTTTATGCAGATCTTTTATTAGGGTTTGTTTTCTTTTGTTTTTTACAGGTATAGGGTTTTGTTTCTTTGAAATTGCAGGCTCCTCATCAAAACTGCCAAGCTTTGGACGAGTTCTGAGATCTTTTAACAAGTTGTCTCCTTTTGAGCCATATCCTGTCTCTTTGCTGCGTTTTTCTACCATCATATCCTCATTATCGGGCCAGGGGATCAAGGTGCCTGTAAAACCAGCGTGAGCTCTTCTACGCAGTGGCTTCATACGCTTATCCAAAATGCAAGCAGAGACGTGTGCACCCTGCCGTCCTTGATCCTTGCTGCGTTAAAAAACTACCAACGTGTGTAATCTTTTCGTTCTGAGCATATCCTCGCCAGGATCAGTCGAAGAGTTCTCAGTCAAGAATTTCCGCCGTCACTTCCGTGGACATAAAAAAAACAGTCAAAACTCAAAGCTCTGATTCAGTATTCCAATGATCTTCAGCGTATATCGAGCTTGTGTCCCTGGTGCCGTTAACCTGGCAGCATCGTTTCTTTAAATCAGTTGGTTAAAGAAATCATTCAAATGTCGTTTCCCTCAACCATCCAGGGCAGCCATTAAAAGGAAACACGTGCATTTCAACCCGCGTAATCAAGCAGCCGAAGTAAAACCTGCAAAAGGTGATTGTCGACTTCATTGTGGCCGCCGACAGGATTCAAGTTCTGCGTTTAACTTCGATTGAAATCATAAAAATAAGCGCCCATCATGAGCTTCAATCCTTCCAAATCGAGCTTCGCTGTACAGCAATTCTTCTGCTGCCGACAATTTCTTTCCATAACCAGAGACAGAGGACGCGTTTCTCAGGTGATACCTTGAACCAGATTTGCGTTGGTATCGAATTATATTTACGTCGGCAACCAAGTAAGGAGCCCGTTTCCAAAATCGTTTTCGAAATGCTCAGGTAATTTTTCTTATGTCTGCGTTAAACCAATTTGCTGTGCATGTCATCGTTTTGATTTGGTTCTTCGATTTCTTCTTTTTTATATATAATTTCGTAGGTTAGCTTTAGTATAGTTTTTTTAGTTTCGTTTTGTGATTATTAGTTAGGTTTAGTGTTAACGTAGGTTAGCTTAGTCTAGTGTTAGCATACTCAGAACTTTTTTTTTTTTTTAGGATTTGAGTGTTAGTTATTTTTTTGTTAGATATAGTTCTGAAATTTAAATTTTAAATATATATATTTTTTTTTGATGTAGTTTTGATAATCTTCTTTATTTTTTTTTTTATTCTGATATAGTTTTGATATAGTGTTAGTTTAGTTTAGTTTTACTTCTATTTTTTTTTACTTTTTTAAATAGTATACATTCAAAAAAAAATATAAAAGATTTATTTAAATTTTTTAGGCATAGCTTGTTTTTATATAGTTTAATTTAGATTAATTTTAATTCAAGTTTTCTTAGGATTTATTTTATGTAGATTTTAATTAGTCCTTAGATTTAAGTTTAGACTTTTATAGTTTTTAGTTTAGATTTTTTTTTAAATTTTAGATTTTTTAACATTTTCATTTTCATTTTTATAATAAAAAAAAAAAAAAAAAAATATATATATATATATATATATATATTATAAAAATTTCGTGGAAAATTTATTTTTGTCAGATTTCAGATGCCTTCACGTTATATCTTTATTGCTGAGATCTAAAGTTTTTCAAGCCGAGATGCGAAATTGATATCTGGTTAATGGTTTATGATTCTCGTGGTGATTAAAAGCATTCATCTTTTCAAATTTTCAGTTGCCGGGTATCGTTTTGGTCATTCTAAAGAGCATTGTGTTTTCGCTGATGATAGATGATTGTTGTTCATGGTCCATATCTTTTTTATATCATTTAACAAGTGATCGCTTTAACCACAATCTCTTAAGGCACTGGTCTGCTAAATTAATCAAATCAATCAAGTGCTTTTTCATATCGTATCTCGTGTCTCCCAACCAACTGGTCGACAGTTGGTCTCATCATCTCACAGGGTCTACCCCCCTTAGCCGCGGGAGACAGGCTTAAACGGAGGGATCGGGGATCAGAGTGACAGCCCCCGGTCTGAGCATTGTCGTACCAATTCGCGCGACAACATTTTTGGCGCCGTTGCCGGGGAATTTGTTTTCTCGGCGTTTCAACGACAATCATTCTTCTCATTTTTATCTGTTCATCTGGCCCGGCAACGCCAACATTTTTTGGCGCCGTTGCCGGGGATAGAGTTTTTCTGTCCTTGGTGTTTCAACGACTTTTCATCATTCATCGTTCATCTTTTTATCATTCATTTGAGCCGGCAACGCCAACATTTTTTGGCGCCGTTGCCGGGGACAGAGTTTTTCTGTTCCTGGAGTTTCATCGACATTCACCTTATCATCTTTCTCATTTCTCATTTTGAGCTGGCAAATTCAACCTTTTGGGTTATCATTTGGATCTTTTATTGCTTTATTTTTCGCCATATCAGTAGCATCTCTTCGGTCTGTTTTTTGTTTGGGTGGCGACTCCACTTTCTCATTTTTCCCAGACAAGAAGCTTTCCTCATATCTGTTTGTTGATTGCTTTTTGGATCTTAGAATCAGATTTATTGTTCAAGTGGCGACTCCACTTCTTTCATCTTTCGATTTTCTTGAGCATAGATCTAGTTCTATCATCCATCTCATCCCTTATTATTCATCATGGATTATTCATGTAAACCATGTCGTTTTACTCGCCGTCTCCATGATTTTCCGGAGGAGGCCCTTCGTGAATTACCTATTTTTTCAGATGGTGATCCAATCGCTGCTAAAAGGCATATTGACTTGTTTATTCGCATCATGATCATATATTGCAGAGCCCCTCAGTTTAATCATGACGATATCAAAATGCGTCTATTTGTCCTTTCTTTAGAAGATGATGCTTTGAATTGGTTTAACAGTTTTCCTAAGGAATATTTCACTTCTTTGGTTGATATTATCAATGCTTTTGAAGACAAATATGGTTATCCAAACAGCTTGCTTTCTTCCTCCAAAATTGTGCAACAGAATGTAAGTAATTTGATAGGAGGTCCAGCTGAAAGATCCCAGGACGATTCTTCATGTCAAAATGTGTCATCCACCGAAAATACTGCAGATCAAGTTCATGATAGTGAAAAATCAGGGACAAATGACGATGAAAGGGAAGAGCAAAAGCAAATTTTACGAGATCTAATGATGCTAGTGAGAAATATGGAAATCAACCAAACTAATTATGTCAATGATGTGAAAACTTTATGCACCCACCTGGAAATACGTAATAGGGAGATTGAGGTCACGCAAAGTCACCATGCTAGAGAAATTGAGGCCATGAAAACTAAATATGAAACAGAAATTAGAATCATGCAAAGCAAGATGTCAGTCTTAGAGGAAAATATGGTGACTATGAAAGCTGATCATGATAGAGAAAATAATTCTATGCAAAACAAGTTATTAACTATGGATGAGGAAATGACTATCATGACGTTCAATCATAATAATCAGTTGGCTGACATGCAAGCGAATCATAAAGAAGAAATAAATTTCATGCAGCATTGCTTGATGGACGTAAAGGAAGAGAATGTTAAAGTAATAAAAGATATGCAAGAACACCATGCCAGACAAATCAGTGCTACAAAGGTTGAACACTCTAGTCAGATGGATGCCATTAAAATACAAGTTCAAAGGTTTCAGCAACTGGCAGAGGATAAGAGAAACCAGCAAACATCAACAGATCAGGAGTCTTCTCATTTGCCGCAACAAGATTCATCTTATTATTGGGAGGTTGTTGATTCGATTGAAAGATGGTTAATTGAAGGTGATCCGGATAGATTTAAGAATGATAAAGATCAGATGCAAGATGAAGAAAGACATAGCACGCATATCTTACATACTTCATCTGATAGCTTTGAAACAGAAAGTACCAGGTCATCAGTAATTCAACCAGCCAGAAGAAAGAAGCGCAAAAGAAAGAAAATGAGACGAAGATTTGATGCATCAGACGGCCGTGAGCAGCTTGATTTTCGGATAGGAAAGAGTCCTACCATATGCAGAATTGGACATGGTACATCCGATAAGCAGCCGACAGATTTGCCTGAAAGCAGGCAAATGCTCAGTATGCACTATATTGAACACATCTGATGCCATGGGGCATCCTTTGTATCGTATTTCTAACCCTACTCCTTGTTTTTTCCGCATTTTTGTTTCTGCTTTAGATAGTTAATAAATGAAGAGCTTTTATCTTTCTTGTGCTTAATGTATATGATGAGTTTTGGATGGACGCTACTTATATTTTGTTGTGTGTTGTATGGATGCAGATTCTGGATTCTCACATTCCTGCAAGCAGCAACGTGTCCCCAAGTAGAGCCAGATGTTGACCTCTACTGGTCAACTTCCCATGCAGTACACCCTCTTTTCTTGGCAGAAAGGGGTAGCACCTGAACGACGTGTCCGTGCCAGCCTACAGTCATCAGCAGCTTGATCATTTCAATTGTAAACCCAGTCTGCATGTATGAATTGTAAATAATCTTAGCAGACATGAGTCGTGTATGTGTATTGCCTAGGTGGACCTAACTTTCTAGTGGTAATCTACGTCCCGGAAGGTTTTTTGTCTCACCGATCCATGGATCGGCAGAGTTTTCCTTCAAACCTGACCCCAAAGCCGGGATGGATTTTGTCATTAGAACTTTAGGAGAATCCTAGTGTGTTGATCTGCTAGATTATAGTTGTGTCGCAAAACTAGGTGATTTATGAGGGTTTGTATTAGGTGGGTTTGTCCCCTTGAGATGTAAATTGTAAAAAAGTCATCATGAAATGTGTCTTGAGGGTTGAAAATGTTTTAAATCCCCTCGTGAGTCCCAAGTCCTAGGTCCTAGGTGATGTTTCCAAAGGCTTAGTTCGATGATCCATTTAAAAAATGAAATAAAATAATAAAATAAATAAAAATTAAGAAATTTAAAAAAAGATTTAAAAAATAAAAAAAATTTAAAAATTTAAAAAAAAAATAAAAAAAATAAATAATAAATAATAAAAAAATTTAAAAATTTAAAAAATAAAATAAAATAATAAATAATAAAAAATTTAAAAGTTTAATAAAAAATAATAAAAAATTTTAAAATTTTAAAAACGAAATAAATAAAAAATAATAATAAATTTAAAAATTTAATAAAAAATTTTAAAAATGAAATAAATAAAAAATAATAAAAAATTTAAAAATTTAAAAAATAATAATAAAATAATAAATAATAAGAAATTTTAAATTTAAAAAATAATAATAATAAATTAATTGAATAAATCGACGGATGAGATCAAGAGATGTCTTGATCTTCATCAACGGTCGAGATCATTTCTACATGGATCAATCGAACTAGCCGTTGGAGCATTTCCTTTAAATAGGGTGCTAGGAGTCATTTTCAATTCAAGGGATCTGTGAGTCAAAGACTGAAGAAGCTCTCTTGTAAATTTTTTTCTGGTTAATAAAGAAGACTTTGGGGTCCATATCCTGCTGGTGTTACTCTCTTGAAATGCTGTGAGATTGTTTTGATTTTCTGCATATGTTATTTTCAGCTGTTAATAATAGCTTTTGTAGAGCATTGTGGGTACAGGTATCTTGCTCACTTGCTAGGGTTTGGGTGCTGTTAGGGTTTCTGAAGTAATGGCAGGTATCTCCATTACTTCCTGAGATCTAGCAGCATTCTTGCCCTCTTTACTGATGGTTGTTTCTGAGCTATGCAGAAAAACCCTTGCTGAAGAAGATTTGGTGGGCGTTAGGGGAAGTTCTCGGCTGAACCAGCCAACTCCCACAAGCATTTTATGCTGAGCCCAGTGGATTTGATCCTGGGTCTATCATTCGGTTTTATTTTTCTGATCTGCATGAGAGAATTTCTGAAGTTTTTTCACAGTGACAAATCTGAAATTTCTTATCTTTAAAAATTTTCTGTGTTTACTGCTAAATCTGGCTTTTAAGGGGCCATATCTGTAAATTAATCAGCTGTCTTAGGGTTTCAATTTTTTCTGATCTAGGGTTTAAATTTTTTGCTTTATGCAGATCTTTTATTAGGGTTTGTTTTCTTTTGTTTTTTACAGGTATAGGGTTTTGTTTCTTTGAAATTGCAGGCTCCTCATCAAAACTGCCAAGCTTTGGACGAGTTCTGAGATCTTTTAACAAGTTGTCTCCTTCTAAGCCATATCCTGTCTCTTTGCTGCGTTTTTCTGCCATCATATCCTCATTATCGGGCCAGGGGATCAAGGTGCCTGTAAAACCAGCGTGAGCTCTTCTACGCAGTGGCTTCATACGCTTATCCAAAATGCAAGCAGAGACGTGTGCACCCTGCCGTCCTTGATCCTTGCTGCGTTAAAAAACTACCAACGTGTGTAATCTTTTCGTTCTGAGCATATCCTCGCCAGGATCAGTCGAAGAGTTCTCAGTCAAGCGTTTCCGCCGTCACTTCCGTGGACATAAAACCCAATCAAAACTCAAAGCTCTGATTCGGTATTCCAATGATCATCAGCGTGTATCGAGCTTGTGTCCCTGGTGCCGTTAACCTGGCAGCATCGTTTCTTTAAATCAGTTGGTTAAAGAAATCATTCAAATGTCGTTTCCCTCAACCATCCAGGGCCGCCATTAAAAGGAAACGCGTGCATTTCAGCTCCGCGTAATCAAGCAGCCGAAGTCAAACCTGCAAAAGGTGATTGTCGAGTTCATTGTGGCCGCCGACAGGATTCAAGTTCTGCGTTTAACTTCGATTGAAATCATAAAAATAAGCGCCCATCCTGAGCTTCAATTCTTCCAAATCGAGCTTCGCTGTACAGCAATTCTTCTGCTGCCGACAATCTCTTTGCATAACCAGAGACAGAGGACGCGTTTCTCAGGTGATACCTTGAAGCAGATTTGCGTTGGCATCGAATTATATTTACGTCGGCAGCCAGGTAAGGAGCCCGTTCCAAAATCGTTTTCGAAATGCTCAGGTAATTTTTTTTATGTCTGCGTTAAACCAATTTGCTGTGCATGTCATCGTTTTGATTTGGTTCTTCGATTTCTTCTTTTTTATATATAATTTCGTAGGTTAGCTTTAGTATAGTTTTTTTAGTTTCGTTTTGTGATTATTAGTTAGGTTTAGTGTTAACGTAGGTTAGCTTAGTCTAGTGTTAGCATACTCAGAACTTTTTTTTTTTTTTAGGATTTGAGTGTTAGTTATTTTTTTGTTAGATATAGTTCTGAAATTTAAATTTTAAATATATATATTTTTTTTTGATGTAGTTTTGATAATCTTCTTTATTTTTTTTTTTATTCTGATATAGTTTTGATATAGTGTTAGTTTAGTTTAGTTTTACTTCTATTTTTTTTTACTTTTTTAAATAGTATACATTCAAAAAAAAATATAAAAGATTTATTTAAATTTTTTAGGCTTAGCTTGTTTTTATATAGTTTAATTTAGATTAATTTTAATTCAAGTTTTCTTAGGATTTATTTTATGTAGATTTTAATTAGTCCTTAGATTTAAGTTTAGACTTTTATAGTTTTTAGTTTAGATTTTTTTTTAAATTTTAGATTTTTTAACATTTTCATTTTCATTTTTATAATATAAAAAAAAAAAAAAAATATATATATATATATATATTAATTATAAAAATTTCGTGGAAAATTTATTTTTGTCAGATTTCAGATGCCTTCACGTTATATCTTTATTGCTGAGATCTAAAGTTTTTCAAGCCGAGATGCGAAATTGATATCTGGTTAATGGTTTATGATTCTCGTGGTGATTAAAAGCATTCATCTTTTCAAATTTTCAGTTGCCGGGTATCGTTTTGGTCATTCTAAAGAGCATTGTGTTTTCGCTGATGATAGATGATTGTTGTTCATGGTCCATATCTTTTTTATATCATTTAACAAGTGATCGCTTTAACCACAATCTCTTAAGGCACTGGTCTGCTAAATTAATCAAATCAATCAAGTGCTTTTTCATATCGTATCTCGTGTCTCCCAACCAACTGGTCGACAGTTGGTCTCATCATCTCACAGGGTCTACCCCCCTTAGCCGCGGGAGACAGGCTTAAACGGAGGGATCGGGGATCAGAGTGACAGCCCCCGGTCTGAGCATTGTCGTACCAATTCGCGCGACAACATTTTTGGCGCCGTTGCCGGGGAATTTGTTTTCTCGGCGTTTCAACGACAATCATTCTTCTCATTTTTATCTGTTCATCTGGCCCGGCAACGCCAACATTTTTTGGCGCCGTTGCCGGGGATAGAGTTTTTCTGTCCTTGGTGTTTCAACGACTTTTCATCATTCATCGTTCATCTTTTTATCATTCATTTGAGCCGGCAACGCCAACATTTTTTGGCGCCGTTGCCGGGGACAGAGTTTTTCTGTTCCTGGAGTTTCATCGACATTCACCTTATCATCTTTCTCATTTCTCATTTTGAGCTGGCAAATTCAACCTTTTGGGTTATCATTTGGATCTTTTATTGCTTTATTTTTCGCCATATCAGTAGCATCTCTTCGGTCTGTTTTTTGTTTGGGTGGCGACTCCACTTTCTCATTTTTCCCAGACAAGAAGCTTTCCTCATATCTGTTTGTTGATTGCTTTTTGGATCTTAGAATCAGATTTATTGTTCAAGTGGCGACTCCACTTCTTTCATCTTTCGATTTTCTTGAGCATAGATCTAGTTCTATCATCCATCTCATCCCTTATTATTCATCATGGATTATTCATGTAAACCATGTCGTTTTACTCGCCGTCTCCATGATTTTCCGGAGGAGGCCCTTCGTGAATTACCTATTTTTTCAGATGGTGATCCAATCGCTGCTAAAAGGCATATTGACTTGTTTATTCGCATCATGATCATATATTGCAGAGCCCCTCAGTTTAATCATGACGATATCAAAATGCGTCTATTTGTCCTTTCTTTAGAAGATGATGCTTTGAATTGGTTTAACAGTTTTCCTAAGGAATATTTCACTTCTTTGGTTGATATTATCAATGCTTTTGAAGACAAATATGGTTATCCAAACAGCTTGCTTTCTTCCTCCAAAATTGTGCAACAGAATGTAAGTAATTTGATAGGAGGTCCAGCTGAAAGATCCCAGGACGATTCTTCATGTCAAAATGTGTCATCCACCGAAAATACTGCAGATCAAGTTCATGATAGTGAAAAATCAGGGACAAATGACGATGAAAGGGAAGAGCAAAAGCAAATTTTACGAGATCTAATGATGCTAGTGAGAAATATGGAAATCAACCAAACTAATTATGTCAATGATGTGAAAACTTTATGCACCCACCTGGAAATACGTAATAGGGAGATTGAGGTCACGCAAAGTCACCATGCTAGAGAAATTGAGGCCATGAAAACTAAATATGAAACAGAAATTAGAATCATGCAAAGCAAGATGTCAGTCTTAGAGGAAAATATGGTGACTATGAAAGCTGATCATGATAGAGAAAATAATTCTATGCAAAACAAGTTATTAACTATGGATGAGGAAATGACTATCATGACGTTCAATCATAATAATCAGTTGGCTGACATGCAAGCGAATCATAAAGAAGAAATAAATTTCATGCAGCATTGCTTGATGGACGTAAAGGAAGAGAATGTTAAAGTAATAAAAGATATGCAAGAACACCATGCCAGACAAATCAGTGCTACAAAGGTTGAACACTCTAGTCAGATGGATGCCATTAAAATACAAGTTCAAAGGTTTCAGCAACTGGCAGAGGATAAGAGAAACCAGCAAACATCAACAGATCAGGAGTCTTCTCATTTGCCGCAACAAGATTCATCTTATTATTGGGAGGTTGTTGATTCGATTGAAAGATGGTTAATTGAAGGTGATCCGGATAGATTTAAGAATGATAAAGATCAGATGCAAGATGAAGAAAGACATAGCACGCATATCTTACATACTTCATCTGATAGCTTTGAAACAGAAAGTACCAGGTCATCAGTAATTCAACCAGCCAGAAGAAAGAAGCGCAAAAGAAAGAAAATGAGACGAAGATTTGATGCATCAGACGGCCGTGAGCAGCTTGATTTTCGGATAGGAAAGAGTCCTACCATATGCAGAATTGGACATGGTACATCCGATAAGCAGCCGACAGATTTGCCTGAAAGCAGGCAAATGCTCAGTATGCACTATATTGAACACATCTGATGCCATGGGGCATCCTTTGTATCGTATTTCTAACCCTACTCCTTGTTTTTTCCGCATTTTTGTTTCTGCTTTAGATAGTTAATAAATGAAGAGCTTTTATCTTTCTTGTGCTTAATGTATATGATGAGTTTTGGATGGACGCTACTTATATTTTGTTGTGTGTTGTATGGATGCAGATTCTGGATTCTCACATTCCTGCAAGCAGCAACGTGTCCCCAAGTAGAGCCAGATGTTGACCTCTACTGGTCAACTTCCCATGCAGTACACCCTCTTTTCTTGGCAGAAAGGGGTAGCACCTGAACGACGTGTCCGTGCCAGCCTACAGTCATCAGCAGCTTGATCATTTCAATTGTAAACCCAGTCTGCATGTATGAATTGTAAATAATCTTAGCAGACATGAGTCGTGTATGTGTATTGCCTAGGTGGACCTAACTTTCTAGTGGTAATCTACGTCCCGGAAGGTTTTTTGTCTCACCGATCCATGGATCGGCAGAGTTTTCCTTCAAACCTGACCCCAAAGCCGGGATGGATTTTGTCATTAGAACTTTAGGAGAATCCTAGTGTGTTGATCTGCTAGATTATAGTTGTGTCGCAAAACTAGGTGATTTATGAGGGTTTGTATTAGGTGGGTTTGTCCCCTTGAGATGTAAATTGTAAAAAAGTCATCATGAAATGTGTCTTGAGGGTTGAAAATGTTTTAAATCCCCTCGTGAGTCCTAAGTCCTAGGTCCTAGGTGATGTTTCCAAAGGCTTAGTTCGATGATCCATTTAAAAAATGAAATAAAATAATAAAATAAATAAAAATTAAGAAATTTAAAAAAAGATTTAAAAAATAAAAAAAATTTAAAAATTTAAAAAAATAAAATAAATAATAAATAATAAAAAAATTTAAAAATTTAAAAAATAAAATAAAATAATAAATAATAAAAAATTTAAAAGTTTAATAAAAAATAATAAAAAATTTTAAAATTTTAAAAACGAAATAAATAAAAAATAATAATAAATTTAAAAATTTAATAAAAAATTTTAAAAATGAAATAAATAAAAAATAATAAAAAATTTAAAAATTTAAAAAATAATAATAAAATAATAAATAATAAGAAATTTTAAATTTAAAAAATAATAATAAAAAATTAATTGAATAAATCGACGGATGAGATCAAGAGATGTCTTGATCTTCATCAACGGTCGAGATCATTTCTACATGGATCAATCGAACTAGCCGTTGGAGCATTTCCTTTAAATAGGGTGCTAGGAGTCATTTTCAATTCAAGGGATCTGTGAGTCAAAGACTGAAGAAGCTCTCTTGTAAATTTTTTTCTGGTTAATAAAGAAGACTTTGGGGTCCATATCCTGCTGGTGTTACTCTCTTGAAATGCTGTGAGATTGTTTTGATTTTCTGCATATGTTATTTTCAGCTGTTAATAATAGCTTTTGTAGAGCATTGTGGGTACAAGTATCTTGCTCACTTGCTAGGGTTTGGGTGCTGTTAGGGTTTCTGAAGTAATGGCAGGTATCTCCATTACTTCCTGAGATCTAGCAGCATTCTTGCCCTCTTTACTGATGGTTGTTTCTGAGCTATGCAGAAAAACCCTTGCTGAAGAAGATTTGGTGGGCGTTAGGGGAAGTTCTCGGCTGAACCAGCCAACTCCCACAAGCATTTTATGCTGAGCCCAGTGGATTTGATCCTGGGTCTATCATTCGGTTTTATTTTTCTGATCTGCATGAGAGAATTTCTGAAGTTTTTTCACAGTGACAAATCTGAAATTTCTTATCTTTAAAAATTTTCTGTGTTTACTGCTAAATCTGGCTTTTAAGGGGCCATATCTGTAAATTAATCAGCTGTCTTAGGGTTTCAATTTTTTCTGATCTAGGGTTTAAATTTTTTGCTTTATGCAGATCTTTTATTAGGGTTTGTTTTCTTTTGTTTTTTACAGGTATAGGGTTTTGTTTCTTTGAAATTGCAGGCTCCTCATCAAACTGCCAAGCTTTGGACGAGTTCTGATATCTTTTTACAAGCTGTCTCCTTCTGAGCCATATCCTGTCTCTTTGCTGCGTTTTTCTGTCATCATATCCTCATTATCGGGCCAGGGGATCAAGGTGCCTGTAAAACCAGCGTGAGCTCTTCTACGCAGTGGCTTCGTACGCTTATCCAAACTGCAAGCAGAGACGTGTGCACTCTGCCGTCCTTGATCCTTGCTGCGTCAAAAACTACCAACGTGTGTAATCTTTTCGTTCTGAGCATATCCTCGCCAGGACCAGTCGAAGAGTTCTCAGTCAAAACTCAAAGCTCTGATTCAGTATTCCAATGATCATCAGCGTATATCGAGCTTGTGTCCCTGGTGCCGTTAACCTGGCAGCATCGTTTCTTTAAATCAGTTGGTTAAAGAAATCATTCAAATGTCGTTTCCCTCAACCATCCAGGGCAGCCATTAAAAGGAAACACGTGCATTTCAGCCCCGCGTAATCAAGCAGCCAAAACCTGCAAAAGGTGATTGTCGACTTCATTGTGGCCGCCGACAGGATTCAAGTTCTGCGTTTAACTTCGATTGAAATCATAAAAATAAGCGCCCATCATGAGCTTCAATCCAGCTTCAATCCTTCCAAATCGAGCTTCGCTGTACAGCAATTCTTCTGCTGCCGACAATTTCTTTCCATAACCAGAGACAGAGGACGCGTTTCTCAGGTGATACCTTGAACCAGATTTGCGTTGGTATCGAATTATATTTACGTCGGCAACCAAGTAAGGAGCCCGTTTCCAAAATCGTTTTCGAAATGCTCAGGTAATTTTTCTTATGTCTGCGTTAAACCAATTTGCTGTGCATGTCATCGTTTTGATTTGGTTCTTCGATTTCTTCTTTTTTATATATAATTTCGTAGGTTAGCTTTAGTATAGTTTTTTTAGTTTCGTTTTGTGATTATTAGTTAGGTTTAGTGTTAACGTAGGTTAGCTTAGTCTAGTGTTAGCATACTCAGAACTTTTTTTTTTTTTTAGGATTTGAGTGTTAGTTATTTTTTTGTTAGATATAGTTCTGAAATTTAAATTTTAAATATATATATTTTTTTTTGATGTAGTTTTGATAATCTTCTTTATTTTTTTTTTTATTCTGATATAGTTTTGATATAGTGTTAGTTTAGTTTAGTTTTACTTCTATTTTTTTTTACTTTTTTAAATAGTATACATTCAAAAAAAAATATAAAAGATTTATTTAAATTTTTTAGGCTTAGCTTGTTTTTATATAGTTTAATTTAGATTAATTTTAATTCAAGTTTTCTTAGGATTTATTTTATGTAGATTTTAATTAGTCCTTAGATTTAAGTTTAGACTTTTATAGTTTTTAGTTTAGGTTTTTTTTTAAATTTTAGATTTTTTAACATTTTCATTTTCATTTTTATAATATAAAAAAAAAAAAAAAATATATATATATATATATATATATATATATATTAATTATAAAAATTTCGTGGAAAATTTATTTTTGTCAGATTTCAGATGCCTTCACGTTATATCTTTATTGCTGAGATCTAAAGTTTTTCAAGCCGAGATGCGAAATTGATATCTGGTTAATGGTTTATGATTCTCGTGGTGATTAAAAGCATTCATCTTTTCAAATTTTCAGTTGCCGGGTATCGTTTTGGTCATTCTAAAGAGCATTGTGTTTTCGCTGATGATAGATGATTGTTGTTCATGGTCCATATCTTTTTTATATCATTTAACAAGTGATCGCTTTAACCACAATCTCTTAAGGCACTGGTCTGCTAAATTAATCAAATCAATCAAGTGCTTTTTCATATCGTATCTCGTGTCTCCCAACCAACTGGTCGACAGTTGGTCTCATCATCTCACAGGGTCTACCCCCCTTAGCCGCGGGAGACAGGCTTAAACGGAGGGATCGGGGATCAGAGTGACAGCCCCCGGTCTGAGCATTGTCGTACCAATTCGCGCGACAACATTTTTGGCGCCGTTGCCGGGGAATTTGTTTTCTCGGCGTTTCAACGACAATCATTCTTCTCATTTTTATCTGTTCATCTGGCCCGGCAACGCCAACATTTTTTGGCGCCGTTGCCGGGGATAGAGTTTTTCTGTCCTTGGTGTTTCAACGACTTTTCATCATTCATCGTTCATCTTTTTATCATTCATTTGAGCCGGCAACGCCAACATTTTTTGGCGCCGTTGCCGGGGACAGAGTTTTTCTGTTCCTGGAGTTTCATCGACATTCACCTTATCATCTTTCTCATTTCTCATTTTGAGCTGGCAAATTCAACCTTTTGGGTTATCATTTGGATCTTTTATTGCTTTATTTTTCGCCATATCAGTAGCATCTCTTCGGTCTGTTTTTTGTTTGGGTGGCGACTCCACTTTCTCATTTTTCCCAGACAAGAAGCTTTCCTCATATCTGTTTGTTGATTGCTTTTTGGATCTTAGAATCAGATTTATTGTTCAAGTGGCGACTCCACTTCTTTCATCTTTCGATTTTCTTGAGCATAGATCTAGTTCTATCATCCATCTCATCCCTTATTATTCATCATGGATTATTCATGTAAACCATGTCGTTTTACTCGCCGTCTCCATGATTTTCCAGAGGAGGCCCTTCGTGAATTACCTATTTTTTCAGATGGTAATCCAATCGCTGCTAAAAGGCATATTGACTTGTTTATTCGCATCATGATCATATATTGCAGAGCCCCTCAGTTTAATCATGACGATATCAAAATGCGTCTATTTGTCCTTTCTTTAGAAGATGATGCTTTGAATTGGTTTAACAGTTTTCCTAAGGAATATTTCACTTCTTTGGTTGATATTATCAATGCTTTTGAAGACAAATATGGTTATCCAAACAGCTTGCTTTCTTCCTCCAAAATTGTGCAACAGAATGTAAGTAATTTGATAGGAGGTCCAGCTGAAAGATCCCAGGACGATTCTTCATGTCAAAATGTGTCATCCACCGAAAATACTGCAGATCAAGTTCATGATAGTGAAAAATCAGGGACAAATGACGATGAAAGGGAAGAGCAAAAGCAAATTTTACGAGATCTAATGATGCTAGTGAGAAATATGGAAATCAACCAAACTAATTATGTCAATGATGTGAAAACTTTATGCACCCACCTGGAAATACGTAATAGGGAGATTGAGGTCACGCAAAGTCACCATGCTAGAGAAATTGAGGCCATGAAAACTAAATATGAAACAGAAATTAGAATCATGCAAAGCAAGATGTCAGTCTTAGAGGAAAATATGGTGACTATGAAAGCTGATCATGATAGAGAAAATAATTCTATGCAAAACAAGTTATTAACTATGGATGAGGAAATGACTATCATGACGTTCAATCATAATAATCAGTTGGCTGACATGCAAGCGAATCATAAAGAAGAAATAAATTTCATGCAGCATTGCTTGATGGACGTAAAGGAAGAGAATGTTAAAGTAATAAAAGATATGCAAGAACACCATGCCAGACAAATCAGTGCTACAAAGGTTGAACACTCTAGTCAGATGGATGCCATTAAAATACAAGTTCAAAGGTTTCAGCAACTGGCAGAGGATAAGAGAAACCAGCAAACATCAACAGATCAGGAGTCTTCTCATTTGCCGCAACAAGATTCATCTTATTATTGGGAGGTTGTTGATTCGATTGAAAGATGGTTAATTGAAGGTGATCCGGATAGATTTAAGAATGATAAAGATCAGATGCAAGATGAAGAAAGACATAGCACGCATATCTTACATACTTCATCTGATAGCTTTGAAACAGAAAGTACCAGGTCATCAGTAATTCAACCAGCCAGAAGAAAGAAGCGCAAAAGAAAGAAAATGAGACGAAGATTTGATGCATCAGACGGCCGTGAGCAGCTTGATTTTCGGATAGGAAAGAGTCCTACCATATGCAGAATTGGACATGGTACATCCGATAAGCAGCCGACAGATTTGCCTGAAAGCAGGCAAATGCTCAGTATGCACTATATTGAACACATCTGATGCCATGGGGCATCCTTTGTATCGTATTTCTAACCCTACTCCTTGTTTTTTCCGCATTTTTGTTTCTGCTTTAGATAGTTAATAAATGAAGAGCTTTTATCTTTCTTGTGCTTAATGTATATGATGAGTTTTGGATGGACGCTACTTATATTTTGTTGTGTGTTGATGGATGCAGATTCTGGATTCTCACATTCCTGCAAGCAGCAACGTGTCCCCAAGTAGAGCCAGATGTTGACCTCTACTGGTCAACTTCCCATGCAGTACACCCTCTTTTCTTGGCAGAAAGGGGTAGCACCTGAACGACGTGTCCGTGCCAGCCTACAGTCATCAGCAGCTTGATCATTTCAATTGTAAACCCAGTCTGCATGTATGAATTGTAAATAATCTTAGCAGACATGAGTCGTGTATGTGTATTGCCTAGGTGGACCTAACTTTCTAGTGGTAATCTACGTCCCGGAAGGTTTTTTGTCTCACCGATCCATGGATCGGCAGAGTTTTCCTTCAAACCTGACCCCAAAGCCGGGATGGATTTTGTCATTAGAACTTTAGGAGAATCCTAGTGTGTTGATCTGCTAGATTATAGTTGTGTCGCAAAACTAGGTGATTTATGAGGGTTTGTATTAGGTGGGTTTGTCCCCTTGAGATGTAAATTGTAAAAAAGTCATCATGAAATGTGTCTTGAGGGTTGAAAATGTTTTAAATCCCCTCGTGAGTCCTAAGTCCTAGGTCCTAGGTGATGTTTCCAAAGGCTTAGTTCGATGATCCATTTAAAAAATGAAATAAAATAATAAAATAAATAAAAATTAAGAAATTTAAAAAAAGATTTAAAAAATAAAAAAAATTTAAAAATTTAAAAAAATAAAATAAATAATAAATAATAAAAAAATTTAAAAATTTAAAAAATAAAATAAAATAATAAATAATAAAAAATTTAAAAGTTTAATAAAAAATAATAAAAAATTTTAAAATTTTAAAAACGAAATAAATAAAAAATAATAATAAATTTAAAAATTTAATAAAAAATTTTAAAAATGAAATAAATAAAAAATAATAAAAAATTTAAAAATTTAAAAAATAATAATAAAATAATAAATAATAAGAAATTTTAAATTTAAAAAATAATAATAAAAAATTAATTGAATAAATCGACGGATGAGATCAAGAGATGTCTTGATCTTCATCAACGGTCGAGATCATTTCTACATGGATCAATCTAACTAGCCGTTGGAGCATTTCCTTTAAATAGGGTGCTAGGAGTCATTTTCAATTCAAGGGATCTGTGAGTCAAAGACTGAAGAAGCTCTCTTGTAAATTTTTTTCTGGTTAATAAAGAAGACTTTGGGGTCCATATCCTGCTGGTGTTACTCTCTTGAAATGCTGTGAGATTGTTTTGATTTTCTGCATATGTTATTTTCAGCTGTTAATAATAGCTTTTGTAGAGCATTGTGGGTACAAGTATCTTGCTCACTTGCTAGGGTTTGGGTGCTGTTAGGGTTTCTGAAGTAATGGCAGGTATCTCCATTACTTCCTGAGATCTAGCAGCATTCTTGCCCTCTTTACTGATGGTTGTTTCTGAGCTATGCAGAAAAACCCTTGCTGAAGAAGATTTGGTGGGCGTTAGGGGAAGTTCTCGGCTGAACCAGCCAACTCCCACAAGCATTTTATGCTGAGCCCAGTGGATTTGATCCTGGGTCTATCATTCGGTTTTATTTTTCTGATCTGCATGAGAGAATTTCTGAAGTTTTTTCACAGTGACAAATCTGAAATTTCTTATCTTTAAAAATTTTCTGTGTTTACTGCTAAATCTGGCTTTTAAGGGGCCATATCTGTAAATTAATCAGCTGTCTTAGGGTTTCAATTTTTTCTGATCTAGGGTTTAAATTTTTTGCTTTATGCAGATCTTTTATTAGGGTTTGTTTTCTTTTGTTTTTTACAGGTATAGGGTTTTGTTTCTTTGAAATTGCAGGCTCCTCATCAAAACTGCCAAGCTTTGGACGAGTTCTGAGATCTTTTAACAAGTTGTCTCCTTCTGAGCCATATCCTGTCTCTTTGCTGCGTTTTTCTGCCATCATATCCTCATTATCGGGCCAGGGGATCAAGGTGCCTGTAAAACCAGCGTGAGCTCTTCTACGCAGTGGCTTCATACGCTTATCCAAAATGCAAGCAGAGACGTGTGCACCCTGCCGTCCTTGATCCTTGCTGCGTTAAAAAACTACCAACGTGTGTAATCTTTTCGTTCTGAGCATATCCTCGCCAGGATCAGTCGAAGAGTTCTCAGTCAAGCGTTTCCGCCGTCACTTCCGTGGACATAAAACCCAATCAAAACTCAAAGCTCTGATTCGGTATTCCAATGATCATCAGCGTGTATCGAGCTTGTGTCCCTGGTGCCGTTAACCTGGCAGCATCGTTTCTTTAAATCAGTTGGTTAAAGAAATCATTCAAATGTCGTTTCCCTCAACCATCCAGGGCCGCCATTAAAAGGAAACGCGTGCATTTCAGCCCCGCGTAATCAAGCAGCCAAAACCTGCAAAAGGTGATTGTCGACTTCATTGTGGCCGCCGACAGGATTCAAGTTCTGCGTTTAACTTCGATTGAAATCATAAAAATAAGCGCCCATCCTGAGCTTCAATTCTTCCAAATCGAGCTTCGCTGTACAGCAATTCTTCTGCTGCCGACAATTTCTTTCCATAACCAGAGACAGAGGACGCGTTTCTCAGGTGATACCTTGAAGCAGATTTGCGTTGGCATCGAATTATATTTACGTCGGCAGCCAAGTAAGGAGCCCGTTCCAAAATCGTTTTCGAAATGCTCAGGTAATTTTTCTTATGTCTGCGTTAAACCAATTTGCTGTGCATGTCATCGTTTTGATTTGGTTCTTCGATTTCTTCTTTTTTATATATAATTTCGTAGGTTAGCTTTAGTATAGTTTTTTTAGTTTCGTTTTGTGATTATTAGTTAGGTTTAGTGTTAACGTAGGTTAGCTTAGTCTAGTGTTAGCATACTCAGAACTTTTTTTTTTTTTTAGGATTTGAGTGTTAGTTATTTTTTTGTTAGATATAGTTCTGAAATTTAAATTTTAAATATATATATTTTTTTTTGATGTAGTTTTGATAATCTTCTTTATTTTTTTTTTTATTCTGATATAGTTTTGATATAGTGTTAGTTTAGTTTAGTTTTACTTCTATTTTTTTTTACTTTTTTAAATAGTATACATTCAAAAAAAAATATAAAAGATTTATTTAAATTTTTTAGGCTTAGCTTGTTTTTATATAGTTTAATTTAGATTAATTTTAATTCAAGTTTTCTTAGGATTTATTTTATGTAGATTTTAATTAGTCCTTAGATTTAAGTTTAGACTTTTATAGTTTTTAGTTTAGATTTTTTTTTAAATTTTAGATTTTTTAACATTTTCATTTTCATTTTTATAATATAAAAAAAAAAAAAAAAAAATATATATATATATATATATTAATTATAAAAATTTCGTGGAAAATTTATTTTTGTCAGATTTCAGATGCCTTCACGTTATATCTTTATTGCTGAGATCTAAAGTTTTTCAAGCCGAGATGCGAAATTGATATCTGGTTAATGGTTTATGATTCTCGTGGTGATTAAAAGCATTCATCTTTTCAAATTTTCAGTTGTCGGGTATCGTTTTGGTCATTCTAAAGAGCATTGTGTTTTCGCTGATGATAGATGATTGTTGTTCATGGTCCATATCTTTTTTATATCATTTAACAAGTGATCGCTTTAACCACAATCTCTTAAGGCACTGGTCTGCTAAATTAATCAAATCAATCAAGTGCTTTTTCATATCGTATCTCGTGTCTCCCAACCAACTGGTCGACAGTTGGTCTCATCATCTCACAGGGTCTACCCCCCTTAGCCGCGGGAGACAGGCTTAAACGGAGGGATCGGGGATCAGAGTGACAGCCCCCGGTCTGAGCATTGTCGTACCAATTCGCGCGACAACATTTTTGGCGCCGTTGCCGGGGAATTTGTTTTCTCGGCGTTTCAACGACAATCATTCTTCTCATTTTTATCTGTTCATCTGGCCCGGCAACGCCAACATTTTTTGGCGCCGTTGCCGGGGATAGAGTTTTTCTGTCCTTGGTGTTTCAACGACTTTTCATCATTCATCGTTCATCTTTTTATCATTCATTTGAGCCGGCAACGCCAACATTTTTTGGCGCCGTTGCCGGGGACAGAGTTTTTCTGTTCCTGGAGTTTCATCGACATTCACCTTATCATCTTTCTCATTTCTCATTTTGAGCTGGCAAATTCAACCTTTTGGGTTATCATTTGGATCTTTTATTGCTTTATTTTTCGCCATATCAGTAGCATCTCTTCGGTCTGTTTTTTGTTTGGGTGGCGACTCCACTTTCTCATTTTTCCCAGACAAGAAGCTTTCCTCATATCTGTTTGTTGATTGCTTTTTGGATCTTAGAATCAGATTTATTGTTCAAGTGGCGACTCCACTTCTTTCATCTTTCGATTTTCTTGAGCATAGATCTAGTTCTATCATCCATCTCATCCCTTATTATTCATCATGGATTATTCATGTAAACCATGTCGTTTTACTCGCCGTCTCCATGATTTTCCGGAGGAGGCCCTTCGTGAATTACCTATTTTTTCAGATGGTGATCCAATCGCTGCTAAAAGGCATATTGACTTGTTTATTCGCATCATGATCATATATTGCAGAGCCCCTCAGTTTAATCATGACGATATCAAAATGCGTCTATTTGTCCTTTCTTTAGAAGATGATGCTTTGAATTGGTTTAACAGTTTTCCTAAGGAATATTTCACTTCTTTGGTTGATATTATCAATGCTTTTGAAGACAAATATGGTTATCCAAACAGCTTGCTTTCTTCCTCCAAAATTGTGCAACAGAATGTAAGTAATTTGATAGGAGGTCCAGCTGAAAGATCCCAGGACGATTCTTCATGTCAAAATGTGTCATCCACCGAAAATACTGCAGATCAAGTTCATGATAGTGAAAAATCAGGGACAAATGACGATGAAAGGGAAGAGCAAAAGCAAATTTTACGAGATCTAATGATGCTAGTGAGAAATATGGAAATCAACCAAACTAATTATGTCAATGATGTGAAAACTTTATGCACCCACCTGGAAATACGTAATAGGGAGATTGAGGTCACGCAAAGTCACCATGCTAGAGAAATTGAGGCCATGAAAACTAAATATGAAACAGAAATTAGAATCATGCAAAGCAAGATGTCAGTCTTAGAGGAAAATATGGTGACTATGAAAGCTGATCATGATAGAGAAAATAATTCTATGCAAAACAAGTTATTAACTATGGATGAGGAAATGACTATCATGACGTTCAATCATAATAATCAGTTGGCTGACATGCAAGCGAATCATAAAGAAGAAATAAATTTCATGCAGCATTGCTTGATGGACGTAAAGGAAGAGAATGTTAAAGTAATAAAAGATATGCAAGAACACCATGCCAGACAAATCAGTGCTACAAAGGTTGAACACTCTAGTCAGATGGATGCCATTAAAATACAAGTTCAAAGGTTTCAGCAACTGGCAGAGGATAAGAGAAACCAGCAAACATCAACAGATCAGGAGTCTTCTCATTTGCCGCAACAAGATTCATCTTATTATTGGGAGGTTGTTGATTCGATTGAAAGATGGTTAATTGAAGGTGATCCGGATAGATTTAAGAATGATAAAGATCAGATGCAAGATGAAGAAAGACATAGCACGCATATCTTACATACTTCATCTGATAGCTTTGAAACAGAAAGTACCAGGTCATCAGTAATTCAACCAGCCAGAAGAAAGAAGCGCAAAAGAAAGAAAATGAGACGAAGATTTGATGCATCAGACGGCCGTGAGCAGCTTGATTTTCGGATAGGAAAGAGTCCTACCATATGCAGAATTGGACATGGTACATCCGATAAGCAGCCGACAGATTTGCCTGAAAGCAGGCAAATGCTCAGTATGCACTATATTGAACACATCTGATGCCATGGGGCATCCTTTGTATCGTATTTCTAACCCTACTCCTTGTTTTTTCCGCATTTTTGTTTCTGCTTTAGATAGTTAATAAATGAAGAGCTTTTATCTTTCTTGTGCTTAATGTATATGATGAGTTTTGGATGGACGCTACTTATATTTTGTTGTGTGTTGTATGGATGCAGATTCTGGATTCTCACATTCCTGCAAGCAGCAACGTGTCCCCAAGTAGAGCCAGATGTTGACCTCTACTGGTCAACTTCCCATGCAGTACACCCTCTTTTCTTGGCAGAAAGGGGTAGCACCTGAACGACGTGTCCGTGCCAGCCTACAGTCATCAGCAGCTTGATCATTTCAATTGTAAACCCAGTCTGCATGTATGAATTGTAAATAATCTTAGCAGACATGAGTCGTGTATGTGTATTGCCTAGGTGGACCTAACTTTCTAGTGGTAATCTACGTCCCGGAAGGTTTTTTGTCTCACCGATCCATGGATCGGCAGAGTTTTCCTTCAAACCTGACCCCAAAGCCGGGATGGATTTTGTCATTAGAACTTTAGGAGAATCCTAGTGTGTTGATCTGCTAGATTATAGTTGTGTCGCAAAACTGGGTGATTTATGAGGGTTTGTATTAGGTGGGTTTGTCCCCTTGAGATGTAAATTGTAAAAAAGTCATCATGAAATGTGTCTTGAGGGTTGAAAATGTTTTAAATCCCCTCGTGAGTCCTAAGTCCTAGGTCCTAGGTGATGTTTCCAAAGGCTTAGTTCGATGATCCATTTAAAAAATGAAATAAAATAATAAAATAAATAAAAATTAAGAAATTTAAAAAAAGATTTAAAAAATAAAAAAGATTTAAAAATTTAAAAAAATAAAATAAATAATAAATAATAAAAAAATTTAAAAATTTAAAAAATAAAATAAAATAATAAATAATAAAAAATTTAAAAGTTTAATAAAAAATAATAAAAAATTTTAAAATTTTAAAAACGAAATAAATAAAAAATAATAATAAATTTAAAAATTTAATAAAAAATTTTAAAAATGAAATAAATAAAAAATAATAAAAAATTTAAAAATTTAAAAAATAATAATAAAATAATAAATAATAAGAAATTTTAAATTTAAAAAATAATAATAAAAAATTAATTGAATAAATCGACGGATGAGATCAAGAGATGTCTTGATCTTCATCAACGGTCGAGATCATTTCTACATGGATCAATCGAACTAGCCGTTGGAGCATTTCCTTTAAATAGGGTGCTAGGAGTCATTTTCAATTCAAGGGATCTGTGAGTCAAAGACTGAAGAAGCTCTCTTGTAAATTTTTTTCTGGTTAATAAAGAAGACTTTGGGGTCCATATCCTGCTGGTGTTACTCTCTTGAAATGCTGTGAGATTGTTTTGATTTTCTGCATATGTTATTTTCAGCTGTTAATAATAGCTTTTGTAGAGCATTGTGGGTACAAGTATCTTGCTCACTTGCTAGGGTTTGGGTGCTGTTAGGGTTTCTGAAGTAATGGCAGGTATCTCCATTACTCCCTGAGATCTAGCAGCATTCTTGCCCTCTTTACTGATGGTTGTTTCTGAGCTATGCAGAAAAACCCTTGCTGAAGAAGATTTGGTGGGCGTTAGGGGAAGTTCTCGGCTGAACCAGCCAACTCCCACAAGCATTTTATGCTGAGCCCAGTGGATTTGATCCTGGGTCTATCATTCGGTTTTATTTTTCTGATCTGCATGAGAGAATTTCTGAAGTTTTTTCACAGTGACAAATCTGAAATTTCTTATCTTTAAAAATTTTCTGTGTTTACTGCTAAATCTGGCTTTTAAGGGGCCATATCTGTAAATTAATCAGCTGTCTTAGGGTTTCAATTATTAGGCTGACCTAGGGTTCCAAATTTTTGTTTTATTCTGTTTTCATTAGGGTTTTCAGTTTCTTGGTTTTAGGCATATTTTTTCTTTGGGTGATCTTTTCCTTTCATGGTTTGCAGGATTATTAAATTTTCAGGCCGAGATGCGAAATTGATATCTGGTTAATGGTTATGATTCGTGGTGGTTTAAAGCATTCATCTTTTCAAAATTTTCAGTTGCTGGATATCGTTTTGGTCATTTTAAGAGCATTGTGATTTAGCTGATGACAAATGATTGCTGTTCACGGTTTATGTTTCTATATCATCTAACAAGTAATCGTTTTACTTGATATAAAAAAGATATGGACCATGAACAACAATCATCTATCATCAGCGAAAACACAATGCTCTTTAGAATGACCAAAACGATACCCGGCAACTGAAAATTTGAAAAGATGAATGCTTTTAATCACCACGAGAATCATAAACCATTAACCAGATATCAATTTCGCATCTCGGCTTGAAAAACTTTAGATCTCAGCAATAAAGATATAACGTGAAGGCATCTGAAATCTGACAAAAATAAATTTTCCACGAAATTTTTATAATATATATATATATATATATATATATTTTTTTTTTTTTTTTTTTATTATAAAAATGAAAATGAAAATGTTAAAAAATCTAAAATTTAAAAAAAAATCTAAACTAAAAACTATAAAAGTCTAAACTTAAATCTAAGGACTAATTAAAATCTACATAAAATAAATCCTAAGAAAACTTGAATTAAAATTAATCTAAATTAAACTATATAAAAACAAGCTATGCCTAAAAAATTTAAATAAATCTTTTATATTTTTTTTTGAATGTATACTATTTAAAAAAGTAAAAAAAAATAGAAGTAAAACTAAACTAAACTAACACTATATCAAAACTATATCAGAATAAAAAAAAAAATAAAGAAGATTATCAAAACTACATCAAAAAAAAATATATATATTTAAAATTTAAATTTCAGAACTATATCTAACAAAAAAATAACTAACACTCAAATCCTAAAAAAAAAAAAAAGTTCTGAGTATGCTAACACTAGACTAAGCTAACCTACGTTAACACTAAACCTAACTAATAATCACAAAACGAAACTAAAAAAACTATACTAAAGCTAACCTACGAAATTATATATAAAAAAGAAGAAATCGAAGAACCAAATCAAAACGATGACATGCACAGCAAATTGGTTTAACGCAGACATAAGAAAAATTACCTGAGCATTTCGAAAAAGATTTTGGAAACGGGCTCCTTACTTGGTTGCCGACGTAAATATAATTCGATACCAACGCAAATCTGGTTCAAGGTATCACCTGAGAAACGCGTCCTCTGTCTCTGGTTATGGAAAGAAATTGTCGGCAGCAGAAGAATTGCTGTACAGCGAAGCTCGATTTGGAAGGATTGAAGCTGGATTGAAGCTCATGATGGGCGCTTATTTTTATGATTTCAATCGAAGTTAAACGCAGAACTTGAATCCTGTCGGCGGCCACAATGAAGTCGACAATCACCTTTTGCAGGTTTTGGCTGCTTGATTACGCGGGGCTGAAATGCACGTGTTTCCTTTTAATGGCTGCCCTGGATGGTTGAGGGAAACGACATTTGAATGATTTCTTTAACCAACTGATTTAAAGAAACGATGCTGCCAGGTTAACGGCACCAGGGACACAAGCTCGATATACGCTGAAGATCATTGGAATACTGAATCAGAGCTTTGAGTTTTGACTGTTTTTTTTATGTCCACGGAAGTGACGGCGGAAATGCTTGACTGAGAACTCTTCGACTGATCTTGGCGAGGATATGCTCAGAACGAAAAGATTACACACGTTGGTAGTTTTTTAACGCAGCAAGGATCAAGGACGGCAGGGTGCACACGTCTCTGCTTGCATTTTGGATAAGCGTATGAAGCCACTGCGTAGAAGAGCTCACGCTGGTTTTACAGGCACCTTGATCCCCTGGCCCGATAATGAGGATATGATGGCAGAAAAACGCAACAAAGAGACAGGATATGGCTCAGAAGGAGACAACTTGTTAAAAGATCTCAGAACTCGTCCAAAGCTTGGCAGTTTTGATGAGGAGCCTGCAATTTCAAAGAAACAAAACCCTATACCTGTAAAAAACAAAAGAAAACAAACCCTAATAAAAGATCTGCATAAAGCAAAAAATTTAAACCCTAGATCAGAAAAAATTGAAACCCTAAGACAGCTGATTAATTTACAGATATGGCCCCTTAAAAGCCAGATTTAGCAGTAAACACAGAAAATTTTTAAAGATAAGAAATTTCAGATTTGTCACTGTGAAAAAACTTCAGAAATTCTCTCATGCAGATCAGAAAAATAAAACCGAATGATAGACCCAGGATCAAATCCACTGGGCTCAGCATAAAATGCTTGTGGGAGTTGGCTGGTTCAGCCGAGAACTTCCCCTAACGCCCACCAAATCTTCTTCAGCAAGGGTTTTTCTGCATAGCTCAGAAATAACCATCAGTAAAGAGGGCAAGAATGCTGCTAGATCTCAGGAAGTAATGGAGATACCTGCCATTACTTCAGAAACCCTAACAGCACCCAAACCCTAGCAAGTGAGCAAGATACCTGTACCCACAATGCTCTACAAAAGCTATTATTAACAGCTGAAAATAACATATGCAGAAAATCAAAACAATCTCACAGCATTTCAAGAGAGTAACACCAGCAGGATATGGACCCCAAAGTCTTCTTTATTAACCAGAAAAAAATTTACAAGAGAGCTTCTTCAGTCTTTGACTCACAGATCCCTTGAATTGAAAATGACTCCTAGCACCCTATTTAAAGGAAATGCTCCAACGGCTAGTTCGATTGATCCATGTAGAAATGATCTCGACCGTTGATGAAGATCAAGACATCTCTTGATCTCATCCGTCGATTTATTCAATTAATTTTTTATTATTATTTTTTAAATTTAAAATTTCTTATTATTTATTATTTTATTATTATTTTTTAAATTTTTAAATTTTTTAACATTTTCATTTTCATTTTTATAATATAAAAAAAAAAAAAAAAAAAAAATATATATATATATATATATATATATATATTATAAAAATTTCGTGGAAAATTTATTTTTGTCAGATTTCAGATGCCTTCACGTTATATCTTTATTGCTGAGATCTAAAGTTTTTCAAGCCGAGATGCGAAATTGATATCTGGTTAATGGTTTATGATTCTCGTGGTGATTAAAAGCATTCATCTTTTCAAATTTTCAGTTGCCGGGTATCGTTTTGGTCATTCTAAAGAGCATTGTGTTTTCGCTGATGATAGATGATTGTTGTTCATGGTCCATATCTTTTTTATATCATTTAACAAGTGATCGCTTTAACCACAATCTCTTAAGGCACTGGTCTGCTAAATTAATCAAATCAATCAAGTGCTTTTTCATATCGTATCTCGTGTCTCCCAACCAACTGGTCGACAGTTGGTCTCATCATCTCACAGGGTCTACCCCCCTTAGCCGCGGGAGACAGGCTTAAACGGAGGGATCGGGGATCAGAGTGACAGCCCCCGGTCTGAGCATTGTCGTACCAATTCGCGCGACAACACACAGCAAACCGAATAAAAGTACTATTCGATTCGGAAAAGGGACAAAGTTATCACCCCGATTTATTGGACCATTTAAAGTCATGGAAAGAGTTGGACCTGTCGCCTATCGTCTTGCACTGCCACCTCACTTGCATAAAATTCATAATGTATTTCATGTATCTGTATTAAGGCATTACATAGCTGACCGATCTCTTAACCTTCAATGGAAGGAACTGCAGGTATCGGACGAACGAACCATATCGGTCGAACCATTACGTATACTGGAACGTAGGGTTCGACAGCTCAAGAATCGTCTAGTAGACCAAGTTAAGGTCCAGGGGGACAAGTATAGTCCTGGATCAGCTACTTAGGAAGATACAGAGATCATATGTCAAAAATACCCCAACTTGTGTCAATTTTGAAGAACTTTAAATCATGTTTTGTATATATTTACTTTACTTTAAATCAGAGACTCAGAACCATTTTGAAATGATCATATATAAACGTGAATTTTTATGACATAATATCTGTTTAATTCCGCTAGTACATGGATACCAAGACAGAATATGTTATTGGTCTTACTAAATTATAGTTATCAAAGTAAAGTTTAAATATTTGAGTAATTTTTCTTCTGATGAGAATTAAGATATTATAATTTTGTTTCATTTATGCATATCAATATGATTGATGTGATAGAAATCAAATAATGGTTACATTTTAATATGAAAGCTAATGACATGAATAGATTATGGCAAAGTATGTTATACTGCAATTGATATGTATGAAATAATACATAAACTATGTGTTTTTGAATATGTTAATGCACATTTTATAAATGCATGGACAAGTGTTTATGATTGCAGATAATATCCGTTACCAAAATGACCACGTGATGACAGAAACCTCAAAACAATTAAGGCTCAAAAGATCCCATGATAGGGTATTAACCCTGATGCTACTAGGAGGGGTGGAGGTGTTGCCCACTGTTTATCCTCCGAACCCTGGAGTCATGGGAGGACTGTGCGAGTCACGCTCCCATAGACGTGTCATGATGACTACCGGATGCCTACTAAGGATTAGGTCAGTATAGCCGACACTGTCATCCTTGGAATTTATGAATGGTTAAGTCAGTATAACTGATGCCATGGCAAATTTATGAATGGTTAAGTCAGTATAACTGATGCCATGGCATACTCTAGTAGAGGACGGATAGGATGGGAGCGGAAGAGATTAGGAAGGATAGGATGATTATAGAATAGCTGAAAACCAATTGAGGTAGAACATGGATATTTTAGTTGTAAAATATTAAATAAAACAAATTCAATTTTGTAATATAAAGACCTATATACTCATAATAATCATTAATATATTTTAGAAACCCTAACTTCGGGACGAAGTTTTTGGAAGGAGGGATGTATGTAATGACCCACTTATAGTAAATTAAAAATTATGAAATTAAATAAAATTAATTAAATTATAAATTATAAATTAAATAAATTAAAATTAAATCATTAAAATAAATAAATAAACTTTATTTATAATTAAGATATTCAAATAAAATCAAATCAGATTTGATTTATAAAAAATCTACACGTATCATAATTTGGACACGGAGATGGAGAAAGTCGGTAAATGGAAACTTATAAGAAGGAAGAGACGGTTGGAGGCAGAGGGAGGAGGAGGAGGAAAATATAGAGTTCAGGAGCTACGATTGAGCTTTGCTTGTTCTGAGGTTTCTGGGCACGGGGGCACAATCTGCTTCAGTTGAGAAGCTTACTGGACTGAGTAAGCGAGGTTCTGCTCAGTTTGGCTGGGTGATTTCGGTCTTTTGGTAACCAAAGCAGAAGCAGTTTGAGGCAATGGAATCATCAACCGCAGGATTATAGGTAAGTACTCTCTTCAGTTCTATTAGTTAAATTTATAAAATTCAGGAAATTTTATCACAGGTTCATGATGTTTAATTTTAGAAGCCTTTATTGTTTTTCTGCAATGTCTGTAAAAATCCTGTACAGACCTTACATTAAAATCTTGAAAATCCCTTATAATATATGGATGCATTTACACTATCGGGAGCTATTGGAGGAGCAAAGAGCAAAATAGATCTATCGGAGGCCAAAACCCATATATATGCATTTAACACTATTGGAGGCCAAAACCCATATATATATGTATTTAACGCTATCGGAGGCCAAAACCCATATATATATGCATTTAACACTATCGGCGGAAAAAAACATATACATATAGGCTATATACACTATCGGCGGAAAAAAACATATACATATAGGCTATATACACTATCGGCGGCTAAAACCTATACTTATATGCAAATACACTATCGGAGGCGGAAATCACGTATATATCGAAAACATATATATATAAGCCATTTACACTATCGGAGGTGGAAATCATAGTTGCATTGGAATACACTATAGGAGCAGGCACATATATATCGGCGACAGTGAAATCGGTGATTCGGCGATGTACCATCACCCCAAACCCCCGACAGCAATATATATATGTATCGGCGGTTCGGTTATGTGCCATCACCCCAAACCCCCGATTGCGATATATATGTTGTGGACCCGACAACAACACTATGGAAGGTTTAATGTTATATCGCATCCGCAGGAGGATCGACCGTTGACCATCGGCGATGCCATGGGCTCGTTATATAAAGGACCCCGAAAGCCTTGATTGCCGGTTGCGATATATGTAGCGGACCAGATACAATATAGATGCGGGTGTAATAATTCTTGAAGTCCGCCCTTTAACGTTTTCCCCTGTTTTTCTCATATTTCCTGTGTATTTGAATATTTGTCGTGCGTGGGGTTTGGAGGCAAAAATACATTAAGGAATGCTCCTAATAGTTCTGGAGGCTGAACTAAAGCCGATTGCGATTGCGATTGGGACGTGGCATGTCCGTTAAACAATGTTGTCTCTGTGTATGCCTGTTATCATTGAAAAAACGGGGCTCTGTTACAATTTTAACACACAGCAACCGAAAAGCCAGGAAGCTGAATGGAAAGCCAGCGCAGAGGAAACCAAAAAGCCAAATCAATGGAGAAGAGGGAAGCCAAAGGACAAGCCAGCGTAGAGGAAGCTGAAGCAAGCATGGAAGAAGCCGAAGAGCCAATGGAAAGCGAAAACGAACAGTCAGAGGCATCAGGAATACATAAAAATAGAAAAAACAAGGAGAGATGTGTTGTTGGTGTGTATAATCAGAGCGAGAGTAAGCCGAGAGGTAGGCAGAAGCAGGAGAGGCAGGAGAAGCAGGAGAACAGGAGTGAAGCAGAAGCTCAGCAGGCTTGGGAACAGAGAACTACATCAGAACAATTTATGCAAGGTTTGGGTTGGAGCCCAAGGGGTTGGAGCCTCAGAACTGAAAGGACTGGAATCCTTGGGAGTTGGTGCTCCTAAGTGCAGAACTAGAGCCTTGGAAGAACAGAGTTGGTGCTCTGTAGGTCGGAGCCTCACAAAAGTCCAAGTTGGTGCTTGGCAACTGATTTCAACCAGTTATATATATTGTATTTATTTCATTGCACTGTTTGTGTTAATAAAAGCATTCATTTCAGCCATCTATTTCTGTGTTCCATATATATGTCTTGGTGATAAAAAGAACAATTAAAAAGGAACATTGGTTCACCCCCCCC
Source organism: Pinus tabuliformis (assembly GCA_031772625.1). Taxonomy (NCBI): domain Eukaryota; kingdom Viridiplantae; phylum Streptophyta; class Pinopsida; order Pinales; family Pinaceae; genus Pinus; species Pinus tabuliformis. Next base: position 244,345,923 of record CM062804.1, read on the forward strand.
GCCCCTCTCAGTATTTTCAACACATTAGGCTAGCGTATTAAACTTCCTTCATGGGTGCTTGTAAGACTCCTCCATGACTGTGTTAGGCCTTCTTCATTAGGGCAACGTAGAGCCTAGGGCACTCCCTCTAGATACCTCCTTCATCAAAACCCAAAACAAAATGAAGAGAGAGATCACAAGAGTGTGATTGTGTGTCAAAAAGATTTGAAGGGCACCTCTATTTATAATAAAACGTGGAGGACAGGTGGGGGTAATTTGGTTGTTGGCCGACCTTGATGAATTGTCACATAACACAAATAAATTCATATCTCCATGAATACATGTCGGAATCGGATGATCTTTAGATCCATCCCACACCTCTCGACGAGAGGAATCCAAGAAAAATATCAGCTGCCATGAATAAGAAGACCCACATGGAGTTTGGCCCTAGTTGCCAATTTTAATAGAGATACACCAGAGTGATCAATCATTCGATTTTTTAGATAAGGGTTTGCTAAGAGAAATCGAATCAGTGATCAGTTTGCAGCGAGGGGCAGTGAGTACGAGGCAGAGAGGCAGAGATAGTGCCAGAAGATCAGCACAGAGGCAGAGAGGCAGACGCAGAGCCAAAGGGAGCCACGCAGAGCCCATCAAAGACTGCGCAGAGGCCAGAGGGGCCTGCATCATCCATGCAGAGGCTATAGGAAAGACGCAGAGAGCCAGAGAGGTTTTTAGGTTGACGCAGAGCTTCATATTGTGCTGGAGAGGGTTTTGTGGGGTAGACTTTCAGAATAATTGCTTCCGAAGATAGAGGTATTACTGCCAGATTATTTTCTCTGTCAGGTGAGTCGGTTTGGCAACTAGTGGTACTCAGAAAGACTGCATAATAATATAACCCTCAGAATTGCTGCACCGGTTTTCCCAAGTTGGGTTTTTTTGAGGACGTGTTGTCCAAAAATAACAGTGTCACTTGTATGTTTGTCTATTTCTTTCAGCTGTTGATCTGTAGATGGTTGAGACTGTATTGTGTTTATTTTAGTGTTTATATGGTTAATAACTTGTTAGTAATTAAACAAGTAGGCGAAATAAACCAAAGAATACAGATAAAATTTCTAATGAGTAACACTTAGAAATTTCAACATCGTATCAAAGCGTTGCAGATCCTAGGAGAGTGAAAGGCGCCAGCTGAATCAGAGAATTTGCAACAAAAACAGTTGTCCCGAGTGACAAAAGTTGTTCCTAGGTAGAGATCAACAGAGAAGGGTTGATGCAGAGGGCCTGCGTCATCAATTCGAGCTAGAGAGAGGCCAGCGCAAACGCTGAGGAAGGCAGAAGAGGCTCACAAAGAGCCACGCAAAGGCCAGGAGGGTTGACGCAGTTGGCCAAGGGAGAAAGTTAGCCTTGCCGAGATTGCGTAGAGCCTAGAGGCTCAGTTCTTCAGCTGTCGAGGCATAGGAAGCTGTGGGTAGATCTGAGAGTGAAGCTCGTGGGGTGTTGTTGCTGTTGAGACAGAATTGTGCCTAATGGGGCAAAACCAAGGTAGAGGGAGTCGCTACCTAGGCGGATTTCTAGCCAAGAAATCCATATTAGTGTTGCAGGTGCATAGGAGATCGGAGAGGTGCGACTTGACGGTTGGCAAGCGTATTTCTAGGAGGGAAATTGAGACTTAGAGGGAGTCTAGCAGAGAACTTCGAGGAGAGAAATTGAGAATCAAAGGGAGTCTAGCAGAGAACTTCCAGGAGGGAAGTAGAGACTCAGAGGAGTCGAAAAGAAGAGCAGAGAGATGGCCATGAACAGACTGAGGGATCAGGGCAAGATGGATGGGGCATCCAACTTTGTGATCTAGAAGGCCAAGATCCTGTCCGTTCTAGACTGACATCGCATCAAAGCCTTCGCCTTGAGAAATGTGGCAATCCCAGTCGACCCAGCTGACAATGAAAAGTATGAGGATGCAATGGCCAAGACGAAATGTATAATCCTTGATGGGGTCAAGGATCATGTGGTCCAGCATATTGCCGAGAAGGACACGGCAAAGGAAATGTGGGACACCTTGACGAAGTTGTATCAAGGCAATTTTGTGCAGAGGAAGATGCTACCGTAGAATCAGCTGCGATCGTACCAGATGCAGAAGGGGGATCACGTTGATCACTTCCCTAGCAGGTTGCAGGAGATCCGAGACCAACTGACTTCCATAGGGGTCACGCCGGATGAGGAATTAATGTTGAGGACCGCCCTAAACGCAGTCTCCAAGGAGTGGGAGACACTTGTCCAAAGTATTTTGGGCAGAGCGATTCTTCCAGGATGGGAAGCACTATGGGCAGCTCTTCGCCAAGAAGATATTAGACGGTAGACTAAGGCAGGAAGCATAAACAAGGGAGCCCGGGTCAAGAAAGAGGAGGAAGAGGATGCAGCTCTCGCATCTGCGGGGAAGCAGGAGAAGAGGAAGAAAAAGGAACTCTCCAAGATAAAGTGCTTCAACTGTGGGGAACTGGGTCATTATGCGAATCAGTGTTCGAGGAAGAAGAGTAAGGGAGAGGTGTCTAACTCCAAGGCAGCGCCAGCGAAAGCAAAAAAGGAGGTAGAGGATGATGACGATTGTGCCATGAGTTCTCATGTACCTCTAGAGAAGAGGTGGCGAGACATCGAGCTATAGTCAGGAAGACCAAGGCAATGAGGGGCAGGATCCTTGAAGTACCCAAACTCTTGGATCATACCTTGCTACGAAAGCCCCGAAGTGAAAGTAGCAGGATGGAGGATGTCAATAGAAACGAATGTGGATGAAGCGGCAGAGAGTGCTACAGTGCAATAGTCTCGGGCAGCATAGAGAAGGTTACAGCAGTGCGAGAGGCAAAGAGGAGGTTGTAGCAGTGCAAGATGGCACAAAGAGGTTTGCAATGGTGCGAGAGGCAGGGAGTTGTTGCAACAGTGCAGAGGGAGCACGAGATAGCAGCAGAGAGAGCTTTAGCATTGGGAGTGTTTCTAGCTTGACATGGATATCAGTAGTTGAGTGGATCAGTTACTTACTTCTCAGTAACTGAGTTGCAGTGCAGTAGCACGATGCAGCATGATGAGAGGAGGTTGTAGTGCAGATGCAGTGTTGGGAGAAAGGACCAGCAATAGCACGGATGCAAAGTGAGTTGCCATACGAATGTAGCAGTGGTAGTGGCAGAGCCATGGGAAGCAGTACAAGATGCAGCGGTGCAGAGGATGTTGGGCCGGGAGGCCTAGCATCAGCACAGGTACCAGTGCCGTATAATCAAGGTGATACTCAATGTAGAGTATTACTGGAGTATAGTCCTCGCTAAGAGGGAGTGTTTATTTGGGGTAGCATCAGATGTGCTCTAGCCATGAAAATTGGTGGAGAGGCTAAAGCACACGAGATCTCCAAGACCCAAAAATTGTTTGGGCAGATTCTACCAGGTTAAGGATATATTAAATTAATTAATATTTTTTGGAGTTCCTAAGTCTAAACTTAGGAAAAATAAAATATTAATGGGTATTAATATAAAACTAGGTTAAAGGGTTCTAAAGGACATGGATCAAGCCAAATATAATCTTAGCCGTTGATTAGAGATTTAATCTCGGTCGTTGAAGGACCAACAGGAAAAGTATAAGAGGAGGGTTGAGGGACAGCTGGAGATACACCAGAGTAATCAGTCATTCGATTTTCTGGAGTGAGATTTGCTAATAGAAATCGAATCAGTGATCAGTTTGAAACAAGGGGTAGTGAATACGAGGCAGAGAGGCAGAGATAGTGCCGGAAGACCAGCGCAGAGGCAGACGCAAAGCCAGAGGGAGCCACACAGAGCTCAGCAAAGACTGCGCAGAGGCCAGAAGGACCTACGTCATCCACGTAGAGGCTACAAGAGTGAAGCAGAGAGCCACAGAGGCTGCGCAGAGCCTCAAAGGGCTGACGCAGAGGGTTTCAGGATGACACAGAGGCCAGGAGGGCTGACGCAAAGGGTTTCAGGATGACGAAGAGGCTAGGAGGGCTGACGCAGCGCTTCAGATTGTGCTGGAGAGGGTTTCATGGGGAAGACTTTCAGAATATCTGCTTCTGAAGAGAGAGGTATTGTTGCCAAATTATTTTCTCTGTCGGGTGAGCCGGTTTAGCACCTAGTTGTACTCAGAAAGATTTCATAATAATATAACCCTCAGAATTGTTGCACCAGTTTTCCCAAGTTAGGTTTTTCGGGGACATGTTGTCCAAAAATAATGGTCTCACTTGTGTGTTTGTCTATTTCTTTCAACTATTGATCTAGTAGATGGTTGAGACTGTATTGTGTTTATTTCAGTGTTTATATGGTTAAATAACTTGTTAGTAATTAAACAAGTAGGCGAAATGAACTAGAGAATACAAATAAATTTTCTAACGGGTAACACTTAGAAATTTCAACAGACTCCTCTCTGCACCATGTCTCAGATGTAATGATATATGATCTCTATATGCTTGGAATTGTCGTGGAACATAGGATTCTCTGTTAAATGAATCCCACTCTTGTTGTCACAATAGATAGTTGTCGTGTCCAGAACCTGCTCAAATAGCTCTTCAAAGAGATTCCTCAGCCAAACTACTTCACAACTCGCCAGGTTGGCTGCAATATATTCGACTTCAGTGGTACTAAGGGCTATGGATTTCTGCTTCCCGCTCATCCACAATATCATGGCAGATCCCAGACTGAAACAACATCTGGAAGTACTCTTCCTCTCGACAACACTACCAACGCACTCTACATTTGTATATCCATGTAATCTAACTTCTCCAGCAGCGTATCTCAATCCAACATTAACAGTCTATTATCGCACAGAATGTCTAGGCACCGTGACAACGCTCAGATTGGGAGCTGTCACCCTGATCTCCAATCTCTCCGTTTAAGCTGTCTCCCTATAGCAAGCTAAGGGGGGTAGACCCTATGGAAAAATGGAAAGAAAAAGAACTAGTTGGGAACCAACCAGTTCGGGAGACACAACGAGGCGATCAAATACTTGATTAAGGCTTAGCAAGACTTAGAATTTGATTAGATTTTAAATGATTAATACCAGTGCCTTATGGAGTCAACGATCTTGCTAGGGAAATGGAGACCAAGTAATCGATTAGCAACTGCTGCTTAGGAAACAGAGATATGAAATCTGTTTATAATTTCACGATAAAATTATTTAACAATTGCTTGAAAATATTTGCAAAATGTTTAACATGTAACAAGCATTAAATGATTCAAGCAATGGCGATCAATTTCACTAGATGCACAATGTCTTAGCAATTAAATTTCAAGAGATACAAATACCTTAATCAACCACGAAATTTAAAAGCTAACCAGTTCAGATCCTAGAATTTAAATGATTATGCTTAATGACCCAAATCTAGGAAATTCACCACTTTCAAATAGTTAATCTTCAGATATAAAAATTTAAGCACATTTAACTATAGAGAAATGACAAATACCACAAAAATTTACCTTTAGATCTTACCTTAGCACAAAAGACACCAAGAAGAAATTTTAGATTGACAACTTAATTATTCCTTAGGTGAATTTCTCGATATTTTAAGCAAGACTAAATGTGACCTAAATAAATCGAAAAAGATTTAATAATTTTTAAAAAAATTTAATGGGCCAGAGGCCACATAAAAAAATTTAAATCTTTAAATGTGAAAAATTTACCCTTGATTTAAAAAAAAAATTATTGTCTCGAAGTCACATGAAAAAGTGAAGCCTTTTTTATTTTTTTAGGATTTTTAGGAGCTTTAATTTTTTTTTAGATTTTTTTAATCAAAAGGAAAATGAAATAAATAAATAAAACAAGATCCAAATTGAACTTCCCTTTTTTTGTATTTATTTTTCTTTTTTAAATAAGAAAAAATGAAAATCGAAATTAATAAAACCAAATCAAAAGATCAAAAAAAAAAATTATACAAACTCTAAACTAACCTATACGTAATACAAAAAGAAAAAGTCGAATAGAATTGAAACTAACCCTAACTTACCCATACATAATAACAAAAAAGCGATTTTTTTATGTTTATTGTGTGCAGGTGAGGTCGACGACAGCGAAGGAAGGAGCAAGACGGAGATGAAGGAGGCTGTGATGGCAGCGGAAGGTTGTTTGCAGGTTTGACGGCTTGGGAAGGGAGCTGCAGCGGAACAAAGAAGAAATCGACGGTGGACAGGGAAGGAGAGAAGCACGATGGCGGAAAGAAATTCGAAGGCAGCAAAGGAGATGACAGAATGGAGGAAGAAGCAGGATGGTGAGAGTAGCGAAGGAGGGGCTGCGGATTTCTCTGGCAGGTTTAGAGACAGCGCGTGGGAGAGAGGAGAATACGAGGACAAGGATGGGTTATGAGTGCTCAACAGAGGGTTTAATGCACACAAAAATGGACAGCAAAAAGAGGACTGTGTGGAGTGAAAAGAGAGGAAGGATAGCGTGGAGAGGGTAGCTGCTTGGACAGAGGGAATGGCTTACAATGGCAGTAGAATGGAAACGCAGGAGGTCGATGGAGCTACGTGAAGGATGGAGCAATGAGGAAGCTGTAGGCAAGGTTTTGCAGGCAGCAGCAAAAGGCTGTGAGCCTAAAAAAAAAAAAAATTCGAAATTTTTCAGGCAACAGAAAAATTGAAGATCCCAGGCAGCAGATAGGAAAAGAAAATAGCAGCCCAATAAACCCTTAAAAATTTCCCAGAGATTTCTGAATAAAATTTATATGTTCTGCTTCAGATTTATTACTTGAAATAAAATCGTCTCCAGATAAAAAAAAAATTAAAACCCTGGACTGCAGAAATAATGCCCCTGCAAGAGATGGTTCTGAGGCCAGATCTTACCCTCCAGGGCCTAGATCTGGCTTCAAAATCAAACTTCACCTTCAGATCTGCAACCTGTTCCTGAAAACACAAACACCCAGAATCCCGATATACCAAAAAAAATGAAACCCCAGAAACCCTAAGTCAGAAAAATTAAAAAAAAAATTATAGATCTATGCACAGGAGTAGCAAATCTACTAGATCTGGCGAGTGTGAGTCCAACTCTGCTCCCAGATCTGACAATCTGAGGCTCTTAAAAGCCAGATTTATCAATTTAGCACAAAATTTTTTATGAAATTTTAAATTTAAACAAAGGTGCTTCGCCCAAAACCCTTCATGCATCAACAATGAAACTTCTTATGATAAGCCTGGGATTCAATCAAGCTTTGCTCTTCAGAAAATACTAATCGGGAGTTGATTGGTCCAACTAAAAACTTCCCTGAACGCCCGATGCTATAAAAAATCAAGAATTCCCTGCACAACTTAATTCAACCATTAACGTAGAGCGAGAAAACGATAATAAAATTTAGATTTAATAGAGATACCTGCCATTATATTCAGAACTTAAATTACTATTCAAACCCCAATGATCAAGCAAGATACTTGTGCTTAAATCACTCTTCATAAAGCTATCATCAATGGCTAAAAGGAAATATGTGCATGAAAATAACACATCTTACAGCATTTCCACAAAGAGTAACACCAGCGAAAATTAACCCCAAAATCTTCTTTTATTGCTCATAAAAAAAAAGATTACAAGAGAGTTTTCACTTAGCACATGACTCAAAGATCGAATGATCTCAACTGACAACTGACCACCTATTTAAAGATAAATCTTCCAACGGCTAATTTGAGTGATCCTTGTCAAAGTGAGCTCAACCGTTGATGAGGATCAAAATTTCTTTTAATCTCATCCGTTGAAATTTTAAATATTGAGGAAACTTCGAATTTTTCAATTAACTGCAATTTAATTAATTCAAAAATTAAATTTTTGAATTAATTTCCTCAAAATTTTGACTTTGACTTAACCCCAGGGACCCAAAGCATAAAATTTAACAAAATAATCAATTAACCTTAGTCCCTGGACCTGTTAAGATTTAATTTTTTAAAGGACCCACGAATTTTGCCTCTGGAAAATTTAAATTTACTTAGGACCTAGGACGTATGAGGGGATAGATTATTTTTCTAACCCTCATGACACTTTACATCATGATTTTTTACATTTTTTACATCTCAAGGGGGAAAACCCATTTGGAAAAGACCCCATAGACTACCCATTTCTGTGACACAAATATAATCTAGTGAACTAAGCGACTTGTAATAAAATAACCTAACCAAATAGTTAGGACTATTCCCAAATCACTTTCACATCGACTCGATCTATAACACTAGGACTCGCCTAAGATTATGGTGACAAAATTCATTTCGGCTTTGGGGTAAGGCTGAAGGAAAACTCTGCCGACCATCCGAGAATGGATCGGTGAGACAGAAAACCCCGCGGAATGTAAATCGTTACCAGAAAAATAGGTTTACCTAGGAAATTACATACATGACACAGATCTGTTGAGATTATTTACATCATATATATGCAAAATGGGTTTACATTATAACATGACAACCAAGCTGATGATGGTAGTAGGACAATGCAGACTTATCGATCAGGTGCTATCCCTTTTGCAGAAAAGGGGATGTACTGCTATGGGTCGTTGACACGTAGTGGTCAACATCTGGCTCTACTTGGGGACACGTCACTGCACTGTAGGAATGTGAGAATTCAGAATATGCATCCATGCAACACACAATATAGCATAAGTAGTGTCCATTCAAAATCATCATATAAAATTAAACACGGGAAAGATATAAGCTCTTCATTTATTAATTATCTAGTAACATGAAAAGTAAATCTAATCCTAAAACAGAAATGAAACGCTGAAATGACAAGGTGTGTAGGGTTAGAAATATAATACAGAGGATGCCCCATGGCATCAGATGTCATCTTTGAAGAATAGCTTGAGAATTTGACCATTCGCAGATAAGTCAAGTGGTTCACCATCCAATCTGCTCAAGTGGAATGAATTTGGCCCAATAATGTCTCAAATAATCTATGGTCCTAGCCACAAACTGCCAAACTTCTTATGTTTTCCCGGTTTTTCATTTTTGCGATCCCAAAGGAGAACCATATCTCCAACCTGCAAAGATCTAGATCGAGATGATTTATTAAAGCTTTTCTTAATGTTAGATCGACTTTTACATATATTATCAAAAGTTGTCCTACGAGTTTCATCCAATTCCACAATCTGATCAATTCTATTTTGAACAACATCTTTATTAGTGGAAAAATGTTAAAGAAGTTGATAAGTTGGCAATTTCAGGTGCACAGGTAAGGTTACATCCAAGCCATAAACTAATTCAAAGGGACTTTTACTAGTAGCTTTCTTTTTAGTAATCCTATCTGCCCATAAATCATACATGATTTTGCTATCCCAAGCCCTTTTATTATCCCCTACTATCTTCTTGATAATGGTTATGAGATTTTTATTACTTGATTCAGCAAGTCCATTACCCTAAGGATAGTAATTTGACGAATGAGATAAAACAATGTCATACTTGAAACAAAAAGATGAAAATTCTAAAGAACTAAAAGCCTTGGCATTATTAGTAGTGATCTTAGCAGGGACACCAAATCTAGTAATGATATTATTTTCAATGAAATCCATAATGACCTTTTCAGTGGCATTCTTAGCAGGGATGGCTTCAACCCATTTAGTGAAATAATCGGTAGCAGTCAAAATCCATGAGTAGCCATTGCTAGAATTTTCATGAAACTTCCCAATGAAGTCCAGACCCCAATGCTAAAAAGGTGCCTCAACAATGACAGGTTGTAAGGGCAGGGCAGCAAGCTTCTGTTTCCCAGTGAACAGTTGGTAGGCTTGACAACATCTAACAAACTTATGCACATCAGAAAAAATCGAAGGCCAATAATAACCAGCTCTCAGAATTTTGTGGGCAGTAGTTCTAGCAGCATAATGACCACCACAAAACCCCGAATGAAACTCAGAAACCAATTTCTTGGACTCAATTTCGTCAACACACCTAAGTACTATGCCCTCAGGATTTCTCCATCCAAGGCCATCCTTCATGAGGCAATACTTAGTGGCTTTTAATCTAAGATCCCTTCTCTTATGAGCGACTAAATGGTTAGGACATGTAAGATTTAATAAGTAATAAATAATGTCCTTGTACCACTCATGCTCTCCTAATCTTTGCAGCTCAAGTGAAGATGAATCGTTAAGACAAATCAAACCAAGAGCTTTTTCATTACCTTCGGTCATTATTTGAGCCAAGCCTTGGCCTTTGACTAACTTGGTGGGTCTAATCTCTAAGTCATATTCTTGTATTTTAGTGACCCACCTAACACGAGTCCCTAAGCAATCAGTTTGAGTTAATATATCTTTAACTGTAGAATGTGGGACAAAAGCAATGATTTTGGAATAGCCCACATAAGCCTTGAAATGCTTAAGAGTTTTGACTAAGGAATAGGCTTGCTTTTCCATGGAATTGTATTTTAATTCAGAATTCTGAAGCGCTCTACTCATGAAAGCAATAGGTTGCTTGTGACCATCCTTATTTTTCTGCAATAAGACACCAGCAATGGTATCTTTGGAAGTGAAAGAGAAAATCATGAAATCCTTAGAGTAATCAAGGCTAACTAAAACAAGGGCTTTTGCAATAACACCTTTGATTTCCTGAAAATCCTTTTTGCCATCTTCTTTCCAAACAAATTTTACATCTTTTTTCAGAAGACTTTGAATAGGCTTAACTACTTCTGCGTAATTTGGAATAAATCTTCTAAGAAAATTTGTTTTTCCAAGAAAACACTGAAGGGATTTAAGATTATGGGGAAGAAGAATCTTTTGGATTGCCTCAACTCTTTCAGGATCAACCTTGATTCCATCTTTAGAAATGATGTGACCAAGTAATTTTCCTTCAATTACTCCAAAAACAGACTTAGTCGTATTTAAAGAAATCCCATACTCTCTACATTTATCAAAAACTTGCCTAAGATGACTTATATGACTAATACCATTCTTAGAAAAAACAGTAAGATCATCCTAATAAATTTCGATAACTTCCCAATTAAACCTTTGAAGGCATAATCCATAGCCCTTTGAAAAGTGGCCCCAACATTGATTAATCCAAACAGCATTCTAATATATTCGAAAGTACCCCATGGTGTGGTGAATGTAGTTTTGTGACGATCCTCCTCCTTAACCCATACCTAATTATATCTAGAAAAACCATCTAGCAATGACATCATTCCAGAACCAGTGACTCTTTGCAACATAGTCTCCATGTTTGGCAAAGGGTAATTATCTTTCTTACATGCTAGATTAAGGTTTCGAAAATCGACACAAAGTTTTATTGTACCATTCTTTTTCCTAACAATCACCAGGTTGGAACACCATGTCGAATGCCTCGTTTGAGCAATAATTCTTGCTGCAAGCATCTTTGAAAGCTCCTTTTGAACCAAAGGAGCTAACTTAGGATTTATCTGTCTAAGATTTTGACAAAAGGGTTTAGCATTTTCATCTTTCAAAGGGATAGTGTGCTCCATGACATCTTCCCTATAACCTTTTAATTCATCATAAGAAAATGCTAAAACATCCCAATATTCACGAAGTAAATTGGTTAACTTTTTTCTTTCTTCAACGTTAGTACCCTTGCCAATTTTGATAATCTTTGGATCCCTAGAAGTACCAATGTTTACCTCGATGTATTCGCCTGGATCCATTTTATTTTCCTCTTTCATCTTTGTGGCATCATGCCGATCAAAGTGTTGTTCTAAAGAAACCACATTCCTAGGAGTAGGATTTATGATATCTTCATGATCATCAGATCCATCCTCCTTAGAATCTATCCGAAAATTTTCAAACTCATCCAAATTATCAAGAAAATGAATCACTTGTTTCTCGTCATCAAAAACTTGCCAATGCTCTGAGTTATCTGGAACAGAAGGCCTAAATATAACTTCCATTTTTATCTTATCCTTAATCAGCCCATCAGATAACAGCAAAGTAGAAGCAGCTACAGCAAGCTCATCTGCCGAACTATTCTGCTCTCTTGGGATAGCCTCAAAGTCAAGGGCATCAAAGTATTCCATAGTATCCCATACAACATTTCAATAATTCTTTAACCTTTGATTTTTACATGTAAATTTATTTTTAATTTACATGATAATTAAGTCAGAATCCCCCTTGATGCTAAGCACCTTAACTCTTAAAGTCTTTTCCAACTCAAGACCCAACAACAAAGCTTCATATTCAGCAGTTGTTGGTTGCTTCAAATTCCAGACGATAGGCAAATTTGAAAATATGACCAAGGGAAGATTTTATTACTACTCCTGCACCTTTACCGTGCCTAGACAATGCACCATCAAAATACATGTACCAAACATTATCCTTGAGATCCCCAATATTTTTATCAACCTTATCATCGGGAATAAATATGGAATTAGACAGGATAACATAATTCCCAATGTCAGATTGTTCTTTAATTATCTCATTATGAGGTCTCTTAGGATCTTCAACATGGAATCTTCTCTCAGGCTCTCTATTAAGTCTCACAAAACCATCACCTCTAGGAGAAGGAATCATAGCATATGACCAATTCATTTGAATACTCCCTCCTAGATCAGAGGCCCATTTTCTTGATAAAAGCATACCCTAAGCATCAAGCACATCAACAATGACAATGTCCATAACAATCATAATGTCAGGGTAAACTGATAAATGAACCTGTAAATCCTTGATCAAACCGTGAACTTCAATCTTCTTAGAATCCATGGCACATATATTGTAGTAAGGCCTAGAAACTCTTAAATTAAGTTGTTCCATGACCCTCTTGGTCATGACACAAGCTGACGCACCAGAATCCAGCATGCAATTATTCAATTTGTACCCATTAACCATCAAAGTAATAAAGAATGGCTGATGATCCTTGTTATCTGAATCTAGACTTTGCAAATATATAGGAGCATCCTGATAATCAACCTCCGGTGCCTTCTGTTGAGAAACATTCACTTGAGGAGCTTCAATAGCTTTTAGTAACTTAGCCCTTTGGGAAGGAATCTTCGCACTCTTGGAGACAGGTACCCAGATTTTTGCATTATTAAACCAACTTCCCAGATCGACATCTAATCCAGAGAGTGAACACGGGTTAAAAATTCGAGCGGGAATTTGATTCCCGGTTTGATATTTATCCCTTCTTTGATAACTTAAACCCTTATCTTTAGCAATTTCAATGATTCTCTATGGAGAAGGCTTCTCACCATATAATTTAACCATCATATCATCTTCATTCTCAAAATTACTTATACTAAAAGCTAACGTGGGAGGCATAACATCTCGACTGTTTTCCTTAACTTCCATCCTGTCTTTTATAGACAAAGAAAACTCTTTACCCACATTATTTGATTACCTGCCCCAAACATTCCATTATCCAAAATCCTTCTAACTATGGGGCAAGTTGCCTCTTCATGAAGAGCATCAAGCCCGACAATAAGGCGGAGCGTCATCGACCAAATTAATATGTTCAAGCGGATTAGGTGGTCTCTGCTCACTAGATTGACCTTTCTTCTGCCAATTATTATTATTATTTCTAGGCTGGAAATTTTGTGTTTGAGCTCTTTCCATTTGGACCAACCTATTATGCAAAGTAGTTATTTCCTTAGCATGGTTAGAGGTTAATTTCGCTTGGTTAATCTCCATGCTTTCAATTTTTTGCAGTAATTTCTGAACGAGGTCATTATCAGATTCTTGAACCTCTTTTCCTTTAGGTTCTTTTAATTTCGTTGAAGCCCTATCAAAACCTGGGATTTCAGACTTCCCAGATGCTGCCTTATCTTTTTCAAGCTCTACTGCTAAAGCTTGACAATCCCTATAATCAGGAAGTTTAGCACGTCTTAACTCATAAGAGGGCTCAGGGCCAAAGGCATCCATATAAAAGTCCCAAAGAGATTTATCAATAGACTTATAATCTTGAGGTAATTCCTTAATAATATCATTGAACCTCTTGCTAAATTCTTCTGCGGTCTCATTTTCTCTCTTTTTAATGATACCGATAGCTTTTATGAGATGCCTTCCTTCTCTCTTATCTCCATACTTTTCTTTAAGGCATTAACAATCGATTGCAAAGAATCAAATGAATTACGAGGCTTTTCCATAAACCAATCTAATGCATCTCCCTCCAAGGTAAGAACAAAAAGGGTCATTTTTACATCTTCATGATTAAAATCAGTGGCCCTTGCATACTTACCCACCCGTAAACTAAAAGATTTTAAATGAGAGTTAGTACTAACTACATTATTGCCCTGAAAGATAGGTATCTTATCCATTCCATGTTTTGGAATATCATTGGGATAACCTTGAATGTTAGCAAAGTTATAAGGAGTGAATATGTCCATGATGTCGTGCTCGACCAGGTTAGTAAAAAGCAAATGGATATCAGAAAGGGCTTCTTGTCTGAGATTAACAAGAAGGGTACGATAAGAGAGTTTGTGTAATCATACTCTAAGAGCCCTTTCAGGATCAGGAGCAGGTTTAACCAAACTGCTTGAATGTCTTCTCGTATACACTCTTGCAGAAGATAGATGAAGTGGAGTCGCCACCCGGACAAAAAGTCTAACTCGGAATAACCCGAAAGCGAGGAGCCAAGGACAAGGAACTTATCCTAGTAAGAGACAAAAGAGATGAGAGGAAATAAATGAGATGCATGTCGAAGAAACCAAGGACAGAAAAACTCTGTCCCCGACAGCGGCGCCAAAAAATGTTGTCGCACAGAATCTCTAGGCACCGCAACAACACTCAGATCGGGGGCTGTCACCCTGATCCCCAACCTCTCTATTTAAGCTGTCTCCATAGAGTAGGCTAAGGGGGGTAGACCCTATGGAAAAATTGAATGAAGAAGAACTAGTTGGGAACCAACCAGTTCGGGAGACACAACGAGGCGATCAAATACTTGATGAAGGCTTAGCAAGACTCAGAATTTGATTAGATTTTAAATGATTAATACCAGTGCCTTATGGAGTCAACGATCTTGCTAGGGAAATGGAGACCAAGTAATCGATTAGCAACTGCTGCTTAGGAAATAGAGATATGAAATCTGTTTATATTTTCATGATAAAATTCTTTAATAATTGCTTGAAAATATTTGCAAAATGTCTAACATGTAACGAGCATTAAATGATTCAAGCAATGACGATCAATTTCACTAGATGCACAATGTCTTAGCAATTAAATTTCAAGAGATACAAATACCTTAATCAACCACGAAATTTAAAAGCTAACCAGTTCAAATTCTTGAATTTAAATGATTATGCTTAATGGCCCAAATCTAGGAAATTCATCACTTTCAAACAGCTAATCTTCAGATATAAAAATTTAAGCACATTTAACTACAAAGAAATGGCAAATACCACAAAAATTTACCTTTAGATCTTACCTTAGCACAAAAGACACCAAGAATAAATTTTAGATTGACAACTTAATTATTCCTTAGGTGAATTTCTCGATATGTTAAGCAAGACTAAATGTGACCGAAATAAATCGAAAAAGATTTAATAAATTTTTTAATGGGCCAGAGGCCACATAAAAAATTTTAAAATCTTTAAATGTGAAAAATTTACCCTTGATTTAAAAAAAAATTACTGTCTCGAAGTCACATGAAAAAGCAAAGCCTTTTTTGTTTTTTTTAGGATTTTTAGGAGCTTTAATTTTTTTTTTAGATTTTTTTAATCAAAATCAAAATGAAATTAAAATAAAAATAAATAAATAAATAAATAAAACAAGATCCAAATTCAACTCCCCTTTTTTGTATTTATTTTTCTTTTTTAAATAAGAAAAAATGAAAATCGAAATTAATAAAACCAAATCAAAAGATCAAAAGAAATTATATAAACTCTAATCTAACCTATACGTAATACAAAAAGAAAAAGTCGAATAGAATTGAAACTAACCCTAACTTACCCATACATAATAACAAAAAAGCGAATTTTTTTATGTTTATTGTGTGCAGGTGAGGTCGATGGCAGCGAAGGAAGGAGCAGGACGGAGATGAAGGAGGCTGTGATGGCAGCGAAGGAAGGAGCAGGACGGAGATGAAGGAGGCTGTGATGGCAGCGGAAGGTTGTTTGCAGGTTTGACGGCTTGGGAAGGGAGCTGCGGCAGAATAGAGAAGAACTTGACAGCAGATAGGGAAGGAGAGAAGCACGATGGCGGAAAGAAACTCGAAGGCAGCAGAGGAGATGACAGAATGGAGGAAGGAGTAGGATGGTGAGAGCAGCGAAGGAGGGGTTGCGGGTTTCTATGGCAGGTAAAGAGAGCGCGTGGGAGAGAGGAGAATGTGAGGACAGGGATGGGTTATGAGTGCTCGACAGAGGGTTTAATGCGCGCAGAAATGGACAACGAAAAAAGGATTACGTGGAGCGAGCAGAGAGGAAGGGATAGCGTGGAGAGGGTAGCTACTTGGACAGAGGGAATGGCTCACAACGACAGCAGAATGGAAATGTAGGAGGTCGATGGAGCTATGTGAAGGATGGAGCAATGAGGAAGCTATAGGCAGGGTTCTGCAAGCAGCAACAAAAGGTTGTGAGCCTAAAAAAAAAATCGAAATTTTTCAGGCAACAGAAAAATTGAAGATCCCAGGCAGCAAATAGGAAAAGAAAATAGCAACCCAATAAACCCTTAAAAATTTCCCAGAGATTTCTGAATAAAATTTATATGTTCTGCTTCAGATTTATTACTTGAAACCCTTGTAAAATCATCTCCAGATAAAAAAAAAATTAAAACCCTGGACTGCAGAAATAATGCCCCTGCAAGAGATGGTTCTGAGGCCAGATCTTACCCTCCAGGGCCTAGATCTGGCTTCAAAATCAAACTTCACCTTCAGATCTGCAACCTGTTCCTGAAAACACAAACACCCAGAATCCAAATATACCAAAAAAAATGAAACCCCAGAAAAGTCAAAAAAATTAAAAAAAAATTGACAGATCTATGCACAGGAGTAGTAGATCTACCAGATCTAGCGAGTGTGAGTCCAACTCCGCTCCCAGATCTGACAATCTGAGGCTCTTAAAAGCCAGATTTATCAATTTAGCACAGATTTTTTTTTTAAATTTTAAATTTAAACGGAGGTGCTTCGCCCAAAACCCTTCATGCATCAACAATGAAAATTCTTATGATAAGCCTGGGATTCAATCAAGCTGGGCTCTTCAGAAAATACTAATCGGGAGTTGGCTGGTCCAACTGAAAACTTCTCTGAATGCCTGATGATCTAAAAAATCAAGAATTCCCTGCACTACTTAATTCAACCATTAACGTAGAGCGAGAAAACGATAATAAAATTCAGATTTAATAGAGATACCTGCCATTATATTCAGAACTTAAATTACCATTCAAACCCCAGTGATCAAGCAAGATACCTGTGCTTAAATCACTCTTCATAAAGCTATCATCAATGGCTAAAAGGAAATCTATGCATGAAAATAACACATCTTACAGCGTTTCCACGAAGAGTAACACCAACAGAAATTAACCCCAAAGTCTTCCTTTATTGCTCATAAAAAAAAATTACAAGAGAGCTTTCACTTAGCACACGACTCAAAGATCGAATGATCTCAACTGACAACTGACCTCCTATTTAAAGATAAATCTTCCAACGGCTAGTTCGAGTGATCCTTGTCAAAGTGATCTCGATCGTTGATGAGGATCAAAATTTCTTTTAATCTCATCCGTCGAAATTTTAAATATTGAGGAAATTTCAAATTTTTCAATTAAATGCATTTTAATTAATTCAAAAATTAAATTTTTGAATTAATTTCCTCAAACTTTTGACTTTGACTTAACCCCCGAGACCCAAGGCATAAAATTTGGCAAAATAATCAATTAACCTTAGTCCCTGGACCAATTAAGATTTAATTTTTTAAAGGACCCACGAATGTTGCCTCTGGAAAATTTAAATTTACCTAGAACCTAGGACCTATGAGGAGATAAATTATATTTCTAACCCTCAAGACACTTTACATCATGATTTTTTACATTTTTTACATCTCAAGGGGGAAAACCCATTTGAAAAAGACCCTCATAGACTACCCATTTCTATGACACAAATATAATCCAGCAAACTAAGAAACTTGCAATAAAATAACCTAACCAAATAGTTAGGACTATTCCCAAATCACTTTCACATAGACTCGATCTATAACACTAAGACTCGCCTAAGATTCTGGTGACAAAATTCATTCTGGCTTTGGGGTAAGGCTAAAGGAAAACTCTGCTGACCATCCGAGAATGGATCAGTGAGACAAAAAACCTCTCGGAATGTAGATCGCTACCAGAAAAATAGGTTTACCTAGGCAATTACATACATGACACAGATCTGCTAAGATTATTTACATCATATATATGCAGAATGGGTTTACATTATAACATGACAACCAAGTTGATGATGATAGCAGGACGACGCAAACATATCGATCAGGTGCTATCCCTTTTGCAAAAAAGGGGGTGTACTGCTATGAGTCGTTGACACATAGTGGTCAACACAGTCCCATGTAGATATCTCAATACATGCTCAGCAACAACCCAATGTACATGATGAGGCTCGGTCATTAGTTAGTCCACAGTGTTAACTGCAAAGCTTATGTCGGGGCGAGTGTTTATGAGAAACATCAAAGCACCAACTAGTTGTCTATACTCAAAGGGGTTTGCTAAGTCCGATCCGGCAACCTCTCCACATATCTTTTTGAAATTCATCTCCATAGGGGTAGGCAAGGACTTGCATTCTACAATGCCAAATCTCTCTAACAGTTTCACAACATATTTTTCTTGTGAAAGGAAAATCTCGCCTGACCTTTTGCATACTTCTAGTCCTAGGAAATAGTGCATCAAACCAAGGTCTTTCATCTCAAATTCAGAAGCCAACTCCCTCTTACATTCTAGAATGAGAGGGTCTGCACTTAACAAGAATAAGTCATCAACATATCGTACCAAAATGAGAGGCATACCTTGGATCATTTTGAAGTACAAGTTTGGATCAACACTGCTTTTTATAAATCTCAGCTTCAACAACTGTCAATGCGAGCATACCAAGCACAAGGGGCTTGCTTCAATCCATAGAGAGCTTTCTTCAATCAACATACATGGGTCTTCCTGTCATGAACTTCAAATCATGGAGGTTGTGCAACATACTATTCTTCTTGAATAAAACCATGCAAGAAATCAGTCTTCACATCCATTGATGAAGAGTCCATCCCAGATTGGCAGCGAGGGAAACTATCCAACAAATCATTGTATATCGAGCCACAGGAGCAAATCTGTCATCATAATCTTCTCCCTCTTTTTGGGAGAATCCACAGGCTACGAACCTTGCCTTGTATTTTTCAATGCTTCCATCAACCCCATGCTTGATCTTGTAGAGCCATTTGGAGGTCACCACTGATCTTCCCTTTGGTCTTGGCACAACATCCCAAATGTCATTTTTCATAATAGATTCATATTCTTGGGCCATAGCATCCTTCCAGACTTGTTCCTTCATGGATTCTTCAAAGGTAGGAGGCTTAGCTTAAATCATATTGTTCGTAGCTACAACATATGCTTGGTACCTGAATGGCTTCTTTCTTTCCTTGAATGTTGCACAAGCAACAACATGTTTTATGGCATATTGTAATGTGTCCATGAGCCAAAGTTGCCTCTTCCTGGTAGGTAGATCCCATGGAGGAGGATCCAAGCGGTCCATAGGCTCCATGGGATCATCAACAATATCTCTCTCAGATTCAAGTACGAATGGACCTTCTAGAATATCCATATTGTCACTCTTATTTTCAAGAGGAAGCGGAGGAAGGTCCCTTTCTTTTCCAAGGGCGACATCTTCATCGAACGTTACATCCCTGCTAATTTCAACCTTCCTTTGTGTTGAAGTTTCTAAATTTACTTATTTTAGAAACCCTTCATGCACTCTTTCTAATTTATTCCTACCTACTTGTTATTTTTCTTTAACAAATTATTTATAAAGTAAATACTGAAAATAAACACTAGTGCATGCTCAACATATTACAGATCAACAATTAAAAGAAATAAGAACAAACACACCACATGACACCATTATATTTGGACCAATGTCCCCGAAAAAACCTAATGCGGGAAAACCAGTGTAGCTATCTGAGGGTTTTCTTATTAAGAAATATCAGAGTACAATCTGGGTGTCGTAACTGGCCTACCCAACAGAGAATTTCCTTAGCAGCTATACCTCACAGTTTGAGAGAAATCCCCTGGCTGAAACCCCGGAAAACCCTTTCGGCAGCTCCTCAGCACAAAACTGCTCTTGCAACCCCAGCGTCTGCCCAATCTGGACTGCGTCAGCCCCTCTCTGTCTCACGCTGGCCCTACGTCAGCCTTTCTTGGCCTGCGTCAGCCCCAGGAGGCCCTACGTCAGCTCTAGGAGCCTCTGCGTTGGCTACGCTGGCCCCTTTGGTGCTCTCTGCAGCACTTGGCTGCCTCTATGTGGCCCTACGTGAGCCTTGACTGGTTTTGTGTCACCCTCCTTGGCTGTTGCGCTGCTTTCCCGGCACAATCTCTGCCTTCTCTGTTCTTCTGTAGTCAATGCCCCTCAACTACTCTCCCGATCACTGCTTCTATCTCTCTTAGCAAACCCCACTCTAAAGAATAGAATGACTGATCATCTGGTGTATTCTCCAAGTGACCCTCAAGCTTCCTCTTATACTTTTCCTGTTGACATCTCAACGGCCGAGATTAAGTCCCTAATCAATGGCTAAGATTAGATCTGGCTTGATCCATGTCTTTTGGACCACTCTAACACAGATTCATATTAATACACATTAATATTTTATTTTCCCTAAGTTTAGACTTAGGGACTCCATTAAAAATATTAATTATTGTAATATCTCTTGATCTATTTAGAATTTTTCCAAACCCTTTCTGGGTATTGGAGATCTCATGTGCCCCAACCTCTGCACCAAATTTCGTGGCTAGAGCACATCCGATGCTACCCCAAATCAACACTCCCTCTTAGCAAGGATTGTGCTCTAGCAATACTCCTCACTGAGTATTACTCTGATCATTCGGCATCGGTACCTATGCTGATGCTAGGCCTTCCTACCCAACATCCTCTGCACTGTTGCATCCTGTATTGCTGCCCATGGTTCTGCCACTGCCACTGTTGCATCTGTACGACAGCTCCCTCTGCATCCGTGTTGTTGTTGGTCCTTTCTCCCAGCACTGCATCCGCACTGCACCTCCTCTCATCATGCTGCATCGTGCTGCCCACTGCTGCATTGCAACTCAGTTACTGAGAAGTAACTGATCTCCCAACTAACCTCCCTGTTGGGCTAGAAACACCCACTGATGTTGAAGCTCCCTCTGTCGCTGACAAGTGCTCCCTTTCTCTGACCTCTGCGCTGCTGCAACAACTTGCATCTCGCACCGTTGCACACCTTGTTGTGCCTTCCTGCACTGGTGCAACACTCTTGTGCCTCTCACATTGCTGCATCCTGCTAGCTCTGCGCTGTCTTGGGACTCCTGCACTGTAGCTCTCTCTGCCGCTCCATCCACATCCGTCTCTACCCACCCAGCCAGTCCTACTACTCCTCGTCGAGGCTCCCGTAGCAAGGTCTAATCCAAGAGGTTGGGTACCTCGAGGATCCTGCCCCTCATCGCCTGTAGTCCGCCTGACTACAGCTTGATGTCTCCCCACTTCCGCTCAAGTGGTGCGTGTGCACTCATGGCACAGTCATCGTCTGTCAAAACTTCCTTCTCTGCCTGTGTTGGCGCTACCTTAGTCTCGGAAGACTCTCCCTTACTCTTCTTCCTTGGGCACTGGGTCGCATAATGACCCATCTCCCCACAGTGGAAGCACTTGACCTTGGAGAGATCTTTCTTCTTCCGCTTCTCCTACTTTCCCTCAGATGCTAGGGCCACATCTTCCTCCTTCTGCTTGACCTTGATCCCTTTTCTGCTGCTACCTGTCTTTGACTGCCGTTTGATCTCTTCCTAGCGAAGAGCTTCCCACATCTGGTCCCAAGGTAGGAGAGTCCCTCTGCACAAGATGCTTTGGACAAACACTTCCCACTCTTCTGAGACAGCATTCAGGGTTGTTCTCACCATAAGCTCCTGATCCGGTGTCACTCCTATAACAGTCAACTGATCTGGGATCTCGTTCAATCCTCCGAGGAAGGAGTCAATCGTTTGACCCTTCTTCATCTGATACAACCTCATCTGGTTCTCGAGCAGCATTCTTCTCTACACAGAAGTATGCTAGTAGAGGTTCTTGAGAGCCTCCCACATCTCAACTGCCATTTCCCTCTCAGTTATATGTGGTACCACATGATCCTTAACCCCGTCAAGGATAATGCACTTGGCCCTCGCCATTGCCTCCTCGTACTTGTCATTATCATTGGGGTCGACTGGGATAGCTATAACCTTCAAGGCGAAGTTCTTGACACGATTCCTATTAAGCACTGATAAGATTCTGGCCTTCCAGACAGCGAAGTTCGATGCTCTGTCCAGTCTATCCTGGTCTCTTACGCCGTGAAGTGCCATGATGCTCCTCTACTCTCCTGGAAGTTCTTTGTTCGACTCCTCTGAGTCTCTACTTCCCATCTAGAAGTTCTCTTCCGGACTCCCTCTCAGCCTTGATTTCCCTCCTGGAAATCCTTCTGCCGCTTGTTGAGATGCCCCCTACTCTGATTGTCTTGTGCAACTGCACTGCTGATCCAGGTTCCTCGGCTAGAAACCATCGGTAACAACTCCTCTGGCCCTGCTTTGTCAAGTACTGTTCTGACTACAGTACCTCACCAGCTCTACTCTACAATATTTATGCACCCTTCTAGACTCCAGTAACTGCCTCTCTGTGAACTGCGTCGGCCCCTCTCTGCCCCATGCTGGCTCTGCGTCACCCCAGATGGGTCTGCGTCAGCCCTCTGGCACTCTGCATCAGCAACACTGGCCTCTCTAAGGCTCTGCGCAGTCCCGGCTTCTTCTGCGTGACTGTGGTTGGCTTTGCGTCACACTTCCTTGGCCTATGTGCTACTAGAAACAACTTCTGTCACCTCGGGAAAGTTGTTTTCTGCTGATATAGCTCCGCTCGGCTGATGTCTTTTAGTCCTCCTGTGATCTACAATCACACTCTGATACCATGTTGAAGTTTCTAAATTTACTTAGTTTAGAAACCCTTCATGCACTTTTTCTGATTTATTCCTACCTACTTGTTATTTTTCTTTAACAAGTTATTTACAAAGTAAACACTGAAAATAAACACCAATGCATGCTCAAGATATTACAAAGCAACAACTAAAAGAAACAAGAACAAACACACCACATGACACCATTATTTTTGAACCAATGTCCCCGGAAGAACCCAATGCGGGAAAACCGGTGCAGCTATCTGAGGGTTTTCTTATTAAGCAATATCAGAGTACAATCTGGATGTCGTCAGTGACCTACCCAATAGAGAATTTCCTTAGCAGCTATACCTCACAGTTTGAGAGAAATCTCTTGGCTAAAACCCCAAAAAACCCTTCCAACAGCGCCTCAGCACAAAACTGCTCCTGCAACCCCTACGTCAGCCTTTCTTGGCCTGCGTCAGCTACGCTGGCCCCTCTGGTGCTATGTGCAGCACTTGGTTGCCTCTACGTGAGCCTTTGATGGCTATGCATCACCCTCCTTGGCTACTGCGTTGCTATCCCGGCATAATCTCTGCCTTTTCTGTTCCTCTGTACTCAATGCCCCTCAGCTAGTATCCCGATCACTGATTCTATCTCTCTTAGCAAACCCCGCTCTAGATAATAGAATGATTGAGCATCTGGTGTATTCTCCAAGTGACCCTCAAGCCTCCTCTTATACTTTTCCTGTTGACATCTCAGCGGCTGAGATTAAGTCCCTAATCAACGGATAAGATTAGATTTGGCTTGATCCATGTCTTTTGGACCACTCTAACACAAATTCATATTAATACACATTAATATTTTATTTTCCCTAAGTTTAGACTTAGGGACTCCATTAAAAATATTAATTATTTTAATATCTCCTGATCTGTTTAGAATCTGCCCAAACCCTTTCTGGGTATTGGAGATCTCATGTGCCCCAACCTCTCCACCAAATTTCGAGGCTAGAGCACATCCGATGCTACCCCAAATCAACACTTTGACCAGAAATATATATTTTAAATCTATGTTGCCAGGAAACGTGGGTTCAGAGATGGGTACGGGGACAAGGACGTCATTTTTTGAAATAGGGTACGTGGGTTCGTCGGGGGTATATTATAATTTATATATATAATATATAAATATTATATTTTATAAATTATAATATATGTGAATTTGTATATTTTTCAACTTTAAACAAGAAAACTAAAATACTTATGATTTAAACTTTAAATATTTAAACATGCACATCATTGAACATTCAACATTCACAATGAAATTTCAAAATTTCTAGTGTTATATCAAGTGCAAATTGGAGTTTACATATTAATAAGAATCATGATATATGTCCATTGTCATTCTACATTCAAAATTTGCCTTAAGGCATCTCCAAACAAAAACTAGGAAATTTTAAAATACTAAAATAAAAATAGCTAATAGTGAACAATGGCTTCCTCAAGCCATGTCATCAACATCACTCAGATCTTTAGTTAGCATGCTCTCCAGGTAGGAATCACTCTCATCTTGAGGCTCTTCTCATCCATAGCAACTGGAGGTAGCTCAATAAGGCCATCTGGTTGTATCTCCTCGCCCACACACATAGCATCATCTGTGTATTGGTCCCATCTCTTGAAAGGACCCTCCTTATAACCAAGATCTTTTTGAGATATCAGACAAAGTGTGCTATGAATGTACACTAAGTTCTCCGCGTTCTTTGAGCCCAACCTATTTTTCTTTACTAAATGGATAAAGGCATAAGTACTCCAATTCCTCTCAAAAGATGCAGAACTAGTTACTTGGAATATTAGAGAAAGCCCATTAAATTAATTAAAAATTTAAAAATAAAAACTAAAATAAACTCCAAAGAACCCGATTTTGGGGTTCCAAGTACCCATCATCAGGGTTCTTCATACCTGTCAAGACATTAGAACCCAAATTTTTTTAATGGAGAACCCGGTTCTTCATAGAAGAACCCGGTTCTTATGGGTTCTTCTCAGAAGCACCCGTACCAGAATCCGGTACTTGGGTTCGAGAACCTGGGACGGGTTCGAGAACCCCACCCCTGGGTTCGGGAACCCGTGCAACATAGTTTTAAATGCTTTAGAATCTTCACTACATCCAACAAACGTACTTTTTCTTCCTGTGGCTTCCAGCTTGTTTTTTTGTCCTTCAACACATGGAAGTACATGTGGCAACTTGTAATATCCCCAACAGGGTTTTTCACTAACTTTAATCATAGGTTTAATCGTATATTGAACAGATTTCCCACAGACATGAAACCTCACGACTCCATCACTATCGATTACTACACATCTACCTTACCAACAAGCATTGCACAGTTTTTGAAGAGAATTGTGAAGCCAACTTTCGCTGAAAATTATGAAGAGGAAATTGTAGTTGAAAAGGACTTGCGTGTGATTGGAGTCATCGCAGATGATGAGCCATCAAAGGACGCCAAAGGCACAGGAAAAATGTCTCTAGCCTTCATAAGTAAGGCCAAGGAGAAGGAAACAACCAATCTTGAGAGTTTGACCCATACCGTCAAGTCTTTGTCAAATGAATTGGTAGAGTTAAAATAAAGGTCAAGCAGGGCCACCATAAGAAGCAACCCTCCTAGATTCAACATTCTGAGAAGGGCTGCTAACTCTGGTAGTAGCAGCAACCAGCCGACCAAATCTACGTTGAGCTCGAACATTGTGCTGAATGTTGAGAGTATGGCCATGGACCAATATTGTTCGTTTCATCAAGAGTATCATTCAGAAAAAACATGCCCGCAATGGAACCACAACATGAACGCTCTTGTTATGCATTTCATTGATACAATGCTTTTAGATGAGCAAACTGAGTTGGCTAAAGAGAAGGAAGAGAATTCTATAGCCAAAGAAATTGCGAGTGTCAGACACATATTGAAAACATTTTGTTCCGTTTACGCAGCTGAAAAGAAGAGTGTCGAAGAAAAACCACTGAGTGAGGCCCCGACCCAACAACTAAACACTCGATACAACTTGAGAAGCCAAGGGCCAGCGTTCGGACAAGAGTTGAAGCAAAAATGAAAGAACATTTACTAAGGAAGATCAAAATGTCGGTCAACTCAACCCAGAACACTCAGAGAAAGTATGGAAACAATGCTAGCGAAAGCTTCTTCCGCAAACAACAAAAGCAAGTCCACTGTCCCAGAGGTAGTAGATCAAGTTACTCCTCGAGACACTTTGGCAATGACTCCCACACTGGATTATAAAATAGTTGAAGACATGAAGAAAGACCAACATTTCGCTCTTTGAACTTACAAGGATCGTGAGCCAAAGGGAACTTCTTATCCGAACTCTCGAACAACCCACCTCAAGTAACAACGCCTTTTCATAGAAGGGATCCGGTAAGTCCTTTGGTCCCCTGGAGTCTATGCTTAATGCTTTAACATCAGATGCTAACAAACTCTGCCCTCCATTTCTGCTAACATTTGAAATTTTTTATTATAATGTGCACAATTGCTTAGTTGATTCTAGTGCATCTGTAAATGTAATGCCTTTATCTGTACCAAAGAAAATCAATGCAAAATGGGATAAGACAGATGCACAGATAATTCAGTTGGACAAGACTCTTGTCCATGCTATAGGTGAACTCAAAAATATGCTTATCCACTCATCATCCGACCAATGAGGTCACTGTTGATTTGGAGTAGCATCGGATGTGCTCTGGCCATGAAAATTGGTGGAGAGGCTAAAGCACATGATCTCTTCAAGACCTAGAAATGGTTTGGGCAGATTCTAACTGGTCTGGGAGATATTAAAAAAAATTATATTTTTAATGGAGTTCCTAAGTCTAAATTTATGAAAACTAAAATATTAATGGGTATTAATATAAAACTGGGTTAGAATGTTCCAAAAGTCATGGATCAAGCCAAACCTAATCTTAGCCATTGCTTAGAGATTTAATCTCGGTTGTTGCAGGACCAACAAGAAAAGTATAAGAAGAGCCTTGAGGGTCAGATGGAGAACACACTGAAGGAGACCAGTCAGTTTGATTTCTGGACCGGGGTTAGCTGAGAAATTCGAACTAGTGGTTTGGAGAGCAGTAGGAGGCAGCAATTACGGACCAGAGAGTCAGGAATAGCACCAGGGGAATAGCGTAGAGGTTGGAGAGGCAGACGCAGAGTCTCTTAGGAAGACGCGGAGGCTGCAGACAGCGGAGTCACTACAGGGCCTGTGTGGGTGACGCAGAAAGGTCTAGTGTTGACGGAGAGAGGCAGGGGCTAACGCAGAGGGTCTGAGAGCTACACAGAGGTCAGCGAGGCTAATGCTGAGACTGGGGGAAGTGCTGAAGAATTTTCTCTCTATTAGGGAAGCCAACTTGGCACCCAGTTGTATTGAAGAATTGATGAATAATAAAATCCTCCCTTGCTACACCGGTTTTCCCACATTGGGTTTTTCCGGGGACGGATTGTCCAAAATATTTGTGTAGATGTGTTAATTCTTGTACATGTGTTTGTTTCTGTATTATGATGTGATATCTGCAGCAAAATTTATTTTAATGTTTACTGAAGGATTTTCATAAATAACTTATCGGGAAATAAGTAGGTAAAATAAATCAGTGGTTGCAGTGATAGAATTTTCGCATGGTATCAGAGGAAGTAATCAGAGACAGGAAGGGAAAATCAATTATGGGACGAGACCATGATGCAAAGGCATCTACGTCAGGAGACCCGCACAGATTTTCAGAAAATTGCACAAGAGAAAGTGGTTTTGATTTCTCTATGTTGGCTTCCAGGCTGGAAGAAGAAGTGGCGTGTGTGACCAACTCTGCATCATCAGAGGTATGGTATATAGACAGTGGGGCCTCTTGGCATATGACCGGAATCTGGGAATGTTTCTCAGATTATCGAGAGGAGAAGATGAACTTTCAGATCACCATGGGGAACAAGGCAAAATGTATTCCAGTGGGGAGGGGTACCATAGTTTTTCAAACAGAAACAGGAGAGCGGTTTTGTGCTACCAATGTGCTGCATGTACTGGGATTGGGGATGAACTTACTTTCCGTGATGCAACTTCAAGGCAAAGGCTATGACGTTTTTTCATCAAGGAGAAAGTATACGTCAAACACCCGAGCTGGAATAAGAAAGTGCAGATTGGGATCAAAAGTAACAGGTTGTACAGACTACAACTAGAATCACTAATGGCACTAATAGGCAATCATGGAGACAAGGATTTGAACGAACTATGGCACGAAAGAATGGGACATTTGCACCATGGGGCTCTGATAATTCTCAAGAGCACTGTAACAGGAGTTCTGGATCTTAGTATAGAACGAGATGATGTATGCAGAGGATGTGCTCTAGGAAAGTATGCCAAGGCAGCATTTCCTAGAAGTAAAAACAGGGCCAAGAGTGTACTAGGATTAATACACATAGATATCTGCGGACCCATGTCCACTAAAGCTATTAGTGGTGCCGAGTACTTCCTTACCTTCATTGATGACCACTCAAGGAAAACTTGGATTTATTTTCTGAAAACCAAAGACGAGGTTGTTATTTTCTGAAAACTAAGGACGAGGTTTTCTGTCGATTCAAAGAGTTCAAGGCTTTGGTGGAGAATCTGACTAGGAAGAAAATAAAAGTTTTGTGCTCAGATAATGGTGGAGAGTATGTCAATAAGGACTTCACTGATTTTTGCGCTAAGGAGGGCATCAGAAGAGAGTTGACAACTTCGTACAATCCAGAGCAGAATGGAGTAGCAGAACGAAAGAACAGGACTATTGTAGAAGTAGCTAGGGCCATGATGTATGATCAAGATATGCCAAAATTCATGTGGGAAGAAGCATGCAACACAGCATTCTATGTTTAGAATAGAACTCCTCATCAGGCATTGGGCAAGATTACTCCAGAGAAAGTCTTCACAGGGAAGACGCCTGAAGTCAGTCATTTCGGATATTTGGGAACTTAGCATATTGCCACATACCCGAGGAAAAGAGGAAGAAGCTGGATCAAACTACAAATAAAGGATATCTAGTGGGATATAGCGAGAATGCTAAGGCATACAGAATCTATATTCCAGGGAACAGGAAGGTAGTAATTCGACGAGATGTGAAGTTCATGGAAGACAGGGCTTTCAGAAAATCTCAAGAAATGCCTTTCGAGGAGCAGTCAAAAGAGGAACCGTTGGTCAAACCTCTTCAACCAACCGAAGAAAAGGATTCTTCCTCGGATCAGGAAGAATCACAAGATGAGGAGGAGCTTACAGAAGCACCTGCTAGCAGAGGAAGGATGAGCAGGGAACCTCGTCAGATTCTGCGAGATGCAGAGGACTTCATCGGTGTGCCAAGGAACAATAAGAGGGAGAGAAAACAATCGGATAGATATCAGGCATTAGTAGCTCAGGATGGGGAGCCTACCAATTTTCAGGAGACAGCTCAACATCAGGTTTCGCTAGATGCGATGGTAGAAGAGTACAACTCCATAATGGTGAACGATGTCTGGGAGGTAGTGCCAAGGCCTCAAGACAAATAAATGGTAGGTTTGAGATGGATCTACAAGATTAAATATGTTGCAGACGACAGTGTTGAGAAATACAAAGCGAGGTTTGTGGCTAAGGGGTATGCTCAGAAGGAAGGAATTGACTACGAAGAAACCTTCACCCCAGTAGCCAGGTATACATCTATTACAACCGTGATATCTCTAGCAACACAGATGGGGTGGGAGATTCATCAAATGGATGTCAAAACGACATTTCTGAATGGTGTGATAGAAGAAGAGGTATACATTGAACAACTAGAGGGCTTTGAGACACATGAGAAGAAGTCTCATGTATGCAGATTGAAGAAAGCCTTGTATGGGCTGAAATAGGCACCTAGAGCGTGGTATGGGCGAATCGATGGCTACTTGCAGAAAATGGGATTTGTCAAGAGTGACGCAGATCCAAATCTCTACTATCTGGTTGTAGAGAATGAGCCTCTAATCTTAGTATTATATGTGGATGATCTCTTCCTGACAGGATCATCCAGGCTCATAGGGGACTGCAAGAAGAATCTAGCCACGGAGTTCGACATGAAGGATTTGGGACGAATGCATTATTTCCTGGGGTTGGAAGTTTGGCAGCAAAAGGGGAGAATCTTCCTTGGGCAAGGGAGATATGCTACAGAAATCCTGAAGAAATTTAGGATGGAGGAATGTAGACCCATGGCTACCCCAATGATAACCAACTGGAAGAAGATTGATGCATCAGAAGACAAAGATGTTGATCCCACCCTATACAGGAAGCTCATAGGGTGCCTGATGTATCCAGTCAATACCAGGCTAGACATTTGCTATACAGTCAACACCCTCAGTCAGTTCATGGTGGAGCCGAAGAGGGCACACTGGGCAGCAGCCAAACATATTCTCCGGTATTTACAGGGAACAATCGATTATGGACTCTTGTACACCGGGGTAAGTATATCAGAGTGAGTGGGATTACCAATGCAGATTTGGCAGGAAGTTCAGTGGATCGGAAAAGTACCTCTGGGTACTGTTTCAACATTGGATCAGGAATGACCTCCTGGTGCAGTAGGAAACAGAAATTCGTGGCTCTGAGCTTAGCTGAGGCAGAATATATGGCCGCAAGCACAGCTTCGTGCGAGGCCATATGGCTTAGAAAACTGCTTGTGAACCTATTCAGAAGAAAGATGGAGGCGACCAGGATCATGTGTGATAATCAGAGTTGCATCAAGCTCTCTAAGAATCCAGTGTTTCACGATCGGTCAAAGCATATTGATATCCGGTGTCACTTTGTCAGAGATTGTGTCTAATGAGGAGTTGTACAGTTGAGCTACACTCCTACAGAAGAACAGGTGGCAGACATCTTTACCAAAGCCCTTGGAAGAACCAAGTTTGATTAATTCAGGGAGAAGATGGGGATGATAAAGAATCCATTTCAGTAGCAGAAATGGATATGATGTTGCAGTGCAGTAGCAGTCAGTAATAGCACGATGCAACATGATGAGAACAAGTTTGCAATGCAGATGTAGTGTTGGAAAGAAGGACCAACAGCACCACGGATGCAGAGAGAGTTGCAGTGCAGATGCAATGTTGGGATGATGGACCAGCAACAACATGGATGCAGAGGGAGTTGCAATACAGATGTACCAGTGGCAGTGATAAAGCCATGGGCAGCAGTGCAGAGGATGTTGGGTAGGGAGGCTTAGCATCAACACAGTTACTGATGCCGTATGATCAGAGTAATGCTCAGTGTGGAGTATTACTAGAGCACAATCCTCGCTATGAGGGATTGTTGATTTGGGGTAGCATCAGATGTGATTTAGCCATGAAAATTGGTGGAGAGGCTAAAGCGCATGAGATCTTCAAGACCCAGAAATCGTTTGGGCAGATTCTAACCGGTTTGGGAGATATAAAATAATTCATATTTTTAATGGAGTTCCTAAGTCTAAACTTAGGAAAAATAAAATATTAATGGGTATTAATATAAAATTGGGTTAGAAAGTTCCAAAAGTCATGGATCAAGCCAAATCTAATCTTAGCCATTGCTTAGAGATTTAATCTCAGTCGTTGAAGGACCAACAGGAAAAGTATAAGAAGAGGCTCGAGGGTCAGTTGGAGAACACACTAAGGGAGACGAGTCAGTTCGATTTCTGGAGTGAGGTTAGCTGAGAATTTGAACTAGTGGTCTGGAGGGCAGTAGGAGGCAGCAAGTACGGAACAGAGAGTCGGGAACAACACCAGGGGAATAGCATAGAGGTTGGAGAGGCAGACGCAGCGGCTACGGACTGCGCAGTCATTGGAGGGCCTGCGTGGGTGACACGGAGAGGCCCAGTGCTGACGCAGAGAGGCAGGGGCTGATGCAAAGGGTCTGGGAGCTACGCAGAGGTCAACTAGGCTGACACTGAGACTGGGGGAAGTGCTGAAGAATTTGCTCTCTATTGGGTAAGCCAGTTTAGCACCCAATTGTACTGAAGAATCGCTGAATAATAAAATCCTCCCTTGCTGCACTGGTTTTCCCACATTGGCTTTTTCCAGGGACTGATTGTCCAAAATATTTGTGTTGATGTGTTAATTATTGTGCATGTGTTTGTTTCTGTATTATGACGTGATATCTGCAGCAGAATTTAGTTTAATGTTCAATGAAGGATTTTCATAAATAACTTATTGGGAAATAAATAGGTAAAATAAATCAGTTGTTGCAGTGATAGAATTTTCAAATTCACCAGTGTACAAATATAGTAATTGTGGACATTCCAGAAGCGTACAGTTATTTGTTGAGCAAAGACCTGTCCAACAAACTACAAGGCTATTTTCCTACAGTCTAGTCACATTTATGGCTTCCATACAAGGGCAAAAACAATCAAATATGGGTAAAATTAGAGCCTTACATGAAACATATTGTAAATGAGCCAATGAGGGAAAAAATGAGCCAGTTGCCTTCGCAGATCTTATCTTTGGAAATTGCTTCTTAGAAACTGATCTAGGGTGTTATCTTGCTCAGCGATCCCCAGTCCCACCTGACACACAATTGGAACTCCTTCCTAGTCTAACTAGCGAAAATGGCATTTGTACAATAAGTAGTAGTAGTAGTAGTAATAGTGTAGTGCATAGTCCTTGTACATATGATGTTTGGACATTGTATTTTGACGGTTCGAAGACGCAGGAGGGATCTAGAGCTGGTTGTGTTTTAGTAGACCCGCGACAGAGAAAACATCTAATCTCCAACCACTTGGAATTCGAGTGCACGAACAACACCGCAGAATATGAAGCACTCATCTTGGGCTTACAAAGGGCCATCGACCTCAATGTTGGAATTATCAAAGCAGTAGGTGACTCAGAAATTGTTGTACGACAGGTACATAATACTATACACTGTGTCACCTCATCTAAAAGGTTATCAACAAGAGGTATGGCGTTTGATTTCTCATTTCCAAGCTTTCAATATTATATTTGTTCCTAGAATGTGTAACGCAGTTGTAGATGCATTAGAAAATGCTACTGCTAGGTTATCACCACTTAGGGATGGTTTTTTCATAGAAATTATTTATAAACCATCTGTCCCTAACAATATCACTAACTTACGCATTTTCAATGATGACCATCAGATACTGCACTTCATGGTGAACGTTGATGTATTCAATGATGCAGCTATCGATGAAGATGAGCACGAGAGAGCGTTGCAAAATGCAGCTCGCGCCAACAAGGAAAACCTCATGCCGAAAGGCATGGTATCACTAGAAAAGTTGTATGACTTGAGGAATCACTTCTGTAGGCCAGTGAATGCGAAAACCCATAGTTCAAAGTTGTCGCACGAACAAATAAATCTTGGGACAGAAAAAGATTCAAAGTTTGTCAATCTCGGTACTTGTTGCACACCATAGGAGCGACAAGCCTTTATCCGCTTATTCAAGCAGTGCCGAGATGTTTTCGCGTGGACATATGACGAGCTCAAAACTTATGACACACGAATAATCAAACACATGATTCCAATCAAAGAAAGGACCAAGCCTTTCCAACAGAAGTTGCGAAAGGTGCATCCAACGTTTGAGCCTCTGATTCAAAAGGAGTTAAGGAAACTCCTGGATGCTCGGATCATCTACAAAGTGCAACATTTGACCTGGTATCAAATCTAGTCCTAGTGAGGAAGAAATCCAGGGAAATCTGCTTGTGTGTTGATTTCCGCAACTTGAACCACGCCTCAGACAAAGATAACTACCCTGTGTCATCTATGGAATAGATACTGCAGACAGTATGGGGGTCAGAGATGTTCTCTTTACTAGATGGTTATTCGGGTTACAACCAAGTTCTGGTATCAGAGCCTAACAGACTAAAGACTACATTTCGCACGAAGTGGGGCACGTTCGCATTCAGAAGAATGCCATTTGGGTTGATCAATGCCACTGCAACATTTCAACGTGCCATGGACATCGCATTTCACAGAATGACCGGGCAAAGCGTAGTGGTCTATCTTGAGGATGTCACGGTGTTTTCCAAAAAGAGATCTGACCACTTACGCCATCTGAAGAAATTTTTGAGCGATGTTGGAAATACGAGATATCTCTTAATCCCAAGAAGAGAATTTTTGCAGTGTTCGACGTAATCTCTTGGGCCACATTATCGCAAAGAGTGGGATTAAAATAGACCCGAAAAGGGTCAAGGCTATTACGCAGATTCCCTTCCCAGTAAACAAGAAAGCTATGCAATCCTTCCTGGGGAAAATTAACTTTCTCTACAAGTTCATCTCTGATTGCACTCAGATTGTGAAATGCATGCAAGAGATGGTAAATAAAGGTGTGATATACAAGAAGGACAAGAGGGAAAAGGATGTGTTTTCTCGTATTAAACAAGCTATCGCAGAAGCACTTGCCTTGTACAGCCCAGATTTCAATAAATATTTTATGCTCTATAATTTCGCTTTTGACACTTCTCTCGCCGATGTGCTTACACAAAAGGATGGGCAAAACAATGAGCAGCCAATATCTTTCATGTGTGTCAGCCTACAAGGACTAGTATTGGTTTTTTGTAGCATCGGATGTGTTCTAGCCACGAAATTTTGTGGAGAGGCTAGAATACATGAGATCTGCAAAACCCAGAAATCGTTTCTAGAAATTCCACTTAGAAATGACTTAATTAGATTATTAACTAGTTTTAAATATTTCCTAAGTCTAAACTTAGAGAATATGGTTAATTAATCATTGTTAATTAAGTCAAGGCAAGAATCATTTAGAAACTCACACGAATCGATCCAGAGATGATCCTAGCTATCTATTATGTTTTAATCTTGGTTGTTGGTGCTCCAACAGAGGATTATAAGAGGAGCTCGATGTGGTGATGGAGAAGACACTTGAGCAGTTCGATTTCTTGGCAAATCAATTTCCAGAGTAGCAGCAGTCAGTTGCCAGAGAGAGAGACAGAGATCAAAGCGGTGAGAGAGGGGTAGAGACAATGAATCCGAAGGAAGATTTCCAGATCCAGTGAGGCATTTGCAGAGAAGTAGAAGAGCCACAGTGAAGCTGATGCAGGACTACACAGTAGCCTCTAAAGGCAATTTCGATTCTACTAGGGAAAAGATGATTTTCAATACCAGAGGCTGGACAGAGGTTCCGGGGGCCAGAAGACATTTTCCCAGACAGCAGCAGACTAGACGGCTTGAGGAGAGGATGATTCAAAATGAGCGCAGAAGGGACTACGCTAGGGTGACACAGAGCCAGCACAGAGCCATTTTGGATGCCACGCTTGGAGCTGTAATTAGAGCCTAGATTTGCCTATGGGGTGAGGAAAATTCCTCACTTGATTTTTGTCATTGTTTTCTCTACAAGGTTACCAATATTTGGCATCCAGATTGTACTCATTATTTCACTATGGCTTAATAATAAAACCCTCAGTTGTTGCACCGGTTTTCCCAAGTTGAGTTTTTCTAAGGAGTCGTGTCTAAAAATAATTGTGTTATTTTTATATGTGTGCTAGCATTTCTTCCATCTTTTTATTTGTGTAGATTGCAATGAAATTTAATTAGTGTTTGTCGTAGAAAACTGCAAATAAATTGTTAAATAAAATTAACTATTAGGAGAATAATTTCTAGTTGCTGCAATAGGATTCCAATTTGTGGAATTTTCACATGGTATTAAAGCGCAATTGATCAGCCAGAGAGCTAAGAAAAATGAAGGAAAACAATTTCGTTGCTCAGCAAGGGCAGCAGGCCGAAATTCCAAGGGCAATGCAGTATTTTTCCAAGAGGTCGAGTTGCTTGAGGAAAGTTCGTTTTTTCTGCGAGTGGGGTAAAAAAATTCGATCCTTCCAGATCGAATGATTCGAGAGGCAGAGGGAGTACCTCAGTACTTTCGTTGGGTAGATCTCTAACTGTACGCAGGCGTTTTGCAATGGAAGAATCTGCATTAGGTGGGAGAGAAAAGCACACAATTGAGAGAAAATTTCTCTCAGGGAATCTCGAGTCTTAGAGATCTAAATTTTTCTAATTGCAGATTGGCAGTTGTTGTGAGCACATTTTCTAACTCCATAAGGGAGTGCAAGTAGTAGATTCAACAACCGAGCAGAGAGAGGGATATTTTCGAGGTTTATATCTCTAGTTTCGAGTTTCCAAATTTTGCAGTTCTGCAAGGATGGGCATATGAGATTACCAAAGGAGGCCATGCGAGTTAGCCAGAATGGAGATCTGGGTAGCAAATTGACTTCTAATGGTCGAAGGCAGATGTTGGAGGAAGTGCGAGTTGTCTATTACGATTGCAAAGAAACGAAGCTTCCCAACCAGGTACTAGGCTTGAAAGGAGATAGTGGGGCACTAGATCCAAGAGGAGTATGACACTCTAGTGTGCCATATTGGGTAGGGTCCTTGAGGAGTCCACCTCATGGATCAATACTTTACTACAACGGCCCACGGTATTCAGTAGCAGGATGGATCAGAGGCAATTGATGTAGTCAAAGACCAAGTGACATTTCCCGAGACTAGTAGCAGTCAGATGCTGGAAAGTGCAGTGCAATGTTGATAGCAGAGCAAGTGGCTCACTGCAGAGTTGGCAGTAGCGCAGATTCTTCATTGACAATGCAGATGTTGGTAGCAGTTAGAGACTTGGGAGACAAACGCATCATACTAAACACAGTTGATTCAATATTTTGGATGTTTTCAGATGCAGATGTTGCAGTTGCAACAACAACAAATGAGAGGAATTTGCAGTGCAAATGTAGTGTTGGCAGTAGTATGGAAACGTCAACAGCGGCATAGATGCAGCGTATATCAGAGTTGCGCAGTGGTTGGTGGCCAATAAGGCTAGACATCGGCAGTGTGACAGACAATGATGTAGAGACAGGGCGTTGCTACAGGCTGTGTAGTAGTACTTTAACACATTCCTTGCTAAGAAGGTCAAGTGTTAGTTTTTTGTAGCATAGGATGTGTTCTAGCCCCAAAAATTTGTGGAGAGGCTAGAATACATGAGATCTCCAAAACCCAGAAGTCGTTTTTGGAAATGCTACCTAGAAATGACTTAATTAGATTATTAACCAGTTTCAAACATTTCCTAAGTCTAAACTTAGGGAATATGGTTAATTAATTAGTATTAATTAAGTCATGACGAGAATAATCTAGAAACTCACACGGATCGATCCAGAGATGATCCTAGCCATCGATTATGTTTTAATTTTCGTCGTTGGTGCTCCAACAGAGGATCATAAGAGGAGGTTGATGTGGTGATGGAGAAGACACTTGAGCAGTTTGATATCTTGGCAGATCGATTTCTAGAGTAGCAACAGTCAGTTGTCAGAGAGAAAGCCAGAGATCGAAGCAGTGAGAGATGGGCAGAGACAGTGAAACTGGAGGAGGATTTCGAGATCCGATGAGTGCATTTGCAGAGAAGCAGAGGAGCCACAATGAGGTTGACATAGGACTAAACAGTAGCCTCTAGAGGCAATTTTGATTCTGCTAGGGAAAACCCGAGTTTCAATGCCATAGGCAGGATAGAGGTTCCGGGGGCTAGGAGAAACATCTTCCCAAACAGCAGTAGACTAGACGGCTTGAGGACAGGCTAATTTAGACTGAGCGCAAAGGAAAACCTGAGTTTCAATGCCAGAGGCTGGACAGCGGTTCCAGGGGCTAGGAGGAACATCTTCCCAAATAGCAGCAGAATAGATGGCTTGAGGAGAGGCTAATTTATACTGAGCGCAGAAGGGACTACACTAGGTTGACGCAAAGCCATCTCAAAGGCAGTTTGGACAGGTCACTTGGAGTTGTAGTCAGAGCCCGGATTTGCCTGTGGGCTGAGGAAAATTCCTCACTAGATTTTTGTCAATATTTTCTCTGTAGGATTGCTAGTATTTGGCATCCAGATTCTACTCATATTATTTCACTGATGCTTAATAATAAAACCCTCAGCTGCTCCACCGGTTTTCCCAAGTTGGGTTTTTCCGGGGACTTCTGTCCAAAAATAATTGTGTTATTTTTATGTGTGTTTGCTGATATTTCTTCCAACGTTTTATTCTTTCGCAGTTTTATTTGTGTAGTTTGCAGTGAGATTTATTCAATATTTGCTATAGCAAACTGCAAATAAATTGTCAACTAAAATTAACAATTGGCAAAATAATTTCCAGTTGCTGCAATAGGATTCTAGTTTGTGGAATTTTCACAACCATAACTTAACTATCCCACCATTGATAAGCAGGCATATGCAGTCTACAAGGTAGTGAAGCACTTTCGGCCCTATCTCTTGAAAAATCATTGCATTATATTTGTTTCGCACCCAGCAATCATATCACTGTTTGTTCAACAAGAGTTGGATGAGAGAAGAGCAAACTGGATGACTGGTTTACAAGAGTATGACTTAGAGTTCAAGCCAGTTCACATGATCAAGGGCCATGGTCTATGTCGGCTAGCAACAGAAGTGGTAGATGTAAAAGAAGAAGATCCTTCCAAATGGGAGCAGAAGATTGAAATGTATAATGTTGAGCGACCTTCGCCCATTACCATCGCAAACCTAAGTTGCACTGAAACAGATACGGATACGAGGTTTGAAACGGATATGGAAAATTTTCAAAAAATTTGGATACGATACAGCAAGAAACGACACACAATAAATAAATTATATATATATAAAAAATAAAAATTTCATATTACCATTCATATTTTAGAATCTAGATTAGATATAAAGACTAAAAATACATAATCAATTATCATCTATGATCTATCATGATTCATCATCATCAATTCAACATAAACATTGTCATCATCATTAACGATTATTATAACATTCATGATTCAAGTTTCAACATATCATCAAGTTTCGGTTTCAAATTTCAAACATCAAGTTATCAACATGACAAGTTACATGGACACCATCATTACCAAAATTAATAATGCATACTAATTACTACATAGTACAAAGTACAAAATGAACTATGACTGGCAGTCTACTATCATTATTCATAATTCATATGGTTGTTCAAAAGTTTAAAAGTTAAAACACCATCATAAATTACATTTACATATCATCAAATATGTCTTTATTCATGCCACTAGAAGGTTCCACATCCTCTCTAGGAGTGGCACTGGGAACATTGTTGTCATGTCCACTTGAAGATCCACGTATTGGTGACTCCTCATCAAACAAATTCATATGAGACATGGCATTCAATGTCATATCCAAGTCAAGCAACTCAGGTTCCACGTCCCATAATTTGGTGGGCCCAAATTTGTATTCATCTCTCTTGTGTGACAGAAGGTGAAGGTTTGAATGAACATACACTAGTTTCTCAACCTTCTTAGAGCCCAATTTGTTTTGCCTCACTGAATGGATGAAGCCGTATGTACTCCAGTTCCTCTCTGCTGAAAAGGAACTAGCAACTTGTGACAAAATCTTGATGGCCAATTTTTGGATATGTGGAAGTGCCCCACCATAGAAGTTCCACCACTCAATTGGACTTAATCTGGTTTTGTCCCGCATACACTCAATATCACAATCCCAACCCTCTGATCCCACAAAATGAGAAAACTATGCACAAATCCGAAGCCCAATTTCGAGATATACAAAAAGCTTTCTAAAAGCATTTTTAAATCCTTCTGCGACTTCTGGGTCTTTGTTTGGTGCGGTTCTTTCTGGATGACGTAGCAACTCTACAGCATAATATTTTGGATTCACTGCATAGGCTAAAAGGTGCAATGGGGTGGTCATCTTGTTCCACCTTTTCGTCAATATATCTTTTACTTCTTTGTAAAAGAATTCATCCGGGTTATTCTCCTTGGCATTTCTAACCAACCTTATCTTCTCTATCATGGAATCAATGCCCTCATACACCTCTCCCAAATTAGGCATATCTGTGTCAAACATATGGAGCAAATCCACAATTGGCTTAGTAAATGCCAAGAGGTACTCCACCCTATCCCACCATTCATCACCTACAACCAACCGTTTCTTTGCTTGTGCTCTATCAGATTGGGATTGCCT
Organism: Pinus tabuliformis; assembly: GCA_031772625.1. Taxonomy (NCBI): domain Eukaryota; kingdom Viridiplantae; phylum Streptophyta; class Pinopsida; order Pinales; family Pinaceae; genus Pinus; species Pinus tabuliformis. Next base: position 244,385,823 of record CM062804.1, read on the forward strand.
CCATTGATTCCAAAGAGAACTGCATACCATTGATTGTAATGCATCTTTCACCTGCATAAGCCTTGTTAAGACTATGATGTGAGAAGCAAATCGAGTCTCGGCAACCTACAGGTGCCAAATTGCCAACGTTCCAAATTTCAACAAATTAAAAATCATAATTTGATTGAATAACTATTATGATTCACGAATGATGACATTTGAGAATCCAATTTATATATTTGAATTTAGAGTCAGAAATTAGAATTTATGAAATATTTAATAAAATTTAAAGTATAGGTACCTTAAAGATCTCCAACTTAGCAAATTCCCTATAGATGCCTTGGGACATGTGGTGGTTTGTGATAAAGGCTTGAATTTCTTTTGCCTCTTCAAAAATAACTCGAATCCACTCAATTTTCTTCCCCATCTTGCTCAACATGAGGTTCAATGAATGTACAGCACAAGGGGTCCAAAAGATGTGCTGATATTTGCCTTCAATAATTAGGCCTGCTGCTCTACACACCGTTGCATTGTCAGTGATTACTTGGACAACATTTTCAGGTCCCACCAATTCAATTGCTTCAATCAAGATGTTAGCAATGAATTGAGAATCTTTCATCTGCCCCTTACAATCCACTGCCTTCAAAAACATTGCCCCCTATGGGCTCTGAGCAATCACATTGATCAAAGGCCTATTTCTTTGATCTTTTCATCCATCAGAAATGATGGACACCCCTGAAATGAGCCATGAATGACGAATGGGGCCTAATTTAGCCTCCAAAGCTAACTTTTCAGCACTCAACAATGTGGTGCGTACCTTCTCATATCTAGGGATCTTGTACCCTCTTGGGGCTTCATTCACTATTTTTACCATCTTTGCCCAGTCAGGAGATCGCACAAGGTTAAATGGAAGACCATTTGCATAAATGCATTGGGCTATAGCTGCATCTGCTATCTCTCGAGCGTCATTATTAAAACTCTTTTCAAGCAGTCCCAAATTTGACCACTTTGAACAAACAATTCCATGAGAATGAAGTGGAGGCTTTGATGAAGATGCCCCCAACCTTATTGGGTGTAAAATGGGAGGCAGGATTTGCCTCATTTGCTTTAGCATCTGCTTCACCTTCTTCTCTCTGATATTTTGCAAGTTTTGCCTTGCTTAAAATATTTCCATCTATCCCATTCTCTTTAGGTGGGCCACTACATATTCGAACCCCATTGCCTTTTAACCCAAGAAAATGTGCTTTAACCCATGTGTATGATACCTTATACTCCTTTTTACAGTCACTACAAACCCATGCCAATGATCCACCTCCTTGGATCTTCCCAACAATAGTTACATATTTCCAAAGTGGTGACTTTGGATCAACTTTAGGGGCTAATTCAATTTCATGTTCCACTTCCTCTGCCTCATGAATCGCTGAACTTGAAGTTGTCATGAATGATGATGATGATGATGTAAATGAAACTGAAAAAGAAAATTGACAAATATCATATATGTATTTCAAAAGTTCAAAACAAGTTACAATTTACAAACTTAAATTTTTAAAAAAATAAAATATGTATCTCAGTCTTCAGATCCCAAGAAAACCCTAGTAAAACTAAACAACAAACTGGAACCCTAGTGAACATGGACATCACAAACCCTATAATGAGGAAGATGGGTGTCAATTCTCATAAATATAACCCAAACCCAGTGAACAACCAAGTTTTCTAGTTGGTGTCAAAGATTAGTTAAGTGGTTTGGGTAGTTTTCTAAAGTTTATAAAGATTTTAAAGATTGATCAAGTGTTGGGTTCTATGTAATTGGTTTTATCGCAAGCAGCTATTTCATTTGTAACATTACATTGTCAAGTAAATGAAGCAAGCAACTAATTCATTTGTAACATCCTTACTCAGAAATTAAACTGGAACGGGTCAAACTCCAAAACCAAACAAGAGATGTTAAAATTCATTCCAAAGGTGTTTCAAGAAGAGGAGAATTGTTGTGCAGGCAATTGTAATTGGAAGTACAACTCAATGAGTTTCATGTACAATACACATCTGGATTTCAAATAAGATACCTTTGTGATATAATTAAGGAAGAGTTGTTGGCAGTCATAGAATATGGAAAGGCAAGCAGGTAGAAGCTATTAACTCCTTCCTAGCTTTATTTCCAAAGGAAAAGAATCCTTCTTGCTTTGCAAGATTTTGGCCTATTTTTCATGCAACACTTATTATAAGATCATGACCAGCATCATGGCAGAAAGGATGAATACTGTCATCAAAAAGCTGATTTTGAAAGAACGGAGAAGGTTTGTATCAGGGAGACAGGCATATGGGAACAATGTTCTAGTGGAATATGCAGTGTAGCAAAAAGCAAAAGAAAACAAGATCCATAGTCATCAACCTTGATAAATATATGAAATATTGTTGTGAAAAAGGATGTCATCATCAAACAAAGAAATCTGGTATTAATGGCTGGCCATAAAGCAGGGTTATTCAATGTACAGTGAAATCACAAGCTAGGATGCCAGATAGGAACAATTATGTAATGAGAATCTACAACTGTAACAGTAAAACTAAAACTGCAAAAGTTAAATTTTAAAACTGTAACAGTAAAGTTCACTAACCTCTCGATGGCAACGGGCGATGAAATAGTTGAACAGCTGTAAAATTCTCAAACCCAAACTAGTGTCGAACCTCGGCGGCGATGTTACAACTTTCAGACTTCAGTTTCAATTCAACTTTCTCGGCAACTTCCACGATAATGGCAAATGAAACTCTCCACTGCAACAAGTCTTGGCAGCTTCCACGATAAATGCTTCACGATAATGGAAAATGTAAATGATAAACGATAATGCTTCACGTTCACTCCACTTTTAGGTTAGGGTAAAGTGTAAATGAGCGTAGTTGTAACTTGAAATAAACCAATTCAACTGTTCCTCGTAGGCAGATGCGGGCATTGTGATGAAAACGTTTTTTTTCATCAAATACGTTTCACGATTTTCAAAAAACATTTTAAATTTTTTTAATACGTTTCACTATTTTCCTAAAACGTTTTGAATTTTTTTTTTTAAAAGCAAGTTTTTTCAAAAAAAACGCCTTGAAAACCGTTGGGTAAAAAACTTCCCGTTTCCATGAAAAAACAGCAACAAAAACGTTTTTCTGGCGTTTTTTCGGCGTTTCGCATGCGGATCCATACCTAAAATGGAAAAACGGCGTTTAGGGGTTGGAGGTAGCCCTTTCCGGCAACTTAGTCGCAAACTCTTGGTACGTTGACGTGTGCCAGTGTCTTGAGCACGACACAGTGCCCTGACACTTATTCGCACAACAAAAGAGGGCACTTAGGCTAAAAGCATTATCTTATCAGTTGATGCATGGGGTGCTTTTCAAAAAGCACCATAATGGAGTACTGCTCAAGATGCTTGGAATGAACGATTCGGAGAAGGTATTGTGTGATCTCCATGATGGACCAGTCAGGGAACACTTCGCAGGAAACACACAATGTACAAAGTTATGCAGGTCAGTTTCTAGTGGCCCACATTATTCAAAGATGCTCATGCCTATGCCCGCAAGTGTTCAGTCTGTCAGTGTTGAATTGGGGTAGCATCAGATGTGCTCTAAGCCTCAAAATTTGCAGCAAGGTTTAGACACATGCATTCTCCAATATCCATAAATCGTTTTAGGAAATTCCATCCAGTGACAGTTTTATTAAAGTAATTAATTATTTTTAATGGAACCCTAAGACTAGACTTAGGAAATTAAAATAATTAATGGGTATTAATCTAAACTATGGATGAAACTTCTAGAAGAAGGCAGAGATCAAGTCAAATGATCCTAACCATTGATTAGAATCTAATGTGGACCGTTGATTGATCAACGAGAGGATTACATGAGGAGGCTTGATGGGCACTTGGAGAACACACCAAAGGTATATATTCAGTTACCTGAGTAAGATCGATTTTCTCACTAGTCGAAGTTCAGAAAGAGAAAATCGAATCAGAGGGGGAGTTGCAGGTGAGAAAGGAAGAGAGGGAATCAACATATTCAGAGAGTACAAGGCAGCAAGATGCAAAGCAGGAATAGGGTGGCACAAAAAGAGGCAGTGCAGAGGCAGATTGATGCAGAGCCTGCATGGGCAACTTGATGCTAGGCCAGTGTGAGAAGTTAGACGCAGAGAGATGCAAAAGGATTCCGAGGAAGAAGTGCTTCACCTGAGTCATAAATTTGTCAGGAAGCGTCTGTAAAATTTCTCATTCCTATTTTGTTGGTTGTAATTTGTACATGAGAATTCGCTAAAGAATAACAAAACCCTCATCTGTTGCACCGGTATTCCCACATTAGGTTTTTACGGGGACGATTCTCCAAAAATAACTGTCACTGTGATTGTATTTGTGCCAGTATTTTTCCTTACATTTATTTTATGCAATTTTTTAATTGTGAAGGCTGCAGTATAATATATTTCAATATTTGTCATAAGAACACTGTGAATAACTTATTTATGAGATAATAAGTAGAAGAAATAATATTAATCACTGTCGTAGGATTTCTTTTTAGAAATTTTCACATGGTATCAGAGCTAAAGGGAAGCAAAAGGAAGAAGCCGGAAGACCCGACATTGAAAGGAGAAGGGAATTCGAAATTCCTGCAGGGGTAGTAATTCAAATCTCCAAGGGGCTTGCACAGTTCAAAGCCAAGAAGATTGGATTTCGTGGGAAAACTCTCTCTGAGTGAGTCGACAGAGAGGTAAGTCTTTCCAATCGAAATTTGTCAGTGGTAGAAGGAACAACGCAATAGAAGATTCAGCAAGGAGGGTTGTCTCAAGTGGGACGCAGTTTTTCCTGCAGCAGTTGTTGGGACAGGTTAGCATAAAAAATTGGCACAATATGGATACTCAAAGTGTCTCAAATTTATCTACCAGATTAGATGAAGAATTCGCATGCCTAGCAAATTCAGTGTCAGCAGATGTTTGGTACATTGATAGCGGGGCTTCAGCTCATATGACTGGAGTACGAGAACATTTCTCGAGCTATCAAGAAGAACAAATGGACTTCCAAATTACTATGGGAAATAGAACGAAATGTAATCCAGTAGGGAGAGGCACCATAGCATTTCAGACAGAAGCAAGCACCAACATCCAAGCCACCAATGTTTTGCATGTGCCAAGATTAGGAATGAACTTGATTTCAGTGTCCCAGTTACAAGACAAGAGATATGATGTATACTTCATCGGAAAGAAAGTATACGTCAAGCATCCAATTTGGAAGAAGAAAAGGCAAATTGAGATTTGACGAAACAAGTTGTATAGATTGCAACTTGAATCACCAATGGAACTCATAGGCAACAACTATAATGATGAGAAGGAGCGAAATGAATTATGGCACAGGCAAATTGATCCAGGTGGATATTGGTGGCCACCCGCCTATTCTACTTGGACCCCCACCATTGTTTCTTTCAGTTTCCTTAATTGTAGAATAGTTTACTATTTTTGGCCGTTTTTTCGGGTCCTGAACTTCCAGAGCCGTTTTGAGGCCCTAAATGACGTTTTTTGGGAAAACCACCAGAGGCAACTATGGATTTTCAAGTCAATATTCGTTATCAGCAGTTGCTCGGATGGATCTTTCTAAATAAGTACCATGTGCGTCAAACAGAGATCGTATGCCAAAGTTACGACCCCAAGAAGTTGATGTACCAACTTACCCCAACAGGGCCCATAGTTTGGCATTTCATCTCCTAGGGTTAGGTTTTTGGATGTTTAAGGTTTCCCATTGTTACTCAAAAATAAATAGGCCTTCAAGCCTCATTATAACAAAGTTTAAAGACATGTAGCTGCCACATCTCTTCTCAGAGATAAGCTAGCATCGCCCAAGCTAGTCTTATTTCCATTATGTTTGTAAGCATATTTCAATATTTGATATTAGTGAAATGAAGTGTTATTTCTGTTGTATCTCTGTATTTATGGTTATATCTGTAATTTGTTGCATTCCTATTTAAATTTGGATCAGTGGTATCAGAGCGGTCTACTCTTTCTCTGTTTTTCTTTGCATGTCCCCAACGAGGTCGGGGTATAAGGAGTTAGGGCTCAATTTGGTTGAACCTTTGCAAGATCATCCTCGCAAACCCCGATGGCTGCCCATGGGGAAAGAAAAGAAAGACGAGGGAGCAAAATATTGTATAAAAGTATTGCTCGAGGAGGCCCTCGAGAAACAAAGGAACGCGATGATGGATAACTTTGCTCAGATCCTTCAACAGTTGCCCACTAGCATTGCATCCACATCTAGCAACCACCCTGGAGGCGCCACTCTTTTTAAGGTACAAGTAAACTTTGACATTCCAATATTTGAGGGCCAAATAAATGCAGACGCCGTAGATAAATGGTTAAATCTGCTAGAAGGATATTTTTCTAATCATGATTTTTCCAGCTGGGAAAAGATTACTTTTGCTCTTCTCAAAACCGCCCCCCACGTCAAGGACTGGTGGGAAACCTACTGTGAGAAGAAGGATGAAAGTGCGCCCTCACTATTTTCAATCGCACCCACCTAGAATTTGTTCTAGAACGCCATCAAGGAGAAGTACAACCCTGTCGGGAGATATGAGGATAAATACACAAAGTGGACCACGTTGCGGCAAGGAAGGGACTAAGATGTGTCAAAGTTTACCACTATTTTTCATACCCTTCGCACGAAGTTGGGTCTCAAATATTTTGAGAAACATTTGGTACTCAAGTATCGCGGCTACCTACACAGGTACATCCAGGATGAGATGGAGTTCCTGGACATCTCCTCGCTCGGCACGACGTACCGATACGCTGTTAAGATCGAGCAGAAGCTTAAACAGAAAAAGCGAGACTTTGGATCTGTGAATCCGAAGCAAGGGAAAGGTGCCCCCAAACCGCAAAACAAAGGACAAAGCCAAGGTGGGGTGGCCCAGGACAACCCGCCAAAGCCACAAGCAAAGAACAACACCACGAAGCCGAAGAAGGACACGGGAAAGTGGTGTGAGTTCCATAAGAGCTCTACTCACAACACAAGTGAGTGTCGGGCCAAGCAGTCACTGGTGGCCGAGCTAAGGGTTTTTGAATCAAATGCGTGTTCGGACTCTGAGTCAGAACCCGACAAGGGGAATGACAAAGGGAAGCAGATTATCGATGTGGAGCCCGACGCCATTGTTGCCACCACGAAGATCCAGAAGGAGGGACCTGAAGATCCAAAGGAGGAGTGCCTCTTCCACTCCCAAATGTAGGTAAAGGGTTCCCTGCTACAGTTCATTATCGACAATGGGAGCCAAAAAACCTCATTTCAACAGAGGTCGTAAAGCGCCTAGGCTTACCGACCACAGAACACCCACAACCATACACCATTGGGTGGCTTCAACAAGGACGGGATCTTCGCGTTAGTCAAAAGTGTCACCTTCCATACAGCATCAAGCCCTTCACAGATGAGGCATTATGTGAAGTTACTCCTCTTGATGTTTGTGATGTATTATTAGGCCAACCATACTTGTGGAAGCGACATGGTATGTATGAGTCAAGGCCTCATGCTTTTATTGTTACCTTGGGAAACAAGTTGTATAGGATACCGGAGGTAGTGCCGCCTACCGCCATCTCTTTGGTCACTGCAAAACAATGCAGTAAGCTCATTTCCAAAACCGAGAAATTTGTTTTCCTGATGATACGCCCTCAGGGAAAGAAGACGGTGGCCACAACCTCCAGACAAGGGCCCTCCGCAAATTGACAAAAGATGGGCAAGGTCGTGCATGAGTACGAGGACATCTTCACCTCCTTTGAAGGGGTGCCTCTGCACTGTCAAGTCAAGCACTCCATCGATCTGACCCCAGGTGCATCGTTGCCCAATGGACATATCTATCGGCCCTCTGTTCTAAAGAACGATGAAATCAAGACGCAGATTCAGGAGCCGCTACAGAAAGGTCACATCCGGCCAAGTTCATTGCCTTGTAGGAGCCCGATCGTGTTGGTAGAGAAGAAGGATGGGACTTGGAGACTTTGTATTGACTATCGGGCACTGAACAAGATCACTACTCGAAATAGGTACCCGATCCCATGGATTGATGACCTTCTAGACCAACTCAAGGGGGGGAATATTTCAGCAACACTGACTTGAAGTTTGGATATCACCAGGTACCAATCGAACCCTCCAATGCGTGGAACACTGCCCTCAAAGCCAAGGAGGGCCTTTTCGAGTGGTTGGTTACGCCTTTTGGGTTGACGAATACTCCTGCAACCTTCATGAGGCTGATGGATGACATCTTGCGGCCATTCACCAACTCATTTGTAGTGTATATTTGGATGACATCCTGATCTTCAACCAGAGTTGGGAGGAGCACCCCCACCACATCCGACAAGTTCTCCAAACACTATGGCAAGACATGTTGTGTGCCATTTTGGAGAAATGCGCTTTTGGCATGACCCAGGTTCAGTATCTGTGATACATTATTAATGAACGAGGGGTGCATGTGGATCCAGCCCAGATCCAAGTCATTCGGGATTGGCCAGCCCTAACCACTCTGACAGAGCTCCGCAACTTTCTAGGTCTTGCCAATTTTTACCGCAGGTTCGTGTTGGGGTTCTCTCATATCACTTGGCCCTTGAGTCAAGTCACCAAGGGAGGAGCGAAAGAAAAATTCTTTTGGTCTGAATCTCAACAGAAGGCATTCGCAGAGTTGAAACATCACCTCTGCTCTGCACCAGTGCTCACATTACCAAACTTGCAACAACAATTTGAGATCGAGACAGATGCCTCTGACTATGCTATTGGGGCAATCCTTACTCAAAAAGGGCATCCAGTGGCATATCACAGTGAGACACTTTCAGACACAGTTCGGAAGTATCCCACTTATGACAAAGACATGTATTCCATTGTGCAGGCATGTCGACAATGGAAGCATTACATTTTGGGGAAGGAAACGGTCATCCACATAGACCACCGACCCCTGCAGTTCGTACAGACACAAGGGAAGTTGCAAAATCATCGCCATCAGAAGTGGTCCACATACCTGCAACAGTTCCATTTGAATATCAAGTATAAGAAGGGCAACACCAATAATGTTGCACACTGCCTCAACCGACCCCTGATCATGGCATTAACCATCGTGCTCAACTCTTGTGGGCACGAGACCTATGATTGGCCATCTCTCTACAAAAGCGTCCTAGAATTTGGCCATACATACCAAACGCTCTTGGAGGGTCAGAAAGTGCCAGATTTTCACCTCCAGGATGCACTGTTATGCCACCTGGGGCACCTTTGTGTTCCTTCAAGCGAGTGTGCCAAGATCATTTGAGAAGCGCAATACAGTCGGGTCACTGGACATTTCAGGGTTGAGAAAACAGTGGCAGTACTGCAGAAGTATTTCAACTGGCCGAATCTTCGACAGGATGTCGGGAAGTACATCAGATCCTGCACTGCCTGCACCATTTCCAAACCGACCATCAAGAAGCAAGGTCTCTATACTCCACTGCCTACCCCTAGTCGACCTTGGGAATCCATCTCCATGGATTACATGTCAGACCTTCTTTCTACTAAGCATGGCAACAACTGTGTTTTTGTGGTTGTCAACAGATTCTCGAAGATGGCCATTATGGCGGCCTGCAAGAAGAATATCACAGCAGAATCCACTGCTAAACTCTTCTTTGAATGAGTGTGGGTACACTTTGGGATGTCTATCATCTCAGATCGGGACAGTAGGTTCCTCAGTACATTTTGGTCCAGTCTTTGGTTGATGTTGGACACCAAGCTCACTAAGTCCACAACTTTCCATCCCCAAACTGATGGCCAGACAGAGGTCGTCAACAAGATGATCATACACATTCTGCGCATGTACAACTCAAAGCATCCATGCACATGGGATGAGAGCCTCCCCTATGTCCAACACAACTATAATCGGGCTCTCCACAGCTCGACTGGCCACAACCCTTTTCAGGTGGGCTTGGGATTCCAACCACTATGTCCCATTGATGTGGCCATACCATTTGCAGCTACTCAGGTAGATTCGGCTCATGTCCAATCCGAAGCCGACAAGGCAAACAACTTCATTAAGCACATCCGCCAACAGGTCCATGACATCTTGGGCAGAGCCAATGCTAAGTACAATCAGCGACATGATCAACATCGAGTGCCACACAAGTTCCAGGTGGGCAACAAAGTCTGGCTACATTTGCAGAATGAGCGCCTCATTGGCCCCATCGCAAGATTTTCCTGCTCCGATATTGGTCATACACCATCACCAAGGCAGTAGGGGACAATGCCTTTGAGCTCAGTGTTCCACCATTCCTTGGTCTGCACCCAATGTTCAATGTGGACCTCCTTCGGCCCTACTTTCCATCATTGTTGGACACATCCGACATTGCAGAACAACCCACACCAATAGAGTTAAAACCAAACTAGATGGAACAAGCCACAACTGATCAGATCATGGACACACAGATTAATAACACCCGACAGCAAAGGATCTAACTCTATCGATTTGTCAAAGAAGGCCAACTCCTTCACTAGGGCAAGTGGCTCACCAAGGACCAAGTTCAGCAGAAGTTTCGTCATCTCATGGAGGAACTCAACGCAATGGGGACCATTGCTTCCTAAGGGGGGAGGAATGATCCAAGTGGATATTGGTGGCCACCCGCCTATTCCACTTAGACCTCCATTGTTTATTTCAATTTTTCAGTTTCCTTAATTGTAGCACAGTGTACTATTTTTGGCAGTTTTTTTGGGTCTTGAACCTCCAGAGCCGTTTTGAGGCCCTAAATGACATTTTTGGGAAAAACACCCACAAAGAATAGGAGTTTTCAACTTGGTATTCAGTGTCAGCAGTTGTAATCCTCGGATAGATCTTTCTAATGAGGTACTGTGTGCGTCAAACGGAGATCGTATGCCAAAGTTACGACTCCGGGAAGTTGATGTACCAACTTACCCTAACGGGGCCCATAGTTTGGAGTTTCATCTCCTAGGGTTAGGTTTTTGGATGTTTAGGGTATTCCATTGATTCTCAATAATAAATAGGTCTTCAAGCCTCATTGTAACATAGTTCAGAGGCATGTAGCTGCCACATCTCTTCTCAAAGATAAGCTACCATCGCCCGAGCTAGTCTTATTTCCATTCTGTTTGTAAGCATGTTTCAGTATTTGATATTAATGAAATGAAGTGTTATTTCTGTTGCATCTTTGTATTTATGGTTATATATGTAATTTGTTGCATTCCTATTTAAATCCGGATCACGAATGGGGCATTTACACGTTGGAACACTGAGGATGCTCAGAGAGACGTTACAACAGTACCAGCGCTTAGTAATGAACATGATGACTTATGCAGAGGATGTGTGCTAGGGAAGTACGCTAAAGCAACTTTTTCCAGAAGTAACAATAGAGAAGAATGTGTATTAGGATTAATACACTCAGATATTTGTGGTCCTATGTCCACAAGAGCTCTTAGTGGTGGCGAATACTTTGTCACCTTTATCGATGATCACTCCAGAAAAACCTGGATCTATTTCTTAAAAACCAAGGATGAGGTCTTTGATCATTTCCGAGAGTTTAAATCTCTTGTTGAAAATATGACAGGGAAAAAGATAAAGGTATTGCGTTCAGATAATGGTGGAGAATATACAGACAAAGACTTCACAAATTTCTGCACAAAGGAGGGCATCAAAAGAGAGTGGACAACTCCATATAATCTGGAGCAGAATGGAGTAGCAGAACGGAAAAACAGAACTATTGTTGGGGCAGCCAAAGCTATGTTGTATGATCAGGATCTACCTAGGTATCTACAGGCAAAAGCTTGCAACATAATAGTGTATATCCAAAATAGAACTCCTCATAGAGCATTGGGGAAGAAAACACCCAAACAAGTCTTCACAGGAAAGAGGCCAGAAGTCAGTCATCTTAGAATATTCGAGAGCGTGGCTTATTGTCAAATTCCAGACGAGAAGCGCAATAAACTGGATTAGACTGCAGAAAAGGGGTATCTCGTAGGATACAACGAGACCTCAAAGGCATATAGAATCTACATTCCTAGCAGCAAGAAGATTGTAGTAAGGCGGGAAGCAAAGTTCACGGAGGAAAGAGATTTTACAAAATCTCGTGAGATGCCTGCAGAAGATCATTTAGGAGATGTTCCATTAGTCCAAGAGAAGCAGGTGCAACAAGGAGGACAGACAGGAGGACAGACACCTAGATGGAGTACAGTGACCAATACCAGTATCTCCTCAGAAGGAGGAAATGCAAATAATTCTTAGCAGATGGAACAACAGGATCAGGAGGAGGAGTTGGTTGAGCCTCCCACCACCAGTGGTAGAACCAGTAGAGAAGTACGGCAGACATTGAGGGACGCAGAGGAGTTTGTTGGAGCTCCTAGAATCGAGAAAAGGCAGCATAGACAACCTGATAGATACCAGGCATTAGTAGCTCAGGTTGAAGAACCCTCTAGATTTTAGGAAGTTGTTCAACACCAAGTATGGGTTGATGCCATGGTGCAAGAATACAACTCCATGACGAATGGTGTCTGGGAAGTAGTACCTAGACTAGAAGATAGATCAGTTGTAGGATCACGATGGATCTACAAGATCAAGTATGTTGCAGATGGCAATATAGAGAAGTACAAGGCAAGGTTTGTGGCAAAGGGGTATGCTCAAAAAGAAGGAATAGACTATGAAGAGACCTTCACCCCAGTTGCTCGATACACCTCAATCAAATCTATTATATCCCTAGTAGCTCAAAGGGGATGGAAGATTCACCAGATGGAGGTCAAGACAACATTCTTGAACGGGGTGATAGAAGAGGAAGTGTATATAGAACAACCTGAAGGCTTCGAAACTCATGAGAAGAGAACTCATGTTTGTAGGTTAAAGAAATCCATGTATGGGCTCAAGCAGGCACCCAGAGCATGGTATGGTTAGATTGATAGTTACTTGCAGCAGTTTGGATTTGTCAAGAGTGATGTTGATCCCAATCTCTACTATTTGATGGTAGAGAATGAGCCACTTATTCTAGTTTTGTATGTAGATGACCTGTTCCTAACTGGGTCATCCAGGCTCATCCAGGATTGCAAGAAGAATCTTGAAGCTGAATTCGGCATGGACATGGGTTGATGCACTATTATCTTAGGTTGAAACTTTGGTAGAAGAATGGGGAGATCTTCCTTGGACAAGGAAGATACGCTACAGAAATTTTGAAGAGATTCAGAATGCAGGATTGTCAACCCATGGCTACTCCCATGATCACCAACTGGAAGAAAATAGATGGATCAGGAGACAAGGAAGTAGATCCCACCTTGTACAGACAGCTCATTGGGTCGCTCATGTATCTGGTCAAAACTAGGTTGAACATTTGTTTTGCTGTCAACACTCTGAGTCAGTTCATGGTGGAACCAAAAAGTGTCCATTGGGCAGCAGCTAGACACATTCTTAGGTATGTATGTGGAATAGTTGGATATGGGTTGAAAGATTCCCGAGGGGAGGATGTCAGTTTGAATGGGTTCATTGATGTAGATTGGGTAGGTAATTCAGTAGATCGAAAAAGTACCTCTAGGTACTTCTTAAGTGTTGGATCAGGGATGATATCTTGGTGCCGCAGGAAGCAGAAATCGATAGCTCTAAGCTTAGCAGAAACAGAATGTATGGCAGCCATCACAGCTACGTGCGAAGCTATATGGCTCAGAAAATTGCTTGTGAGATTGTTCAGAAAAAGGATGGAAGTGACCAAGGTTTATTGTGATAATCAAAGTTGTATCAAACTCTCTAAGAATCCAGTATTTCATGATCGGTCGAAACACATAGATATCCATTGTCACTTTATCAGAGACTGTGTTCAGTGTGGGGCAGTACAACTACAGTATGTCCCCACAGGAGAGCAGGTAGCTGATATACTCACAAAGGCTCTTGGAAGAGCTAAGTTCACTCAGTTCAAAGAGCAGATGGGTATGGTAGAAAATCCGTTTCAATAGCAGCAGTAGTTTGCAGTGCAGGGACAGTTGGCAGTGGCAGTGCCAACAACAACACAGATGCAGACATTTAGAGGGAGTTGTAGTATGGATGCAGTGTTGGCAGTGGCAGTGTCAGCAACAGTACAGTTACAGCAGCAGCACAGTAGTTGGTGGATAGCATGTCAGTGATCAGCAGCGCATTAGTTGGTGGACAACATGTCAGTGATCAGCAGCGCAGAGGACGATGCTTCAGAGTCAGAGCAGTATGCAACAATAGTATATTGCTAGAGCACATTCCTCGCTAAGAGGGAGTGTTGATTTGGGGTAGCATCGGATGTGCTCTAGGCCTCAAAATTTGCAGGAAGGCTTAGACACATGCATTCTCCAATACCCATAAATCGTTTTGGGAAATTCCACCCAGAGACAGTTTTATTAAAATAATTAATTATTTTTAATGGGACCCTAAGTCTAAACTTAGGAAATTAAAATAATTAATGGGTATTAATCTAAACTGTGGGTGAAACTTCTAGAAGAAGGCAGAGATCAAGTCAAATGATCCTAACCATTGATTAGAATCTAATCTGGGTCGTTGATTGATCAATGAGAGGATTATAAGAGGAGGCTTAATGGACACTTGGAGAACACACCAAAGGTAGATACTTAGTTAGTAAGTTACACGAGTAAGATCGATTTTCTCACTGGTCGAAGTTTGGCAAGAGAAAATCAAATCAGAGGGAGAGTTGCAGGTGAGAAAGGAAGAGAGGGCATCAACATATTCAGAGAGTGCAAGGAAACAAGATGCAGAGCAGGAACAGGGTGACGCAGAAAGAGGCAGCGCAGAGGCAGATTGATGCATAGCCTGCGTGGGCAACTTGATGTTGGGCCAGTGTGAGACGTTAGACGCAGAGAGACGCAGAAGGATTTCAGGGAAGAAGAAGTGCTTCACCTGAGTCAGAAATGTCAGGGAGCGTCTGTAAAATCTCTCATTCCTATTTTGTTGGTTGTAATTTGTACATGAGAATTTGTTGAAAAATAACAAAACCCTCATTTGCTACACCGGTTTTCACACATTGGGTTTTTCGAGGGACGATTGTCCAAAAATAACTATGTCATTGTGATTGTATTTGTGCCAGTATTTTTCCTTACATTTATTTTCTGCAATATTTTAATTGTGAAGGCTGCAGTAGAATATATTTCGATATTTGCCATAAGAACACTGTGAATAACTTATTTATGAAATAATAAGTAGAAGAAATAATATTAATCACTGCAATAGGATTTCTTTTTAGAAATTTTCACAGTCAGAATTGTGTTGGCAGAGGAAAGAAGTCAGTTGCCCTGTTGCAGCCTATTGCAATGGAAGAACCATTTCAACAATGGGGCTTAGATGTGATTGGTGAAATTTTTCCGCACTCATCAAAGCAACACCGCTATATTCTTACTACTACAGACTACTTCACGCGGTGGGCAGAAGTAATTCCACTCAAACAGGTGAATGATCAGGAAGTCAATTTCCTTAAGCAGAATATCATTTCCAGGTTCGACATTCCAACTTCACTTGTTTTTGACAATGAAACATATTTTTCATCGTTAAAATTATATGATTTTGCATTGGAAAATGGAATTGTATTGAAACATTCAGCTAACTACTATCCGCAGGGAAATGGTCTTGCTAAGTCTACAAATAAAAACCTCATCTGCATTATCAAGAAGACCATTTTCTCTGAACAGAGGAACTGACACTCCGCTTTGGTAAATGCTTTGTGGGCTGATCGAGTCACACCAAAACTCTCCCTGAATACGTCTCCTTCTTGGTGTACGGAAATGAATCCATCCTACCCCCGAACATATATTTGCCTGCCCTTCAGCTTTCACAGGAATCCCAGGGCAAGCCTTGCTTATTGGTTCAACATAGGATAGACACCCTTCACAAGCTGTAGGAAGAAAGAAAAAAAGCAAAAGAAAATTTTTCTCTTCACCAGAGTTGTGTTAGCTTTTGTAGCATCGGATGTGTTCTAGCCACGAAATTTTTTGAAGAGGCTAGAATACATGAAATCGCCAAAACCCAGAAATCGTTTCTAAAATTCAACCTAGAAATGACTTAATTAGATTATTAGCCAAGTTTTATAAATTTCCCAAGTCTAAACTTAGGGAATATGGTTAATTAATCAAAATTAATTAAGTCAAGGTGTGAATGTTCTAGAAGCTCACACGGATCGACTTCTAGTTAATCCTAGCCATTGATTAAGATTTAATATTGGTCATTGGAGTCCAAATAGAGTATTATAAGAAGTCTATGGGCACTTGGAGAATAAACTTGAGCAACAGTTCCTTGGTGCACATCGAGCTAGCAACAGTAGAGTTTGAGCCAGAGAGGGACACAGTGTTAGTGAGGGGCAAGGACAATGATCCAGAGGAATATTTCCAAATCCGGAGAGGCAGTAGCAAGAGGTTGAGTTATTCCCAGTCCAGGAACGCGAGTGCAAGAACATGCAAGCAAGAACGCGTGAGTGTAGGAACACACAAGTGCAGGAATGCACGAGTGCAAGAACACGAGTGCAGGAAAAGCAAATGTCAAGGTTGCTTAGGGAATATCTCTGCCAAATTTTCTTTCCATTTGGATTGCCAGTTGGGCATCCATAGATGTACTCACATTTCACTACTGCATAATAAAATAAAACCCTCACTGCTGCACCAGTTTTCCCAAGTTGGGTTTTTCCGAGGACATTTGTCCAAAAATAACTATGTAAATTTATGTGTGTGTGCTAGCATTTCTTCCAGTGTTTGTTCTTCTGCAGTTTTATTTTTGTAGGTTGTAGCGTGAGTTATTCAGTGTTTGTTGTAGGAAATAATAAATAAATTGTTAATTAAACTAAAAATTAGGAGAATAATTTCTAGTTGTTGCAATGGGATTCGCGTTTCGAAATTTTCACATGGTATTAGAGCACAAATGATCAGTTGGGGAGATTAGTAGCAAAGAAAGAAGGAGTTTCGTTGTTCAGTGTGGGCCGCAGATCAAAACCTTAGAGTGCAATGCAATCACTTTTCCAAGAGGCCGAATTTATTGAGGATATTCGATTTTTTTAAGAGAGGGGCATAAAAATTTGATCTCTCCAGATTAAGGGATTCCAAAGGCAGAGAGAGAAACCCAGTATTTTCACTGAGAAGATATCTAGCCAGACGCAATGGTTTTTGCAGTAGTTTCCTAGAGCAGAGCTAGCGTAGGGTGGAAGAAGAGCACACACTTAGGGAAAATTTTCCTCAGGGAACTTCTAGTCTCAAGAAGTTCAATTTCCCTTGTAGATGAACAGTCGTTGTGTGCATAGTGTCTTACTCCAAAAGGGAGTGCGAATAGTTGAGCAGAAGGGAAGAGGAGATTTTCGACAGTTGTTGAGATGACCACTGTTGGGTTTCGTGATCAGGGCAGGCTGGATGGAGCTTCCAACTATGTCATCTGGAAGGCAAGGATGTCCTTCCGTTTAGATGAATATGGCTTGAAGAAATATATTGATGCAGTAGTAGCAGTGCCCATGAATGCAGATCAGCTAAAGGAGTATAGAAAGGAGATGGCTCAGTCGAAGAGTTTGATCCTAGACGAAGCCCAGGATCTCATTGTTTCACACATAGCTGGCAAAGGTACTGCCAAGGAGATGTGGAAGACTCTCTCAACGATATACTAGGGCACATCCGAGCAACGGAAGATGTACTTAGAGGAGAAGCTGAGATGCATCAGGGTGCAAAAGGGGGAAATCATAGACCCCTTCCTCACCAGGATTCAGGAGGTTCGAGACCAGTTGTTAGCTGTTGGGGCAGCGCTTCAACCCATAAAGCTAGTGCGATTGGCACTAAATAGTGTTTCCGAGGAGTGGGAGGTATTCGTCCTGTTGACCACTATGTGTCAACGACCCATAGCAGTACACCCCCTTTTTTCGCAAAAGGGATAGCACCTGATCGATGTGTCCGTGTCATCCAGCTATCACCATCAGCTTGGTTGTCATGTTATAATTTAAACCCATTCTGCATGAATGTGATGTAAATAGTCTCAGATATATGTGTCATGAATGTAATTGCCTAGGTAAACCTCTTTTTCTGGTAACGATCTACATTCTGGGAGTTTTTTTGTCTCACCGATCCATCCTCGGAGGGTCGGCAAAGTTTCCCTTCAGCCTTACCCCAAAGCCGAAATGAATTTTGTCACCAGGATCTTAGGCGAGTCCTAGTGTTATAGATCGAGTCTGTGTAAAAGTGATTTGGGAATAATCCTAACTATTTGGTTAGGTTATTTTATTACAAATTGCTTAGTCTATCGAATTATATTTGTGTCGCAGAAATGGGTAGTCTGTGAGGGTCTATTTCGGATGGTTTTTCCCCTTGAGATGTAAAAAATGTAAAAAATCATGATGTAAAGTGTCTTGAGAGTTAGAAAAATAATTTATCCTCTCATAGGTTAATTAATTAAATTTTCTGGACAAAATTAATTAAAATCCTAAGCCAGAAATTTAATTAATTATAGGTCCTAGGTAAATTTAAATTTTCCAAAGGCAAAATTCGTGGGTCCTTTAAAAATTAAATTTTAAGAGGTCCAGGGACTAAGGTTAATTGATTATTTTGCTAAATTTTAAGCCTTTGGTCCTTGGGGTTAAGTCAAAGTCAAAATTTTGAGGAAATTAATTCAAAAAGTTAATTTTTGAATTTATTAAAATGCATTTAATTGAAAAATTCGAAATTTTCTCAATATTTATGTTAAGTTATGGTATGTTCTATGCTAGAGCAATTTATTTAATTTCTTTTCCATATTAGCAATCACATCAGCATAAAGTAAACTGCAGATAGAACATAAATATAAATCACAGAAGACAAGCCAAGACAAGAGGACACCAAATATGGTGCAAGCCAGGGACAAACCCCACAATGTGTGGGGAAAACCTTGATCAATTCTTCTTTTATTTTCTTCAAAGTTCAGCAGAGAAAGAGAGAGAGAGAGATGGTACATTTACAACAGAAGTCAACACTTTGACTTATCTAGATCTAGCATTAGATCATTTCATATAGCAATGAGATCAATTGAAGACATTCTGCTTCGACTGATTCTCAAGGTGACTCCTTCAACTATCATGCTGCATCTGGTCCTCTTGCTGCACCACAACATACTGCACCATGCTGCACTAATCATGATAATCATCATGCTCCCCATGTCCATGATCTTATCATGCTGCCCTTCATGTTCATGATCTTATCATGCTACCCTTACTAATATGCATCATCATCATGCTGCTATCCTTACAGATGTGTATTATCATCATACTGTTGTGCATCATGTCCATGTTCTCATTCAACTGCTGCCCATGTCCATGTTCTCATTCAACAGCTACCCATGTCCATGTTCTCATGCTCCATGTCATCATGCATCATTATTGCTTTGATGAGAATGACATTCTTTGCAGAGGTGATCGCTGCATATTGGTGCATCATTTAATACTTTAATAATATGCATCATTTAATACTTTAAGTCACAGCTGTACAGGATGTATGTTACTGTGATCTATATACCGAGATCTTCCTTTTAACGTTTCATAGCACATCAAGACTGATCTTCGATGTGCCCAGATTACATATCATGTACAACGTATATTCAGCATATAAAGTCTTTTATCTGCGAATGTGTCATCATGTACAACGTACATAAGCCTCCATGATCTGCTTATAAATGTCATCAAAGATCTGTGTATAAAGTCCTTTATGAACAATGTATAAAGACCTTAATGAACAGCGTATTAAGAAGTCTCCATGATCTGCTTATAAATGTCATCAATGATCTGCGGCTAGGGCTGAGTGTCACCATTGACTGCGTATGAGTCTTTGCTACTGCGGCTAAGTGCGGCTAGGTGACTTCCTTACTGCGGCTACTACAGTTAGGGCATTACTGCGGCCTTTATTTCCCTTACAACATCTTCAACCATGACTGCGGCTTTTACGTGCTTATGACTGTCCAGCGTTGACATGTATGTTTTCCAATGTATGACTGCGTTCCAATGTCTGCGTTTCATGTATACTGCGTATGACTGTCCACAATGACTGTGTTTCATGTATGAGACGTTTACATGTATGCGTTTCAATATATCTTCATTACCATATCAGCGTATATATATATATTGGTCCACGCATCTTATGCTGCCAGATCTATGACAACCACGCTGCCAGATCTAGGGTATGACAGCGTTCCATACCCATACATAGCGTATTATATGACCGCGTTCCATCATTGTGTTTGCGTTCCATATTCCATGACCGCGTGGTATATAAGCTGATGTGTATCTATATATAGAATTGTTGTGCTTTTGCTGTGCGTATTATATGTATGACCTGCGTTGTTGCATTTGCTTGACTGCCCAACGTATTACTCCATGAAAGAACAACGTATACATTCATCACGTTGCTTAATTAGGGCATCATCTTTTGGATCTTTTCTCCATCAAACCCAAAACAGGATGAAGAGAGATCACAAGAGAGTGAGTGTGAAGAATGACTTAAAGTCTCCTTCTATTTATATTAAAAACGTGGATGATTGAATAGACATGACGATTGGGCTTCTTGAGCCTACATAAGAGCTGGTCGGCTTGATAATAATTACATAACCAAAATAAATTCATATCTCCATAAATACTTATCGGAATCGGATGATCTTTAGATCGATCCTACACCTCTCGACAAGAGGGATCCAATAAAAATATCAGCTACCATAAATAAGCTGACCCACATGGAGTTTGGCCCTAGTTGTCAATTTAACACTCCCTCTCAACTAGGGAGAACTCCATCCGGTGATCCATAAGTCCGACTGTACTATCTTTGCCATCAGTGCCCTGCACTGCTCTGCCCAACTCTGCCCAGCTCTGTTGTCTTTGCTTAGCTCCGCTCAGCTCTGTAGGCTCTGCTCAGCTCAGCTTTGCTGGCTCTGCTAGCTCAGCTCTGCTGGCTTTGCTCTACTCTGCTGGTTTTGCTCTGCTCTGCTCAACTTTGCTCCGCTGAACTATGAAGAAGAAGAATTGATCGAGAATGTCTCATACCATTCTCCACTGCCCGAAGTCAGTGTCAGAGTGCGTACACCTAGTCCCAGACCAGTCTCAACCGACCCGAAGTCAGCATCATAGTATGTACCAATCTCACTGGTCCCAGACCAGTACTGCACTAACACGAAGTCAGTGTCAGAGTATGTACCACTGGTCCCAGACCAGTCTCAACCGACCCGAAGTCTGTGTCATAGTATGTACCACTCTCACTGGTCCCAGACCAGTACTGCACTGACACGAAGTCAGTCTCAGAGTATGTACCACTGGTCCCAGACCAGTCTCAACCGAACCGACGTCAGCGTCATAATATGGTACAACTCCTACCACTGGTCCTAGACTAGTGTCACAGTCTCAGAGAGTGTACAACTGGTCCCAGACCAGTGTTAGCCGACCCGAAGTCAGCGTCATAGTATGTACCACTCTCACTGGTCCCAGACCAGTACCATTGATCCCAGATCAATGGAGGTCATCTTAGTGTAGGGAGTACGGTAGATACAACGATGCGTTCATCGGTACTACTATGGTCCCTAACTTCATTTCCCTGCTCATTGATCAGATGAGAGGTACTTCCCATGAGTCCCAGACTGCATGGGTAGGATGCGTCGACAGGAGAACTAATCAATCCTATCCTCACAGGAGAACACATCAATCCTGCTACAATCGCCATGGAGAACACATCAATCCAGGCCTCACAAGAGAATAATCATCCTGCTACACAGGGGAGCGAATCATCCTGTACCACAAGATAGCGAATCATCTTGTTCCAGTGCACCACCAGGAGAGGGTGAGTCACCCTGTGGTCGTATGTTGCTCTAGTAAGAACCGCAAACCCCCCAGAGCTCCCAAAGCTCGATGTATGCAACATGCAGGACCCTTTTACAAAGGTCTCTCGACGACTCCAAGTCGTTAGGGAAAATCACAAACTTGATCTTTTCCCAGGGCTCTGACCTGTACATCATCTCAGTGCGATGGAGCCTTCTTGCTCATCGACTTACCATATCCCAGATAAGGCAATATTTGATGTCTGTCTGCTGGAGCAATTGTCGAATACAGGTTTCCTCAATAATCAAATCCCACCTCTTCACTTAAGAACTTCTGCAACCATGCAACTTCATACGAGATCATACTCGTAGCCATGTATTCGATCTTGGAGGTTCTTATAGCGACCGACTTCTACTTCTTGCATCGAAGCAGAATCCAAAGAGAACCAACACTGAAAAGTGCTCTAGTGATCCTCCACACTGCCTGCCCATTTAGCATTCGAATAATAATGTAATTTCATCTTTCCGGCAATGTATCTCAATCCATGAGAGATTGTGCCCTGAAGACATCTCAAAAGATTCTTGGCACAATCCAATGAGGCTCATCCAAATATGAGCTCCCCATGCTAACTACAAAACATATGTCTGGACGGAAGTTCACCAAGAACTTTCCCAAGTCTGGTCCAACATCACTACCGGATAACATCCTTAAGGTAGTCACAGGTTTGCAGTTTATCTTTTCACATCCAGAATCCAACTCCCTCTTACTTCTGCAAATGAGAGTGTCTGCAACTGTCAGAAATAGTTCGTCTGCATAAGGTGCCGGTATGAGAGGTCTATCATCCACAACCTTCGGATAATGGTTTGGATCGGTTTCACTCCTTAGTGATTCTCAACTTCATCAAACAGTTATCAGTCTTCTCATATTACGCCCGGGGTGCTTTGCTTCAAGCCATAGAGGGCTTTCTTCCACCAACATATGTGAGATTCCTGATCATCAATCTCAAACCCCTCGGGTTGTTCCAAACTTGTGGACCTGCTACCTGAGGGGGAATGGTCCCCTTGTAAGATTTTCCTTTGGTACATCTCAGACATGTACCTTCATGCTCTTTTTGAATTTAGGCATCTCTGTCACCATCTGACTCACAGACCTCCAGTGCTGTATCAATGGACATGGTCCCCAATGGACTTCCTGCAACTTGATACAACCCTGAACTCAAAAACATCTTTGAAAATTTAATTTTAAAACACGTACCTTTCCATTGACGAATTCCACCATAAAACCTTTGACTTCCATTCCCTTTTTAGGATAGGTGGCATCGGTTCCAAGTGTAATCCCACGATTGTTTCTATCTCTACCAAATTAGAGAGTGCACCCTTCTATCCGATGAAGTGCCTTGAAGCACTACAATCAATATGCCAGATTCCCATAGAATCTGAAGGAGAGGGCCAATACAAGATAACACTTCTTTATCAGAAACAA
Organism: Pinus tabuliformis; assembly: GCA_031772625.1. Taxonomy (NCBI): domain Eukaryota; kingdom Viridiplantae; phylum Streptophyta; class Pinopsida; order Pinales; family Pinaceae; genus Pinus; species Pinus tabuliformis. The sequence continues at coordinate 244,409,023 of CM062804.1, forward strand.
TATTTGATTCTTCTTACCTGGGGTTCCTTGCTTCCTTGAAGAGTCGGCCGTGTCTTTGATGACATGCATCTCTGTCATTTGGACACTCCTTTGCATAAGGGCCGAACTCATAACCAAGACATCTACCTTTCCATCCACCCTTAGATCCGAACTTCCCAATGAAGTGATCTTTAGGTATGCCATCAGAAACTTCTGCTGCGTCATTCTAATAACATTCTCTGCTTCAACTTCACTCTAGGTGAATTATGAGGAACCCATTGATCCTTCTGTCTTGTCCCAATTGTCTTCGATGATTGCTCTTTCACTCTTGCTTGGGCATTGTCTTCACCTCAGCTCTGATTCCATGTTAAGTTATGGTATGTTCTATGCTAGAGAAATTTATTTAATTCCTTTTCCATATTAGCAATCACATCAGCATAAAGTAAATTGTAGATAGAACATAAATTTAAATCGTAGAAGACAAGCCAAGACAAGAGGACACCAGATGTGGCGCAAGCCAGGGACAAACCCCACAATGTGTGGGGAAACCCTTGATCAATTCTTCTTTTATTTTCTTCAAAGTTCAGCAGAGAAAGAGAGAGAGAGAGAAATAGTACGTTTATAATAGAAGTCAACACTTTGACTTATCTAGATCTAACATTAGATCATTTCATATAGCAATGAGATCAGTTGAAGACATTCTGCTTCAACTGATTCTCAAGGTGACTCCTTCACCTATCATGCTGCATCTGGTCCTCTTGCTGCACCACAACATACTGCACCATGCTGCACTAATCATGATAATCATCATGCTCCCCATGTCCATGATCTTATCATGCTGCCCTTCATGTTCATGATCTTATCATGCTGCCCTTACTAATATGCATCATCATCATGCTGCTGTCCTTACAGATGTGTATTATCATCATACTGTTGTGCATCATGTCCATGTTCTCATTCAACTGCTGCCCATGTCCATGTTCTCATTCAACAGCTACCCATGTCCATGTTCTCATGCTCCATGTCATCATGCATCATTATTGCTTTGATGAGAATGACATTCTTTGCAGAGGTGATCGTTGCATATTGGTGCATCATTTAATACTTTAAGTCACAGTTGTACAGGATGTATGTTATTGTGATCTATATACCGAGATCTTCCTTTTAACGTTTCATAGCACATCAAGACTGATCTTCGATGTGTCCAGATTACATATCATGTACAATGTATATTCAACATATAAAGTCTTTTATCTGCGAATGTGTCATCATGTACAGCGTACATAAGCCTCCATGATCTGCTTATAAATGTCATCAAAGATCTGCGTATAAAGTCCTTTATGAACAACGTATAAAGACCTTAATGAACAACGTATTAAGAAGTCTCCATGATCTGCTTATAAATGTCATCAATGATTTGCGGCTAGGGCTGAGTGTCACCATTGACTGCATATGAGTCTTTGCTACTGCAGCTAAGTGTGGCTAGGTGACTTCCTTACTGCGGCTACTACAGTTAGGGCATTACTGCGGCCTTTATTTCCCTTACAACGTCTTCAACCATGACTGTGGCTTTTACGTGCTTATGACTGTCCAGCGTTGACATGTATGTTTTCCAATGTATGACTACGTTCCCATGTCTGTGTTTCATGTAGACTGTGTATGACTGTCCACAATGACTACGTTTCATGTATGAGACGTTTACATGTATGCGTTTCAATATATCTTCATTACCATATCAGCGTATATATATATTGGTCCACGCATCTTATGCTGCTAGATCTATGACAACCACGCTGCCAGATCTAGGGTATGACAGCGTTCTATACCCATACATAGAATATTATATGACCGCGTTCCATCATTGTGTTTGCGTTCCATATTCCATGACCGTGTGGTATATAAGCTGATGCGTATCTATATATAGAATTGTTGTGCTTTTGCTGTGTGTATTATATGTATGACCTGCATTGTTGCATTTGCTTGACTGCCTAGCGTATTACTCCATGAAAGAACAGCGTATACATTCATCACGTTGCTTAATTAGGGCATCATCTTTTGGATCTTTTCTCCACCAAACCCAAAACAGGATGAAGAGAGATCACAAGATATTAAAAATGTGGATGATTGAATAGATATGATGATTGGGCTTCTTGAACCTACATAAGAGCTGGTCGGCTTGATAATAATTACATAACCAAAATAAATTCATATCTCCATAAATACTTATCGAAATCGGATGATCTTTAGATCGATCCTACACCTCTCGACAAGAGGGATCCAATAAAAATATCAGCTACCATAAATAAGCTGACCCACATGGAGTTTGGCCCTAGTTGCCAATTTAACAATTTAAAATTTCGAGGGATGAGATTAAAAGAAATTTTGATCCTCATCAATGGTCGAGATTACTTTGACAAGGATCACTCGAACTAGCGGTTAGAAGATTTATCTTTAAATAGGAGGTTAGTTGTCAGTTGAGAGCATTCGATCTTTGAGTGGTGTGCTAAGTGAAAGCTCTCTTGTAATCTTTTTATGAGCAATAAAGAAAGACTTTGGGGTTAATTTTTGCTAGTGTTACTCTTCGTGGAAATGTTGTAAGATGTGTTATTTTCATGCATAGATTTCCTTTTAGCCATTGATGATAGCTTTTTGAAGAGTGATTTGAGCACAGGTATCTTGCTCAATCACTGGGGTTTGAATGGTAATTTAAATTTTGAATATAATAGCAAGTATTTCTATTAAATCTAAATTTTATTACCATTTTCTCGCTCTACGTTAATGGTCGAATTGAGTTGTGCAAGAAATTCTTGATTTTTAGGATCATCGGGCGTTCGGGGAAGTTTTCAGTTGGACCAGCCAACTCTCGATTAGTATTTTCTGAAGAGCCCAGCTTGATTGGATCCTGGGCTTATCATAAGAAATTTTATTGTTGATGCATGAAGGGTTTTGGGCGAAGCACCTCCATTTAAATTAAAATTTTCAAATAAATTTCTATGCTAAATTGATAAATCTGGCTTTAAAGAGCCTTAGATTATCAGATCTGATAGATCTGTTGTTCCTGTGCATAGATATGTAAATATTTTGGTTCTTCTGACTTGGGTTTCTGGGGTTTCATTTTTTTTTTTGTATATCGAGATTCTAGGTGTTTGTGTTTTTAGGAACAAGTTGCAGATCTGAGGGTGAAGTTTGATTTTGAAGCCAGATCTAGGCCCTGGAGGGTAAGATCTGGCTTCAAAACCAGCTTTTGCAGGGGCATTGTTTTGCAGTCTAGGGTTTCAATTTTTTTCTAAATTTGGAGAAAATTTTTAAGGGTTTTATTAATAAATATTGAAGCAGAAATTTATGGGTTATTGTTGGGATATCATTTTTTAAATCTCTAGGTTTTACTGGAAAATTTTGAAAATTTTTTTACAAGGCCCCAGCCTTGCTGCCTGCATTCTCTTCAAATCTGCAGAAGTCCCTACTTCGCTGCCATCATTCTCATTGATCCTTCTAACTCAACCTATCCGCAAAACTTCGTTGCCCTCTCCTTAACCCTCACGCAGCTCCATCTTCCCTCAACGCAGTTCATCCTTGATCTACTGCTCCTTCGCTGCAAGCATCCCTCTACGCCATCCATCGTTTCACTCCTCAGCTCCATCCAAACCTGCAACAAACCCTCACTCCTTTCTCCATTGCTACCGTCAGCCTCACGTCCCTCTTACGCTGCCCGTCGTTTCTCCCTAACCCCTCATCGCAGCTCCAACCTGCAACGTATTTCCTCGCTCCCTATCCACGACCCTCATTTCCTAATCTGCTCATCGAACCCTGCCCTCGACGTTTCCTGCATCCTCCAAATCGCGTCCTCGCTGCCATAACCCTCACTATCAACCTTTGATTTCTCCCGCATAGTCTCCTCCAACTACGCTTCCACGCAAACCTGCGTCTTTTCTCCTCTTCTGACCTACGCAGTCTCAAAACACTGCCAAAACCTTCCACATTCTCCTCGCTGCCCTTCGATTTCACCTTATACGCTGCCACAAAAATCCGAAACGCTCCCTATGCCATATATCCGTTACTAACTCCGCGTCCCTCATCCATTGCCTTGCCAGCTCCCTGCTTCTTCCCCCCGTAGCCTTTCTCCTTCACGCATCTGTTCTCCCATTCTCCTCGCCATCAAAACCCTTCCACGCTGTTGAAATTTGGTACCGGAGGACAGGTGGTTCCCTTAGGCTTTGATCTTTGGCCTAGGGAAAAGTGTCCAAAAGAATTTAATTTTTCTCCTAAAGTGACTTTATAATTTTATAAATTTAAATCTAATTTAAAAGTGACTTTAAGTGATAAAGTTATTAAGTCTAATTTTAAAGTGACTTTTATAAAGTCAATGAAAAATTAGAAAGGAAAAGTGACTTTGGAAATAAATGACTAAGTGGGTCTTTATTAAAGTGGGGTGAATTAAAAAAAAGAAAGTGAGATTTAAATGAGCATTTAATCTCAACCATTGATCTAAATCTATTTCAGCCATTGGATTTAGAGATCACCCAAAAGTCACTTGGATCACCCAAAAGTCACTTGGAGTTATATTAAAGGAGGAAAAGGAGGAAAAGGTCATTCATTCTTTCATGAGCAGATTGGGAGAAGGAGAGCAAGAGAGCAAGAGAGATTTCTGAGCAGGAAGGAGAAGGAGACAGCAGCTTGGCACACATTCCAAGGCAGCAGTTGAGCAGATTTGTACAACTGATTCAGCACATAGTGAAAGGCAGATTTTTGCACAAAAATCGAGGAGCAGTTTGCTGATTTTTCTGCACACAAAACGGAGGTCGTACAGCATTTATTGCTGTCCTGTTTGCTGTAATTTCCAGATTGCTGTGAGGCACGGGAAATGAGATAAGTTGTAAATTTGCTTGCTGATTTTTTGCTGAATAATTCTCACTGTAAAAAGGCAATTTCCAGAAATAAAGAAGAGCTCTCAAACTGGTTTTCCCCAAGAGTTGTAGGGGGTTTTTCCAGGGTCAAGTTGACCAAAAATATCAGTGTTTTAATGTGTTTTAATGGCTGTTTTTGATTGCTGATTTTTATTTCTGCAATTTCCAGCATTCTGAAAAATTTCCAGAATTTGTGTTTTCAGCCATATTTATTTTTTTCAGTCTGTTAAATGTATGGTTATGGGAATGGGCATTTAACTACATGGGAGAAATAAGGAGAAACTGAAAACCGGGGTGGGAAAACAGAAATTTTTACATGGTATCAGAGCTTGAGTGCTGAAGGGCAGTTTGGGACAGCAAAAGGAAAAATTACAGTTGCTGATTTTTCACTCAGAAAATTCCAGCAAGCTGATTTTTTCATAAACAGCAGTTTTATCTTTACTACAGCAGTGCTATTTTTCAGTTTTAGGACAGCAGGATGTCATTGGGATTGAGGGTGGAGGATAGGCTGGATGGGCATATAAATTACAGCGTTTGGAAGGAGAGAATGCAGAGTATCTTTGAGGAGGCAGAAGTCTGGGATATCATGGTGCATACCGCACAGAACCCTGTTGTTGTGCCCACTGATGTTACTCAGTTGGCTGAGTATAAAAAGAAGAACAATAAGGGTAAGAGGCTGATTCTAGACGGAATCAAAGACCATTGCATTCCTCATGTGAGAGGAAAGAGCAATGCCCATGAGATGTGGACAGCATTGTCCAATCTCTACCAGAGTACCAATGAGAACCGGAAGATGGTCCTGAAGGAGAAGCTGAAGAACATTAAGATGGGGAATGATAGTGCAGTTGGATATCTCACAAAGATTACCAATGTGAGAGATGAGTTGGCAGCGATTGGAGAGGCCATTCCACCCACTGAGTTAGTGCGTATTGCAGTGAATGGCCTCCCCCGTTCATGGTTGAACTTTGCTGATGGGGTTTGTGCACGTGAGACCCTTCCCACATGGGAGAGGTTTTGGGATGATTGCATTCAGACAGAGATCAGGAAAGGACAGCTTGGGGCAGCCAAGCCAGTTGAGCAGGATGAGGATGTAGCACTGGTGGCAGGAGGCAAGAAAGGCAAAGGGAAGAAGCAGGCTTCCACAAGCAGTGGTGGGGGCAAAGGCAAAGGTAAAGGTAAACCGGGGAACACACAGAAGGACTATTCCAAGGTGAAGTGTTGGAATTGTCAAAAGATGGGACACTATGCAGTTGTGTGTCCAGAGAAGAAGAAGAAGAAGGGAAAGAACCAGGACGTGGCAGCTTCAGCAGAGATTGAGGACTTTGCAGGTCGTTTTGACCGGGAGTTTGCGTTCACTATGTGTGAGTCCTCTAGTGCAGGATCACCTGCCACACAGGTTCAGAGGGAGCATGCTTTTCCCTCGATTAGCGAAGCATCTTCAGGTATGTGGTATGTGGACAGTGGGGCTTCACGTCACATGACAGGAGTCCGGGAGTACTTCTCAGAGCTTTCAGAGAGTGGCACTGATATTGAGGTAGTACTTGGTGATGACAGAGTTGTTAGAGCAGTCGGGGTGGGGACAGTGACATTTCAAAGGGAGTCCAAACCTCCCTTGAAGGTGTCAGAGGTTATTTATGTGCCAGGGATGAGGAAGAACCTCATATCCGTCTCAGCTTTGGAGGACAGAGGATATGAGGTACTGTTCAGGGGAGGACAGGTGTTGATGTATCCCGGGGGCACTCCAGCTGATTCAGCTAGAGTGATAGGTGTACGCCATGCAAAGGTGTACAAGTTTGCATTTCAGCCCCTTTGGCATTGAGCAGTAGTACCGACAGCAGAGCTAGCAGTTCTGAGCTGTGTGAGATTTGGCACCGCAGGATGGGACATATGTATCATGGAGCCTTGAGGACATTGCGGGAGATCACTACAGGTGTGCCAGATTTCAGTACTGATCACTTTGATACTTGCAGAGGTTGTGCGATGGGCAAGTTTGCCAAATCCCCTTTTCCCAGCAGTGACCGCAGAGCGACGGGGATACTTGATTTGATTCATTCCGATGTGAGCGGTCGGATGTCTCTTGTTTCCTTGAGTGGATATGAGTACTATGTTTTATTCATTGATGATCACTCCAGGAGGACCTGGATTTATTTTTTGAAGACCAAGAGTGAGGTCTTCAAGCGGTTTCAGGAGTTCAGAGCTCTTGTGGAGACTCAGACAGGTCGAAAGATCAAGTCCTTGAGGTCGGACAATGGAGGAGAGTACACCCTTGGACAGTTTGTTGACTATTGTGCGGAGGCAGGCATTAGGAGGGAGTTCACTGTTCCTTACAACCCCCAGCAGAACGGGGTTGCGAAGAGGAAGAACAGATCCATCATAGATGCTGCCAAAGCCATGATACATGATCAGGGGTTGCCATTGTTCTTGTGGGCAGAGGCCTGCAACACAGCTGTTTACTTGCAGAACAGGAGTCCGCATCGTGCCTTGGGGCACATGACTCCGGAGGAGGCTTTCTCTGAGAAGAAGCCTGATCTTGGTCATCTTCATATCTTTGGATGCATTACATACTACTATATACCCAAGGAGAAGAGGACCAAACTAGAGCCCACCGCAGAGAAGGGTATCTTTGTGGGCTATAGTGAGACCTCAAAGGCCTTTCGGATTTACATTCCTGCACAGAGGAGAGTTGTTGTCAGACGGGATGTGAAGTTCGAGGAGGACAGGGCCTTTAGGAGGTCACGGGAGTTAGAGTATCTGGATCAGCCAGACCCTCAGCAGCAGTTGAGTCAGTCGCAGGGATCCAGTGGGCAGGGATCAGGAGGATCCGGAGGTACATCTATGAGGATGTCAGGTCCGTCAGTGAGCAGTGGCTCATCGAGCCAGAGGGGTGGTGCTCCGGGCAGCATGCAGAGCAGTTCACTAGGGAGTCCACTGATGGACAGTTCACACGGTACCTCAGCTTCTACAGGTTCAGGTGCAGGCAGGAGGACAGCGGACAGACAGTCAGGAGTTCAGGCTACTGATGATGATGAGGAGGAGGAGTTTCATTCTCCGGTGGAAGAAGTGCGCTCAGGGAAGAGGAAGCCCAAGTGGCTTCAGGACACCTTGAGAGATGCCACATCTGTTGCTGAGCCGAAGAGGCCGGTCAGAGAGAGTAGACCACCTGAGAGGTTTTGTAGTTATATGGCGATGGTTACCAGCATCCTTGACTCTGAGCCTTCTAGCTATGAGGAGGCAGCTAGCCAGCAGGTCTGGAGAGAGGCCATGCAGGAGGAGTATTCTTCTATCATGAAGAATGATGTTTGGGAGGTGGTGCCGAGGCCTGAGGGCAAATCCGTGGTTACTTCCAGATGGCTTTACAAGGTAAAGCATGCTGCAGATGGCAGCATTGAGAAATTCAAAGCGAGGTTTGTGACTAGAGGGTTCTCCCAGGTAGAGGGAGTTGATTATGAGGAGACCTTCGCTCCCGTGGCTCGATATACTTCGATCCGCTCCATTATATCGATAGCAGCAGAGATGGGTTGGAAGATCCACCAGATGGATGTGAAGACCGCATTTCTCAATGGCTTCATACAGGAGGAGGTGTACATTGTGCAGCCACAGGGCTTTGAGGTGCATGGGAAGGAGTCCCATGTGTGCAGATTGAAGAAGGCCCTTTATGGCCTGAAGCAAGCTCCCAGAGCTTGGTACTCCAGGATAGATGCATACTTGCAGGGGATGGGTTTCACAAAGAGTGAGGCAGATCCGAACCTTTACTTTATTGTGATTGGTGAGGAGCCTCTCATTCTGGTGCTGTATGTGGATGACTTGATCATTACAGGTGCAGAGAGACTCATAGAGCACTGCAAGAGAGATCTTGCGGCGGAGTTTGAGATGAAGGACATCGGCTTGATGCATTACTTTTTGGGTTTGGAGGTGTGGCAGGAGGAGGGGCATTTCTTCCTGGGGCAGGGGAAGTATATTGTGGACATCCTTAGCAAATTCCACATGGAGGATTGTAGACCCATGTCGACACCGATGATCACCAACTGGAAGAAGCTTCATGCTTCGGATTCCGAGTTGGTGGATCCCACATTGTACAGGCAGCTGATTGGTTCCTTGATGTATTTGGTAAACACTAGACCAGATATCTGTTTTGCAGTCAACACGATGAGTCAGTTTATGTGTGAGCCTAGGAAGGTTCACTGGGTGGCTGCAAAACACATTTTGCGGTACTTGCAGGGGACAGTGGATTATGGTCTGGACTACAGGCAGGGAGATGGAGTGAGATTGGCAGGATACACTGATTCTGATTGGGCAGGTTGTGCTTCTGATAGGAAGAGCACTTCAGGGTGTTGTTTTGGGTTGGGTTCAGCAGTAGTGTCATGGTTCAGCCGGAAGCAGCAGTCAGTAGCACTGAGTTCAGCGGAAGCAGAGTATATGGCAGCCAGTCTAGCTAGTTGTGAGGCCATCTGGCTTCGCAAGATGTTGTTTGACTTATTTGGTCAGCCGTTGAGACCTTCAGTGATTTACTGTGATAATCAGAGTTGCATTAAACTCACGGAGAATCCAGTATTTCATGACAGGTCAAAGCATATCGGGATCAGATATCATTTCATCAGAGACTATGTTCAGAAGGGAGCTGTGAAGCTTGAGTATATTTCCACTGATGAGCAGGTTGCAGATATCCTTACCAAAGCCTTACCACGGGGCAAGCATGTCTACTTCAGAGACAAGATGGGTGTGGTGAGGAACACCTTCCTCGGTAAGAGGGAGTGTTGAAATTTGGTACCGGAGGATAGGTGGTTCCCTTAGGCTTTGATCTTTGGCCTAGGGAAAAGTGTCCAAAAGAATTTAATTTTTCTCCTAAAGTGACTTTATAATTTTATAAAGTTAAATCTAATTTAAAAGTGACTTTAAGTGATAAAGTTATTAAGTCTAATTTTAAAGTGACTTTTATAAAGTCAATGAAAAATTAGAAAGGAAAAGTGACTTTGGAAATAAATAACTAAGTGGGTCTTTATTAAAGTGGGGTGAATTAAAAAAAAGAAAGTGAGATTTAAATGAGCATTTAATCTCAACCATTGATCTAAATCTATTTCAGCCATTGGATTTAGAGATCACCCAAAAGTCACTTGGATCACCCAAAAGTCACTTGGAGTTATATTAAAGGAGGAAAATGAGGAAAAGGTCATTCATTCTTTCATGAGCAGATTGGGAGAAGGAGAGCAAGAGAGCAAGAGAGATTTCTGAGCAGGAAGGAGAAGGAGACAGCAGCTTGGCACACATTCCAAGGCAGCAGTTGAGCAGATTTGTACAACTGATTCAGCACATAGTGAAAGGCAGATTTTTGCACAAAAATCGAGGAGCAGTTTGCTGATTTTTCTGCACACAAAACGGAGGTCGTACAGCATTTATTGCTGTCCTGTTTGCTGTAATTTCCAGATTGCTGTGAGGCACGGGAAAGGAGATAAGTTGTAAATTTGCTCGCTGATTTTTTGCTGAATAATTCTCACTGTAAAAAGGAAATTTCCAGAAATAAAGAAGAGCTCTCAAACTGGTTTTCCCCAAGAGTTGTAGGGGGTTTTTCCAGGGTCAAGTTGACCAAAAATATCAGTGTTTTAATGTGTTTTAATGGCTGTTTTTGATTGCTGATTTTTATTTCTGCAATTTCCAGCATTCTGAAAAATTTCCAGAATTTGTGTTTTCAGCCATATTTATTTTTTTCAGTCTGTTAAATGTATGGTTATGGGAATGGGCATTTAACTACATGGGAGAAATAAGGAGAAACTGAAAACCGGGGTGGGAAAACAGAAATTTTTACACACGCTACTCCTGCAACAAACCCGCGGTTCCTTCAGTCTTCCGCCAACCCTCACACACATCTGCTTCCTCCATTCCGTCATCTCCTCTACCGCCGTCGAGTCCCTCAGACCTGCAAGCAAAACAGCAAAACAAACGCTTGTTCGATTTTCTAAAGTTTCATTGCTTAGGTATTTTGATTAGGGTTAGCTTAAATGTTTTATGTGTGCATTAGGTTAGATTTCATTTATTCAGTTTAGTTTAAAAAAAAAAAATTAATCGAAATCTAAAAAAATTAAAAAATAAAAGAAAGGGCTTCATTAAAAATATTTATGTGACCTTGGGACATCCTAAATTTTTTTTTAAATCAAAAGTAAAATTTTAGCGTTGAAAGGATATTTTTTAAAAAAATTTATGTGGCCCTTGGCCCATTAAAAAATTTAAAATATATTTAATCTTCCGATTTACTTTGGTCACATTAAAAGAAAATCTTGATTAATCATTTACTGCACATTAAGTCTTGCTTAGCATATTGAGAAAAAGATTTCCTAAAGGACTAACTAAATTTGTCAAATTTTTTAATTCCTTCTTGGTGTCTTTTGTGCTAAGGATAAAGTCTAAAGGTGAACTTTTGTGGTATTAGTATTTGTCATTTCTCTATAGTTAAATGTGCTTAAATTTCTATATCTAAAGATTAACTATTGGAAAGTGGTGAATTTCCTAGAATGGAGTCACTAAGCATAATCATTTAAAATCTAGGATTGAAATTAGTTAGCATTTAAATTTCGTGTTTTGTATTTTTAAAGTATACGTATCTCTTGAAATTTAATTGCTAGAACATTTTGCATCTATAAAAATCTATCATCATTGCTTGAATTATTCAATGCTCTTTACATGTTAGACATTTTTCAAATATTTTCAAGAAATTGTTAAAGAATTTTGTCATGGAATTATAATAGATCGCATATCTCTATTTCCTAAGCAGCAGTTGCTAATCGATTACTTGGTCTTCATTTACCTAGCAAGATCATTGACTCCATAAGGCATTAGTATTAACCATTTAAAATCTAATCAAATTCTAAGTCTTGCTAAATCTTAATCAAGTACATGATCGTCTTGTTGTGTCTCCCGAAATGGTTGGTTCCCGACTAGCTTTTCTTTATTCCATTTTCCATAGGGTCTACCCCACTTAGCCTGTTGTAGGAAGACGGCTTAAACGAAGAGATTGGGGATCAGGGTGACAGCCCCAAATCTGAGCATTGTCGAGGTGCCTAGACACTTTGTGTGACAACACGTCCAAAGTATTTTGGGCAGATATACCCTGCCAAGTTAGGATAGGATGTGGGCCGATTTGCAGCAGGAGGAGTTGAGAGGAGCTCTATTGAAGAGCTCCATTAGTGGCAGCAGCAACAGATCGAAGCAGACGAAGGAGGACAAGAATTGTTGGAAAATCAATGCAAATATATTAAAGTTTGATTCTCCTTTCTTGATAATTACTTGTGAGTTGTGTTGGCTTCTTTTACTTCTTTATTATCTTATCTTTCATCAAGAAATTACCATATTATGTGTGTGTCCATGATTTTTCCATACTTAACATTTTCCATGATTACCTAGATTTCATCTCCATTCTTTGGGACCATGGTCATTGGTTTATTGGGATTGGCACTCTCTTATCTTCATCCTTGAGTTTGGATGGAAAACTTTTCCCTGGAGGTTGATACAACTGAAAGAACGATTAAATAATGAAATGGCCGCAATGACAAAAAAGGAAAAGCTAAAATGCAAAAGATAGCCAAGAAATTAATTAGTGTGAAGGAAAAAACCTACCATGAGCACTACCTTCCTCATTAGCCATCACCCAGTTCCTGAGCACTTAATTCTCCATCACATAATAAAGGAACCTTTCCATGTCCCAACCTTGATGAGCGAGAAACTGACTCATCGTTAAGGGGTAAATAAATGTTAAATCATTAAAAGCAAGCTTGGACACCTAACTTATGTGCCTTATCAAAGCATTATAAAAAATGATTAGAAGGCGCACCAGAGGGATGGAAAAAGCAGGCCGAAGATGTGCCTCCGTGATTGCTCCCTCCTTACACCTATACACTAAGGAGGATGGACATCCATCAATCGGTCCCATGGTCATGGTACCTTTCCTTGAATTCTTTCCCCTCCATTCCCACAAGCACCTATGGATTGAAGGGTTGACATTAGACATGTCACCTCCCCTTAGTGATTAGAAACACATAATAGGTTGACCATCTAGCCATCCCTAACACAGGTAAGGAACAATTCTATGGGACTTGTTCTAGTTAGATATTTGAAGGTGATCTCATTTTGAAGTGTTATTATGCTCTTAACAGTTAAGTATGGTCCACTATGATGCATCTATGTTCATTGTCCCTGTAAGGCCTATTTTTTCATTTTTAAACATAGAAACAATACAGTACATAGAATCTACCAAAATAAATACAAGAACATACTTGTTTCTCCCGTCTGATGTAAATCGAAGGATATCGTTGCTCTGAATCCTCTGCTACGTTACCAAACCAATCGAATCCACCCTGCCTATCTGGGATCGACCTCTCTGTTTCCCAGATCCAGAGGACTTTGAGATCGAAGTCTTCTAGCCCCCATGCCCAAAACTCCAAGAACAATTGCTCAATTTTACAAGTTCCTCGAGCCCCACGCTCATCCCTCAAATTTCACTCGAGCTTTACCTCCAATTATGTGGATTTCTTTGTATTTATGCTGCCTTCTTTCGTCCTCCCTTCTCTTCGTCACCTGCCTTCCTTTCATCTCAGGGAGGTACCTTTCCTCCAAGACACCTCCTCGCGGACTCTGTCAAACTCTCAGGCGGTCGTCACCTTCTAACCTTGTGATCACACACGATATTTTGGGAATCCAAGGGGATAGTATCCTCTGCCTTCGTTCCCATTGTGAGTCTAATACCAATGCATTTTTAAAGGATGGACCTCTCACAAAAATGACACATTATTACGAGGTTAAATCACTCCTAATTGTTGTCCTTATTTATGGTGCACACATGTCTAAAAGTATATGATTTGGTTCCATGATTGCTTAGTTTCATTCAATCACACCTTTAATGTATGCGACCTATATTTTAAATTTTAAATTTTATGCATGTATGGATGGGTCGTTACAGACGCTGATGATTGGTGACTTTCACTTCATTTTGAGATGATTTTGTCAGGTGGTTCTTCACACAATAGCAAAAACCTTTGAGGGAACATTGTATGTCTCCACTACACATCATGCCTAGGCCGTTTTACACTTCCAATGAGCAGCGATGACCTTGCAAATGCAATGTTTCCCCTCTAGAGCATAGTTTTGGGAACTTTGAAGATTCTAACAGTAGATGATTGACACCATAGAGCACCCCCATATGCTAAAATGCTAAACTCCTCTTGCTTGGTGTTGAATTTTCTTAATGCTGTACCTAATGGATCCAGCATGCCCCTAGGTTGGCCTTGACATTGTGTGATGGGCATGACTTGATCCAAAGTTCAGATGATGATGGTCATCCCCAAGATGACAAGAGGGGGCTTGTACTTGCACTTGGAGCCCCAAAACGGTAGAGAGACAATGCCTTATCACCCATCTTACCATCGAGAGGGTGATGTTGGGCACCCAGAGCATGGTTTTGACATGTGGAGGTATTTTGAGGCACTTCTTGAGGTCTTCCCTGTAAGGCTTGTTATTGTAATTACATTTTTAGCAGTATATGCATGTCTATCTAATTTCATTTCCAATAGACTGTAATTTTAATTTCATATAATTTCATTTCTAGCAGAATATACTTTTCAATTTTATAACTAAATAAATCAATTTAGACATATGTACTTACCTGGTTTTTCTGAGTTGGTGTTGATCCTTGGATGATGTTGTTCTCCTGATACCAAACCAACCAAATTCCTCCCTGCCTGTCTGGGATCAGTCTTTCTGGATCCCAAACCCAGAAGGCTTCGAAAGGGAAACCTTTTGGCCCCTGTGCCCAAAACCTCCAAGAACAGGGCCCAATTCTCATAGATCTATATTGAAATCTTGAGCCCCAAGGCTCATTCATTACTTCACAAAATTTCTCTCCCAGATTCTCCATTTTCCTTCTTCCCCGTCCAAAAGTACCCCCCCCCCCAACTCACTTCTCCTTTTTGATTTTATATAGGGAAGGATCCTTCCCTCCGAAGAAATCCCACCCTCTTTTCCTCCAATCAACCTTGTCCTTATCCATTAATATTTTATTACTTGAGTCAGTCATCTTTATTTTAAATTACACATATATTACATCAGATTTTTTTACTCAAATATATATTAGATGGAATTTTGAACTTTATCATATCAACCGACTTTGAGAATAGGATCTTTTAAGTATCTTAGCATGACTTGCCAAGGATTATGAAGTTAATTAACCTTGTCCTATAGTAATATTAATAATTATTTATTATTTAATTAAAATGTTATTAATGAAATTAAATTAAATTAATATATTATAAAATAAGGTATTAATTAATTCTTTTACTATTTAATTCATTTTCCATACATAGACACTTCATGTAATTAAATTGGTATGAATAATACTACAATACTTTCAATAATTAATTCATTTATCTTTTACTTGGGAATTTTCATAATAAGTTAATATGCATACTAACACAGTGCATGCAATGCATGCATATGTAGCTACCAAATGCATGCCTCCTATACATGCTAATATTCCTATGTTGCCTGTAATTTGAGATGGGTCGTTACATTCCTCTCAAGGATTGAAGTTGATTATGATGATGGGATATCCCACTAGCCCATCCATGCACTTTCATAGAATTTATGGCCCAAAAATGGCATGACACCATGCTCTTGGAGGATATTGACCCACACGTGTAGGATTTTATGGCATTACATTGTTATTCTGAGCTATGGCGCTGGCTTGTAACTAGTTGTCTTAGTAAACACTCAAAATTAATCTGTATAAAGGCTTGTAGGCTAATATTATGTTGTAAAATAAAGGGATGGACCTCATATAAATAGAGGACCCCTTCATTCTTTCTTATCATCATCAACCTTGAGATTTTCGCCCTCTCTTCTAGGGCACAATTTAGCCTTTGCCTACTACGCTACTTGTTGAGATGTGATTTTTATGGACACTTGCTATTGGAGATTGGCTCTTCTAATGAAGATGTCTTTTTGGGATTGAAAGAACATATTTTCCTTGAATAAATTGTAATTATATTGCTTATTTTTCATTATTTTTCATTTAAATGAATTAATGGTAGGGATTTTCTATGATCCATAAATAAAAGTGTATTATTTGTGGTAAATATTGGTTAAATTTTGCATGTTAAATACTTTCTTTCTTGAAATCCATATGAGAACTCCTAGTGTGCATCTACTAGTTAATTTCTACCCTCACAAGAAAGATAGGTAGGGTTTTATAAAATGGAAAATAGACTTCCAACCCTTACTCCAATAATTTTTCATTCATCTGCAAAGCTTGCTCGAAGAATCCATCACCCAAGTAGGATTAGGCACTAGTGATTTTTGTGTTGATCACAAACCTCCAAAAAATTAAATATTTGGCCCTTTTGTACTTTCCTAGGCTTCTTAAGGCAAGTTGCTAGGATTTTTCCTAGGGTCAAATTGTTCCTAGGGCATTGTGGATTCATGTTGGTGGATTAAAAACCTAGGATTTATCTCCCTACTCCTTTTTAAATGCAAAATCTATCTTTTTTGGTGGTGAATATTCCCTTAATATGGTTGACGCCATCTTCTCCGATTCAAATTTGTTCCTTGGAAGCCCTAACCCTAGCCTAGCTTCAACATCGAACCCCTATTTTGACGGTTTATTATATTTCATTGTTGATCTAATCTTCTAGCAAACTCTTTTCTTGACTTTTATATGTCCAGGTATTCCCTTATTGTTGCATATCAAGAAACCCTGGTTTATAAAAGTCTCTATCTAGAAGCTAGCTAGGTGTATGATACATCGCTCTATCAAAAAAAGAATTGAGCCTTGTTCAACATAGAGTATCTTCACCTAGTCTATTTTTATCACCTTGAGCCCTACATTTAGAGTATCCTTATAGGGGCATCAGGGAAGCCTCCCTTGTGGTGAAATTCAACTAAAGAGAAATAGGAGAATTGTTGAGGTGACAATGGAAATATCTCCTCATTGTTGTTATAGGGTCTAGACCTCGCCTTACGAACACCATCACAAGGCCCGCTAGGTTTTTTGGTAATAGGACTACAACCTTGGGCAAGTTATTGTAAGCTACCGCCAGCAAGGTGATAAATATCCATCCCACTATAGAGTCTCTAGCAACATTCTTGGGAATTAGCTTAATCAACCCCTTGTTATAGGATTCCATCAAGCAACCCGAGGTGAAGATCTCAAATTTCATCTAGCGAAAATCATCTCGTATGGTGTCCAACTTCACCTTGTAAAACTTGCAAGGTGAGGGGTGAGGTTTCATGCATGATGGGCGAGAGAACAAAAATTGGGTGACCCTAATTTTCCTTTGCAATTTATCCATTTTCCATGTGATTATGAGAAAATTTTCTTAACAAATTTCAACTTTCTTAATTGAACTATCCATCTTCTTCTTAATGCTTCAGTTTCAAACCCTATTTTTTGATTGATAAAATTGGGAAGTTTTGTGCATGATTAACGAGAAAACAAAAATTGGGCAACTCTAATTTTCCTTTGCAATTTATCCATTTTTGTGTGATTATGAGAAAATTTCCTGAACAAATTGCATTTTTTTAAATTGAATTATCCATCTTCTTAATGCTTCAATTTCGAACCCTATCTTTTTATTGAGAAAATTGTGAAGAAGAGGTATGAGGGTGAAGGCAATTTCAAGACATCAATAGTTGAAAGGAAGAAATGTAACCATGAAAAATGAAGAGGATGCAAGATATAAGACAATGTAAACGACCAAAAACATAACATATTTGGATGGAAATTAAATATTTGATGGTGATGAGGAAAAAAAATAGAGCACAATAGAGTTCACAATTAAACTATTATTTTCTCTCCGTTTTCCAATATTGTGTAAAATAAATGTGTGATCTAAATCAAGTTACAATGCATGTAGAAGGAAAACGAATCATAAGAAAAGAGAACATTTGGAAAAACAAGAATGGATGCAAATGAACAATGGAGGGAAATAAGTAATGCTAAAAATGACAAGATTTAGCTATGATTCCAATCGGTACCCGGAACATGGGGGGTTGTGAATAGTACTTTTTTAATAACCATATACTGAATACAAAAGATAGAGATGAGGTGTTTGGCCGACTCATGCACTGATATAAATAGATTAATTCTTATAAATTCAGAAAGGCAGAAATATTTTCTTATGCTGATAATTCTTATTATCTTCTCTATGTTCTTCTTCTATCTTATTTTCATCAAGTCAAAAACGTAAAAATCAATGACACCAGATGTAGGCACTTAGCTAGGGCTAAAATCCCTCTCTTGGGGAAAACCCTGTCAAACTCTTCCACTAATCAAATTGAGATAGACCAAGACCTTAAGACCTAACCAAAAGACCTTCCTCCTCCACCAAGTCAGCCTTCCAAGATGATTCAACAACCTTCAATGGTATTTTCTTGTCCAACAACTACAGCCTAACAATAACCCGAAATTTCGACCCAATTGCAAATCCAGAATCTCGGCCCAGCTGCAGATCCAGAATTTCGGAGGATGCCTAAATGACCTATTTTACATAAAAATAGATTTCTTTCTTGATTAACAAAGCCCAAGAAAGGTCTTTTACATTATGACATGGAAAATGACACTTAACATAAACCCTAGAAGCCTACAAAGGAGGCTTTGACCTAAAAACCATTGACCCAAGCATGAAACCCATGCTTTAATAAGTCAATTTCTTTTATAATAAAATTTATTTTTCTTTATTTTGACAAGTACATTACATCATGACTCAAATACAATTATGAATACCAACATTAGTTACATTCTTCAACATTCCCTCTTAACTGGGGAAGTATTCATATTTACATATATATTGAGGTACATGGAAGATCTCAAAGTGATATTCTCTATGAAGAATTCACAGCACACACAGTGCTACAGATTAGATACTTGACCAGGGTATTCTAATCAGGTGGGACTAAGATGTATTCAAGCTTTAGCCACTTTAAGTACCATCAGGATTTTAAGCTCTAACAACAACCTAGGTATCTATGTCTGTATCCAAGGTTGGAGCTCCATGACCAATGCCACCCTCCCTACTTCGGGATCTATGTTGATTTGGGGTAGCATTGGATGTGCTCTAGGCCTCAAATTTTGCAGGGAGGCTTGGGCACATGTATTCCAAAAAACCCAGAAAGCGTTTTTGGAAATTCCACCCAGAGACAATTTTATTAGAATAATTAATATTTTTATTGTAATTTCTAAGTCTAAACTTAGGAAAAGTAAAATATTAATGGGTATTAATCTAATTGTGGGTGTAAATTCTAGAAGAAGACGGAGATCAAGCCAAAATGATCTCAGCCTTTGATTAGGAGTTAATCTAGGCCGTTGGTTGTCCAAAAGAAAGATATAAGAAGGGGCGTGAGGGTCATTTGGAAAACACACCGAGAGACATCAAGAGATCGAATTTCTGAAGTGAGAAGTTCTCAGGAGGAAATTCGATTGAGGATATTTCTTACAGTTGAGGGGCAAGGATAGCATTCAGAGAGAGAGTGATTTTCTCAGCCAGAGAATCATCAACAAAGAGAGGCAGAGAGTAATCCAGCAGTGACAGCGCTGAGCTAGAGGGGCTGACGCAAAGCCACGCAGAGGCAACGCACAAGCCAAGAGGGAGTCCGAAATTTGCAGAGGGAATTCAAGTTTCGGAAGTCAGGAGCCAAGGTGTGACACCGAGAGGCAGAAATCGAATCTCCTGTGCAGCAAATCGACCAACCACAGGATTGACGATGTCCCCAGAGAGCCTAACGTTGGGCTGACACAGATACTGCGCAGAGGCAGCGAGAAAAGCCGGGGGCAATCATTCTGGGGTTGGATCAGCTAGGATTTCCAGTGATAGTGTGAAGTAATCTCACAGATCTTTCTGCCATTATTTCTCTCTGTAACTGAATGTCCTGAGAGGTATTCATAGATGTATTCAGAATTTGCTACTGCTTAATAATAATAAACCCCTAGAACTGCTGCACTGGTTTTCCCGCATTGGGGTTTTCCGGAGATATTTGTCCAAAAATAACGATGTATATTGTGTTGCATTTTATTTCTTGCTCAGTCTCTTCTTTCTGCTTATAAACTAATTAAGTGAAGGCTACAATAGTATTTACTTCAATATTTGTTGTAGCACACAATAAATAACTTGTATGGATTAACAAGTAGGAGAAGTAACATCAGTTTGCTATAGTATGGATTCCTGTTGAGGAATTTTCACATGGTATCAAAGCTGCAGGTGAAGCAAGAAGAGCAGAGCCGGTAGATCCGGCACTAAGCAAAAGAGGGAGTTCGAAAAAGCTGCAAGAGGCAGCAGTTCAAAACCGCCAGAAATTTGATGCAATTCCAAGCCGAGAGTACAAATTTTCGAGGCAGTCTCCCTCCGAGTGAGTCGATAGAGAGAAGGAATTCCAGTTCGAATTTTTGCAGGGGCAGAGGGAGCAATGGTAAAGCCTCAACATAGAGATGGTGGGACGCATATTTTCAGCAGGCGGATTGTTGGCTTGAAAAAATGTCAAAATAAGGAAGAGAAGCACCGTGAGCAGACTTTTCCTTAAGCAGACTTCCCGCCGAGAAGTCCATTTTCTCATTGGATGAGCAGCAACAGTGAGAAGCAGAGAGGATATTTTCGACATTTTCGGCAGATATGGAAACCAGTGGCTTGAGGGATCAGGACAAGTTGGACGGAACTTCCAACTATGTCATCTGGAAGGCTAGAATGTCTTTCCTTCTAGATGAGCATGCCATCAAGACATACGTTGATAGTGTGGTCACTATCCCTGCGCATGCAGATCCGCTAAAGATGTACAGAGCTGAGATGGAAAAGGCCAAGAGGATGATCCTGGATGGATTCAAGGATCACGTGGTGTGTCATGTTGCTAACAGGTGGATGGCTAAGGAGATGTGGGATGCCTTGGCCACATTGTATCAAGGATCTTCCTTGCAGCGGAAGATGTACTTGGAACAGAAGTTGGGATCTGCGCAAATGCAGAAGGGATAACATGTGGATCCATTCCTCACAAAACGGAAGGAGACCCGTGATGAGTTGTCAGCTGCGGGGCATACACCTTAGGATTCAAAGTTGGTTAGACTGGCCCTCAATTCTTTCTCAGATGAGTGGCAAGTCTTTGTCCAGAGTATCCTGGGAAGAGCAGCATTGCCTAATTGGGATGAGATGTTGGAAGCTCTAAAACAAGAGGAGATGAGTAGAGACCTGGTCAAGGTTAAACTTGACGGAAACAACAACAGCAGTGGGTCGAAACCCAAGGAGGGGGAGGATAATGCAGCACTTGCATCGAAGGGTTAGTAGTGGCAACAAAGACGAAAGAAGGATGTCTCCAAGGTGAAGTGTTTCAGATGTGGCGAGATGGGCCACTATGCATCCCAGTGTCCTTTGAAGAAAAAGGACAAGGATGAGAAACACAATCTGACAGCCGAGATACCTCTAGGAGGGAGGTGGGTTGATCTGGAGTTGTAGTTTGAAAGAGCTACAGTTGGGAAAGATCCTTGAGGGGTCCACCTCTCAGATCAATACCTTGCTACGGGAGCCCAGATGAGGAGTTGAAATGAGGAGTTGAAGGATGGACTAGTGTCGGTTGGTGCTGAGGAGTGTCGGGGAGACAATTGCAGTGGCTAGGAGCACCAGAGTCTGAGCAGCGCAAAGCAGAGTTGGCAGTAGTGCAGATGGCACAGAGCAGAGGTCAGCAACAACGCAGTAGATTCAGAGGGCCAGAGCAGAGGTCAGCAGCAGTTAGGGTCCAGCGTTCACGTGGTATCATACTAAACACAGTTAGTTGAGTAATTTTGGATGTTTTTTCAATTGCTTCTCTCAGCAACTGAGTTGCAGTACAAATGCAGTGTTAGCAGTGGCAGTGCTAGTAGCATAGCAGATGCAGCATTTGAGAGGGACTTGTAGTACAGATGTAGCATTGGCAGTGGCAGTGTCATAGGCAGAAGTACAGATACAGTAACAACGCAGTAGTTGGTGGACAACATGTCAGACATCAACAGCGCAGAGGACGATGCTTCAAAGTCTGAGCACTATGCAGCAGCAGTATATTGCTAGAGCACATTCCTCGCTAAGAGGGAGTGTTTATTTGGGGTAGCATCGGATGTGCTCTAGGCCTCAAATTTTGTAGGGAGGCTTGGGCACATGTATTCCAAAGAACCCAGAAAGCATTTTGGGAAATTAATATTTTTAATGGAGTTCCTGAGTCTAAAATTAGGAAAATTAAAATATTAATGGGTATTAATCTAATTGTGGGTGTAATTTCTAGAAGAAGACCGAGATCAAGCCAAATCAATCTGAGCCTTTTAATAGGAGTTAATCTAGGTTGTTGATTGTCCAAAGAAAGATATAAGAAGGGGCTTGAGGGTCATTTGGAAAACACAGTGAGAGAGATCAAGAGATCAAATTTCTGAAGTGAGAAGTTCTCAGGAGGAAATTCGATTGAAGAGATTTCTTGCAGTTGAGGGGCAGGGATAGCATCCAAAGAGAGTGATTTTCTCAGCTAGAGAATCATCAATAGAGAGAGGCGGAGAGTAATCCAGCAGTGGCAGCGCTGTGCCAAAGGGGTTGATGTAGAGCCACGCAAGGGCAGTGCAAAAGCCAAGAGGGATTCCAAAATTTGCAGAGGAAATTCAAGTTTCAGAAGCCAAGAGTCGAGGTGCGAGACCGGGAGGCAGAAATCGAATCTCCTAGGCAGAAAATCGACCAACTGGAGGATTGGCAATGTCCCTAGATAGATTGACACCGGGCTGACGCAGATACTGCACAAAGGCAGTCAGAAAAGCCGGGACCAATCATTCTGGGGTTGGATCAGCCAGGATCTCCAGTGATAGTGTGAGGTAATCTCACAAATCTTTCTGCCAATATTTCTCTCTCTGTAACTGAATAACCTAAGAGGTATTCAGAGATGTATTCAGAATTTTCTATTGCTTAATAATAATAAACCCTCAGAACTGCTACACCGGTTTTCTCGCATTGGGTTTTTCTAGGGACATTTCTCCAAAAATAACGTTGTCTATTGTGTTTTATTTTATTTCTTGCTCAGTCTCTTGTTTCTGCTTATAGTTTAATTAAGTGAAGGCTGCAGTAGCATTTACTTCGATATTTTCCATAGCACATAGTAAATAAATTGTATGGATTAACAAGTAGGAGAAGTAACATCAATTTGTTGCAGTAGGGATCCCTGTTGAGGAATTTTCACAATCTAGACATCAACACATAAGCCGACTAGATGTCCTCCCAAGCATCTTGTTGCCACAAGATGCTTCATCTCTCCTTTACAACTAAATCAGATATATATCCATCATTCCAAGCATGCTTCAAACGTTCAATCTTTTTACAGAGATATCCTGCACAATCACAACCGCAATCAGTAATATACCTTTAGATATATATGTAAGTAAACAAAAACCTTCGGGGTCCTTAATCATTTTGATGCTAGTTATTTATCATCAAATTATCCAAATACATCTTGTCAGAATCTTTCTTCTTCTTTTACTTCTTCAGTAGCACCAAATACAGCCTTAGTACTTCTCGAGTCTTTGGTCTGCAATTTCATGAATTATGAACATTTGTCTGAAGTACTTTCATTAATTTTTAGGTTTCATTCTTTCTTCAGGGTATTCATTATGACTGTCATAATATGCCCTCCCCCTCAATTGGGGAGATATACCCTTTTCTTCTATCCAAGCTCCCTCTCAGCTTAGGGAGATCAACGACTACCTTCTTTTATGATATCGGAGAAACATCATCCTTTCAAGGCTTCATTTATTTCTCATGGCATCAAGGTCAACTTGATTAGCTTCCTTCATCATGCTCATCATCATCTTTAGTTTCAAACATCTTCAACATCATGAAGATTATGTACCTACAAAACTTTAAAAGTACAACAAAATACAAATCGGAGCATGAAGTTAACTATATCAAAATCATGTCATTTCAATGGAAGCATAAAAACATTCAAACTTTATCAAATACATAAACCTAGTTAGGTTCATAATTAGCAAGGGTCACATCTTTTTTCATATTAGACTTCAACTTCTTGCTAGGGTTTTATTATAATCCCTAAACTCCATCTTCGAAACATAAAGCCTTAGATATCAACAATTCAATCCAATAACAGTCCAATCACAGTACAATACATCTAAGGTTTCAACAATATGATTTTAGAATTACATGTCGGATTCGACTAGGAAATGTTGCAAACCCTATATTTTATCATCAAAGCTAAATCATATCAATAATAAAAAGCAATATCATCATGTCCTAGAATATCAATCTTTACTAGGTTTTTGTTACAAACCCTAGATTTCACAAACTAAAACATTAATTTATCATACTCACATATACATATCTAGGATGCACTAGCATTTCACATTAATATCTACTAGGTAAACTCAAGATCAACACATCAAAGTTAGATATACAACAATTTTGACCTGGATAGGGTTTTGATCATATGGACAAATATACACCTAGGATTTCATTCCTAGGATCTTACTTTATTTATTACAAGGGTTTTGTTCATAAACCCTAATTCAACAAACCCTAAATATCTAGGGCTTCATTTAGACATTAACAGTAAACCCTAAAGGACTAGGTTTTTTATCATAACATTATCAAAACCCTAAACTTCAAAAGAATAGGATTTCTAGACTTTATCAACAATCCCTAAGTAGACTAGGGTTTCATTATTTAACATTGACATACCCTTAGCAACAAGAGGCTAGGGTTTTACAGTGAACCCTAAAGGTTAGGGTTTCACAAGAATGATCAAATAATAAGAAATAATATAACGAGGGTAGATTCAATCTAATGATTAATCACCCTAACAAGAATCTTTTTGATTCAAAACCCTACACATAAAGATGCAAGTAATATAAAGAAAATTTCAAAAGAGAATGATTATACCTTTTGTATGGAGAGAACCTTGTAACAAAACTTGCAGTTTATGGCATACTTTGAGTTGTTCTTTAACAAACCTTGTAGAGTATCATTCTAAAGATATTTCTTTGCAATAGAGTTTCTTTCATGACTCAAATATTTCCTTTGAAGTTTCCTCCATATCCTTTGTGTATTCTGCAAGATTTCCTACCAAGGAAAATATAAAGAAAAGATTATTAGTATACAATACAAACAAATCTCGATGTGAGGAGGAAACCAAACATGAAATATAAAACAAAGAACAATATACTTATCTTTTGGTAAAATGGTGAAGGCTCCCTCTTAATCCAATCTTTCTGAGGGATACCTACAACTTATCAAAACAATTTCAAGAACTTCTAACAAGACATATTAGATCTACAAACTCTAGAAATCAAAACATAAAATAAAAACATGCAAAACTTAAGTATAAGGATATGCAAGGGATAGTATCCCTAAGAGACCTTAGGAAAAAATTCTTTGACTGCGGATTCTTCAGACTTGTTCTTCTAAGGTGGAGCTTCATCGCCGACATTCGCTTGTTCTATATCTCTCTTTTTGTTCCTTGGATTCTTAGTACATTGACTTTTGTAATGTCCCATTTCGTGACAATTTTAGCACTCAATATTTGATAGATCAACCTTCTTCTTTGGTCCTTTGAACTTCTTGAATGTTTCCTTCTTCTTGTGATGAGCAGAATAGGCATTAGAGGTGTTGTCTTCTTCATGCTCCTTGATGTTTACTAATGATATTCGAGCTTCTTCTTGATTGCATGCATTACACATTTGTTCAAAAGTTGTAGTATCCTTCCAACTTCTAATTCCTAATGTAAAAGCACTCCAAGATTTTGGTAGACCTAGAAGACAAGCAATCACAAGTTTTTTTCTGGTACAACTTCAACTATTGCTTGGAGTTCATCTCTTATTCTAGATATTCTTGCAAAATATGATGACACGGTATCATATTTTGTTATCTTTATTGTCCTTAGTTCATTCTTGCGGCTAGCTATCTGACCAATGTTCTTGATGGTGAATAACTTGGACAGAGTTTCAAGCATTTCTTGAGCAGAATCTATATTGGATATGTATGGGATTAGATTGTCCTTTACTCCATCTACTATCAAATTCATGACCAAGATTTCGGTTTCTCTAAACTTCTCCTTTCCTACATTATTTGTAGGTTTTTTACTTTTCCTTGAACAAGATCCAAAACTTTATGCTTAGTGAGGATAAGATCTATCCTATTTTTCCATGCCCTATAATTGGAGGCTCCTTCTAGTTTGTTTTTTGCCTTCATTGTAGTTGACATATTCTCTATAGATACTAGGATTCTCTACTTATATAATCCTTTTTCTTAATGACCTTCCTTTGATCCCCCTTTCTTCAATAGATCTTCAAGCTACCTTTTTCTTCCTTCTTCACCTTAGCTCTGATACTGTGTTAGAAAATCAAAAAGGCAAGAAGATTTTCTTATGTTGATAATTACTGGTGTTATTCTTGTATTCTTATTATCTTCTTTACGTTATTCTTTTATCTTCTTTTCATCAAGCAATCATCAAATGAAAAACATGAAGATTAATGACACTAGATGTAGGCACTCTTCCAAGGCTAAAACCCCTCTCTAGGGGAAAACCCAGTCAAACTCTTCCATTAATAAAATTGAGATAGACCAAGACCTTAGACCTAACCAAAAGACCTTCCTCCTCCACCAAGTCAACCTTTCGAGATGATTCAACAACCTTTGGTAGTATTTTCTTGTCCAACAACTACAGCCCAGCAATAACCCAGAATTTCGGCCCCCAGCAACTCCATAATTTTGGCCCAGCTGCAGATCCAAAATTTTGGCCTCCCTAGTAACTTCATAGTTTAGCAAGTGTGAGAGTAGAGAGAAAAAAATCGACTTCCTTTTGCTTGACAAAGCCTTACTTCTCCTTTGCTAGGGTTTTATTCCTCTTCCTTGAACTTCGCACCTTTTTTGTCTCCAGCAACTACAAATCGAACTTGTTGGTGATGTGCTCCAAATGAGGTCAAGTTACTACCTTTATATAGTAGATTTTGCCCCTCAATTAGGTTGATTTGTCCAGGTTGAGGCCGACTTGGTGGAGGAGGCCTAAATAACCTATTTTACATAAAAATAAATTTATTTCTTGATTGACAAAGCCCAAGAAGAGTATTTTACATTATGACATGGACAAGGGCACTTGACATAAACCCTAGAACCCTACAATGGAGGCTTTGACCTAAAAACCATTGACCCAAGCATGAAACCCATGCTTTAATAAGTCAATTTCTTTTATAAAAAAAATTATTTTTCTTTATTTTGACAAGTACATTACACCATGACTCAAATACTATTATGAAGACCAACACTAGTTACATTCTTCAACAATAATATGGGTTGTGTATCTACAATATATTGCAATCATTATGAGATAATTATTTAGGTATATTCATCATATGATACTATTGATTAATCTAAGACGATATTTTATTCGATATAACATTATGAGATGATAAATAGGACTAGGTACAAGGACCACTTATTAGTCAACAAAGGGCTTATGAATTTAAGAATGGAAATGAGCATCAAGTGGACCTTACACATGTGACTTTTGACTACATAAAAGGTTTGATGATGTTCATACTCTATCCTCTCACTTGAAGTGACCAATGAAATAAATGATTACCAATTATCTTTTGAGTTTAAGTGGACTGTGTATGGGCTTACATTGCATGCTAACACCTTTTTCCCTTTTTCAACATATCTATCTATCTACACATACATGCATACATATATAATATAGAGATAAAAAGAGAGGGAAAGTTGTGATGTGAAGTGCAAATAGACCAATCCATAAGATAAGATAACGATCATCACAATATACTACTAAAGGGACATGCTCATTATGAATATGGTGTTTTACTACTAAAGTTGTGCTTTCCATCTAGAATTTTTCTATCCACAAACCTAGACATTGATTCCTCTATTTCTCCCTTGACTCATAAATCCTCAATCCTAGTATTGATACTATTGTTAAGGATCTATTCTTCAATACTTAAAACACAAGCATAAATATAAAGTGATAGTTATAATGTTAGCATGGATGTATGCCTACTCAATAAATTATCAATGTTTGATGATCGAGTGGATAGCATTATCTATGTGATGACTTGTCCATGTAATTGTAAAAGAAAGCTACATGACCAGCAAAACTTTATGGGTCCCCATGATGGTTCTAGATCCCATCAAATAGTTAAAGAGCACACATGTTACACCACTTCTTTACCATATAGCTACAAGCATAAGATGTCAAACCATTGTGCTCCCATACCTCTTATACCAAAGAGATAGAATGTAGGATTGTGCAACAATCTAAATTAACAGTCATACGGAGCCCTACAAACATGTCGCCATCTTAGATAATGCTCACAACAAGTTGATAAGTTACTCAGAACACTCTAAAGGTTGATGTTAATGTGAGGGGAATCTTCTTAGATTTACGTGTTAATGTGAGGGGAATCTTCTTAGATTTATGTGTGTTTTTTTCTTTTTTCAATAATTGAGCAATAGTTAATCCATCTCACATCTAAGCAAATGCATCGTTATACCTATCAATGAATACCTACTTGTTGATACTAGCTCAACTTGTCAATAGATAATTATGCATACAAATAGGTCCTTCTATATGTGAGCATGGAGAAAATTATGTAAATTCTTGGGTTGTAAGATAGATGATGAAAAATATTACTTAGAGAACTCATTTGTACCCATTTCACTAAAAAGAGGGGACCAAGGAAAAAACAAGAGAGATCCTTTAAAATGACTTTTTGGTATACGATTTATGTCTATTACAGCGATGACATGCACAAATTGATCTCTATAAACAAATGATATCTATAAATAAGAAACCATCATCACCTTGTACAAAAAATTACTCAATCCTAGTATGCCATTATTTCCAAAATATCTAGTTAGCTTAGGCATGTCTCCTGGATAACATTTGTATAAATAACCAACCAGGCCTCCTTTCTATCAAAAGGAATTAGCCATCTATGTTCCATAAGATGGAAAAGAATGAACCTCACAAATACATAGAGTCAATGGTTCTCAAAAAAACCAAAACATTATAGATGAGACCAGGGAAGTAATTTCAAAATTCATCAGAAAAATAAGGTTGCTTAACATTAGCCATGGCAAACAAGAAGACATGAAAAGGGGAATAAAGCTCAGAAAGGATTGGCCCAGTGATAAATATCAAGTTAAAACCTTAAATAAGAGGAAGCTTAAGTTAACACCCCAAAGTTTGTACCAAATGGTTCAACCAGTTTAAAAACCTCAACATAGAAACATTCCTACTCCCTTGTAAGAGTCTTTGGAATAGATATAAGGGTGCCAAGATGTGCATGAGAATGGGAAACTAGGGCCAAAATCCATTTGGGTCACCTTATTTATGGCAGCTGATATTTTTCTTGGATCCCTCTCATTGAAAGGTGTAGGATTGATCTCAAGATCATCCGATTCCGATAAGTATTCATGGAGTTATGAATTTATTTGTGTTATAAGACAATTCGTCTAGGTCAGCCAACAACCAAATAAACCCCACATGTACTCAACGTTTTAGTATAAATAGAGGTGGCCTTCAAGTCATTTCAACACACACTTGGGATATCTTCCTCTCTCTACTTGTCTTTGGGTTTTACTAGGGGGAGAGATCCTAAGGGATAACACTGCCCTGATCCAAAGGGCAGAAAGCCGGAACTGCCAGAAAAGCCAGAACTGTTGGAAAAGCTGAAACTGACGAAAAAGCTGGAAAATCTAGAACTGCCGGAACTGCCGGAAAAGCCAGAACTTCCAGAAAAGACGGAACTGTCTGAAAAGCCGGAACTGCCGGAAAAGCCAGAACCGCCGGAAAAGCCGGAAATGCCAGAAAATCCAGAACTATCGGAAAAGCTGGAACTGTCGGGACTACTGGAACTGCCGAGAACAACCGGAACTACCGAAACTGCCGGGAACAGCCGGAACCGCCAGAATTGCCGGGAACTGCCGAAACAGCCGAAGCATCTATCTCCGAAGGAGAGCAGCATGCAAGGGACAACTAACTAACATTGGGACAGTTGTATGGTACTTAGCAGCAAATACACCAAGCATGCAATGTTACAGCTAGCATGCAAGGGACAACTAGCATGCAACAACAAGCATGCTAGGGACAACAAGCAAGCAAGGTGCAGCCAACACATAGGTCAAGATGGCAACATGGTGCAGCAATGGCACATAATGCAGTACAGTGATGGGTACAGTCATGATTAATGAAGCGTGATGATATGCAGCATAGTGATGATGGGTGCAGCATGGTGCAGCACGATGAGGTGCAGCATGATGACGAAATCCAGCACAACGATAGGTGAAGGAGTCACCTTGGAGAATTAGTTGAAGCAGCATGTCTTCAACTGATCTCATGTATCATCTTCTTAGAGATGATCTATGCTCTTATCTAGATCAGTCAAAGTGTTGACTTCTGTTGTAAACGTACTATCTCTCTCTCTCTCTGCTAAAATATTGAAGAACATATAATAAGAATTGATCAAGGGTTTCCCCACAATGGGATTTGTCCTTGTCTAGCGCCACATCTTGTGTCCTATTGTCTTGGCTTGTCTTCTGTGATTTATGTTTATGTTCTATCTGCAGTTTACTTTAATGCTGATGTGATTGCTAATCTGGAAAAGATATGGAGCTAACTGTGAAAATTGAAATAAATTTCTCTAAGCATAGAACATACCTAAAATTAACATGGTATCAGAGCTGAGGTGAAGGCAATGCCCAAGCAAGAGTGAAAGAGTAATCACCGAAGACAATTGGGAAAAAAAAGGATCAGTGGATTCCTCATCCCTCTTCAAATTCACCAAGGGTGAAGTCGAAGCAGAGAATATTATCAGAATGGAACAGCGGAATATGGCCTACCTAAAGATCACTTCATTGGAAGACCGGATCTCAGTGTGGAAGGAAAAGCAGATAACTAGTTCGGCCATTATGCGAAGGAGTGTCCAAATGGCAAGGACACATCACTTGATGATGATAACAATCATTCTAGGGACATCTTCAATGATCAAAGGAATGATAGGTAATGCAGGTCAGCAAGGAAATGGCCAACTCTTCATAGAAAGCAAGGAACCCTAGGTATGAAGAATCAAATGTTGTTTCTGATAAGATAAAGAAGCGTTATCTTGTATTGGCCCTCTCCTTCAGATTTGTTGGGAATTTAGCTTATAGATTGTAGTGCTTCAAGGCACTTCATCGGATAGATGGGTGCACTCTCTAATTTGGTAGAGATGGAAACAATCGTGGGATTATACTTGGAGCCGATGCCACCTATCCCGGAAAGGTTGTAGGGAATGTTAACTCTCAATTGAATAAGGGTAACTCGATTCATTTACAGAATCTCTTTTATGTACCTGATCGCAAGAAGAACCTAGTGTCCATCTCGAAAATGGAAGTCAAAGGTTTCAGGGTGGCATTCATCGATGGAAAGGTACGTGTTAAAAAATATAATTTTCAAAGATGCTTTTTCTCATGGGTTCAAGGTTGGCAATTTGTATCAAGTTGTAGGATGGTCCATTGGGGATCATGTCAATTGACATATCGCATCTATAACACCGGAGGTCTAACTATGGGGCCCTACCTAATGTGAGTCAGATGGTGATAGGGATGTCTGAATTCAAGTAGAGCATGAAGGTACATGTCTAAGATGTACCGAAGGAAAATCTTATAAGGGGACCATTCCCCTCATGCAGCAGGTCCACAGGTTTGGAACAACCCGAGGAGTTTGAGATTCATGATCGGGAATCTCATGTATACAGGTGGAAGAAAGCCCTCTATGGCTTGAAGAAAAACACCCCGGGTGTAGTATGAGAGGATTGATAGTTGTCTGATGAAGCTGAGATTTACTAGGAGTGAAACCGATCCAAACCATTACCCGAAGGTTGTGGATGATAGACCTCTCATACCGGCACCTCATGAGGACGACCTATTTCTGATAGGTGCAGACCCTGTCATTTGCAGAAGTAAGAGGGAGTTGGATTCTAGATGTGGAATGATAAACTGCAAGCCTGTGACTACCTCGAGGATCTTAACTTTCAGAAGTTATATGGTAGTGATGTCGGAGCAGATTTGGGAAATGCCTCTGAGTTTCACAAACTCATTCGCGTTGATGTTCTTGGTGAACTGCCCTCCAGACATATGTTTTGCCGTTAGCATGGTGAGCTCATATTTGGTTGAGCCTCACTGGATTGGTGCCAAGAATCTTCTGAGATATCTCTGGGGCACAATCTCTCATGGATTGAGATACACTTTCGGAAATATGAAACTGCATGATTATTCTAATGCTGATTGAGCAGGCAGTGTGGAGGATCACTAGAGCACTTCTCAGTGCTGGTTCTCTTTGGATTCTACTTCGATATCATGGATGAGTAGGAAGCAGAAGTCGGTTGCTATAAGCACCACCGAGACCGAATACATAGCTATGAGTATGATCTCGTGTGAAGCTGCATGGTTGCAGAAGCTCTTAAGTGAGCTGTTTGTACACATGATGAATACCACTGTGATTCTCTGTGACAACCAGAGGGGGGATTCGATTATTGAGGAATCTCGTATTCGATGATTGCTCCAGTAGATAGACATCAGATATTGCCTTATCTGCAATATGGTAAGTGGATGAGCGAGGAGGCTCCATCACATTGAGACTGATGTACAGGTCGCAGACATTTTGTCAAAGCCCCGGGGAAAGGTCAAATCTGTGACTTTCCCGAACAACTTGGAGTCGTTGAGAGACATTCTTATAAGGGTCATGCATGTTGCATGCATTGAGCTCTGGGAGCTCTGGGGGGCTTGGGGTACTTATTGGAGCAACATACGACCACAGGGTGACTCACCCTCCCCTGGTGGTGCGCTATGAACAGGATGATTAGTTCTTCTATGGGCCGGGATGATTAGTTCTCCCGTGGAAACTGTGGAACAAGATGATTAGTTCTCCTGTGGGCCAGGATGATTTGTTCTCTGTGGCGACTATGGAACAGGATTAGTTCTCCTGTGGGCCAAGATGATTTGTTCTCCGTGGTGACTGTGGAACAGGATGATTAGTTCTCCTATGGGCCACGATGATTAGTTCTCCGTGGCATCCACTAACAGGATGATTCATTCTCCTGTGGACAGGATGATTAGTTCTCTTGTCGAGTCATCCTACCCAAGCAGTCTGGGACTCATGGGAAGTACCTCTCATCTGATCAATGAGCAGGGAAATGAGGATAGGGACCATAGTAGTACTATCGATGGACGCATCACCGTATCTACCTTACTCCCTATGCTAGGATGACCTCCATTGATCTGGATCAATATGAGTGGTTTGAGACACTCTCTTGTGACATTGATATGGGATCAATGAATCTGATCTGGGATCAGTATGAGTGGTTTGAGACACTCTCTTGTGACATTGAGCTGGGATCAATGAAACTGATCTGGGCTCAATATGAGTGGTTTGAGACACTCTCTTGTGATATTGATTTGGGATCAATAAAACTAACTTCGGGTCAGTAAGAGTGATGTGACACACTCTTTTCAGATGAAACTGACTTCGGGTCAGTAGAGAATGGTATGAGACATTCTCGATCAATTCTTCTTCTTCATGGTTTAGCAGAGCAGAGCAAAGCAGAGCGGAGCAGAGCAGTGCAGGGCACTGATGGCAGAGATAGTACAGTCGGACATATGGATCAACAGATGGAGTTCTCCCTAGTTGAGAGGGAGTGTTAAAATTGGCAACTAGGGCCAAACTCCATGTGGGTCATCTTATTTATGGAAGCTGATATTTTTCTTGGATCCCTCTCATCGAAAGGTGTAGGATTGATCTAAAGATCATCTGATTCCGATAAGTATTCATGGAGTTATGAATTTATTTGTGTTTGTCAGACCAAGCAATAACTCCTCAGAATCAATTCGTTATATTCATTCAGGTTGGTCTTTATTATATACATGAGGGAGAGACTATTCATTTCATCTGCCGGTGACTCTTCATATTTTCCATTATTTATTTACATCAATTACACTTATTCACCCAATCCTAATAATTAGGTGTTAACATTCCCCCCCTTAATCTAAAGGGATGTTGGTGAGTGCAAGCATCGTTCTGAATCGTTAAAGCTTTTCTCTTCCAAGCGCTTTGGTGAAGATGTCTGCAATTTGCACATTAGTGGAACAATGGCAGAGATGGATTGTTTTGGCCTCAACATGATGTCGAATCAGATGATATTTAGTATTGATGTGCTTTGTTCGATCATGGAACTTTGGGTTCTTGGCCAACTTTATTGATGAGGTATTGTCAATCATGAGTGGAGTCGATTGTACTTGTTTTACCTGCAAATCTTCAAGAATTTTCCTGAGCCACAGAATTTCTTTTGTTGCCTCAGCTGCTACCACATATTTTGCTTCTGTTGTGGAATTTGCTGGAACTGATTGTTTGCGTGATCTTCAAGAGACAGCTCCTGATCCAAGACTCATAGCATAACCTGAAGTAGATACCCCAATTTCTTTGTCTCCATCGAAGTCTGAATCAAAGTATCCAATCAAGCTGAAGTCATCCACGTGTATACTTGATTCCAAAGTCTTGAGTTGCCTTCAAGTACCTTAGAACTCTTTTTGCAGCAAACCAATGTCCCTCACAAGGCTTTTGCATAACCCTGGAGAGGATTCCAACAACAAACGAAATGTCTGGTCTGGTAGTAGTTAGGTAGTTGAGACTTCCTACAAGCTATCTATACTTTGTTGCATCCTCAAATTCTTTTCCTTCAGTGGATGTGAGCTTTAAGTTTTGTTCCATTGGAGTGGTAAGAGGATTATATTCTGTCATGCCAAACCTGTTCAACAGATCTCCAATGTACTTATTTTGAGAAAGAAATATGGACTTCGGATGTTGAGTTACTTCAATACCAAGATAGTAATGAACATAGCCCAAATTAGTCATTTCAAAACCTTTCCTCAATTCCTTGTTTATGGATACAATGTAGCTTTCATTGTTCCTTGTCATCAAAAGATCATCTACATATACCACAAGATATACAACTGTTTTGCCAACTTTCTTGACAAATAAAGTTACACCATCAAGATCATAATGTTTGAAATTGAGTTTCAGAGGATGCTCAGTTAGTTTTTCATACCAGGCTCGCGGTGTTTGTTTGAGGCCATACAAGGATTTCACAAGTTTGCATACTTTATGTTCATGTCCTTTCACAGCAAATCCTTCAGGCTGGGACATAAAAACATTCTCTTTTAGATCTCCATTCAAGAAAGTAGTTTTTACATCCATTTGATGGACTTTCCAACCGTTCTGAGCTGCTAGGGCAAAGAGTGTCTGGATGGTAGCCCATTTTGCTGTGGGGGCAAAAGTCTCCTCATAATCGACCCCTTCCTTCTGTGAAAGACCTTTTGCCACAAGCCTAGCTTTGTGTTTGTCAAGTGAGCCATCTGCTTTATACTTTTTCTTGTAGACCCACTTGTAGCCAATTGGTTTGGTTCCTAATGGAGGATCAACCAGCTTCCAAGTGCCATTCTTTATCAGGGCATCATACTCCTTTTTGCATCGCTTCTTTCCATTCATCATGAGAAGCAGCTTCTTTGAAGGAAGTTGGTTCGAAATCTGTAGACAAATTCAATTCACAATCATAAGAAACATCCATATCAACAGGTGAATTAGAGTCATCTACATCACCTCCATTTTTCCGGTTTGAATTTCTAGTTCCTGTCTTTCCAATCTCATCAGGATGAACACTTTCAAGTGTCTTTGTCAGCCACTTTGGAGGACCTTTCTCAGATGGTCCAGACTGCTCCGTTGATTGAATTGGGACTGACTCAAGATTGAGTCTCCCAATTCTATCAATCACATCACTTAAAGTATCATCCATTGTCAGAGTTTCATGCGAGGGAGAGAGTGCTTCAGAAGAAGATTCCACAGGTTGATTTAGTATAGGAATCCCCCCTTCAAGATGGAATCTGATTATCAAATTCCTGAAATGATTTTGCATTTGCGAATCTATCCAAGCGATCAAGTTGCCGCTCAACAACATTGTCAGTTTTAGATGATTCAAGAAAGATTACATCTTTAGATACAACAAACTTTTTATTGACTTCATCATAGAGATGGTATGCTTTGGAGGTGTTTGAATACCCCAGGAAGATACACTTACAACTTCTTGCACTAAGTTTGTTTCTATGTACCTTTGGTATCAAGGTATAACAGGTGGAACCAAATACCCTGAGATGCTTTACCGAAGGAATGTGCCCATACCACATTTCATAGGGAGTCTTGTTTCTAATAGCATTAGATGGACATCTATTCTTTATATATACAGCACATAGAACTGCATCAGCCCAAAACATCAATTTTACATTTTTGAAAAACATCATGGAGTGCACCATATTTAAGATTGTCCTATTCATTCTTTCAGCTACACCACTCTGTTGGGGATTATAAGGCACAGTTGTTTGATGTTTGATCCCATGTTGGTGAAAACAGTTTTCAAATTCATTTGAAGTGTATTCTTTTCCATTATCAGTGCGAGTAAAGCCAATATGACATTGTGCATCATTTTCAATCCATTTATGAAAGTTCTTGAATGTTTGAAAAGCATCAGATTTGTTCTTCAATAAATAAACCCAACACATTCTGGTGTAGTCATCAATAAATGTCATCATATATTTGTTTTCATTTGCAGAAGGAACAGGCATTGGACCACATAAATCTGAATGAATGAGTTCAAGTTTTCTATGTGCTCTTGAATGTGAATCATGAAAAGACTGTTTGCTATGCTTTCCTAGAATACAAGCATCACATTGCTTAAGTTTCCTAGGAATTGTAGGCAAACTAGTAACACCATTTTTCTTCAACAAGCGGAGACTGTCATAGTTCAAATGTCCAAATCTAGCATGCCATAATAAACTTGATGGAAGTGTACCTTCTTCATAATGAGAATTGTATGAGAAATGTTGTGCACGAGCAGAGGTACGTTGCAGCTTGAAAAGCCTTTCTTCTTCTATCCCCCTCATGACAAGTGAGCGGTCAGATGCTTTTCTCACCTCAAGCTTGCCATCAAACATACGAATGGAGTGACCTTGCTGGCGGATGTGGACCAAGGACAGAAAGTTTCTCTTCAGCTGTGGGAGATATAGAACATGATGCAGAAGAAAGTCTGGAAGACCAGGCAATTTGAGCCTGATTGTGCCAAGCCCTGACGGCTTGATTTTTTATTGGTCTGCAAAGTACACTGCTCCATCAACATTGTCAGTAAATTCTTCAAAAAAATCTTTTCTATGAGTCATGTGACAAGTTGCTCCTGAATCAAGCAACCAATCATTTTTCCAAGAAGCGAGTGAAGCATTAAATAAGTCTTCATTTACTCCAATATTACATTGTGCCACAACATAATGAGCGGATTCAGGTGCTTTACCTTTGTCTATGTTTTTAGTTTTACCTTTGGGTTGGTTTCTTTGCCGCTCAATTTTGTCCCAAGGTAACTTGCATGTGGAGGCATCATGTGATCCATTTCTTTTGCAGCGTATGCAGTGCAAATCTGACTTTTCTCCTTGAGAGTGTCTGCCCCCCCTGCCTCTGAAATATCTTCCTCTGGAAGAATCTTGGGCAAGATTCTTTTCTTTATGAGCAAGGCACACAGCCTTTTCAAAAGAAGATATGATTGAATGCATTGAAAAATCTGAGTGCTGTAAAAATACTTCTGCTGGCAAAAAATGTGCTTTTGATGTAAAAAAAAATTGCACTGTAGTAGCAATATTCTGAATTCTTATGACAACCAAGAAACAAGCTGCAATATCTTACAAAACAGGGGCACAAAATCATGAAAGAAATTGCAGGGGCCCAAAAAAATCATAGGTCAGGTTCTTGTGCACACGATCATCAAAATATAAATAATCTTTTATATCCCAACCAACACATTAATCGATTTTTACAAGAGCTCAATGCATATGGTTATTGCAGCAACATTCGGCATTCACCATTACAAACACACACACTGCACTAACTAGATTGTTCAACGCACCATTCGCAATCTCCATACAATGCACTGCCAACTTTGACCAGCGCACAAAACTTATGCAATCCAAACCAAAGTTACTTTTCTAAAACCTTAGTATCCACCCTTCAAATCATTAACAACATCATATGGAATGGGTGTGAATGGTGCACCAACGCACGATCTGCTCAAGAACTGCTTCAATGGCTACCGCAGTTCAGATTCAACACAATATTCAACATGTTCGAATATTTTAACACAACAAACCAGGAGGGCAGTGTATTGCGCATTCAACAACATTCAATGCATCATTCAAGGTATGGCGACCGGTGGAGAGAGCTAAATGTGTATGGCAGCGCGGTATTACACAATAGAGGCAGCGCACGTATTAAAATGATGTAAAAAAACAGTGTATTAAAACCATCAACGGAGCAGGCTTACAACAGTGATACTGCACTCTCGGGCAATCTCGGGCAAAATGACCGAAGTCACCGACCAGTCTCAAACTCGGGCTTGTAGAATTTCAACACGTTCTCAACGACCTTATGCAAGAGTTCCTCATTCGATGCCTCCCGCTCCAAGCCGCTTATAATTGCAACATGAGACAGAGCGTCTCTCCAACTCTGAATTCTTTTGGAAAAATGACCCACAAAAACTCACATTTTGGCTCCTCCTACAGATTCTCACTTTGCTATAAATTGTGGAGGCGGACAGAAGATTTTTGCTATCGGAGATGCTTTTGAGTCGGATAGCGAATCACTTGATAATACGTCATTTTATGTCAGCAATACACAGAAGTGGGGAGTGAGTTATGCTGGACGTTTTATGGGCGGCAATAATGTAACTTATACATCAAGCAATCAGTCTCAGTTTACAAAGACATTAAACTCATCACTGTATCAAACAGCGTGCTTGTCTCCCAGCTCACTTCGATACTATGGTTTAGGGCTTGAGAACGGACCATATACAGTAAAACTACATTTTGCAGAGATACAAATTGGAAATACAAATAGTTGGAAGAGTGTTGGAAGACGCGTTTTTGATGTTTATGTTCAGGGGCAGAAAGTGTTCACAGATTTTGATATCCGAAATGAGGCAGGGGGCTCAAATATAGGTGTTGTTAAATCTTTCAACACGACCAATGTGATAGCAAACTTCCTTGAAATTCATTTATTCTGGGCTGGTTGGAAAAATGAATGTCATTGCTAACAGTAACAATAACGCGGAATATCAATGACATAAACGAAATGCGCGCAATGCACCATGAGCGTTTTGTATGCTCTGATACCTGCGTAGCAGAGAATAATAATAGTGAATAGCAGGTGGAGCAGCGATAAGAGTAATAATAGTGAATAGCAAGTGGAGCAGCGACAAGAGCAGGGTTTTTATGAAAGGAAAAACATAGCCAGAATAGGGAGTTACAAAGCAGGTGGAGGCCAAAATGGCGCTGGCTCTGACACCATGTCAGACCAGCCAGTAACTCCTCATAATCAATTTGTTATATTCATTCAGGTTGGTCTTTATTATATACATGAGGGAGAGACTGTTCATTTCATCTCCCGGTGACTCTTCATATTTTCCATTATTTATTTACATCAGTTACACTTATTCACCCAATCCTGATGATTAGGTGTCAACAGTGTTATAAGACAATTCGTCAAGGTCGGCCAGCAACCAAATAAACCCCACATGTGCTCAACGTTTTAGTATAAATAGAGGTGGCCTTCAAGTCATTTCAACACACACTTGGGATCTCTTCCTCTCTCTACTTGTCTTCAGGTTTTAGTAGGAGGAGAGATCCTAAGGGATAACGTTGCCCTGATCCAGAGGGCAGAAAACCGGAACTGTCGGAAAAGTCGGAACTACCGGAAAAGCCGGAACTGTCGGAAAAGACGGAACTGTCGGAAAAGTCGAAACTGCCGGAAAAGCTGGAAAAGCCGGAACTTCCGGAAAAACTGGAACTGTCGGAAAAGCTGGAACTAACAAAACTGCCGGAAAAGCTGGACTGCCGAGAACAACTGGAACTATCGGAACTGTCGGAACTACCGGAACTGCCGGGAATAGCCGGAACTGCCAAAACTGCCGGGAACTGCCAAAACAGCCGAAGCATCTGTCTCCGAAGGAGAGCAGCATGCAAGGGACAGCTAACTAACATTGGGACAGTTGTATGGTACTTAGCAACAAATACACCAAACGTGCAATGTTACAGCTAGCATGCAAGGGACAACTAGCATGCAACAACAAGCATGCTAAGGACAACAAGCATGCTAGGGACAACAAGCAAGCAAGGTGCAGCCAACACATAGGTCAGGATAGCAACATGGTGCAGCAATGGCACATAATACAGTACAGTGATGGGTACAATCATGATTAATGAAGCGTGATGAGCTGCAGCATAGTGATGATGGGTGCAGCATGGTGTAGCGTGGTGAGGTGCAGCATGATGACGAAATGCAGCACAACGATAGGTGAAGGAGTCACCTTGGAGAATTACTTGAAGCAGCTTGTCTTCAACTGATCTCATGTATCATCTTCTTAGAGATTATCTATGCTCTTATCTAGATAAGTCAAAGTGTTGACTTCTGCTGTAAATGTACTATCTCTCTCTCTCTGCTGAAATATTGAAGAACATATAAGAAGAATTGATCAAGGGTTTCCCCACATTGGGGTTTGTCCCTGGCTAGCGCCACATCTTGTGTCCTCTTGTCTTGGCTTGTCTTCTACGATTTATGTTTATGTTCTATCTGCAGTTTACTTTAATGCTGATGTGATTGCTAATCTGGAAAATATATGGAGCTAACTGTGAAAATTGAAATAAATTGCTCTAAACATAGAACATACCTAAAATTAACACTAAAGCCCCAAAAATTGTATCAAATGGTTCAACCAGTTTAAAAACCTCAACATAGAAACATTCCTACTCCCTTGTAAGAGTCTTTGGAATAGATATAAGGGTGCCAAGATGTGCATGAGAATGGATCTATCGACATAATGGTTGCATGAAATGCACCAATGACTGTGACAAACACAACAATGTCCATGGAAAGCATGATAGAGAGGTTCAATAAAAAATATCATTTTTTTTTTCTCTTTAGTATAATAACTGTGGAAATATGATTATGTAATGTTCCTAATTAGGAAAAACAATGATATGAAAAGCAAAATAATACATGCAAGCACCAAATTCAGAAAAATCAGAGAACACCCATGGAGACTCCAAAAACGCCATCCAGCTGAGCTCTTTTATTAAAAATATGGAGTAAGAGTACAATGGTATGGAAGGAGTGCACCTGGGCTTGCCTCAATGGCAAGCTTGACAAGACCTAGGTGAGAAAATAGAATGCCATTATGAGAGAATAATCTGCTCCAAAGATGCCTTGCCCTGCCCTAGAAAACTGCATTGTCTGCTGGAAAGATACTGCTGAAAGTCCCACCTCTAGTGCTCAAAAAATTCTACAAAATTAGCCCCGAGCTCCTCTCATATAACCCATCAAAACCAAGAAAGGGTTTGGCCTGGTTCTGACCTCTGAAATTTGGCCCCAATTACCACGTCCTCCCCACTGGCTAGAAAATATGGCTTGTCTGCAATCTCTCTGGAAAAGCCTCCCAATCACTCCAAAAATGTTGAGTTTCACCTCCCCTAAGATCTCCTCAATTCTCCTAGCAAAATCTAGCTCCCAAGCACTTCCCCCAATCTCCCACGTGTGCCTAGAAAATGACTACTATGCAGGCCCTGGAGAATGAATTACGTCCTGCCTCCAAATAGCAATCTCCTACCCCAAAACTCCTCAATTAGCTTGGTCTTCCCCTGGAGCCACTATACAAAATTTCTCCCGACAAACACCACCCGGAAAGATAGTTGGAATGAGTAGTTCGTGGTCCCCTACTGCGTCCTCCTAGAGTACAAATTGGCTAAGAGAAAGGTTGTACGATGTGCTCTGAACTCCTTCAATCTCCCCTCCAAATTGGCACAAACTTACCTCCCTAGGGTGGCACTCGTAGTCCACCGAAAGAAGGGTGAGCTCTCCCCTTGGAAAGCTCTGCGCTGAACAACACTGTGACCCGGCTAAGCAGCTCGAGCAACAAGAGAAATGTATGATTGACAAAAGACCCCAAAAGTTGCTAAGCTCCTTCTATTTATAATTTTCAAGCTGCCTTCCCATGTGGGTCCCTCCATCAAGTATTTTGACCCCCTTCCTTGGCAAATCAAATTTCCTCCTAAGGTGATGCGTATTTCAAGTGGGTGTGGCCCCCACATCCCACCATCAAAATGATTTTCGGTCTCCCTTTTCCTAAGTCCTGGCCCAAAATTTCGTGGGTAACATAGTAAACAAAATTGCGAAAATTGTGATAATAAACTTAAGGAAAATTATTCTAGGAAAAGACATTACAGAGTATACATATACTTTAAAATAAAATAATAATCACAATAATATAACAAAATTATAATAATTATAAAAAGCGTCGTTCATCTCTCACAAGCAGATTTTCAACCATATCTGTTTTGATCATTTCCATTTCATGTTTTGGGAAGCCTTTTGACTTATTTTTGAAGCATTTTGCAATCTTGATATGGTTCCTTTTGTCTCTAGTTTTATTTCTGAATGTCAAATGGGTACATGCCCAAACCGTTAACGGAATATTTTTTTTTAAATTAGTGCTGGCCAAGTTTCCTGACTGGGGTTTAGCTTTGTTAGCCAGGAAAGACACTACTAGATGAATCCCA
This sequence comes from Pinus tabuliformis, assembly GCA_031772625.1. Taxonomy (NCBI): domain Eukaryota; kingdom Viridiplantae; phylum Streptophyta; class Pinopsida; order Pinales; family Pinaceae; genus Pinus; species Pinus tabuliformis. The sequence continues at coordinate 244,451,618 of CM062804.1, forward strand.
ACTTGTTTCTTATTGAAAAAAAAAAAACTCAAATTTTCTCAGGAAAAAAATAATAGAAACTGTTCAATAATAGAAATGGTTCTTATTACCCCAGTGACAGCTCAATTGACAATGGCCATGAAAAATGAAAATGAACTATTATGTTTCAAGAGGTTTCAGGTTCAAATCCTCCGAATTTACATGTTGGCGGCAGTGTGGTTCACTTAGAGGTTATAATGGTAGTAGTTGGAATCAGGGTTGGAATTTGACGGGCAAATTGCCCGTCATGGGGTGATTTGCCCTTCAAATACAGGTTAAAAAATTACAAAACTGTCAAAAATTGTTTTGAAACTATGAAAACAGGTTAGAAACTCTGAAAAACTTCAAATTTGACGGGCTGGTCTTTTTTGAAATTCCAACCCTGGTTGGAATCAACCCGGTGTCATCATGCAAGTATGAGACTGGCCTAATTGCCAATTCCTCTGGTTACAAAAACAAAACAAAAAATATAGAAATGGTTTCTATGACCCCAACAAGTTTTAAACATTTCAATAATCATAAGAATTACTTAATTCAAATGAGTATCAATGACCCGTTAGACTGAATCGGTCTACTTTCAGTCCAAAAGTACAGGTTTTTATTTGTTTAATATCTAAATTCGTGGCTTGGATTGATCATCAGGCTGTAGAAAATTTGATACTCTAAAGGTACATGTTTTTATGAGTTTAAATTTTAATTTCCTAGCATGGATTGATCGTCAGACCTGAAGAAATTTCGCATGGTATATGTGCTTGACATTCAAAATATATTTCTTTGTCCCGTATATCATATGATACGGGACATTTTACGAAATCAAAGACACTGCATGGAGTGAACCCGTGTGTTCTTTAGGGCACATTTATTTATAATTTTGGGTTGGCACCAGCAGGCTAAAATATAACAACTCCATGTTTATTAGGCACCTCCATTTTCAGAGTGGCTTGAGAGGTCCACACCAGTGGTTTTTTTTTTTTCTCATCAGTATATCATCTATGATATCTATTGCAACGGTTCCAGTGACAAGACTTATCCATATTTTTCTAGTACTGAACTTGGAGATGGGGTTCTCATGGAAGACGTGTGATTGAACAAAGCTGGCTCAGTGACTTCTTTTGGTTGGCTTAGAAAGCAATTAAGAAATGGAAATGTGATCAGGTTCATAAAGCAAAAAAAATGCAATTAGGCCAAGGCATTGATGAAAACTACTGATTTTAGCGCATGAAGAAATGTTGTCAAACTAAACCGGAAATGCCACTCCAATTCGAAGAAATTGACCGCTACAACTGCAACAAATAAAAACATTGATTGGCTGGCTATGTCAAACTGAATTGAATTCCATTAAATATCCATCTTACTGCCTAGCTAATTCCCCTTTCCCCTAACGGTTCAAACGGTCTAAATAAAAACATAAAACGAACGAAAGCAGTCTCAAGGGTGCAGGAACTACATGAGCAATAATTAAGGCGGGAAGATAATCATAGTAAAAATTCGCATAACGGGTATTATTCAATTCTGAACCAGGGGTTGCAATTCACGTTCAGGTTTTCATTGGCAATCAAACGAAACGCGAAGAGTCGCCAAAACTCATAAGGCAATTAATGCATATAATAACTGACCTCCGAACCTAGTTTATTGAGGCGCTGTATCAAAGCGGCCCTGTCCTTTTTCTGGAGGGATGCCTCGTCGAGGGCTCCGCCATCTTTGAATCGCTTCCATACTTCATCATCGTCTTTCTTATAAACTCGTCCTCCTGATGAGGGGGAGTCTCTTCTATGGAAATGCATGATCACGAAGAAGACAACTCACAGTCTCTTCTCTTCTCAGCAATTCCTTTCTTTTTCCTTTCGGACCGGGACTCCTTCGAAATCCAGTCTCCTTCGGCTCGAAGGAGGCCACCCACCTTGGCCTTCCACCACCTTCGCTGTTTCACTGGCCGTCCACCAACAATTTAAGATATTATAATTATTAATAATTACGTTTATGACGTGGAGTTTTGGTATTTAGAATCGACGGTGTTATAATCATTATTAATTACCACATAGCCGCCGCGGAATGTTGTAATAACATTTCCATCAAATCATTTTAAATATTTTTTATTTAATTCATTTATAAGTTATTAACTTATTAAATTATTAAATTAATTTTAAGTATATTTTAGTTATTTAATTTATACTTTATAATTTCTTAAATTAATTTAAGAGTGTAAGTTTCTATAATTCATCATTTATATCAAAAATCTGAGAAATCAAATCACATAATGTTATAACAACATTATCATCCGAACATTTTAAATATATTTTACCTAATTCATTTATAAATTATAAACTTATTAAATTAATTTTAAATATTATTTAGTTATTTCATTTATAAATTATAACTTGTTAAATTAATTTCAGAATATAGGTATAAATTATAACTTTGTGAAATTAATTATAGGTTTCTATGATTCATAATTTATATAAAAAATCTTCGAGATCAAATCATATATAGTTTTAAATATATTTTAGTTAATTTATTTGTAAATTATAAACATTAATGTTAAATATATTTATTTTAATTAATTAATTTTAAATATATTTTAATTACTTAATTTATAAATTATAATTTAAAATTTAAAATATATTTTACTTCATTTATTTATAAATCACAAATTTATTTAAGATATAATATAGGAAAAATTAAATGGCAAATATTTTACATTAATATTTTTTGTTTTTCATATTGTTTAATTTATAGTTTGTTTTTTATGTTTTATTAAATCACAGTGAATCAGTGATTTGTTTGAGTAATCTAGGTGAAGCCCAAGATGAAACTTAGAAGTTGCCACTATAAACCAAGGGTATATCCAATTGCTAGTACCTCAAATATACCATAAATTTATGACTTAGCAAGAGCTTACACTCCATGAGGGTGAGGGGCCTACGCCTTGAACCTTATCACAAATGGCCAAAAATATCACCCCTAACAAAAAGTGAGTTTAAAAGTATGGCATTCCCTAAAATGACGTTTATTTGGCATATGCATGCCATCATTATTGTTATATATTATTATTATATGGTTGGGATAGTTTCATGATATCATTTTGATTGTTTAGTGATTCTAGTTTAATTGTTATTGTTTATTGTTTATTTTGTTTTTAAATTAAAAACATTTGTCGTAAAAATATATTAATATAATTATTAAAATAGTTAAACAATTTCAAAACTATAATAATGATTATTATTAACGTTCACTAAGATCTATATGGTCTATCACACCGAAAGAAGATAACAAAATAATTGAAATTCTTTAACATTTTATTTTTATCCTTAAAAAGTAGTGAGAGAAGCGTTCCCAAATCACCATAGTTTTGCTAACTTAAAAGGTTAAGAAGGTTGGTATTATGAAAAATATTTTGAATATTAGATCAAATGTGATTATAAGATGGACAATCTAAGAGAAATTGCTTCTCAACCTCAACCCTCTTAAGATCGCAGAGATCACAGACTCTTTCATTGCATGGGATTTTGGGAATTGACCAATGCTCAGTTTCACTATGAAACTCGTGAGAATTAGTTCTTATCTTGGAAATGTTCATTTTCTTCTTGACACGGGTAAAGACAAAAATATAAATTTGGTTTTTGATATTAGGGTTGATCACCTCTTCATGATATTTTAGTTCCTTTTCCCCTCTAACTCTTTGTCACCTCGCAATTTCATCCTTAACTTTGGAAGTAATAATTTGGATTCTACAAGATGATCTCCTCCTTTAGTCCCCCATGGTCCAACCAAGACTTTGGTGTGTAACACATGGCAAGTCAGTGGCAAAACACACGGCATAAGGTGACATGTGACATGTGACACGTGACAAGATTGGTTCATGTTGAATGACATAGCAAGTGACTCGGATATGGTGGGTCTGTATTGGGGAATCGGGCATTGGTGTAGTTTTAATGTTAAAATCCAAGGTCAAGCTAGTGTGACTTGGTGAGGTACAACATGGTGGTGGTGAGGTGGCATGTGTTATTTAGTCCCTACTAGCATGAAGTACCAAACCTCAGGATATGTACCAAGACCCTGCCTGGAAAAAAAATTGCATGTTGACGATTTGTGGATTCGAAATTGGAAGCATGAAAGAAAGGTGGGGTTGTATTGACCCAACGCTTGTTAGACCACCAGGAACCAAAGCATTGAGAAGACAAAATTATGTGAATGCATAGTGCAGTGTGGTAGACCACACACCAATAAATGAAGAAATTGTCACTAGAAGCAACGAGTGGAAAGGGAAGTGTTAATTTTTTTAAAGTTCGTCGAGTTATAAAGTATTGGATCAGGATTGCCTACAGGTAAAGTGAAACACATGGAATAGTTTGGTGATCTTCTATCGGATGCAAACTAACACCTTTTTGCTAGCACTATCATTCATCACCTTTAGTCACATGCATGAGGAAACAAGGTAAGCACCAAGTGCATTAAATTTTGGGGTTTGATTGTTTTCCGTTATAAGGCAATTTGACTTAATCGTACAAGTTGTTTGCTTAACACCCATTGACCTAAGCTTTTGGTTCTGACCCCTAGTCACATGGTTCAAGGTGTTTAGAACTCAAGTGTTGAGCCTTGAAATTTGGTGTTTTGGGGCATATAAATCAGGTAAGGGAAGAAAAATAAAAATGTATGAATGGGACAAATAAGTGTGATCTAAGGATATAAAACTGAAGACAGATGACGTGACAAAGGTATGACCCCATGCAAAACATCGTGTGAGAATGTTGTGGACACGAGAAAAGCTACAGTTTGAAAATAACGAGGAGAGAGGGTTGTGCTTTAGAAAACTAAAAAAGTTGTGAGCCAATCACCACAAATCTGAGATAAAGTTGTAGGGGAGTGTTGTGCAAAGGCTAAAAGTGCAGATTCATTGAGATATGAAGTTTTTGTGTTAAATAAAATTGCAGATCTAAAGTGTTGTAGCTTTATTTGGAGTGTTATCTTAGAAAAGAACCGGTGTCCATAAGCATATTTGTGAGGGAGCTATTGTGATTTGGTGTAAATTCAATTGAACCAGAGAAATAAAGGAAGAGAGGTTGTTGCAAAATAAAAAGTTCAGAGAAGTCAAGTAGATCTGATATTAAAGTTTGCTTTATGTGTGATTTTTTGATCGAAGTGTTATGGATCTAAGTTGTTAAAGCAAGTTGGTGCTGGTAGATCAAGAAGATTAATGTCTACAATGGGTTAGTGCCTGCAAATAAATGGGGGTGTTGGTGCCTCAAACAAGTGGTTTCTTGGTAGTGGTGGCTAAAAAGAAAGTAGTGGCCCCAGGCCCCCCTTGCTCCTGGATCCGACCTCTATCCCCATTCCCGCTTCTATGCCCCATTCCCCACCCTCATTAGTGCAATGCGCCCCTATAAGTTTAGTATTATTACCGGCCTGTGGGATGAAATCATAATAGGGGGGCGAGGAGCAAACAAGCTGTTCTAAAGGCCATTGGGAGGGCGAGTCATATCATAACTGGCTGGAAGAAGTTCACAATTCAATCTCTCAAAATCTAATAATAACATATATAATATATGCCATGACTGGAAGAAATGCATAATGACATATATAATGAATGAAATGAACAGATCCCCGATGCCAGGACGAAAAGGGGGTTGGTTCCTCTTGTAGGTTGGTGCCTACAAAATCTGATGTAAAACAAATTTGGTGCTTGCATTTACATTAAAATGAAGAAAAAAAAGTTGTGGTTTTCTCCCATTTGGGTTTCCTATTGATTTTTGGTAGCATTGGGCAGGTGTTCTAGACTCGATTTGTGTAAGAAAGGCTAAGGAACACAAGATCTCCAAAACCTAAAAAAGGGATAAAAGACTTAGAGACCACTCAATTAAGTTAATTGATCAATCATTAAAAAATACCTAACTTAGGAAAATTGATTAATTAACAACAATTAATTGAGAAAGATCAAGAAATCTCTAGAGACTCACATGGATCGTATCTAAGATGATCTTATCCATTGATAATGATTTAATAATGGTCGTTGGTGCTCCAACAAGAGATTATAATAGAAAATAGATGGGATGAAGATAGACAACGTCGAACAAGAGGAAGAGCGAGTGTCCTTGGCAAATCGAGCTATCCAGTCAGCAACAGGAGGATTTTGAAGCATTTCCAGTCAGTTTCAGTGCCGGAAAGGGGGGCCACTATTCCTCAGTTGATCAAGGGGATAAAAAATTATGCTCAAAATGAAAGTGCTCAAAATCTCCCGAACCTAACGAAAAATCACAGATTTTGTCATTTTGATTCAAACGACACTTGAATCACCTAAATCTGACATCGTATAAGGAAGTTATCACATTCCGAAGTTTTTGGCAAGCAGTAAAAATGTCAACTCGCAGGGTTGACTGGGAAGTGTATGGATGCCATGTGGCAGTCCGTACGATGACATCATGTCAATGTCATAAGTTGACAGGGTGTACAGGCCAGAAAAGTGGCTTTTTGATGAGTTGACAAGTGGCATTCAAAGATTGGATAGTGGTAAACGAATAAGGTTTGGACAATTGGTCTAATGGTTGGGTGACACGTGGCGCCACGTGGTACCCCGGATTGGATCAAAAATTGTTAGGGCCAACTGACAACCTCCGTGCGAATCAAACTCGAGACCTTAAGTTAACGAAACTAACTCCCGACCAAATGGGCTACAAAGGTGCTTGTTAAATTTTATGGGGGAATTAATATTTAAATTTTATTATCGACAGAGTCGACATATAAAGTGGCAAGTCGGTGGGTCGAACCCCTAACTGACTCAACCACAATGGCTTAATGGTCACGCTATGGGCACGGGGGTGGGTGCATGGTTTGTTAAACCACCATCGTTTCCTCCCATTTAACATGAGTTGTCAGTGGGTGGCACAAAATGGGTGAGGTTGGTCACACGACCCCGCCACAATATATAGCAAATCACTGTTAAACTGATAGGAAGGGAGGATCGTACCCATGACTCGCGGAACCACAATCTAAGCACCCATTAGTTGGTTTGTCACAATTTACTTGCCCCATTTATAGAGTACGGAGTTTTGCATAACAGGTAGCAGGCATATTTGGTAAAATAGGCTTAAATTGGTCATTTTTAACCTTTTTGAGCCCAATAAGACCCTACACAAGGGTTTTTGGGCATTCTAGATGCAATGGAAGTATTATTTTTTCAAATTGAGCATTGTATGTTGATTTAATTTCACATTTAATCATAGAATATAAAGGGCCATCATTGGAAGCTGGACTCAGAGACGTAGCCCAGAAGGGGTGAACTCCGTCATCAAATTGTTGTGTTGTGATGTTGCTTATTGTCCATTTTTAACTATTAAAACATGAAAAAATTTACTTAGTTTGTGTTATTTTGCCATCACGATCCATTGCCCATAAGACATAAACAAGCTTGCAAAACTTTACATGAAACCTTCACTTTTAATTTCAGATCAGTGTGGTATCAGAGCATGTTTTTTGTGAAGGTTTGGCAGATTTTGCAAGTGTTTTTTTTTTTCTTGAATGATTACAAGGTCTAATTAAGAAGAGGAGAAGGAGTAATTTAAGAGCCAAACCTTCCAATTGGTTCAGTGAGGCCACAAACTCCACAAGTCATGGCACATGAAGAAGGACAAGAATTGATGTCTGGGGATGAGAGAGCTTTTAGAAAGGCTTTCTATGATATGTCTGAGATGGTGAAAGTGTTGTATAATGAGAGGAAACCAAGGTTGCAAGGAGAAAGTTATAATCAACCAAAAGGTAATGGTGGTGATGAGAGCAAGCATCGACCTCCACCTCCATCTTCACCTCCATCTTCACCTCCTTCATCACCTCCTTCATCTCATAGACATACTCCTACTCCATCTCCAAAAGGATATGCTAAGTCTCCTTTGATTAAACTTGATGTCAAATTTGAATTTCCAACGTACAATGGGGAAGTAAATGCTAAAAAGTTGGATAATTGGGTTCATCAAACTGAAGTCTATTGCAGGATTAAAAAAAATGATGATGATATCACAAAGATCCAACTTGCTTCTCTTCATTTGGAAGGTGCAGTCCTCATCTGGTGGGAGGCCAGAACTCAAGAAGATTTGAAAAAAAGTGGTAAAATTATCTCTTCTTGGAATGATTTTATAGTTGCATTAAGAAGGCAATTTTATCCATTAGCTTACATGCAAAAAGCAATTATGGATTGACAAAATTTTAGATAAGCTAAAGGTCAGAGTGTCCAAAGTTACACACAAGAATTTAGAAGAAGAGCTTTAATATTGGGTGTTGATTTGTCTTCACAAGATACTCTCCTTAAATATATAGGTGGATTACATAGTTATTTGAGACATACTATACTTATGTTTAATCCAACCAATATAGATGAAGTATGTGTTCAGGAAACTCATTTAGAAACAAGAGGCAAGAATGTTCCTCAAGAGACTAGCAATAAACCTTCTAAATATGGAGATAAAGGAAAGGGGAAGTTTAAAGGCAAAGGAAAAAATAATGCTACTGTCAAGAAAGAGGGAGAGAAACTTACCTGTAAACATTGTTCAAAAGATGGTCATGATGAAGACCATTGTTGGAAATTACATCCAGAATTGAGACCAAAGAAGTTCAATAACAAGGGGAAACAAAAGACTGTTGCCACAGCTCAACAAGATCTAGGATCTGATTCAGGTGATGAAAACAAAATCACAGCCATGGGAATGAAAGTTATAGATTCTAATGCAAGTACTAGTTCTTCTAGTAATCCTATTGAATCTCAAAATGATAAAGAAAGAAGTGAGATTTTCCATATCAGGGTCTTTACAAAACATACAAAAGTTGATACATTTTTTGATAGTGGATCCCAACTCAATCTTATTGTTGAAGCAATTGTCATGAAACTTAAATTAGAAACTAGACCTCATGCTAAATCTTACCCTTTGGGTTGGGTATGTGATGATTCCAAATTACAAGTGACAAGAAAATGTAAACCAAAATTTGCCATCAATGCTAATTTTATATATGAGATGGAGCTTGAGGTTTTACCACTTGATATTTGCGGGATTATTTTAGGAAGTCCATACTTGTATGACTAAAAAGCCATATTCTATCATCATAAGAATAAATATCATCTTTTTAAAGATGAAATTGAGTATATTGTGAGAACACATTGCAAGAAGATGAACTTATCTCTTGTCAGTGTTGGTCAAATGAAAAGGCTTGTAAATGCTAGTAGAATTTTGTGTTGTTGATGATAAAAGCTAAACATACTGCTGAATTTGAAGCTTTCACAAGGTGTAATTCTAAACTCAAGCATGAATTGGTTGAAGTTTCTAACACTTATGACAATATCTTTCAGGAACCTGAAGGGTTACCTCCAAAAAGAGGAATCCAACAAGAGATTCACTTGCAACAAGATGCACCACTTCCAAATATTGGCATGTATAGAATGTCAATTTTGGAGAATGAAAATATCAAGAAGAAAATTTAAGGGCTTCCTAACAAAGGAATCATTAGACCTAATACATCTCCTTATGGGTCTCCTATTGTCTTGGTTCCAAAGAAAGTTGGTATGTGGCGCACGTATGTGGATTTCCAAGCTCTGAACAAGATTATAGTAAAGAATTGTTATCCTCTTCCTCGCATTGATGATTTGCTAGATCAATTAAAGGAATTTGTTTATTTTACTAAGTTAGATTTCAGAAGTGGTTATCATTATATAAGGATTGTTGAATATGATATTTGGAAAATTGCTTTCAAGACGAAACAAGGTTTGTTTGAATGGTTAGTTATGTTGTTTGGGATTTACAATGCACCTGCCACATTCATGAGAGTTATGAATGATGTATTGTGACCATTCCTTGATGATTTTGTCATAGTCTACTTAGATGATATTCTTATTTTCCATGAGACTCGTGAAGAGCATGTCGAGCATGTGAAACAAGTTTTAGATGTCTTGAAAAATGAGAAGTTGTATTTGAAGATGTCTAGATGTGAATTTGGGAAAACCTCTTTGGTTTATTTCGGTCATACTGTAGGAAGGGGTGAATTGAAGAGCGGTCCCTAAAAAGTTGATGTTATTGTGAATTGGCCTAAACCCAACAATGTAACATGATTTAGGATTTTTTTTAGAGCAGCCCAATATTGGAGAACATTTATCGCTAACTTCTCACTCATTTCAACACCATTACATGTTTTAACAAGTGTGAAATAGGTCTTTTAGTGGGGAAGCAAGAAGCAGAAAGCCTTCAACACTTTGAAAGAGAAAATCAGTACATTGACCCATTCTAGCACTTCCAAATCTTAAGCATCCATTTGAAATTCAAACTAATGTAAGAAAATATGCTATGGGAGCAATTTTGATGCAACATGGTAAGCCAATATGTTATCATTTTGAAACCTTTACCAATGTAGCAATTAATTATCGAACTTATGATAAATAGATTTATGCTTTGGTACAAAGCATGAAGAAAGGGAAGCGTTATTTGATAGGTAAAGAAACGATTGTTCATACTGACCATCAACTTTTTCAATATTTACAATCACAAACCAAACTACAACAAGCTAGACATTTCAAGTGGATGGGATTCCTACAACAATTTCATTTGGTAATCAAGTATAAGAAAGGTATATACAACAAAGTTGTAGATATGTTATCAAGGCCTATTGTCAATGCATCCGTTATTATTATGCATAACTCAATCATGCATGAAATTTGTATTGAACAGTATGCTCAAGATGAATATTTTAAAGATGTTTAGGTAACTTTGAGTCAAGGCAATCATGTTTAGGAGTTGGATTATCATGCTCATAATAAATTGTTGTATCATCTTGGAAAGTTATGTGTTCCATAGGGTGAAATATTAAATGTCATAAGGGAATCCCACACTTCTCTTATTGCTAGCCACTTTGGTGTAGGAAAAACAATTGCTCAAATTCAAAAGTATTGTTATTGGCCTCACATGAATGAAACTATTTCAAGATATGTGAAAGGATGTTCTATGTGTGCTACTGGAAAGCCAAGCAATAGGAAATTGGGTTTGTATACTCCACTTCCTATCCCTCCTTGTCCTTAGGAAAGTATTTCTTTGGATTTTGTTCGGGGACTAACGATGACTAGGAAAGGTCATGATTATATTTATGTTGTAGTGGATCGTTTCAGCAAAATGTGTGTGTTGATGCCATGTAAGAAACATGTTATAGTTGAATAGACCGTAAATATGTTCTTCCAAAATGTATGGGTTCACTTTGGGTTACCCACTTCTATTATTTTTTTATTGAGATTCTTGATTTATCATGAATTTTTGGTCAATTTTATGGGAACTCATGGACACAAAGTTAAAGAAGAGAACAACATTTCATCCACAAACTGACAACCAGATAGAAGTAGTGAACAGAAAAGTAGTGCATCTCCTTCGAGGATATTGTGGTAAGCATCCTAAACTTTGGGATGAGAATTTGCATTACATCCAATTCACCTACAACCATTTCAAGCATTCATCTACACAAGTATCTCCATTTGAAGTTTGTTTGGGTTATTTGCCAAAGTCTGCTTTGGATTTCATCTTTGGTAAAGATATTGCAGTAGATGGACACATTGATATGGAAAAAGCCAAGCATTTCATTAAACATATTCAACTAGTGCATCAAAGGGTACAATTACAGCTAGAGAAAATCAAATCCAAGTACAAAGCACTACATGATAAGCATAGGGTTCATCATTATTTCCAAGTGGGAGATCAATTTTGGTTGTACATCAGCAAGGAAAGACCACAAAGTGAAGGTAAAAATATCAAGCTAATCAGATATGGTCCTTTCAAAATCTTGGAGAAGATTGGTAACAACGCTTTCCGATTAGAGTAGCCACCTTACATGCAAATTTATTCCATTGTGAATATGCAAAACTTGACACTATATGAGCCTCCTATGATTGATGATCAAGAAGAGAATGTTCAAATTCCATCTATAGAATATTTTTCTCCTGAATATTTAAATGAGTTGCAGGAAGACTTAATTCTTGACAAGAGGATAAGGAATTCACGTAGAGGCAATGTGGATTATTTTCAAGTTGGGATCAAAGGTAACAATCTAAGTAAAGCAAGGTGGATAGAGATCGATAAATTGAGGGAGTTGTAGTCTCACTTACTTGTTGAGTTAAAACAAACTTTTGGTGGTCCAAAAGCTTCCAGTCAAGAGGAATGCTCCAGCGGATCAAAAATATAATATAAAATAAAAGTTCTCAAGATATCTTGAAACTAATGCCAAATCATAGATCTCGTCATTCTAATTCCAACGACCCTTCAATCGCCTCAATCCAACATCGTATGAGGAAGTTATCACATTCTGAAGTTTTTGGAAAATAGTAAAAGATCAACTTGTAGGGTTGACTGGGAAATGTACGGTTTCCACATGGCAGTCTATATGATGACATCATCATCTGACTGGGTGTATTGATCAAAATCTGGATTAGGGTAAAAATTTGCTCAAAAATCAAAGTGCTTGGAATCGCTAAAAACCTGAACGAGTGCGTCCATCTCGGCGATACGATCCCAACAAAACTTGTTTCACTCAAAACGGAGTTCATATGAGAAAGTTAGAGCCTATTGTCTATTTTGTCAAATAGGCAAAATTTTGTGACTAGGATGCTAACTAGGCATTAGTACAACCTAGTCAGCAAAAAGAATCTTTCGAGGAATATTCCTAGAATATTCCCATAGGTGGCTCAATGAGATTGTGACATTTGTTGGCACGTGATTGGTCATTGGCAGTTTTGGTGGACCAATGAGAGGCTAACATGTGGCAAGCTCGAAAGCCGCCACATGCCCTCTCAAAAGTCATGCAATTTTTTTTTGGCAGGACAGGGAGTCAAACCCATGACCTCGCCACAGAAGCGTTACGCCTTACCACTATGCCGCACCACAAGTCTTAACCACTAAAGGCTTGAAATTATATTTAAATCTTAACTGCCGTCAGATTGGGAGGTAACCGTAACATAACCCTCCGTATTTGACCAACATTGCTTAATTGCTAGCATTTTATGCTAATCGCACGGATTAAACAAAGATTAGTGGTAATTAATCCTTGCTTATCATTAATTATGTGCGGGTTTAACTTGGCAAATCTTTTGGTGGGACCGCTAAATCCAGAACTAACTCCACATTTGGCAGAGTTAACTGGAGTTTCTCCAAATTTGGTGGAGTTTTCCTAGGAAAAACTGAAGAGATCATAACTTCTTCACATTTCGACCAATTTTCACTCAGAAAGAGTCATTCCTAGATGATTTGGATTCTTTGAACACAATGGAATAGTTTGCAGAGGCAGAAAGGCACTTTTGTACGTGATTTTTCTACGTTGAGGTTTAAGGAAGCCGAGGGCCACCAAGAGAGGAGGTCAAGCCTGGATCAGCTGAAGTCCAATTGCAGAACTTGGGGAGTCATTTTTGGGGTTTTCTGGTCTTCTGAATCTAATGGAGCAGGTTTAAAATCCATTGGATCACTGTAGGTGCATGTAATCAGAGAATTGACCATTAATCCAAGGAGGGCCTAACCGTTGAAGCAAGTCCAAGGAGATGTAGCCCAGGAGGGGTGAACTCCTTTATCAACTTTGTGTTATGAGTTTGCTTTTTTTTACTTATATGCATTTTACTTGTTGTATATGTGTTTTAAACGGCTAATTAACCTCACATATTGCTCTTAAAATACACTCAATGCTTGACACATAATCCTTCACATTTTGGTTAATTTGAGACGATCCTAAACACATCTTTTTAATACTTGTTGGATACCTATACCAATAGGTTTCATATTTCATGATTGGCAAGGGAAAGTCCAAATATGCTCTGCTTTGATATCACAAAGATCCCATATTTCCTAGAGAACAAAAGGTGTGTAAAGTGTTTCAATGTTGATGACCTTATTTCAATTTTGGTGGATGATCCAATAGTTTAACCTGGATCATGCCATGTTTTCAATTTTCGGTTATAGAATAGAGAAAGAACTCTGTCCAAACTGCTTAATCTTGGCAGACAACTAGTTCAGGTAGAGAAGAAAAGGCTCCCAACAGCTTAATCTGGGACCTTGGAAGAGATAAGGGTAGAAGTAGATAGAAAAAGCAAAAGAAAAAGCCAAAGAAAAGAAAAGGCAAGTAAGGTTCTGCAAGTCCAAGTGCACCCTCCAAGAAGAAATAAAAATGCTAGGCAAGTAGCTGGGTAAGTAGTTGGGGTTGCAGAAAGGTTATCCCTACCATTGCAGAGATGGTAACTGTGGGTATCAAAGCAAAGTCAATTAATTGACAAAGGTGTTCTTCTTCATCGAATTGCAGCAGGAAGCATGACTAATTTCCCTCATTCCCCTCCAATTTCATTTCTAACATTCCCCCATCAGCTAAGATTCATGGAAAAGACTAAGGTTTCATAGTGGTTCTTAATCTTTAGAAGCCACATTTCTTGTCTAAAAATCTTTTCATTTTGATCTACTCTTAAAACCAAGTTTGTTTCACATAAACTTAATGGTTTCCCCTCCACTTACCCTCTCATCCATATTAACTCTAATTCTACTATGTAAATCCCCTATATTACCTTTTCCCCTATTACTACTAACACCATGGTGTATAAACCCCAAGCATTATATAAATACCCACCCCTTGGTATTATAGCCAATAAGTCTTGAGTCAGGGATCGAATGACACCTGGTCATGTTGATGAACCTAGGCCAAGTACCTCTTCCCCTTCATGAGCTAATTCCTTCAGTTTGACCTCCTTTTTGCACATAAAAACCCCTAAAAAGCCTAATTTCTACCCTCACCCGCTTCAAATGGCCAAAAATCATGAAAAACCGACATCTTCTCGTTATGCTAAGTCTAAAGGGCGGAGCTATTTTCAAACAAAACGTGAAAACCCACTTTTACATAGTCTCCACCATCGCGCAAATTCCCAGAAAAAACATTATTTTAACCCTCCCCTTCCCCGTACTTGGTTGTCACTTTGCTTCTCCCGACAACCGTCCGATCAAATACCTCCCGTTCCAACGGCCCTGATCGCGTCGGAGTCCTTCCGACGTCCCAGAATTAAGCGCGCTATCTCCCTGTCACAGCAGTATTCCGATTACCGTCCGATTTGGCCCCTCCAGATCTGACGGCCACCATAGCGTCGGAGCTCATCCGATGCCCGAAGGTTACCTCCCGACGGCCGTATAAAGGTTACGTCACGCTGTATCCACGCGTCGGCTCCACAATCCGTCGGAGGTACTACTGCTGCAAACCGCTATCGTACCGTAGGCGGTGCGATATCAAACCGCCGCGGTTTCTGGTTTTGCCGTTCCCGCCTACGTGACCTCAGCAACCCGTCATCAGGTACGCCGTCTTGTCATTTCCTTGCCCAGCCATTGGTCCACCTGTCCTGCCATCTCACTGCCCCAGTGGACCAACCAGACCCCGCCACCTGGCCCGATGACGTCCTGCTGACGTCATCCGGCCCCGACCCCACTCATGACGTCATGATGACGTCAGCACGAATTCGCGCCAAAATCACCAAAAAGTCTATTTTGGCCGAAAATTCGTGTTTTTTGCCATTTTGAGCGCATTCATCGTTGTTTATCCTGCATGCATAATTACGACCAAACCTGCACCAGCCGCGGAAAAGTGTTTCCTGACCGCCAGAACGTCCATCTCTTCAGCGCCAGCAAGCTCTAACCAGTCCAACTCTACAGGTATTCCTCATTTGAGCTCTGAAACTCCATTTTCACTGCATTTCGCGTATCAATAAGTAACAGACCTTAAGACCCGAAATTCACCGTTAAATGCCACTGAATTGACATTTAGACTGAACCAGAGCCGTCACTACACTTCTGTCGAACCACTGTGGGTAATTTGAAAGAAAACTGTCGCTGGTTCGCGCAATCGTGAACCCGTCACCTGCAGGAAACAAACCCACCACAAAAAAGCATACTCTGAGCATTTCTGCCACCCACCTAATCACTCAAAGGCAGTATTTCAACTGCTGCAGCCTTTACCTTCACCCTTCACTCATAAAACCATCATTGTCTGCAAAGAAACTTTGTCGGTGTTACTCTGCATAGTAACAGCAGTCTTCAAAGAGAACCACATCCCAAGAAGAGTCATGGATCCCCCTGTAGCTCCTATAGCCCTCAATGTAGCTCCCCTGAATGCCCCTAATAGAACATTGGACACAAGAGCATTAGCAGACCTGGACTACAAGATATCAGAGGAAATGTTGAGCAAAAGCAGGTTCCATTTACAAATCCTAAATGAAATAAAGATCAAACATGAGAGGGGGACAGACATCCTGGGAATTTGGGATTCATTTCTCCCAATATTCAAGCTTCCTCAGGTTAATCAATTCCCTGAGCTTATCCACTTAGTTGCTGACTACTATGATGCATCCCAGAGGGCAGTGCTGGACTCTTCAGGCTCAATTCGGTTCCTCATTACCCCTGAAGCCATCAGGGAGATGTTGCAGTTCAAGACAGATCAAAAGTTGGTCCCTCTATCATTAGCTGATTTAATAGTACAGGGAGCCAGGATAACAGAGGCACAAATCACAAAGCTTAATCAGATTTTCATCAAAGCTGATACTGTGCAAACTCCTCCCATCCATTTTGTCTACCTCAACCAGTTGGGCTTAGACCTTGTTGACATGATCAGTCCCATCTTGGGATATGATTCAGTGGAGTATGTGGAGGAAACTGTTCTACAAATGATGCTTATGTTTTCCCCAGGAAAGAAACCAATCTACTATGATTATGCCACATACATATCAGATAAGATGCATGAGCAGTTGATGAATCTGTCAAGAGAAAGGGTATTTAAATACACCTCTTACCTATATCATCTGCTCCTATACTTCCAGCATGATAAGTTCTCCTTCCCAAAGAAGAGAGAAGATGCACAGGGCAATCTGAGATCAGTAGTGTATTGGACATCCGTTTTTCACATAGTAAGCTGTTCTCCATACACCTACTGCGAATTTATTGATCTTTTCATCCATCCAGCCTTGACTCTACTGTTGGGTTCACCTCCTCCCAGATTGACAGACGAAATGCAAAGACTCCTGCATTTATCAAAAGCATACAGTATTGGGGATTGGTATTTCTACCAACACC
Source organism: Pinus tabuliformis (assembly GCA_031772625.1). Lineage (NCBI taxonomy): Eukaryota > Viridiplantae > Streptophyta > Pinopsida > Pinales > Pinaceae > Pinus > Pinus tabuliformis. The sequence continues at coordinate 244,468,723 of CM062804.1, forward strand.
ACACCGTTATCAGACTATATGGGTGTGAGTTGCCCCCATTTAAACTACCTAGATTTGTGCCTATGAGGCTACTTGCCTTGGAATACTTCAGGCAGTTTGGTTATGTGGATATGCTCCACTTTTCAGGAAAAGGTAAGAAGGCACAGTTAAAAGTCAGAAATCAACTTGGCCATTTCCTTCTCAATGAAAGGGATGAAGGGTGGAGAGAGGCAGATAGAATGCTTGGGGGCCTTGGTCTCAAATACAGCTTCATATGGAAACCGTATGACCCCAACAACTTCATTACAATGAGGAGGCTCAAATACAAATTATCTGCTTATGGTCATTATAGCCTTCCTCACTTAGAAAAATATGCCAACCAAAGCAAGTGGAGAAGAGGAACTTTAGAAGAAAATGTGACCCAAGAAGAGCTTAATCAAAGAGCTCTAAGAAACCTTAAGAAGTTGGCTGACCTTGAGTTTTATTCACAGGTCACCTCACTGCCAAGCACACAAACGGGAGCGGCTGAATCCTCCTCAACTGCCAAGCAGCAAAATACCAAGGTAACGCAGAATATATCCAGCAGTGGCAAAGAGACGGAAATGGAGATAGAGCCAATAAATAAGCAAGAGTTACAACAGCAGGCAGAGTTACAGCAGCAAGCAGAAGGGTTGCAGCAAGGGCAGCAAGAATAATCAGAACAGCAAGAGCGACAACATCAAGAAGAACAAAGGCAGGAGCAGTCTGCCCAGCAAAAGGAAACAGTGGAGACTCCTCAGACCACTGAAAGAACGGTGCCTACAAGACAAGACACTACCTTTGATGCCTCGGTCCTCCAAACCCCTCAAAAGGAGGATACATTTGTCTTTAGAAAAAGGGACAGAGAAACTCCCCTGACATCCTCTATAAACCAGGGAGAGAAAAGGCAGAGACTAAATGATTTTCCAGAGGAGGATATAGCAATAAGAGAGGCATTGGGCATGGGCCCACCCAGCAGAGAAGCTTCAGCAAGTTCCTTCCAGCAGGAACAGGATAGGACCATGGGAGGGGAGGTTAGCTCCTCCAGCCAGCAGAAAGAAGGACAAGTAAGCATCAAGCAGCAATTTATAGACATCAAGAGGAGGAGTGATCCTATCAAAGTACAACTGTACAATCACCTGCTAAACATGGCTCCTTCCAATCAGCAGAGACTTATGTCTGCTTTTGATGTAAGTGAAGGCAAAATGATAATGAGTCACTTTATGCCTACGGCACTCCAGCCACAATCCACTGCTGACTATCTTAGGACTAACTTAGAGGTCCTCGCCAAGGACATACACCCTATGGACAAAATTGAGCTGCATAAGCAAACTGGCGAAATGGTGTATGCTTCCTTGGCCGACAAGACTTTGGAGAATTATAAATTAACAAGCAGTCTGAATGCCACAGCTTCCCAGCTAGAACTGGAGAGGGCCTCTTCTCAGGCCAAAGACAACAGGATAAAATCCCTGGAGGAAATCATTGTAGAAATTGGGCACAATCCCAATGACATCAAAGGGATACAAGAGATCCTGAAACTTAGAGATGCTGACATGGCTGCACTAAGAAAGAAGATCAAAATTCCAGCCACTATCCATCCACAGACTGATGAGATAGCAAAGCAAAGGCATGAGCAGGATTCTACTACCCTGCTAGTCTCCATTTACAAAGAGCTTGTGAAGGCACAAGAAAAATTGGGGCAATATGAAGCTACACAAGCAGCTCTACAAGCATCATTAAAACAAGCACAAGAAGGGCAGACATCTCAGCCCCCTCCTCAAGTCATCAATCTTGAGGAGACTGTTCCTACTACGGTGCCTCCACCTCAGCAGGCTGAACAAACAGCCACATCTACTTCAGCGGCACCCATCAGCACAGATCAGAGCCTAGATATGTAGAAGCTAAAGAATGAAATACAAATTTTGGAAGCCCAGATGACAGAGCTGAATGAAACTAAGGAAAATCTGGCCAAGGTAAATGAAAGGCATGATAAGACAAAAAGAGAGGTGGGAGAAAAGGCCAGGGAAATCAAAGCCCTTAAAGACAGGATCAAAGAGCTTGAGAATGAGCTCAAGCTAGATAAAATCATATCTGAGATCAGAGCAATGATATGGTCCAATATTGGTCAATCCATCAACAACCAATGGCCATATATCGAGACAATCCATGAGCAACTAGAGCTCATCCCAAAGGCACAGAAGGAAATCCGAACATCAAGGGCCTTATTAGGAAATATGCCTGAAGTTGCTACAAGAATGATCAATGTGCTTAACCACAAAACAAGTTCTCAGTTAGCCACCATTGGAATCACAAATAGAACTGAGACCATTCAAATGATCAAGAGGGTTCTTACTCTTAGAAATCTGGTGCAGACATTGGACAGAAGAACCCAGGATATGCAGACAGAGGTAAATAGGTTCATGGAGAAATTTCAGGTGTTGCAGAGTAGAGGACTCCCTAGCTTACTGAACAGCGGAGGGAAATTATTCACCCATGAACAGTATGCTAAAAGAGTAAATGTTTTTGCCTCAGCACAGGTCAATGAGAAGGCCAGCACTTCAGAAGACACAGGGCCTATTACAGGACAAATTTTCTATAGTAAGATAGAAAATCTACTTTTTATAATGAATGAAATTAATCACTTGTTTGATGTGGCCCCAAATTTTTTCAAATATACAGAAGCTGAAGAGACAATGGAGGCCATCCTCAAGCATCAGCTCCCTACACAGGAATGGTGGACAGATGCAATACACAGAATTTTGTAATCAGTAAGGCATTCACCAAATTTCTGTTTTATTACAATTTTTTATAAAAAGCACAGTTCAGCGAAGTCAGCATGCAGCATAAATCAAAGCTGAGCCAACTCAGCGGATGTAGCGGCCAACAAAGCAGAAAAAGAAAACCACAGCTGGCAAACCCGAGAATGCACTGCGCAGCCAAAAGTAAATGCGTATCTCCAGAATTAAAACAGAGTAATGCAACCGACTCAGTGACTCTCAAAAGTCAAAACAATCCTCTGACAGACATAAAGGGCATTTACGCTGCATTTAAAATTGTAATAACTCCTTGCCTACTTTCTGAACGTAATAATGAAGATATTTTCTCTCTCAGATGACTCAATACCTGAGATATTTTGTATACGCATTTCTATAAAGTCCCCTTCGCATAAGATTGCAAGGGTTGTTGTTGATTTCTCCTGAAGAAGTTCTTATGCTGTAATCCTTTTCAGAAGTTAATAGAGCAAAGCAATGGAATTTCTCGGATTTCTGAGGTGTTGGATGCGTTCTGGTGTCTGTTGATAACTACTGGATCCCTGTGTATTTCATCATACAATAAGTCTCTGTATCTCTCTCTGTTAATTAGTTGTTTTGTTAAAATCCATATATGTTATCTGTTTTCAATACTAAGCAACAAGGAAAAAGAATAGCTTTCAGGATTTATTCATTGAGTAACCTGAGTTCAATCTGCGTTGTTTATCAATGTTTTCTTCAGCTGTAATCTAGCTAAGTGTAATTCTTAAATGCTGCACTTTCAGAATACATCTATCACAGTGACCTTTGTCACAGGAATTCAAGTTTTGCTCCTGTGCAGTTCACCTCCATCCACCAGCTCAATAGAAAATTCTTAATTGCTTTCTGTTGATCGACATACATCACCATTTGATCTAGTTTGTCTGTTTAAAATACACAATAGGCCCTGCAGTTTGAGCACCACCAAACCAGCGTATCAGATCACTTCACACCTTCAGACTCCATTGCCCAATGGTATTATACTGTCTAAACACTGCATCATAAGACCTGAAAGAAATCCTTCAACCAAAGCATAAACCAAAACCTGAGCATAATAGCTAGCCTAAAACACCATCATAACAGAGACAAATCATAAAGAGAGAGCCCTCTCTGGTTGCAGTTAGGCTAGGAACTGTAACCCAAAGATTGGTTAGTGGTTACCCCGGCCGTATTCCCTTGGGAGTCATAGGGAACAACCTGGGTGTTAACAATACTGAAGAAGGGATCTTGCATACCATTAACAAGTTTTCCCAACATTCGGATCAAGTTGGTATCAAAGCACTGTTAGCTCATTTTAACCCTGAGATGTTTTGCCAAGGTTAGCTAGAAAATTGGCTATTGGTTTTGTATTTTTCCAAGGAGAATTTAACTATGTGCAAGTTTATGTGATGGCAGCTTCAACAAGTGATGTTGCTAATCCATCTTCCTTAGCAAGACTCTTTGATGAAGAGATGTTGCAAGAGATTATCATCATGAGAGATAGGGTGCAAAATATGTATGAAGATAGGAAGGATAACAATATACTTCAAGAGCAGTTGATGGGCATGAAGGAGGAGAAGCAAGAGCTTCTTGAAAAGATGCATGAGATGGAGATTCAACTCCATGATGCCAAGGAAACCCTAGCCAAGTATGTGGATGAAAATGAGGTACGAAATTCAAGTTTATCTTCAATTTCCTATCAAAATGAATGTTTTGGTGCTTTTGAAAGCCACACTAGAGGAATAGGATCCAAATTATTGATGAAGATGTGCTTGAAGGTAAAGGGTTAGGCAAACATGCACAAGGTATAGTTGAGCCAATTGTTGTTGAGGAAAGGCCTAGGTATTTGGGTCTTGGTTATGGACGACATGATGGAGAATTCTCCAAAGCTAAGGAGGCACATGAAGGTGTTCCAAGAAGGATTTTCATTACATGTTCATTACCTCAAGCTTGTAAAGTTTGTGTTCATGAGGAATGCAAAAGTCTTATACCGACTTTGCAAGAAGATGTTCATAAGCATGCAACTAGTGGAAATGCAAAACAAGAGGATTCTGAAAGCTCTAAGGTCATTGAAACCATTGTTGGTATTCCGAAGAGAGCCACTACCTCATCAAATTCATCTCTTCAAGAAGGCGACAAAGGTAAATGTGCAAGGAATAAATATGTCTTTAATCAAGTTTCTTTTGATTATGATAAACATGGTAAATCTTCACATAAGATTTGGGGAAAATTTACATATTCCTTTTGTGGTTTGAATAACCATACTGTCTTGAGGTGTTGGAAGAGGATAGCCATACACAGAAACTTTTAAAACAAAGAGATAGAAAGCCAAAGGTCCATTGGATAATGGAAACCATGTTGAAAAGAAGATGCAATTATTTTGCACTTGTTGCCATAAGCAGGGTCATCTTGAAGACAAGTGTTGGACTTTGCATTGAGCAAGTCATCCACGACATTTGAAGAAGGTGGAGAGAGATTTTGGCAAGAATGGAAAAGAGGATTCCATAATTGATGTGGGTCAGGATGATACACATGATGAAGTGCAGCTGAAAGAAGCGCCATTGAAATGGTTTGGAAAGAGATGGTTAGATTTCTTAACCAATTAAGGCCTTGCATTTATTTTGATAATTGATGCAAATTTTTCCTTATTGATGCATTTCCTTGTTATTTGGATGCATTTCTTTTCTCCTAAAAGTATGTTGCATATTGCATGAAGCAAGATGTTGGAAAAGTAGAGTTATGTTGACTCACTTAGATGTAGCAAAGATGGAAATTTGCAACTACAAATTTGCATGCATGTTGCATTCTTGAACTTTCATGTTTGCGCGAGGAAGGTGTTTGAAAGTGGAGTATGTTGACTCACTTATTGCAGCAAATTTGTTCATTTTAGCTCTTTAATTACTTGTACATACCAATGGGATTCTTGTACTTGTGAGAGAGTTGAGAATTGTTATACATGCATGAGAGTTTGTGTGTGTGAACAATGGAATTTTTAATAGTTTCATTGTGTTTGAACATGCATGAGTGATTGACTTGTGTTGGTCGATTGCTTTGTTAACATGTATGTTGTCAACTTGAAATTGTTGATCATTTTCACATGCATGAGTGTCAGATTGTTTGGTCGATTGATTGTTACATGTATGTTATATCGACTTGGAAGAGTTGATTTTGTCTCCAAATATGAAAGGGAGATATGACGAATTGTTTCATGAGAATGTGGAATTCTTGTTGTAAATCGTCAAGTTGTTGTACATGCTTTTACTTGACTTGAAAGTCAGTTGTTTTAAGAAGCATGTTTTGTTGACTTGTGTTTAGTAAACCATTGACTAAACACCAAGATGTAAGAGTACATGGCAATGTTCACATGATGTGAAATTTGTTGCTTTGAAGAAGAAAAAGGAAGAGGTTGTCAAGTTATATTCTTGCGTGATTGTTTTTCAAGGTTAATGATGTTTCTGGTGACAAGATTCACAGGATTTTGGAAGGTCCAGGCTTAAGCAAGAGGCTCGTGATTAGCCTTCATTCTCAAATCATGAGATGAGCAGCATGTTTATACTGAAGGATGATGGAATCAAGAAGAAAAAGTGGACAAAAATGCCAAAAAAACTAGATCCCTTGTAAAATATCGAATGGTATACAATGCGATTTGATGTGTTGACACCAAGAAGAAAAAGAGACGGCGAATGCATTCTTCCAGATGTGGAATTTGGAACCGTGGAGGTAAAAGAATGGTCATTTCTTTTCTTGTTATTACTGATATTGGAACTCATTGTTGTAGTTCACTCAGATGGGCTTAACTTGGAAAATTGGTTTCTAAGGAGAAGCTTGCATCAAATGCATGTGATGCAAAGGAGGAACATGATTCTCAGTGGTGATCTGAAAATGAGATCTTAGATTACTTTTAAGGTATTACAAACTCATGTGCATGGATTTTCCTATATTACTTAGTGCAATGGATCGATAAGATTGTGAATAATACAGACAATTGAGCAGTTAGATAAACATAATAGACAACATGCATAACACAACAAATATAATATGGAGTTCACCCAAAACTCTTGAGCTACGTCTCCAGGTCCAACCTTCAGTGGTGGCCTCTCTATTATGTCTTCAAGAGTAGAGTTTTACAAAGTGTGAGCTCAAATTGAGTCTCAACACAACAGATGCAAACAACAGGAGTTTTGATTGAATCCCTTAAGCCTCTCTGAGTACACAGACTCTTTCTTTCACTCTCTGTCTCTGTTTTCTCTCTGTCTTAGTATTGCCCCCTCTGTCTTTGTCATTATGTGGCTTTAAAGCCAATCGACGTTGTCTGTTCATTTCCTCTTCTTGGGCTCTCTGGCTCCCGGCCTCTGTCTGCTCGAATCCCCTTATTTGAGCGTTAAACAATCATTGCTAATGCCTTTAGGGGTGGTGGCCACCTGTTCTGCAATGGAAGGGACCATTGAGCCTTTGAAATCCCCGAAATAGTGATTCTTTGTTTACACAGAGAAATACATTCAAACACGGGAAAATCCGCCATAACACTATTCATCAGATTTCAAATATCCATAGATCCGCCCTATATTTCTATTAGGTCCACCTTTTAATCATTATCGCAAGTCGCAACTGCCCTGTTCCGTGGTTTCCCTTTGCATTTTAAAAATACATTAAAACATTGAAAAATCCCGTAAAATGGCTTTAGACAGACTTGAAATATTATATATTTGAATTCATGAACCCTTTCGAGTCTGGTTTCATCGCATCGGAACACTTCCTTTGTATTTTATTTATTTGGCAGAAAACGTAAATACCAAGGAAAATATCGTTTTCCGGATCTCAAAATATATGAAATATCACCTATATCTCCATCGAGTCCGGCTATTGCAAGCCATATGTATATCGGCCCCGCTCCTCTGTAATCGCTGATTGCGATATCGCGAGTTAACCTTGGTCATCGATCTGTGCGCTCGATCGACGGTCCTCGTTGACCCCGCTGATCGTTGTCGCATATTCCATGTGGTCTCTGCTGATAGCCTCCACTTGCCATTACCGATTGCGATTTGCCAATCGGATCTGGACTGTTGATCGGCCAGATCCGACGGCTCCTATGCAAAGTTGGTTTGACCTCCGATAGGTTCGATTTCACTATTTTCTTTATGTTTTTGCCTCCCGATAGTGTTTTCCACCATTTTTAAAGGTTCTCCTTATGCGATAGTTTTTGGATTTAGAAGACTTAAAGGTGTTTTCGATCCACTTTAGATCACGCCTTCCCACTGAGAAAAAAAATAAAATAAAAATAAAAAAATAAAAATAAAATACAAAATACAAAATAAATAAAATTAAAAATAAATAAATAAATTGGACCACCAAAAGTTGGTTTTCAAGCATCGATCAAGTGAGGGTACAGCTTCCTCACTTGCCCAATTTCCATCCATCGTGCAGTGCTTGGTTTTGAACCTTTGAGTCCAATTCTGAGGTACTCGATATCCTCTCTGCGCATAGTTCTCACCTTCCTATCCAGAATTGTATCTTCCTGCAACTCATTGAGATATTTAGGCAACAGATCATCAATAGAAGGCAATTGACTTTGCTCTTCAAGATCTTCAATTAATGAAGGTTCAAACAGTCTCAAGTTCTCTGCATTAACTACTGAATAGATGTGCATGTAAGCTAGAAAATCAAGGCGAAAAGCGTTCTCACCAATTTTCTCAAGTATCTTGAAAGGCCCATACCTTATTGGCTTCAGCTTCTTTCCTTCACCTTGCATTCTGTCTTTGTTGATGTACAACCAGATTTGATCACCAACTTGGAAGCTATGCTCCATTTGATGCTTATCATGCCTTGCCTTGTACTTGGCGTGGCTTCTTTCCAACTTTTCCTGCACTGCCTGGTGAATTTCTTAGATATCTTCAATGAACTTGGTTGCTTTGTCCACATCACTGTGTCCATCAACCACTATGTCTTTTCCAAAGACAAAATCCAGGGGAGACCTTGGTGTAAAACCAAAACAAGTCTCAAAAGGAGATCTCTGTGTAAAAGAGTGCTTAGCACGGTTGTAAGCATGTTGCACATAACACAACTGTTCATCCCAAAGCTTGGGATGCTTGCTGAAATAACCTCTGAGCAACTGGATCACTGTCCTATTGACCACCTCTGTTTGGCCATCTATTTGTGGATGAAAAGTTGTGCTCTTCTTCAGTCTGGTGTCCATCAATTCCCACAGACTTGACCAAAGATTCCCAACAAATCGAGAATCTCGATCAGATACTATGGAAGTGGGTAACCCAAAATGCACCCAGACATGCTGAAAGAACAACTTCGTTGTTTGTTCAGCTGTAATCTGCTTGTTACAAGGTATTAAAATACACATTTTGTTGAACCTGTCCACAATAACATATAAATAGTCATGAACTTTTCTAGATTTTGGCAATCCCCCAAAAACGTCCATGGAAACACTTTCCCAAGGACGAGAAGGAACTGGTAGTGGAGTGTACAAGCCTAATTTTCTATTGCTGGGCTTGCTTTTAGCACACATGGTACACCCTTTAATATATCTAGAAATTGTTTCATGCATTCTTGACCAATAACAGAACCTTTGCAGCTGTGAAACTGTTTTACTTACACCAAAATGACCTGATATAAGAGAAGTATGTGATTCCCGAATTATGTTAACTCTTTCAGTTTTTGGAATGCATGGCTTTCCCAAATGATACAAGAGTTGGTCCTTAACATAATAATCCAATTCTTCTACTTGTTTTCCATGACTTAAAGTTGCATATACATCTTTAAAATCTATATCTTGAGCATATTATTCAATGTAGCTTTCATGCATTACTGAGTTATGCTTAAGTATAGTAGATGCATTTATGATGGGTCTAGACAACATATCTGCAAATTTATTGTGTATGCCCTTCTTATATCTCATGACTAGATGAAACTGCTATAGGAAACCCATCCACCTATAGTGTCTTGATTGTTGCAATTTAGTTTGTGAGTGTAAATACTAAAGTGGTTGATGATCAGTATGTATAATTGTTTCTTTGCCCATTAAGTAATGTTTCCACTTTTGCACACTGTACTAATGCATACAATTCCTTATCATATGTGGGATAATTAACTACTGCAGAATTAAATGTCTCAGAATGATAGCATATGGGTTTACCATGTTGCATCAACACTGCTCCCATGGCATAGTCACTGGCATCTGTTTCAATCTCAAATGGTCATTGAAGATCTGGCAGTGCTAGTACTGGTGTTGTACTAATTTTCTCTTTCAAGGTGTCAAAGGATTTCTGTTGTTTGCCTCCCCATTGAAACACCTTGTTCAATCCTGTTAAATCATGTATGGGAGTTGCAATCAAGGAAAAGTTAGAAATGAACTTTCTCCAATATTGTGTTGCTCCTAGAAAGCTCCTAACTTCTGTAGTAGATTTGGGTTTAGGCCAGTTCACAATGACTTCGACCTTAAATGGATCTATCTTCAATTCACCACCCCCTACAATATGACCCAAATAATTTAAACATGTTTTGCCAAATTCACATTTTGATAACTTAACATAGAGATTTTCTCTTTTCAAAACATCTGGAGTCTGCTTTACATGTTTCAAATGTTCTTCCCATGTTTTACTAAAAACAAGAATTTCAAATAAATATACAATTACAAAATCATCAATAAAAGGCCTGAGTACATCATTCATAACTCTCATGAAAGTGGCAGGAGCATTAGTTAAGCCAAAAGGCATAACCAGCCACTCATACAACCCTTGCTTTGTTTTGAAAGCAGTCTTCCGTGCATCTTGTTCTGCTACTCTAACCTGATGATAGCCACTTCGCAAGTCCAACTTGGAAAAGTAAACTGCTTCTTTCAGCTAATCTAATAGATCATCAATGCGAGGAAGGGGACAACGATTCTTGATCGTTATTTTATTCAGTGCTTTGTAATCAATGCACATCCTCCACGAACCATCTTTCTTCCTCACCAACACGATTGGAGATCCGCATGATGATGTGCTTAGTCTTATGAACCCTTTCTCGAGCAGCTCCTATACCTACTTCTTGATCTCTTCATTCTCTAAAGCGGATAACCTATACATTCTGATTATAGGAAATTGAGCATCTTGCTGCAAATGAATATCATGTACAATTTCCCTTTTGGGTGGCAAACCTTTAGGTTCTTGAAATAGGATATCATATTCTCAAACAACTTTTTCTAAATCAGCTTTCTGTTTAGAGTCACAACCCTCAAATACATTGGTTTTATCAAGTTTCTTTTCCTTTACAACCATTAGTAAAAATTGCTTGCACGAATTTACAATTCTTTTCATCTGCCCTGATTTTATGAGAGTGTAATTATTTTTGAGTTTATGAGCTCTTACAACATATTCTATTCCATCTTTGGTGAGTAGATACTTATTTTCAGCTCTATAGAAAATGGCTTTTCTATCATACAAGTAAGGACTTCCTAAAACAATACCACATATATCCAAGGGAATTATATCTAACTCAACCTCATCTACAAATGTTGACCCAATAGCAAACCTAAGTTTACATTTTTTAGTCACTTGTATCTTTGCTTTATCACATACCCAACCTAATGGATATGGCTTCTTGTGAGGTGTGGTTAGTAGTCCCAACTTCTTTACAATTGCTTCAGAAATCAAGTTTACTTGTGAGCCACTATCAAATAAAGTATCAACTTTTTGATGCTTGGAAATAACTCTAATATGAAAAAGCTCATGTCTTTTCCTCTCATTTTCTTCATTATCAATAGTTTGTGCAGAATTACTAGTAGATGCTTCAGAATTTTTACCTTTTATACCTGTGGTTGTGACTGTTGTTTCATCACCTAAGTCTGACCCCAAATATTTCTGAATAGCAGCAACAGTCTTCTTCTTCTTGCCATCAAACTTCTTGGGTTTCAGCTCCGGATGCAAAGACCAGCAATGTGCATCATCATGTCCATCCTTCTTGCAGTGAGTGCATGAAGGTTTGTCTTTCTGTACAGTGTTTGCCTTCCTCTCTTTCCATTTCTGCTTCTTCTTTTCCTTGTTCTTGCTTGTAGTGGGTTTTGATGATCCCCCAATCTCTGGGTTCACATTCTTGCCTCTAGCCTCTAGATGTGTAGGCTGAACGGATACCTCATCTATGCTAGTAGGGTTAAACATGAGAATGGTGTGCCTCAAATAGCTATCTAGACCACCTATATACTTCAACAAAGTTTCAGATGAGTCTAGAGAAATGCCTAGAATTAAAGCTCTTTTTCTAAATTCCTGGGTATAGCTTTGTACACTTCACCCTTTTAATTGGCAAAGAGTTTGCCAAATCATCATAGCTTGTTGCATATAAGCTAGTGGATAGAATTGCTTTTTAATGGTAGAAACAAATTCACTCCAGGTAGAAAGAATTTTACCATGCTTCTTCAAATCAGCTTGTGTCCTGCCTTCCCACCACACTAGGGCAGTTCCTCCAATGTGAAGGCTCGCCAACTGAATCTTTATCCTTTCTGAATCGATGTTTTGCACCCTGCAATATACATCAATCTATCTAATCCAATTATCTAGCTTTTCTGCATTTAATTCTCCATCATATATTGGCAAATCAAATTTTACATCTAATTTAATCACAAAAGTCTTCTTCTTTTTCTTATCAGGGCTAGAAGATGAGGATGATGGAGGAGATGATGGAGGAGGCTTTTCCCCTTTCCCTTTGCCCTCTGGGGCATCCAGAGAAGGTTCTTCTGCTCCTTTATCTTGTTTGGAGGTTGAAGTACTTTCACCTCTACCTTTCTTGAATTCTCGATACATCTCTTCTACCATGGTCCTCATGGCCATAAAATTGTCCATGAATTGAGATTCTAATTCCATATGAGTTTCTTCTGCCATGCTTCTCCTCGAATATACTCTTCCAATTTTTGGGTTGGCCTCAACAAGTTCTCCCTTTCCCAGTTTGATCTTTGACCTTGTTAGCATTCAAAAAAAAGTCCAGCACAAGCTTGTCTAACCTTAACAAATCAAAAACCAAAAGCTCTAATACTACTTGATCTGAAAATGAGATCTTAGATTACTTTTAAGGTATTACAGACTCATGTGCATGGATTTTCCTATATTACTTAGTGCAATGGATCGATAAGATTGCAAATAATACAGACAATTGAGCAGTTAGATAAACATAATAGACAACACACATAACACAACAAATTTAATATGGAGTTCACCCAAAACTCTTGGGCTACGTCTCCAAGTCTAGCCTTCAGTGGTGGCCTCTTTATTATGTCTTCAAGAGTAGAGTTTTACAAAGTGTGAGCTCAAATTGAGTCTCAACACAACAGATGCAAACAACATGAGTTTTGCTTGAATCCCTCAAGCCTCTCTAAGTACACAGACTCTTTCTTTCACTCTCTGTCTCTGTTTTCTCTCTGTCTTAGTACTGCTCCCTTCGTCTCTGTCATTCTATGGCTTTAAAGTTAATCAGCATTGTCTGTTCATTTCCTCTTCTTGGGCTCTCTGGCTCCCGGCCTTTGTCCACTCGAATCCCGTTTTTTTAGCATTAAACAATCATTGCTAACGCCTTTAGGGGTGGTGGCCACCTGTTCTGCAACGGAAGTAATGTAGGAGCGTCCATCACTCTTAGTAAAAAGGAGGAATCCAAAGCAGAGCGAAGAGGATGACGTGGACCAAGGTAACAAAACAGGGACAAATCTGTTTTAAAACAGAGAAAAAGATGGAATGGATAAGTCTCTCGAAGACTTATTTTATCTGCCACATATGTATGCATGTAGCGAGCTTTAGGGCTTTAGTTGAGTGATTCAAGGAAAGGATGTGATCGGATCCTTCACAGTGATCCGATCCAATGTTTCCATATAAATATATGTGTGATGAACCTGCACGTTCAATAGGAGGGGGACACAGAGTGATATAGATAGAATTGGTGTAAACAAAGTGTTGATATGTAGACGAGAGGAGAACCCGTGCTAAGGCTGAAATGCCTTAGAATTGTAACTGTGCTATTTATAATAAATATGTGTTTTGTGGGTTTCCTGTGTGTCTGTGTAGTATGTTCCCTTTCAATTCTGTTATGTATATATGTGCCGAGGCTTAAGTCCCAATTGTGAGTGGTTTGATTGACCATCGATCCCCGTAGGGTCGATGGCGATCCAAGATATCGAGTGATTATATATATGTAGAGTTATCGTGTGTTAACAGGGTGTGAATGCAAGTGTGACAAAAGAACAAGCTCTAAAGCACAAATTCCATCACTAACAAGCAGAACTAAGTCCAACAGGAAATGAAGAATTGATGCATAGGATGCGTTAGATCTGTTAGATCAACGGCCTGGATCAACTTGCAGAGGAGCGGAGAGATCATATCGCATCGGTAGGATCATTGAAACGATATCAGAACAGAGCGTAATGGTGATGTGATAGCAAATTGCGATTGAATGGCAATCGTCGGATCAAACCCAGGATCAATGGTTGCGATCAAATCACTAATAGCCAATCGGGGGGATCAGGAGATAGGAGTGGTGCAATGGAACGCCGATGGCCGATGAGCGATGTGGCAATGTCACCGATAGACCAATCGGCGATCGGGTAGTCGGAGTTCGGGAGAAGGCAGAGATCGGTGTTGTGGACTTACGATGGGCTGAGAGCGGACCCGCCGATTTTATAGTCACAGGCTAATAAAATTTGAGGTCCAACCCATGGGTTCTAAGCGGGGTTTTCCTTTGTATCTCCCGTATTCCTATATATTTCCGACAAATTAATGGACGCGGGTTTTAAGGCTAACCGCGTATTTAAAAGCTTCAGATTGTGAAAAAGACCCGATATTGAATAGTCCATGATTTTAAAGGCTTAATGCCTTATAAACGCTTCTGATAGGCTTAGTGGGCCATAACCCGCAAGCATCAAGATCGATATTTTTTAAGGGAAAGGGATTTTGATTAACCCCCAAATTCCTATTCCCATCATTTGGTATCAGAGCAGACGAAGATTCTGTGTGCAAAGGAAGATTAAAGAATGTTCTAAGAGAAAGAAGAAGGAGCAGGAGGTACAATGGATTAAAGTATGGAGAGTTATGGTGTTACTGTCATGCAGATAACGACAACCGAAGGTGAGAAGATTGCAACAAACCTAGAGCATGGAGTGCTCATATGGTTCCAGAGGGGAGAAACTAAAGGATGCCAAAAGACTAGGTGAGGAAAGCTTGGTGAGGTATCATGTAGCAAAAGGAGACTGTTACTGCAGAGGTTTGGTTGCAGCTCACAGAAGACCATGAAGGTAGTTCCACTGAAGAAATGCAGTGGGTAGAATTGCTAAGGACAAGGAGAAGCATATGACCAGGAGGTCATAAATTTTTGTGCCTCGGGAGTCTGATGCAAGAGCATCCAACACTCCTAGTAAAAAGGAGGAATCCAAAGCGGAGCAAAGAGGAGGACATGGACCAAGGAAGCAAAACAGGGACAAATCTATTTTAAAACAGAGAAAAAGATGGAATGGATAAGTCTCTCGAAGCCTTATTTTATCTGCCACATATGTATGCATGTAGCGAGCTTTAGGGCTTTAGTTGAGTGATTCAAGGAAAGGATGTGATCGGATCCTTCACAGTGATCCAATCCAATGTTTCCATATAAATATATTTGTGATGAACCTTTGCATTCAATAGGAGGGGAACACAGAGTGATATAGATAAAATTGGTGTAAACAGAGTGTTGATATGTAGATGAGAGGAGAACCCGTGCTAAGGATGAAATGCCTTAGAATTGTAACTATGCTATTTATAATAAATATGTGTTTTGTGGGTTTCCTGTGTGTCTGTGTAGTACATTCCCTTTCAATTCTGTTATGTATGTATGTGCCGAGGTTTAAGTCCCAATTGTGAGTGGTTTGATCGACCATTAACCCCCGTAGGGTCGATGGCGATCCAAGATATCGAGTGATTATATATATGTGTGTGTATGTGTGTGTGTGTGTAGAGTTATCGTGTGTTAACAGGGTGTGAACGCAAGCGTGACAAAAGAACAGGCTCTAAAGCACAGATTCCATCAATAACAAGCAGAACTAAGTCCAAGAGGAAATGAAGAATTGATGCATAGGATCCATTAGATCTGTTAGATCAACGGCCTGGGTCAACTTGTAGAGGAGCAGAGAGCTCATGTCGCATCGGTAGAATCATTGAAACGATATCGGAATGGAGCGAAATGGTGATGTGATAGCGAATTGCGATTGAATGGCAACAGACGGATCAGACCCAAGATCGACAGTTGCGATCAAATCGCTAATCACCAATTGGGGGGATCAGGAGATAGCGGTGGTGCAATGGAATTCCAATGGCTGATGAGCGATGTGGCGATGTTGCCGATAGACCAATCAGCGATCGGGTATTCGAATTTTTGGAGAAGGCAGAGATTAGTACTGCGAACTTGCGATGGGCCGAGAGCGGACCCACCAATTTTATAGTCGCGGGCTAATAAATTTGAGGTCCAGCCCATGGGTTCTAAGCGGGGTTTTCCTTTGTATCTCCCATATTCCTATATATTTCCGATAAATGTATGGACGCGGGTTTTAAGGCTAACCGCGTATTTAAAAGCTCTCGATGGTGAAAAAGACCTGATAGTGAATAGTCCATGATTTTAAAGGCTTAAAGCCTTATAAATGCTTCTAATAGGCTTAGTGGCCCATAACCCACAAGCCTCAAGATCGATATTTTTTAAGGGAAAGGGATTTTGATTAACCCCCAAATTCCTATTCCCATCAGGAAGGGACCATTGGGGCTTTGAAATCCACAAAATAGCCATTCTTTGTTTACACAAAGAAATACATTCAAACACGGGACAATTTTCCAAAACATTGTTCAGCGGATTTCAAATATCCATAGATCCGCCCTATACTTCTATCAGGTCCGCCTTTTAATCGCTATCGCAAGTCGCAACTGCGTTGTTCCATGGTTTCCCTTTGTATTTTAAAAATACATTAAAACATTGAAAAATCCCGTAAAATGGCTTTAGACGGACTTGAAATATTATATTTGCATTCATGAACCCTTTCGGGTCCGGTTTCATCGCATCGACACACTTCCTTTGTATTTTATTTATTTGGCGGAAAACACAAATACAAAGGAAAATGTCGTTTTCTGGATCTCAAAATATATGAAATATCACCTATATCTCCATTGGGTCAGGCTATCGCAAGCCATATGTATATCGGCCCCGCGCCTCTGTCATCGCCGATTGCGATATCGCGAGTTAACCTGGGCCGTCGATCTGCGCGCTTGATTGACAGTCCTCGTTAACCCTACTGATAATTGTCGCATATTCCATGTGGTCTCCGCCGATAGCCTCCTCTTGCCATCGCCGATTGTGATTTTTCGATCGGATTTGCCTCCCGATAGTGTTTTCCGCAATTTTTAAAGGTTCTCCTTATGCGATAGCTTTTGGATTTAGAAGACTTAGAGGTGTTTTGGATCAAGTGGGAAGGCCATCAGTCAACTTTCCAAGCACCGAGGGATCACTTTGGTACAACAGGGTGTTTAATCAACAAGTAGCCAACAAGTGTTGGATTGGGTCAGCAACAAAAGAAGAACATTGGTTGAAGTGCCAAGAAATTTGCAAGGAAACGCATGTCAGTGAACCCAAGTGGTTGTCATGGAGATTTTTCCAAGTAGAATCAATTGATAGAATCAGCTTCAATGGTTAGGCCATCTTTGGATTAATGGTCAAGTCCCTTATTACATGCACCTATAGTGCTCCAATGGATTTTCAATTTGCTCCATTGGATTCAGAAGACCCAAAAACCCCAAAAATGACTCTCCAAGCTCTACAATTGGACTTCAGCTGATCTATGCTTGACCTCCTCTCCTGGTGGCCCTAGGCTTCTTTAAACTTCAATGTAGCAAAATCACTTACAAAAGTGCCTTTCTACCTCTATAAACTATTCCAATGTTTTCATAGCATCTAAATCATACAGGAATGACTCTTTCTGAGCTAAAATTGGTCGAAATGTGAAGAAATTATGGTCTCTTCAGTTTTCCCTAGGAAAACTCCACCAAATCTGGAGAAAATCCAGTTAACTCTACCAAATGTGGAGTTAGTTTTGGATTTAGCGGTCCTGCCAAAAGATCTGCCAAGTTAAATATGCACTTAATTAATGATAATCAAGGATTAATTACCACTAATCTCTGGTTAATCTGCATGATTAGCATAAAATGCTAGCAGTTAAGCAATGTTGGTCACATGCGAAGGGTTAATGTTACGGTTACCTCCCAATCCGTCGACGGTTAACATTTAAATATAATTTAAAGCCTTTAGTGGTTAAGACTTGTGGTGTGGCATAGTGGTAAGGCATAATTCTTGCATGGGCGAGGTCACATGTTTGACTCCCTGACTTGCCAATAAACTTTTGCATGACCTTTGAGAGGGAACGTGACAACCTCTAGGCTTGCTATGTGTCATCCTCTCATTGGTCCACCAAAACTGCCAATGACCAATCACGTGCTGACAAATGTCACAATCTCATTGAGCCACCTGTGGGAATATTTTAATAATATTCTAAGAATATTCCCTAGAATATTCTTTTTGCTAACTGGGCTGTACGGATGCCTAGTCAGGATCCTAGTCACAAAAATTTGCCTATTTGACAAAACGGACAGCAGGCTCTAACTTTCTCATGCAAACTCCATTTTGAGTGAAACAAGTTGCTTTGGGATCATATCACCTAGATTGACGCGATTGTTCAAGTTTTGAGCAATTCTGAACACTTTGATTTTTGAGCAGATTTTTGCCCCTAATCCAGATTCCAATCATGTGCAAACCAGACAAGTGGCATGTTGATGTGTTGACAAGTGGCATTCAGAGATTGGACAAAAATGAGAAAATAAGGTTTGGAAAATTGGTCCAATGGTTGGGTGACAGGTGGCCCAATCATGTGGCACCACATAGCAACCTGAATTGGATCAAAATTTGTTGGGGCCGAGTGAAAGATTCCGTGCAAATCGAACACCAAACCCCTTGTTAATGAAATGACCGCCCAACCAAACAGGATGCAAAGGTGCTTGTTAAATCTTATGGGCGAATTAATATTTAGCTTTTTTTATCGGTGGAGTCTGCATATAAAGTGGTGGGCTGTGGGTGGAACCCCCGACTGGCCCGACCATAATGGCTTAATGATCACACTATGTCCATAGAGGCGGGCACGTGGTTTGTTAAGCCACCACTGTGCCTTCCCATTTAATATGAGTTCTCGGCGGGTGGCACCAAAAGGTTGGGGTCGGTCACACAACCCCTGTCACGATATATAATAAACAACAATAAAAGAACCATAATCTAAGTGCCCACCAATTGGCTTGTCACAATTTGGTTGCCCAGTTTACAGAGCAGGGAGTTTTAAAAAAAAGTTAGCAAGCGGATATGGTAAAATAGGCCTAACTTGGTCATTTTTGAACCATTTTGAGCCAAGAAGAGCCTACAAAGGGGATTTTGAGCATTCTAGATGCAATGGAAGTATTATTTTTACAATTTGAGCATTGTATGTTGATTTAATTTCACATTTGAACATATAATATAAAGGGCCACCATTAGAAGATGGACTCGAAAACATAGCCTGGGAGGGGTGAACTCCATCATCAAATTGTTGTGTTGTGACGTTGCTTATTGTCTATTTTTAACTGTTAAAATCTACAAAATTTCACTTAGTTTATGTTCTTTTGCAATCATGATCCATTTCCCATTAGACATAAACTAGCTTGTAAAACTTTGCATGAAACCTTGACTTTTAATTTCAGATCATCAGTGAGGTTGCATAGAGGCTTTAAAGGGCCATTTCGATTCAACCATAGAGGAGGTTGATTCAACTGTTGGTGGCCAAAATTTTCATCAAAAGGCCAAGTGAATCACTTCCACAGGCAGACTCAGGAAAATAAATAGATTACAGGCAGTGCGAGTAAGAACCGTGCAAGGGCTGCACAAAGGCTATGCCTGGGCATTTCTTGTAGCCCAAATTAGTTGTGGAATGAGACAATTTGTCTCACAGATATTTTGGCCAGATTATCTCTGTATGATAGCCAATGAGGCATCCATAATATTGTACTCAGATTTGTGTTGCTACATAATAAAATATACCCTCATCTGCTGCACCGGTTTTTCCTTCAAGGTTTTTCCAAGGACTATTGTCAAAAAAATATTGTGTCAGTTTTATTGTGTGTGCATCTATTTTCTCAATTCCAGCATTTGATTTATCTTTCACATAATTTATTTGTGAAGAATTGTAGTGTGATTTATTTGGTATTAATAAGAGAAATAATAAACTCCTAACCAATTAGAAGAGTAAATTCTAGTTATTGCAATTCAAGGAAATTTCACATGGGATCAGAGCGATTTTGAATAGATCAAAAGCTCAGAGATGACAGCAGAAAATTTTGCAGTTTCAGAGTGAGAACTAAGAAAAAATTATAAATATCTGCGCAGGCCATCTAGGGGTGAGAATTGCATATGTAATTGGGTTGAATTTTCAGTAGTAGGAGCAGGAAAAATCGATCCGCCTCAAAAGTAGAGTTTACACGTAGTGGATTTTCCGGATAGAGGGTTCCAGCGAGAAAATTAGTTATTTTGTTGAGCAGATTATTATGAATATAAATTATATTCATAACAATGTGCCCCCATAGCCAAGGTAATGATCCAAGAGGAATCACTTTCCTAATTCTACCACCTTGGACCCTGCGCAAACCTACAACTCTAAATTTATCATGCTCGTACTCCATCTGGAGGTATAGTTGCTATCAATGCAAACTCCTCTAACCTAGAGGTCAAATAATTTATCTTTGTTGAATCTATAGTTTGTTGCTCCCCCTTATTGTCCTTATTTTTCCTAGGACATTGGGTGTGGTGGTTACCAAACTCACCATACCTGAAGCATTTGATCTTTGACATATCCTTCTTCTTCTTCTTGTTTCCCTTTGAACTATGTCCCTAATTGGGACCCTTCTTAGATTTCCATTTACTCGCAAGATCTATGTTCTCCTCTCCCTTCTTCTCAGCCTTCAATCCTCTGCTACTACTGTTGATATTTCCTTCAACAAGGCTGAGCCTCGGCTGCTCTTACATAAAGTCACTCCATACACATTCCCAATCTAGTAGGTGATCTCGTCTAGTGATCCCCTAAATAAAGGTCCTTCATTCTTTAGAAAATCCATTTATAGCAACCTGCACAAGCTCTTTGTCATTAGGATTCTCACTTACAAATGTTAGATCATATCTGGATTCTGGTGAGATAGGTAGTCGCGCCTTCACCCTTCTAAATCTTTGTGGTCCTTAGCTTCTCCTTGAGAACCATTTTACGAATCTCTTATGGATCTTGGTATAGTTTTACAATGACGTCCCACATATCCTTTGTTGTTTCCTTCTGTGTGATGTGTGGAACTATATGACCTCAAACCCCATCCAATACCATTCTCTTTATCTGATCCATCTATTTCTTGAAGGTAGCCAACTATTGTGGATCTGTGTAATGCCCCACCCCACATTTACCTGCTTTTACAAGATTTCCAAGGTAAACATGAGTTGAGTGCTACTATGATATGATATGACCTCTAAGTTCGAGTGATGGAAATGGGGCCTACAAACCAACAACTTATTGACATACCCCAGGGACAACATATCACTTAGGGGCCTGGGAACCACCCCAGGTGATCAATCCTTGAGTTGAACTCTTTTTCACTAACCTCACTCCACAACCCAACCCTTGACACTTCATGCATGTGGTTATGAGGTTATAACCATACCCACAAGCTTGTCTGCCAGCTGTTATGACCCAATATCCCCTGTTCTATGCATGCGGTCGTGAGGTCTATGCCACTTTTCAGGCAAGCCCCTAGACCACCGTCCAAAACTGCCTGCAACTTTCTAGAATCATGATTGAGATGATAACAATGCCAACCATTCAAAACTTGAACAAGATCTTGACCTAGACATGCCTAGTACATGATAAACATTTCGTCAAACATATGATAAACATGAAAGCTATAGGTCATGAATGCATATCTGATCATAAAATCTTGATCTTCATCTGATAATCACTAAGAAGGTTCAATGCCATCTCAAGCTAGTTGAAACAACACTTCTTAGCCCATGCATTCATCAACCATTCAATAAACTATCAAAACATGAACAAGAGCCATAACTAGAGAACATCATAAAACCATGCTTATAACCATAATAGAAACCATGAAAATTCAACCGTATAATCCACATAATAACAAGTACGTGTGCTCATTAATTACATTAAAATAATAACTCATATTAACTTATGCAAAATCCAACCAAGTCAGGGACTTCCATGTACCACCCGATCATAGATTGAGCTAAACCAAATATTTCTTTCAGCTAATCATTCTCGTGCCATATTCTAAGTGTGAATGTGGGATCTCAAAGGATAAAACAATATGTAACCAACATGGACTCCAAAGGTTAAACCACCTCCACCCTCAAGTTACCATGATCTCACCTAAACCGGTCCTAAGATCACAAAACCAAACCAAGCTTGGATGCCTCATAATTCCTTCACCATACCTTGAGGAATTTTCCTGTCTCCACCCACTTTTCAAAGACTTCCTGAAGAAGACCATCTACACCCCAAACCCTTTGGATTTTCTTGGGACCACCTCACCTGGTTCCAAAACCTTCCAACAATCCAAAGCTCAACAAGGAATGAAACCATCACACCATGGCTATCCAGGAAATGGAAAGGCAAGGTTGTAACCATTGTCAAACCAAGAAAAACCCATGTAATGATAGCAAATGAAGCAAATAAACAAATGCATGTACCATGAATTCACATGCCATCAAGGAAATCACCCATGCAACCTGTTACCTACAAGATATTCTTGCTAAATTTGTTGATCCAAATTTCTCCTTGCTTTCCTTCGCTTTCCTTTGCTTGTCCTTTTCCTTCCCTTACTTGCTTGCTTTCCTTTCTCCAATTCCAAGTGATTTCCAAAGTGCTCCAAAAATGCTCTAAGTGTGCACAAGTGTAAAAGAGCCAAAAGTTAAACTAAGAAAAGCTAAGCCAAAAGTTGTGAATTGTTTGTCTGATGCCTTTTTATCATTGATGTCCCATTTTTCTGCATTTTCCTCTAATTTCCCTTGCATGCAAATTTGTGTCTCTTCACCTTCCTTTTCTCGTATTTTCCTTTATTTTCATAATTAAATGCCAATTATTGCCTCTTTTCCTTTGTCAATGCCTTTTCCAATTTTCCATAGCCATTATTGAACCACAAGTGATGCCAACTAAAGTGTTTTCCCAACATTAATCTTGGAATACATGTCCCATGACCTTGGTGTTAGTTTACCTTTATTACATAAAAATTTAACCCAAGGTTGTTACAATCTGTGGCTCTGCCATGACATTTGTCACAAAATCCTTCAAACCATGCTCATTTAACAGAAACTACATTCTATCCTTCTAGACGCTAAAATGTTAGGCTCCATCAAGTCTATATTGATCTCTTAGACCTGTTGTGGCCAACCCTGAGAAAACTCAAGAACTGAGAAATGTATTGAAATCTCCTCTCTTTCCTATGGCCCTGCTTCTGATACTTGTACTTCCTTGAGAAATGCGTAGATCTGCTCCTATTTGCATTTGGATATCCTTTTCTGACACTCATACTGTCTGTTATACCTCCACTGGGCAACTCTCCCAACCTTCCCGAAGTCCTTCTCTGGAATCTAGTAGACAATCTACTACTCTTGAAGCTTGCACTAACTAACGAAAAAACTGTTAAGGCCTACTGCCACTGAAAATTACGGATCTCCTCCTTAAAACTAGAAATTGAAAACACTGAGAAAATTGGAAATTCCTTCTTCAGTGTGCTTTTCTCTTCCACCCAACATCGATCTGCTGCTACAAACCAACCGCGCCCAATTGTTACGAATATAATTTATAAATATAAATTATATTCAAAACACCCACAATTTCAATAGCAGGAAGATCAGTGTCAGTAGGCGTAGTCAGATCTTGAGAGACATTGCAGAGACTAGTTGCAGTGAGTTAATAGAGGGGCGCAAAGACATATGAACGCAAACAATTACTCAATAGACAATGCATAGACTAGTTGCATTCAGAGACTCAAGAGACAATGTAGAGCCAATACAGGGGCACAGTGGATTTGTACATTAGTTCTCAATTGCAGTAGTTGCAGCAACAACAATAGGAGATTAGATGTAACACAGGCAATGTTGTAGCAGTACAGGGAGGCATAGTGCAGTGTCAGCAGCAACTCAAATGCAAACTGGTTAAACTACAGGGTTAGTAGGTAATCATAGTATGCATAGTGTTGATGAATAGTGAAAGCTAGTTGTATCATAGTTGTCAGACATCAACAATGTGAGGTGGTCCAACTATAGGCTACAAGATATTCATAAGGTTGATGGGTATAGTAGTAGTATGGAGAAGACAAAACACCTTCCTTGCTAAGAGGGAGTGTTAGTTTTTGGTAGAATTAGATAGGTTTTCTAGTCTCGATTGATAGGTTTTATAGTCTCGATTTGTGTTAGAGACACTAAGGAACACAAGATAAGGTTTGGAGAGAAAATACCTAGAGACCACCCAATTAAGTTAATTGATCAATAATTAAAAAATGCCTAAGTCTATCTTAGGCAAAATCATTAATTAGCAGTAATTAATTGAGAAATATTGAGAAAGCTCTATAGACTCACACAAATCGAGTCTATGATGATCGTAGCCATTGGTAATGATTTAATCATGGTCGTTGGTCCTCCAACAAGAGATTTTAAGATCAGATCAATGGGATGAATATAGACAACATCGAGCAAGAGGGAGAGCGTGTATCCTTGGCAGATTGAGTTATCTAGTGCAGTGATTCAACAAGGAAGTGAGTTCAATCCAAAGAAATAGTGATTGTGGAAGTAGTAGGAGGATTTTGAAGCATTTCTAGTCAACTTCAATGTCAAAAAGAGAGGTTTAATTATTCCTTAGTGAGGTTGCGTAGGGGCTATGCAGAGGCTTCAAAGGGACATTTTAATTCAACTCGAGAGGAGCTCAATTTAAATACTAGTGGCCGAGATTGTCATAAGAAGGCTAAGATAATCATTTCTAGAGGCAGAGTTAAATAGAGAAACATATTCTAGGCATTTCCAGAAGTAGTGTGAGTAGGGCCTACGCAAGGATTGCACAAAGGCTGCATAGGTGCATTTCGTGTATCCCAGATTGAGTCAATTTCTTGAGTTGGGTCAGTTGTGTGGTGAGACAATTTATCTAACAAATATTTTAGCCAATTTATCTCCAAAGGATAGCCAGTGAGGCATCAAGATTATTATTCTCAAAATTTTATTGCAGCATAATAAAATAACCCTCATTTGCTGCACTGGTTTTTCCTTCGAAGTTTTTCTAGTGATTATTGTCCAAAAATTATTATGTCAATTTTATTTTGTGTGTGCATCTATTTTCTTATTCTAGAATTTTATTTAGCTTATGCATAATTTATTTGTGAAGAATTGCAGTGTGATTTGTTTGGTATTAATAAAAAATTTAATAAATTTCTAACCAGTTAGAAAAGTAAATTCCAGTTACTGCAATTAAAGGAAATTTCACATTTCCACATAAATATCTTGTGTTCAATTATTTATGTGATTGGTGCATTATTTTTTGATTGAATGTGTTTCACGGGAGAAATAATTGTTAAAAATTGTATAATACTAATTCAACCCCCCCAGTATTATCCTGGTTTACAATAATAATAAAAATGTCATGAAGATAGAGAATCGTTGAGATAGTGGAAGAGGTGCATATCCATCGATATCCATCTATATCAGCCCCCCTCCCAATAAGAAATGGTTTCCATTGCATCAATTTCCCGCATCATATGGGGAAACTTCTGCTAAATTTGGCTCCTAGTAAACCACTTACCTTGGGGAAGAAGTTACCTAGCTTTAACTACCTGGTAGAGTTGTATGTGTTGTTGGTGGGTATACTTTATCTTAATGTCCATGATCTAATCCATGGTAGCCTATTCAATGTAGTCAATATTGGTTTCTATGGGGGAGAAATGCTCGGTTGTCTCTGAGGTGTCCAACAAAGGTGGAAAATATGGTCAAAACAACTCCACATTAAATACTAGGTGCAAGACAAGGAATGAGGGGTTGCTCAATTCAAAATCATTTTCACCCACAAAATTTATGATTTTTTATTTATTTTTTTCCCTTTGTAAAAATCATAATTTTATTCATAAGACAAAATTACATTTTGTAGATGCTAAAGAGCAAATGCATATGGCTTGTTCCTGTTTTCACAGGAAACAAAGAAAACAAAAATAATAAATAAAAAATATAACTACTATTCTTTTCACCCCCTTTTTTTTCCACCTTTCGCCAACCTCCAATGTTGGGAGTGGCCGACACAATGGAAACCTGATTTTCACATGTATGAGTAGGAGTGTCTTTGTCAGAATCAGATCCTTCTGATCCATGGGTTTGCTTGATGCCAGTTATTTCCATTCCTGTTAGTTGAGATGCATGGTGCTGCGTAGGATTGTTGGGGACTTCCTCCTCCTTTTGTGTGTTGTTCTAGTCCTTTTGGTCTTCCGTTTCTACTTTGTATGCTGTTGTTTCTGCTTTTTCTACTTCTTCCTCCAAGGGGGTAGTATATTGCCATCCTTTTGGTTGTTTCTGTTGCTTCTTGTTCCATTTGGGAGTTTGTTTTGCTTTAGGATAGGCACTGTGGAGGTGTCCTGTTTGTAGACATCCACGACATCGGAAGGCTGTGTTTTCGTAGTCTAGTGGTTGTGTCCACTGTGTATTATTGAAATTCAAGTTTATGCTTTTTGGTATCCCCTCACTGAGGTCTACCTTAATGCATATCCTGGAAAAAGTGAATCCCCCTTGTAATTTTGTCATCATCGATCTTTAGGAATTTTCCCAATACATTCCCTATGGCGATTAATACAATGTGATGCCATAAGTGTAACGGGAGGTTGTTCAACCTGACCCAAGCTGGCATCTTTGATACCACCATTGTGTTGGCGTCGAATTACAGGAACCAAGGGGTCATAAATAGTCTTTTATTGCCCCAAAACCATGGTCCCTTATTGAGGATATGTTCCCTTTCCTGTACTGTTCTAAATCTGACTATAAAAAATCCTTTAGGGCATAGATATATTTCACAGTCTAGTGACCAGGTGTCATATATCCATTGATGCAAAACATCAAATTTTGGCCAAAACCCATTAAATCTCCATATAACTGATTTGGAGTAGAGATCTGTGTCCAAGTCTTTTACCTCAGGCATTGCAATGGTAAGATTAGGATTCTCAAATGTTTGTTCTACAATGTAGGGCCCTAGAAGCTCTGCCGGTGTTGCGGTTTTGGTTTGTGCTTTTTCCTTACGTTTAACTACTTCCTTAAAGGATCGTGTGCTTTTTGAGCTGGTTCCAACACTTCCACCCCTTAGGCGCAGGTTAATCATGATGGTCGAGCCTGCGGTGATGCCATAATCCTGAAGTGTGAGGTTGTCCTGCAAATTGTGGCCTGAGTAGATCAGATTTTGTTGGCATGGTAGTATACCATGGTGGTTCTGGATTTTGTTTCTTAGCTCCTGAATCTTCCTCCCTTTCTAGATCCTCTAGCAAATAGTCTTGGCTTCCAATGTTTTGATGAAGATTTGTATCATGTCCTCCATATTTGAGTGTGGGTCTGTCTAAGGAGGGGTTCGATCTATTGTCCATGTGCTCGAATATGTCAGATCTAAGCATATCGATGCTCTATCTGGTTTTCTCTTTGCTAGATCTTGTTCTCGATGTGGTGGTAGGTCTGTGTAATGCGCACCCAGACAGGTGCTCCAAAACTCCTCCTGCGTTGTAGAGGGTTCCTTTTTCCCTCTTATCGCGAGGTCTGCTAACTAGTGGTATACAAGGGAGGTTGGGTTGTAGACGACTAGATCTGGCTAGCGTATGAACCAATCTGTCTTCTTTTGGCCATTTCCAAAGGGAGGCCCAGATGGGTGATCCATAGCAATCCGCCAAGCTCAGCAAGACCGGGTTTGTGACAAAACTTGGTATGCATAGTATTGTGGTGGCGGGGTATTCCAGTCTGTCGGCGACCTGATGGGTTTCTGAGGACTGGTAGACCCTAGCTTTGAAGGGGATGTACCCTTCGTCGACCAGCAGAGGCATGTGGAAATAAGTAGGGAAACTGTAAACATTACGTATCCAAAAGGCAACCCTCAGAATGCCATATTTGTCGGCGTTCTGCTATGCAAGATACAACATACCATCTGCTAAAATGAAGGAGATATGAGGGACATTGACGGCGGAATACTTCAGATTTTCAGCCATTCTTTTAGCGTTGAGAGTGCCATGTTTCACCAGGCGCTCGCAGAGTTCGAAAAGCTTCTAGGTGCGGCCGCGATTAAGGAAATCCATCAGGTAACCTCCCTCCCAACGAGGCCGAGGCATAACTTCAAGCACAACATCTAGATCGTCGTTTCTTATACAAACAAAAATGGGGCAGAGGAAATTTTCCGGTACTTTTTCGCCTCACTTAAAAATTACATCCTTCCCGGTTCCCATGTTCTGCAGTGCCTGGCCAACCCTTCCAACACCGATGATCATAGACGAAGTTACGGACTTTTGAACGATGACCATGGTTCACAGTCTTTATGATTGTGTAAAGCCCATATTATATTTTTTTGAGCTTCATATGGAGACCTATAAGGTGCTCTTTCTATAAATGTAACCACACCTTATCACCAACATGAAACTTATGTAAATCCTATGTTAACATGCCATTGCTTATACTTAGAATTGGCTTTTTGTAGGATATCATGGACCAGTTGTTGGAGGTTTCGGATCCGTTCAACAAATTTGTTTACCATATCTACCTTAACCTAAGTGTGGGAGGCCTCTGTCGATGAAAATGAAATGGGTATAACTACATAAATTGGGGCCATTGGTTGCAACTCTAAGCATACTTGAAAATGATTGTGGCCAATAGAGTCGTGGAGGGAGTTTTTATAGCTATGTTGAACATTTGGAAGGATTTTATCCCATGTACACATATGTTTGGTGTTGTACATGCACAAGATATGCACAAACATCATATTGACTACTTTTGTTTGTTAATTTGATTGGGGATGAAAGGCAATCAATTTGATCAACTTGGTATCCATGAGGGACCATAGGTTGGACCAAAAGTTATTGAGGAACCTATTGTCCCTATTTGAAATAATGATCTAAGATAGCCCAAAATGACCCCAAAAATGATCAAAGAATATTTTATTATTGGATTTAGTTGTGATATTCTTCTTGCATACTGCTAAAATGGCCATCATAGAACTGATAAACAACCACAAACACATAATAGTTACCATGCTTGTTGGATGGAAAACATGACATGTAATCCATGGATATTGACTCTTAGAGCTTGTCTGAGGTAGCTAGAGGAGTGTAAAACCCTTGCTTATTGATGGTTGGTTTAGAAATGGCACAGGAAGTGCACGATCTAATATATCATTGGACATCTTATCAAAGCTTTAGCTAGTGGAAATACTTCTGAAGTACTACTATTATTTTCTCCACACTAAAGTGCCCTGCCACTATGTTGGAATTGCGGTAGCTAGGAAGGTATTTCCAAGAGGAGAAAACCCACCAAAAGCTAGTCGGTTGGGAAATTTACCCAGATTTGGGATTTTGGACCCAAAATTGTGGTTTTGGGACCTAAGAAATTAATTTTTTATTCTAAGGGGTTCAGAGAGTGAAAACCCTAAAGATATATAGTTTTCTTAAGAAACCCTAAAACAAAAAGTATAAATAGAGAGCCTAAGGAGAGGCTCATTATACACACATGAGACAGAATTCATGTGTGGAGTAAAATATCCCTTGGAGGAGTTGAATCTAGGAGGATGAGTGAAGTATCTTTCTACTCAAGAAGTTAGATTTTTTTCAAGGAGGCCTAGTTCTATTCAAGAGGTTGAGTTATGCAAAATGTTGTGTTATGTTTTTCCTTAAAGAATCAAGCTCTATTCTACATGATTTAGTTAGGTCAAGGTTAGTTTGGTAGCTGGCTGTGAATCCAAGGTGCCTTTGTTAGGGCCACATGAGGATATAGACAGGTAAGTTGAGGCTGGTGGGTTGTTTTTTCAAGGTCATAAGGCTACAATGAGTTGTGGAAGTATCCAAGGCAAACTAAGGGCATCCATGCTGAAGAATATGGGTTGATGAGGTCTGAAACCTTAATATTGGCAGAGCGAGTTAACTATAAGGTCTATCTGTAGCATGTAAGATCATATGAGGGAGACCCGATCCCTAAGAAAAGGGTTCGAATAGGTCGCAAAAGAGATAGGTCTAATGCAGGCCTAAATAAGGGAAATTAATGGTTAAGTGTGTCAAACACAGGTGTATTCTTTGGTTAGTCATTGGGTACCTCTACCCCATATTAGGACCGCAATTGGATGAAGAGAAGGCATAGGGCCTCTGAAATTAAGGAGATAGTCAAAAACGTTCTAAGATAGGGGCCAAGTACTCTAAATCTCATGTGAGGTTAGTAGAAGGTGCTTATAGATGAGTGAACAACAAGTTAAGGTTGATCAAGGACTTGAATGGAAATTTGTGAGGTCAAAGGAAGGACCTAACAATAAGTTATTTGAGTTTGATAAGTACATTTAGCTTAAGGGAACTAGCCCTACTGTGAGTAGTTTTACGAGAAAGGCCTCATGGAGAAAATATATGTATGATTTTGATGACAAAGGACAACTAGAATAGTGGATAGAGAGGACTAAAAGGACTGTGTGCAAAGGATTTCCTTCAACAAGTAAGTCAAGAGTTGTCTATGTGTTTTGTTGGGCAAATTGTAGATCTAATGGATAAAATCTCAAGCCCTAATTTTGTATACTATGTATACTAGTTGTATTAGAGTTTTAAAGGGCCATGATCCTTGGTATGGGAGCCTTAATGATTCTTTACTAATATACTAATAAAGGTTGAGATTTGGTCCATATAAATATGTGTACTTAATTGGTTTCATTTTTGTTATATTACTGTTGCAAAAAGTACTTTTGTGTTGGGGTTCCTAGTTTGTTTATGTGCTAATATCTAGTCATAGACAAGATCTAGGGTCTAAGCAAAATTCCACATGGTATCAAAGATACTTTGAAGGGACAGTTGAATTAGAGTGTGCATAAGAAGTAGTTTAAGAGGGAGATATTGTAGAAAGTAGTGGTGTTTCCTAGATATGGAGCAAGAGGTTCAATAGAGAAGGTTCCTTTTCTTTGACGAGGTAACTTCACGTGGATGCTTGGTTGATGGCGAGATAATATCTTCATTGGGTTGTGGAGTTGCACATCTAACAAGGGAGACACGTGCACATGAAATATTTGACCGAGGAGGATGAGATCACTTGTAGAGTTGAGTTGTGGTGGTTTGGAGTTGATTTGACCTAGTGTCTGACTGCCACTCAGAACTAAGTTTGGAAGGAAACAAGTTCAGTAGCACCACTTTCTAGGAGAGAAAGTAGAGAGAGCCAATGGAGGTTGTGTAGGTTTAGAGGGACTATAGCTTTAGAGGGAGACTGCAAAGGAAGGTCAGGAGGTTTGAATCTTCAAGTTAAAGTGAGAGATTGGATTTTTTAGCTCATGTAAGGACAATCACATACCATGTAAGAAGACTCATGGTGGTGTAAGGAAAAGACATGTTGCATGTGAGGATAGTCATGCACCATGCAAGATAAAGCTTTGCCAAGTAAAAAAGAGGATGTGGCACATGGAAGGAAAGTTATGGCCATGCAAGGAAAGTCATAACTAATGCGAGGATAGTCTTGAGTATGGAAGAAAAGTCATGGAGATGGAGATTTCAAGGTATGAAGGAAATACCTTCCTCACTAAGAGGGAGTGTTGGAATCTGGGTAGCTTGGAAGGTATTTCCAAGAGGGGAAAACCCACCAAAAGTTAGTTGGTTGGGAAATTTACCCAAAGTTGGGGTTTTGGACCCAAAGTTGTGTGTTTGGGACCTAATAAATTACTTGTTTATTCTATGGGGTTAAGAGAGTTAAAACCCTAAAGATCTATAGTTTTCCTAAGAAACCCTAAAATAAAAGTACAAATAGAGAGCGTAAGGAGAGGCTCATTATACACACATGAGAAGGAATTCAAGTGTGGAGTAAAATTGCCCTTGGAGGAGCCACAACTAGGAGGATGAGTGAAGTACCATTCTGCTCAAGAAGTTCGAGTTCTATCAAGGATGATTAGTTCTGTTCAAGAGAGCGAGTTATGAAAAATGTTTTGTTATGTTTTTCCTTAAAGAATCAAGCTCTATTTTGCATGATTTAATTAGGGCGAGGTTAGTTTGGTAGTTGGATGTGAGCCCAAGGTACCTTTGTTAGGGTCGTAGGAGGCTATGAATAGGTCATCTGAGGCTAGTGGATGGTTTGCTCAAGGCTGCAAGGCTATAGTAAGTTGTGGAAGTATCCAAGTCAGACTAAGGGTATCTAGGTTGAAGAAAAAGGGTTGTTGAAGTCATAATAGTGGTTTTAAACCTTAAGACTGGCAAAGCGAATTAAGGAGAAGGTATGTCTACAACATGTAATATTGTTTGAGGTAGAAATGAGCCCTAAGAATAGGGTTGGACTAGGCCGCAGAAGAGACAAATCTAATGCAGGCCTAAAGAAGGGCGGTCAAGGGTTAAGTTTGCCAAATGAAGATGTATTTTTTGGTTAGCCCCTGGGTACCTCTGCCCTAGATTGAGATCACAGTTGGATCAAGAGAAGGCTAAGGGCCTTTGAAATCAAGGATACAACTAAGAACCTTCTGAGATAGGGGTTGAGTACCCTAAATCCTATGTGAGATTAGTAGAAGGTGGTCGTAGCTTAGTGGAAGACAAGTTAAGGTTGACTAAGGGCTTGATAAAAAGTTTGTTAGTTCAAAGGAAGGACTTAAAAACAAGAAATTTGAGACTATAAGTATAGTGAGCTAAGGGGGACTAGACCTATTTGAGTAGTTGTGCGATAGAGGTTTAATGTAGAAAATATTTGTATGATTTTGATGGAAAAGGGTAGCCATAATAGTGGATAAACGGGACTAAAAGGACTGAGGACAAAGGACTTCATCAAGTAAGTCAATACTTATCTCTGTGTTTTTTGGGGAAAATTGTAGCTCTTATGGTTCAAATCACAAGCCCTAGTTTTATATACTATGTATACTAGTTGTATAAGAAATCTAAATGGCCATGATCTGTGGTATGAGATCCCTAGTCATTCTTTATTAATAGACTAATAAAGATCGATATTTGAGCCATATAAATACGTGTACTTGATTGATTTCATTATTGTTATATTTCCACTGTGAAAAGTACTTTTCTGTTGGGGTTCCTAGTGTGTTTATGTGCTAAGATCTAGTCATAGACTAGATCTAGGGCCTAAGGAAGATTCAACAACTAGAATGTAATAAGCCTCCTAGATCAACTTAACATGCTTGCTTAAAGGAGCAAAAAGGTGGCTTAGGTAGCACAAGAGCACATCCTAGAGGTGGAAGTCTTGAACTTGCCTGCGTACAATCAACATCTAGAATGTGGAAGTTAATTTAGTGTCATTTTGTATTATTGTAGCCACCTAGATGTATCATGCCCAAAAGAGTTAAGAAATGTGGTTAGCATCACAAATGGGGGCAAAATATGGCTACCTATGACATGGTTTGTGATACCTTCTTGTATTTGATGTTCAAATGGAATTGTTGCAAGTAAGTGGACCATTTTTTATGGAAGTCACTCTGTAACATTCCTTATGTCTGCATAAATTGCAAAGGCCTATGATTAGTTTGTATGATCATCTCCTTCCCCATAATATAATGCTTTCATCACTGATAGGCTTGCTTGATGGAGTACATCTCCTTGTCATAGGTGTGTTATCTCTGGATAGTATTAGAGAGTGTTTCACTATGATAGGCCACTAGATGTGCTTTTTAAGTGAGGATTGCACCAATGGCATAGTCAGAGGAATTTGTCTCAAGCTCAAATGTTTCTTGTAGTTATGTTATGGTGAGGACTAGTGTGGAGAAAAGGAAGTATTTAAGATCCTTGAATGCTTTTGACTATGATTCAAACTAGGAAAATTATATTTTTGCTCCACCCTTGGTCACTTGAATTAAGGGCCAAGTGATATAAGAGAACCCCAACATAAACCTTCAATAGAAGTTAGCAAAGCCTAAGAAGCTACAAAGATTTGTTAGAGTCATCAAGGTTGGCCAATCCCAAATGATTTGCATACAACTTGTGTTGTTGCAAGGTGATAAAGACATGTTGAATGTGCTACAAATGTTCCACCCAAGTTTTGTTGAAGATGGGGATGCCATCCAAATATACAACCATAAAAGAGTTTGTGAATGACTATAGGATATCATCCATAATCCTCATGAAAATTGTTGTAGCATTGAAAAATCCACGAGGCATGACCAACCACTTAAAAAGGCCTTCTTTAGATTTGAATGTTGTCTTCCATACATTAGTTTGTTCAGTTAGAACATGGTGGTAGCTTGACTTTATATCAATCTTACTAAAGAACTTGGCACCTTTAATTTGTTCAAGAAAATTTTCAATCATGGGGATTCGATATCTATCCTTGACAATGATTTTATTTATGACTTTATAATAAAGACAAAGTCTCCATGTATCATCCTTCTTCAACACCAACACAACTAGACTCCTGCAAGGTGAGGAGATCGATTGAATGTGGCCCTTTTGGATGAGCTAATGAATCTAACTTTTTATTTCCACATTCTCCAAGAGAAAGAATCTATATATTGGGCCATTATGTAAATGAGCCCTTGGTATAAAGTCAATTGAGTGTTTGACTTAATGGTGTAGAGGAACCCCCACAAGTGGAGTGAAGATATCTTTGCATATCAGTACAATCTTGTCCACTTTCTTATGTTATGTAAAGAGGCATCGTAGAGGTTGTGGTGGTTGCAGTAACCCTCCTTTCACCTTCTGACTCAACCATGAAGAGAACAAACTTTGCAGTCTGATATACTACCTTTTGCTAATGTTTTGTTAAGATCAATTAAATTTCAGTAGTTGGGACTAACTTTCGTATCCTATAGAGATAACCTCTAAGAGTAACAACAACACTATGAGGATGAGACTCATAAATAACATGACATTTCCACATACAAGGTTGTCCTAAAATAACATCACAAAATTAAAGTGGGGCAATATCACATGGTACCTCATCTTTGAAATTCCATAGGACAAGTAGCATTACT
Source organism: Pinus tabuliformis (assembly GCA_031772625.1). NCBI lineage: Eukaryota > Viridiplantae > Streptophyta > Pinopsida > Pinales > Pinaceae > Pinus > Pinus tabuliformis. Next base: position 244,503,712 of record CM062804.1, read on the forward strand.
AACTAACACAGATGTATTGTCCATGGCTTAACCAACCAATGGTGTATGGTTGGGGGTGTGGCATTATCAGAAGCTTCATCATCTTAGTGTCCTAGACTGAGATTGGGTTCTTTTGGCTCATGTTTTTAATGATTATATGTAGTGGGGTACCCTTCACCCACATCTATGAATTGAAGAGGTTCTCCCCTTCTTCAAGCTCCTTTAACTCTTCTAGTTGGATCTTTGTGGTCACAATGGTATCACTAGGTTCTACACCGATAATATGCTTTTTTTATCCTATTGTAAATCAAAACTAGAGAAATATTCTGCTTCCTTTCCTTTAGGATCCACTGATAATGATTATTTCGAGCAATATTCATCAATGTTGTGCTATGGGCTTTTGTGGAACTCACACCACTTTCAAGCATCCTTTTTTGACTTCCCATTACCCTTCTTCACCTGTGACTTGGGTTGTTTGTCTTGAAGTTGGATATTATTTCCTTGTCCCTTGTTCTATGAGTTAGGTCCACCTTTTCTAGGCTTCTATTGTGGTAGATTGGTAGAACCAAATTCCCGCTTATTCCACTGCTTCAATTTCTGCTCATTTATGGCAACATATCGATAAGTAGCTCTGAGTGTCGATATGTCTAGGAAATCCATCTCCATTTGGATGTCAATATGTAGGCCACTACGATACATAATACCAAGTGCCACTCGAAGTCTTTGGTACCCAACTTTGAGTGCAAGGTATGGAAATTATTGGTGTACTTCGACACCATCTAGTCTCTCTCCTATCGCATAGTTGTCCATATCATGCACTGGTCATCTCAGTTCCCTGCAAGGTAGAATTCCTCCTTAAGGGAATCAACAAAAGTGACCCAATTTTGTCCTTCATTGAACATTTCAGGTTGATCTTCGTTGTGTCTCTCCCACTAAGCTTCCCACCAATATTTGACATGGGGAAAAACTTTCAACAATGCGAAAGTGATCTTCTCATTTTTGGAAACAGTAATAACCATCTAATATATTTGACCATTTCTCCCAAGCATATACATCTATTTGGCCTTCAAATATATTAAAGTTAACATGTACCTTGAAGGGTGTCGCACCTTTCAAAATTTCCACTCGTTGAAGGTGTGTTAGCCAGTGTTGGCAATCATTGAAGGATTTGGGAAAATTGTCCACCATATCATTCCTTTATCACATAAGTAATTCCTCAAGAAACAACTTGATAGGAATTATTGTTCCATCATCTATCTTTTTTTCTGCCATGGGAGGTCGTTTGGGTTTTTAAGGTTGACTGTTGCCAAATGAAACTAGCTTGAGACCCAACTCCCTATACCCTAATATCTTTAGGGACTTACATTGAAAAAAGATAAGGATAAAATTTCTCTGATACCATTGACTCAGGTTATACAAATAATGAAATGAAATGCAGGAAATTAAATGGAACACACATAGACAAATAGAATATACATTACAATAATATGGTTAAAACTCAAATTCTATTAATAAATGAAATAACATAATATTGTAGAACACAGACTAGATAGAATGGTGGTAGCTATCTCTGAACAAAGAGAGATGGAAACTATGTGCATTCTCAAAAGATAGTAAAAAAGGAAAAAATAATGGCCTTTTAACATAAATCAAAAACACTAGAGGTCCTGTTGACATGGCTAATGTGCACTATGCCAACAAGGGGAACTAACCCGATTGCAAGCCCCAATTAGACCTGCTTTCGTTTGGATTGGCTAGCTTCGACAGGTCTTAAGGGACCCCGTAAACCACTTGGACATGTCGAAAGATTGCTTCCGGGAAGAAGACTTCAATTAAATCAACAAAATTAAACAACTAACCTCTATGTATTAAATCCTATCTATACTACTTCTAACTACTCTAATCTATCCTGCAAGAGCATGATACAGAGGTTTAAACATCATATATATGTTCAACAGGAGTGTGATAAAGAAGGTTAAACATCATGCATAGATTCAAGTCCAAATGAATCAATCACTGAATTCACAGTTGGACAAGACTGTATTAAAGCTAAATTTCAATCCAATCACTCATATAGGAATCCACATTCTTCTATGGAATTAAAATTGCATCTGATGTTTAATTTAGTTTCAAATCAGAGACCATTCACAAGTTAACCATGAAACTGAATCACATTCAGTTTAACAAGACTAATAGTGAACTGTAAGTCATCAATATGCATAAATATAAATCACATTTACATTCATGCCAGTAACAACACTTTGATCCACAAAAATACAATTAGTCCTCAAACTAATGGCTCCTTCTTCCCCTAAAAACAGTCCTCCTCATTCACAATAAAGCAACATTGTTCTTCCTGAAAATCAAAAGCCCCTTCTCCTCTTCGGAGGTAATACTTATGTGGCCCCGAACGACCCTCGGCCTTCCATAACCTTTCCCTGCCTCTTGTCGTTACACATATCAGTATGTACAGATGCGACAGGTTGGTGAAATTGCCGACAAGCTGAGGTCACCCCGCCTCTTCATCCTCCCACTGTTTCAGATATGCCAATCGAGTATACAGAGATAGGATCATTAGCATGACTGTTGGCACATAGAAGGCATAACGGCCGGGTCAATTCCTTTCCTGAGGAGGAGAACAGATGTTGGCAAAAAGGGTGACTGTGTGTTGCCTCCCCATAATGAAGACTGGGACAGCTCTGCTTACAGAATGCACAGGCAATGTGTGGGCTCTCAACCCGGAACGCTTGCAGCCAGACCCTTAAACGTAGCATTTTTGCATCCATGGCTCTTCGTATCCCCTCCTGCGTCCTTTACCTCTCACCTGCAGAGATAGCTATCATTAGCTTCATAATTGTGAGCGATATAACAGAGATATTCACATGAAACACAAACGTTGCTTCCATTAACTTTTATAACTGTGGGAACAAGTGTGAAAAGGATCTATGCATAAAACACAGTCAACATACAATTTCCTGCTCAAAGCATAGGCTTGGCACAGTTTTCGAGGGCTTCCTCTCATCGCAATCGGGTATCGGCCCCCTCTCAGGTCACAGGACCCATGCCTTCCACTGCCCTGATGCGCAATTGCACTATCGGGAGTCCACAAGCTTGCCCTTTACACTAAAACCCGATCCCATTATAATTTCGGAAAATTTGGAAAACAAAGAAATACACAGGAAAACCTGAGTTAATCGCCCAAGACGAACCGCAAATATTATATGATGTAGCCTATAAATATCGTCGGGTTCGATAAACAACGACGTGCCTTATATAAATTTTTGGACAGGGCCGATTGTGATACGTGAAATGCTCTGGACCCGATATATATATATATATATATATATATATATATATATATATATATATATATATATATATATATCATGGTTGATAAAACCATCGGGTCCGGTATATGGTAGCGCGCCATATATATAAGCCCTGTGCCTCCCAATAGCGATAAGCGATTAACTCTGGACCCGATATATCATATGATAGGCTTAATAAGATCAGCGGGTCCACACATCGCTGCGCACCTTATGGTCAAGCCTTGGGACCCCGCCAATTGCGATATGTGAAATGCTCCGGACCTAAAGATATATGTATTCTGGTTGATAAGGCTGTCGGGTTCAGAGGGTAGCGACACGCCATGTATGCATATGCATTGGACTTGGGCCGATTGCGATATGCGATGGGTTTTTTGGACCCGAAAATGTATATATTGTGGTTTATAACGCCGTCGGGTCCGGAGCCTTATGGCATGCATTATGTTAATTGAGATAAGCCCCAAAAGGGATTTATGTATGTTTCATGAGGGATTTTCATTACAAAGAGTTAGAACGAAATAAGGTGCAATAGAAGTGAGGGTGGAGGTGATTATGCGAGTGAGCATATAAGTGCCATGAATGCATATGAAAATTGAAAAGTTTGATGGAGGGAATGAATGAAGGGCTGAGCTGGGCCAAGAATGAACTATGCAACAGAGATTTATCAAAAGGTGGGACATTACGAATTAAATATTTGACTTGACAACGAGTTAAAGTCTCTGGGATAAAATGGATCATTCGGAGAGGTGGACGATCAAACTTCTAGGGGGGGCCATGAAAAACCGCTATTAGGGCAAGTTTTAATAGGGTGGTGGTTGTGGCCACAACAAATGGTGAACCGCAAGACGAACCAATTATCTCTGTTTCCAAATAACCTTCAGATCAATAGAACGTCAGGATGTTAAAATAAACTTGAAATGCAAACTACACAGATGGACAAGCATGGGTTCCGCTTAAACATTACTGCTTCAGAAGGGATAGAGACAAATAGCTTCTACTTGCTGATATGATTTTGACAGGCATTCTCCAATGGTAGCATTATGGGGTTTATTGACTTCCCTTTACCTGTTTCCCACTTTCAAAAACCCCTTTAGGGCCGTCACTGGTCTGTCCATACCTGTTTAGGTGTGTACCTCAGCTCTTTATTGCTCATCAAGCTTGATGTAGACATGTTTTTCTTACACTCTATATGAGAATTTCAATGCTATATTTATTGATTGAATGGGGCGCAGTCATGGATCATGCCATATTTTTAAACTACTTAAGCAAGGTTGGGCTTGCTGTGTCAACCGATACTCTGAGCCCAGCAACAATCCTTACTCTAACCGGCTTCCCAAATAACCTGTCCTTCCAGATTGGCACAAGGACTTGACATTTCATTTCTTTTTAGATAAGTCCTTCCAGTTTTAGGCACAAGGACTAGAGCACAATTAGATTTGCCACAGGGTATGAGACAGTGAACTTAGCCCATGAGAGGAGGTTTACTTGTAAGTAACAGGTATTGGACCATTTAATGTGGTGGATGGGACCAATGGAGAATGACTGTAAACCTTACAAGCAAGTATAGGCTAGGTCTGAGTGGGATTTATTAAAATGCAGCATTCCTCCATGTTAGTCCGGCTGTAGTTACACATTTTTTGATTTATAAGGATGCCCCTACATGCTCCAGATGTTCAAGTTATCAACAGATTTCACACAGTTCCCAACAGATGCAAATGAGGGGTTTCGGTTTGCATTCCACTGCTGATTCTCAAGGGCCCATGGGCTGCTAGAAGGTTTGTTTGATTTGCAGGAAAAAGACGGATTCAGCAATAGCAGAATCACCAGGGAGCTAATGATGCAAGGAAAGGCTGAGAATAGCAAATGAGGGAAAATCTGAAAGGTAGAACAAGACCGGAGGACTACAATTAGCTAGCTGAAAAGGAATGTAATTCAAAATAGCAGGAGAATAGACATGGTAGAAAACAAAGGAAGGACAAAAATACAACTAAACTAACAACACAAGTAATGAACTCTAACCTACTCAGGAGGCAACCACCAATGCTGTGGCTATTGGAAGTACCTCTTCAAATGCTGGCCATTAACAGGGAGCTTTTCAGTCTCCCCTTGTAATGTTTTCAACCTGTAAGTCCCTTGACCAATCTTTTCAACAACTTGGAATGGGCCCAGCCATAGGTGTTGGAATTTTGTGTGTTTACCCTTTGGCTCACTCAGCTTGTCCCATTTCAGAACTAGTTCCCCCACTTGGAAATCTTTATCTCCCACCAGATGATGATCAAACCATATTTTTACAATTATTTGTTGATTTTTGAATTTAATTCTGGTTCTATCCCTTAATTCCTCCAGCTTCCTCAGTTGGTCGATCCTTTCTTGAAGCGGGGCTGAAGGGGTTCCTCTTGAAGCTTGGGAGAGCTGTAAGGATGGAAGGGAAACATTTGGGGGCAAGATGGCTTCCTATTCGTAGACCAGGAAGTATGGAGAGTTTCCCAAGGCCACTTTAGGGGTGAACCTATCGGCCCAAAGGGATAGAACCTATCGGCCCACTTTAGGGGTGCCAGTTCCTTTGGTTATCAACAACTGTCTTGTGGATTATGTGGATAAGGTTCTTATTGGAAGACTCTGCAACTCTGTTTTCCTGGGGATAATAGTTTGCTGCATATTTTATGTGGATTGACTTATCAATGGAAAAATCAGTAAGTCTCAGAGATGAAAAATAAGAAGTGTTATCGAAGATTAGAGCGTCAGGGATGCCATACTTGTTGATAATGAATTTCTCAATGAATGATATTACCTCATCATCGTTCACCTTCCAGAGCGGGATGGCTTCGGTCCATCTGGTGAAGTAATTAGTTGATGTGAGTATATACTTGTGCTGCTATGAGGAGTTTGGAGTGATTACGCCTATGATGTCTAGGCCCCATTGCTGGAACGGTCAGTAAATCATGACAGGCCTGAGGGGAACAACAGGCTTTCTTTCTCGTCCTGCGGCAGTTTGGCACACCTTACATTTGTGAGCATAGGCATGCGAGTCTCTGAACACTGTGGGCCAATAATATCCGGCTCTCAATATTTTGTGGGCAGTGTTCTCTTTGCCATAATGACCACCTGCTGGACCGTCGTGCATTTCTTTCAATACATGGTTGGCATTATCTTTCTCTAAACATCTCAGCCAGATTCCATTGTGATTTTTTCTATACAAGATGCGGTTGACCAAATAATACAGATTGGATTTTGATGTGACAACTCTCCTCTGTGATGCATCCATGTGTTCAGGACACGAACCCCTGTCGGCCGATAAATCGTTCTTGCAGACAAAACCGATCTCCCTAGTATCAACAAATATCTAGCGACAAGCAGAACAAGCAAATCTATCTTTCTCTAAATATTACGATTTATAAATAAAAACCAAGAGGTGTTTTAGAACCTACCTTAAGTCCAACGCTAGTTTGTGGCAGCCACGCTTCGACCGTCAGAATGAGTTTCCTTTTAAGAACCTGCAAACACAAACAAGCACACATCAAATAACACCTGCATAGCTCATATAATAAATTATATTCATCATGGTGATCAAGGAGTCCATGAAATAAACCATAAAAGACAGCTTATTGAGAAAAATAAACTTGATTGTATTAACTTTGAACAAAGAAGAACTTTACAACCTTTGGTGCCTTGTTGTACAAGCTCCTCCCGGGTTCCATGCAAGAATCTCCTCTACTTTGACAAGCCTCACGCTCTTCCAAATGAGATAAAAAAAGGTATGTAATCTCTCCTCTCAAGCTCAATTAGGAAGATTAAATTCCAACAACATTTACCCTAAAAAATATTCAGCTTTCAACCTCCCCAGTAACCAGCCCAATGCCTCATTTTATAGTGCAAAGGAAGGAGGTTACAGGTCCACCTATGAAGGGATAGAGTCCTTCAAAGGGATAAGCTCCTCACATCAAGGGGTTAGCTCCTTAAGGTATGGGACGCATGAACCACCAAGGGGTGAACTTGCCACCTGAATATTCTCTTTAGAAGCTTCCAGAAATAACCCAAAGTGAGTTTTTAAGAATGTACTTGCGCCTTTTTGACTTTTATAGGGGTTTGCACCTATTACACAGAAACAGAGCGGTCAGGTACGCAGGGGACATGACCAGTGGGTGCGGGATAGCAGGTAATGCTAAGAGAAAGTGCGGAACCAGAGTTTTAGAGATTTTTAAGGGCTTTCCGTCATTTTTCAAGGCTTGACATGAAGAGCTGAGGTTTAAGACTTGAAAAGGAGGAAAGTATGAGTGGTGATAGACTCATACTGATTGCAGAATGTCATGGTGACAATATTTTGTGCAACAGATTTCCCCCTAAAGTGCGAAGTCTGTAATAGATGAGGATAGTATTTGTCATCTAAGAAGAGTGAAGTACTTTATCATTTCAAGGATCATCCCGTGGACAGCCTGGTTGGAACCTGTAAAAAACATTCAATACAAAATATATATATATATATATATATGTGATCATATCATCGCTGAGGTAGACATTCCCATACTCAGATCAAAACTGACTAGAGAACTAACTAAACTGCTCTGATATAGGAATGATTTCGTAATACATCACAAGTATAGACATATGTAGACACAGTATGGGTGCAACCATCTGTTTATGAATAGTCCACTGTATAATGAATAACAAAATTCCTCGCAGCCTAGATGGTGGAAACTAGATCCAGGGTCTTGATTTTTGCTTCTTGAACTAGTACGATTCTATCCATGTGAATGAATGTGTCGAAGTCGAACATGGTAGAAACTACTTGATTACTAGTCAATGATGTGAATTGTTAACAAGTGTGAGAGAAACCACCAGTAATGTCAATGGTTCTCAAAGTACTCAGTACAATCGATGAAATGTGAATAGATGAGGTGATGCCGAACATGTCAGAGAATCCTTTGATCAAAGTTCAATGATGCAACCTGTCGTTGAAGGCGAGAAACCTGCCACTGAGGCATGTAGAGTCCAAGGTACTGACGATTTCTAGATCATCTTTCTAGATAATGAGCTGAAGTCGATAGAAAGCGATCCGTCGTAGGCAAGCCCACAACACGAAATCATAGATCAAGTTTGAAGAAATATATTTTCAAGGACTAACTCAGGGATGGTCAAGATGGATGACAGATATTTTGCAGATGAATGGTTTATTCAAACTGACCTCTTGAACACATAATGACACTGCAGATGGTTTGGTGACAATTGACCCAAAGCTAATACCCAGAAACTGACTGAAGACTTTCAATATGGTTTGATTAACTGTTAGGCAAAGGATTTCCCAAACCAGGTGAACAAAAAGTGCCGTGTTCAAGAGTGGTTAAATGCTTTTCTGAGACACAAAGTATAACAAACAGGTTCATTTTTCTCTCTTTTCCCCCACCATTTCTGGCAAGTATCTCTTTATTTTTGACAAGCTTGAGGAGGATAACATTTGCTTGGTTATAAGCTCATCCTTCGGATGAGTCCAACTTAGTTTATATTTCGAACCCTAAGAAGGAGTGGTCCGTTCCTGTTTAAAATTGAACAGGTCCTTTACTGTTAAATTTTAACGAGTCCAGTATAGGAGAAACTCAGTGTTTTTCAATTTTAGGGAGTCAGAAGAAAAACTTAAGAAAACTCCATGGTTGTCCTTTTTCGTAAATTTGTGTCTCCCAAGCCCGAAAAAGTATAAAATAATACTTGAGAGAACTGCTTGACCATTACAATCAAGGAGTACTTTTCATAATTAGTGTCTTTGATCCGAAAAAGTAAAAAAGTGATTAACGACACGTCATTTTATAACCGATATCGAACTTGAAACGACAAAAGCCCAACAATATTTTCATGTTTATACGGTCAGAAAAGAGTTGTAAGTGGACCGTCCTTTTAATTCCGTTTTAACGAGCTTAAAAAGAAAAACTCGGCAATATTTTCATATTTTACGAGTCAAAAAAGAGCTTAAAGAGGACTCTAATGTTTTTTGTTGAAAATGATCAATTTTCCCTGAAAAATACGATATTCTGTACAAAAACTCAAACATTACTCATACCTGTTTAAAATAAATAAAAATGCATCAAAAAGTTACCTCTTTAAAGTGAAAAATAAACAAATTAAAAATTCATTTATTCAAAAAAGCTTATAAAAAGGGCTTTTGTAAATTTATTTTTATTGTTTGACTTTAGAGTGAGAAAAGAGAGCTTTTGGGTAAGAAAATTCCTGTGAAGATTGCAGAAAATCCGTCCGTTGGAAACGAAAACCGTTAGCTCCAGGTAATCCACATCACTTTAATCTTGCATTTCAACCGTTTGAATTTCGTTTTTAGGCTTCCATTTTGATTTTTAAGGAAAAATTAGTTTAAAAGACCGCTCGCGGGGGTCCACAGGCGCAACATGCGAAACCTGCGGACCTCGACTTTTTCCTACAAAGGAAAGAGCTAGGGGCCCGCACCTGCTGCTTGGGAAGAGTGCGGACCTACGCGCTGTCCCTAATTAACAGGTGCGAACCCCACGAAATAGGTTTTTAAAACTTCAATTTTTTCATTTCCGCTGATTTTTTTTTTTGAACTAAAATGTTCTAATCCGCCATTTTTTCAATGTAGGATATACACAATGCTCATTTGGCGGAAAAGGGAGCACGAAGATGTGGACCTAGCTGCAATAAATCATCAGCCCTCGTTGGATGCATTAAGAGCATGCAGGCTATATAAATTCTGGGCCATACCTGGCATGAGGGCCCAAGTAGACTTTTTGCAATGGCTGGTGGACAGATGGAATATACAGGACCAATGTTTCATTATTGGTGGCCACCGACTTGAAATGGAGCTAGAGGACATTTACTTCTTGACTGGTTTGCCCAAGAGAGGTGAACGATTATCTCTATTCGGGACTAGGCCAGGTGGCCAGTGTGTTGATAGTCTCCGACTAGAGTTTTGTAATGACCAAACAAAGGACAAAGGGATTGATATCAAAACTATCTCCCGTCCTGAACTCAAAGTGATTGCATTTACTTTCACCAGACTCTGCGGAAGCGCAACACTGCATGTAGCTACTGTTGTGTGTGGAGCATGATTGTTCAGAGGTCTTTGTTTCAGCCGGATGTATACCCCAGGAAGTTTTGTACACCCCTCCACGCGGGGGGGACTTTTCCCCCCGCGGGGGTCCGGGGGCTAGCGGTCCCCCGGCGGGGGCTCGGGGGCAGCGCCCCCGAAGCCAAAAATAAATGTAAAATTGCCTTGTAAAAGTATAGTAATTTCTAGTCAATCTGGGCCGTTCATTAGGCGGATGATCTGACGGTAGAACTTATGTTTAGTTTAGGGTTTTTTGCCCTAGAAGGCAATCTCTCTATTCGTATGAGGGTATTGTATTTGAGGCTGTGAAATAGATGTGTATTCTGTGAGCGAGAAACAGAGAGGTGAGACTGTGAGAGAAAACAGAGGATATTACAGTGGATTTGCTATAGGTTGTGTCTCTTCATTTTGCTGGATAATAGAAAGGAAGGACTGGCTGTTCGGGGTGGACGTAGCCCAAACTGGGTGAACCACTTATATCTGTGTCTCTCTTGTTTTGTGCGTTTTCTGTGTTTATATTTCTGCAATATTTTATGTGTTCCATTGCTCCGTAATATATAATTTTCTAACAACTGGTATCAGAGCCGAAGGTCTATTTGGCTGATAAACTCGTAGGAAAGAAGGGTTCCTGGTTCGAGTGGGAGCAATGACGGAAGATGGTAAGTTTAGGGTCGAGAAATTTAACGGCCAAAACTTCTCGTTGTGGAAGATGCAAATGGAAGATTATCTGTATCAGAAATATCGATACCTACCATTGGGCGGAAAAACAAAGATGCCGACGGGTATGAAAGACGAAGAATGGAACCTTCTCGATAGAAAGGCACTCAGAACAATACGGTTGTGCCTTGCTGCGTCAGTCGCCTTCAACATTTCGAAGGAAACCATGACAGAGGGTTTGATGCAGGCGTTGTCGAAACTATATGAAAAACCCTCGGCCTCAAACAAGGTATTTCTTATGAGACGGTTATTTAATATGAATATGTCGGAAGGTGGATCTGTTGCAAACCATTTAAATGATTTTAATACAGTTACAAGTCAGTTAAGTTCTGTAGGGGTAAACTTTGATGATGAAGTTAGAGCTCTTTTATTCTTGTGCTCATTACCAAAAAGTTGGAATGGTTTGGTAATGGCCATTAGTAACTCCGTTTCTAGATCTAGTACTTTAACGTTTGATGATGTTGTCGGTGCTATCCTTAGCGAGGAAATGCGACGGAAAAGCTCCGGTGAGACATCGGGAAATGCTTTGAGTGCAGAGTCTAGAGGAAGAAAAATGGAAAGAGGAAAGAGCTCAGGATATCACAGTAAATCAAGGAAAGGCAGATCCAAGTCCAGATCAGGAATAGTGTGTTGGAAATGTGGAAAGAAAGGACACCTAAAGAAAGACTGTAGATCTCGGAAGGGAAAAGAAGGAGATGCACAGCAAGAAAACAATCATGAAGCAAATGTGATAGGTGAGGTGTTACGATGCTTTGATTCTTTCTTTCGAAAATATTACTGATTCCTGGGTGGTAGATTCAGGGGCTTCATTCCATGCCACACCTGATAAGAAATACTTTCATGACTATGTTCAAGGAGATTTTGGACAAGTTCGTTTGGGTGATGATAAACCCTGTAAAATCGTTGGAATGGGTAAGGTTCTTGTAAAACAACAGAATGGAAACCAATGGCTATTAAAGGAGGTAAGGCATGTTCCAGATCTAAAGAAAAATCTGATTTCAACAAGGTAGTTAGGCAGTGAAGGTTGTGTGACAACTTTCATAGATAAAGCTTGGAAGGTCACCAAAGGAGCCCTGGTAATAGCAAAAAGCGAAAAGGTTGGTACATTGTATTTATGCAATGGTATTTCTAACTTTGTTAATGCTTTAACTTCCAAAGGAGCAGAAGCAGCATTATGGCATCATAGGCTCGGACACATGAGTGAAAAGGGGATGAAGATTCTTCACTCAAGGAATTTGTTGCTGGGTTTGAAGAATGTTGATTTGGACTTCTGTGAGAACTGCATTTATGGAAAACAGAAGAGAGTCAGATTTCTCAGAGTTGGGAAAGAAAAGAAGAACGAAAAATTAGAGCTTGTGCATACAGACGTATGGGGACCTGCTCAGGTATCATCTCTTGGTGGCTCTCGTTATTATGTTACCTTTATTGATGATGGAACTAGAAAAACTTGGATTTATTGTATTAAGAATAAATCTGATGTATTTGATACTTTCAAGAAATTGAAAGCTTTGGTTGAGATTGAGACAGGAAAGAAATTGAAGTGTCTTAGATCAGACAATGGAGGTGAATATTGCAGCAAAGAGTTTGATAGGTACTGTTCAGAGCATGGAATTCACAGAGAGAAGACAGTTCCAAGAACACCACAAGAAAATGGTGTGTCATAAAGGATGAACAGAACAATCATGGAGCGTGCAAGGTGCATGAGATTGCATGCAGGATTGCCTTCACAGTTTTGGGCAGATGCTGTAGATACTGCTGTTTATCTAATAAACAGAGGGCCTTCAAGTTCCTTAAATGGTGGTGCTCCGGAGGAAGCATGGACAGGTAAAAAGGTAAACTACTTTTTTTTAAAGCCTTTTGGTTGTGAGGCCTTTGTCCATATTGATAAAGAAAATAGAACAAAGCTTGAGGCAAAGTCAAAGAAATGTACCTTTATTGGATATGGTGTTAATGATTTTGGTTATCGCTTATATGATTATGAAAATCACAAAATCATTAGGAGCAGAGATGTAATATTCAATGAAAAGGTCTTGTATAAGAATCAGTTGCAGGAAAAGAAGAAAGAAAACGAAAACAAGGAATACGCAGTTCTTGATGACATCACTAAAAAGGTAAAGGTGCCTGAAAATAATAATAATCAACAACAACAACCACCACAATAGCAATAGGCACCCCAAACACCTGAAAGTGGTGTTAGAAGATCTACCAAGATAAGTAGACCCCCTGAACGATACTCTCCTTCATTATATTATTTATTTTTGACTAATTCTGGTGAACCCGAATGTTATGAAGAAGCAGTGTAGGTAGAAACCAGGAAGAAGTGGGAGCAAGCCATGAAAGAAGAGATGGACTCCTTAGCACATAACCAGACTTGGGACTTAGTCAGGTTGCCTGCAAGTAAAACAACATTGCAGAATAAATGGGTTTACAGGCTGAAGGAAGAAGATGGAGGAAAACAGAGGTATAAAGCTAGACTTGTGGTGAAGGGGTTTGCACAGAAGAAAGGTATTGATTTTGATGAAATATTTTCTCCTGTTGTTAAAATGACTTCAATCAGAACTATTTTAAGTCTTGTAGCAGCTGAAGATTTGCATCTTGAGCAGTTAGATGTAAAGACAGCGTTTCTCCATGGGGATTTGGAGGAAGAGATATATATGTAGCAGCCACAAGGATATGAGGTGAAAGGGAAGGAGAAACTAGTGTGCAGGTTGAAGAAGAGCTTATATGGCTTAAAACAGGCTCCAAGGCAGTGGTATCTAAAATTTGACAAGTTTATGTCTAAACAAGGTTATACTAGATGTCACTCTGATCGTTGTGTTTATCTGAAAAAGCAAAATGATGGCAGCTATATTATATTGTGATGGGAGCTGCAAAACAAATCCTTGGTATGAGAATCACTAGAGACAGGAAAAATCGCAAATTAACATTGTCTCAGAATGAGTACATACAAAACGTGTTGAAAAGATTTAATATGCACAATGCAAAACTAGTTAGTACACCTTTTGCTAGCCATTTCAAACTTAGTAAGGAAATGTGCCCAAAGACCCAAGAAGACATGGATTATATGTCTAAAGTTCCATATGCATCAGCGGTTGGAAGCTTAATGTATGCAATGGTCTGCACAAGGCCTGATATTGCACATGCAGTGGGAGTTGTAAGCAGGTACATGAACAATCTAGGAAAGGAACATTGGATGGCAGTGAAATGGATTCTCAGATATTTGAAAGGCACCACAAATCAAGCATTATGCTTTGGTGGTTCAAACATCTCCCTACAAGGATATGTTGATGCAGTTATGGCAGGTGACAGAGATAACAAGAGGAGCACTACAGGATATGTATTTACTGTTGGAGGAACAACTGTCAGTTGGGTTTCAAAAATCCAAAGTGTTGTTGCACTTTCAACAACAGAAGCAGAGTATGTTGCTGCTACAGAGGCTAGTAAAGAAATGATTTGGTTACAAAGGTTTATGGGTGAGTTGGGTAAGAAGCATGATATGGGCACGTTATACAGTGATAGCCAAAGTGCCATTCATCTTGCAAAGAACTCAACATTTCATTCCAGGACTAAACACATACAGCTCAAGTATCATTTCATACGATCAGTGTTGGAAGATGGAGAGTTGAAGCTGGAAAAGATACACACTAGCCAGAATCCTGCAGATATGCTAACAAAAGTTGTAACCAGGGAGAAACTGAGAACATGCTCAGTTTCAATTGGTCTTCAGGGATGACGATGAAGATGAGAAACAGCCAGTCCAAAGAGGAGTCATTGTCCAGCAAATGAAGCAGCGGTGGAGTTGCTACAATCATTCTCCAAGTGGGAGATTGTTGTGTGTGGAGCATGATTGTTCAGAGGTCTTTGTTTCAGCCGGATGTATACCCCAGGAAGTTTTGTACACCCCTCCACCCCTTGTAAAAGTATAGTAATTTCTAGTCAATCTGGGCCATTCATTAGGTGGATGATCTGACGGTAGAACTTATGTTTAGTTTAGGGTTTTTTGCCCTAGAAGGCAATCCCTCTATTCGTATGAGGGTATTGTATTTGAGGCTGTGAAATAGATGTGTATTCTGTGAGCGAGAAACAAAGAGGTGAGACTGTGAGAGAAAACAGAGGATATTACAACGGATTTGCTGTAGGTTGTGTCTCTTCATTTTTCTGGATAATAGAAAGGAAGGACTGGCTGTTCGAGGTGGACGTAGCCCAAACTGGGTGAACCACGTATATCTGTGTCTCTCTTGTTTTGTGCGTTTTCTGTGTTTATATTTCTGCAATATTTTATGTGTTCCATTGCTCCGTAATATATAATTTTCTAACAGCTACCGGATCCCAAATGTGAATGGCAGTAGACTGTTATCGAGGCACCATCTTCAACTGGTGTGAAGCTGTGTTGGCGAATGTAAAAGACCAACTAACTAGAGCAAAGAACGGACAACTAAAAAACTTTGGATATGGTTTCTTATTTATGAGCTTTGGCCCAGAGAGGGTCCCGATGTTGGTCCCACAACATCTTTCCATTAGAGTTGGACTTCCTCGAGAGCCTAAGCTGATGCGTTGGGTTACAGTTATGGCCCGTCATCTTGAGGAGGGTTCAGAGGTTGTTCGATTTCCTCCTGAGTATTTTCGTTGGTTAGAGAACCAACTTTTCATGATTCAGGATTTTCCTTATGCTGGGATGGATTATCGTGGTGATCCAGACATGACTCTTCCACCAGGAGAGCAGTGGGATGATTTAGGTAAAATCATTCTCAACGTTTTCTAAGTTTTAACTATTTTTTTTTGTTTGTTCTTAAATCGTCCAAAACTGATAGTAGAAGTTTCAAATGCAGATGTGGGTCCACGGCGACCAGCCACTCTCTGGCCCTATGAGAGGAGACACCCAGCTGCAGCAGTACTGGCCCCACGGGACGAATCTACAGAGACCTTGACCGAATTGGAAAATCATCTAGAGTGTTTGACAACAGATATTCCAGAGACTAGCATAGATGATATTCCACTTAGGTTACAGCGCTATGTGATTGGGGTCCCAGGACCTTTCAGGAGGTTCCTTTGTAGGGTGGCCCGAGCAATGGTTTCTTATCGTGATCATCACCAGTGATAGGATGATTGCCTTTGTAGGCTCATACGACATTTTTGCTTTTTGTACTATCATTTTTGCCGATCATAAGGTGTTTTTCGACCTATGATCGAAGACGATGTATATTTGACACACTTCTATGCTATGCTATATCACTATTACTGGCTATCTTGTAAAACATGTTATGGAATGTTTTTAAATTTACTGTTTGATTATTGCAAATGTCTATTTAACATTCGAGAAGCAATTGCATCTGCTAATTATTACAGGGAAAAGTGTCTATTTAGAACTGCTTTATCCCACTAAGGTGTGACAGCTGCCTTAACAAACAGAGAAAAACTACTTTTGTTTTTCCTTTATGAATTATAGATAGAGAGGAACAGAAAAACCAACCTCTGTCTTGCGCTAATCCTTCGATTCAATCCCTCTCTTCTTTGATAGTCCTCAGCTACCTGCTCCCTTGCATGCCCAGCTTCACAAAGTACCTGTAAGATCACAGAAGCATAGCACTATACAAAGACATGGATCTATAATCATAAACAATCTAGGATCAGGTGTAAATTGACCATACAAATGTAACAAGCATCAACGATACAAAAGCATGGAGGAAAACTCAAATAGATTTTATTGATAAACAAGAAAAGATCCAGGAGGAGTTACAACCAGTTGTTCCGACCCAGCATCAACCTCCCAGCAAAGAAGCCCCTCTTCACCTCAAACAAAGCTTAGATCACCCAACAATCTAATGTTTGTCTCTAGAAACCAACAACAATTCCTTACAATATGCAAAATTCCAGCCCCTGGATCTCTGGGATGAGGGATCCATATATAGATATCTGTAAGGGGGATGAGTCAGCTTGTGATTTGATTAGTGTCTTCTCTCTGACAGTTCTTGCTTCCACTTGGAGACTGAGGGCCTCTTACTCATCCTTGGTCGAATTCAGTGAGGCAAGTGTCACAGGAGAAGATTCTGGAAGCTTCCATTGCCTCTCCACCTCACGGAATGACACTTCCATTTGTCATTTCTCACCCATCGCACCCCACAGAAGGGACTTTTGAAATGCAATGCACCCTCACAGTGTATTTAGGTGAGATGCAATGCACTTAGCTAGTGGAGCAGCTGCAATGATCCTGTTTTGACCAATTCTGAGTAGTTTCTCATGGATAACTTCTGGGAGAAGCTGTAATCTGTTTACCTTGTTCCTTTAGGGGTTAGAACAACACTTTTAGGGACTTAGGAGCCCTTGGTTTATGGACATTTCATGCTTGGGGTTGTAGGGCACAAAAATGTCTATAACAGTTGCCCCCTAAAGTATGAGGCCGTTAGCCTTTTGGTGTCAGGTGAAATGCTTTATTATGATGATCCGAAGTTCTTTCAATACTGGGAGGAGACCTGTAATAAGATACAATACAATACATTATCTTCATAATATTTTCATGATCTAGCTGAGGCGGGCATTCCCATGCTCAGCTTTATAAATTCATTTTCATGTACATAGGACAGACAATCGTTTGAGTGTAGACTGATGATTCTGATAGAGCCATCATCCTTTTGAGTGGATGATTATCTGTGCGGCAATGATGTACATTTAATGTCTTTATTTCCCTGAATATATATCGCAGCCCGGATGGATGAACCTAGATCCAGGGTCTTCAATCTCGTCCGATCTTCACTCGAAGTACAAGTCGATCCATGTGAGAAATTTCTGAAGTCGAACATGGAAAGCATCGCTTGATTACCAGTCAATGATGTAAACTGTTAACAAGCGCGAGAGGAATCACCGATAATGATAATGACCCTCAAGGTACTGCAGTACAATTCATGTGGTGTGAATAAAGGACTTGGCGTCGAACACCACGCAAAATCTTTCGGTCGAAGGCCATTAATGTAAACCTGTCGTCGGAAGTGAGAAACTTGCCATTGAGGCATGCAAGCTTCAAAGTACTGAATGGGGTGTCCCTAGATCAACTTCTTGGATAATGAGCTGATGTCGACAAGAAGTGATCTGTCACAGGAGGGTCTTAATGAATCCCACATCAATGACACGGAACGGAGCAAATGATTTTAATGGAGGTGAAAACGATCTGGTGATATAAAGTTCACGGTGGCGGTCATGAAAGAATGGAGTATAATGTATGGTAGTGGCTGAGACACAGGTGAATTCTCTGAATGAATTCTCTTGAACATATCGGCGACACTGATGTGATGGATCGGTAGCATTAACCCCAAATGTGGATGGTATGGCGTGACCATGGTGATGTGACCGGTGAATGAAACAACCCAACCCGACTCGGACACGGAGTGGAAGTGTCATGTTCAAGAGCGACTTGCTACCAACAAAGTTTCTTTGAGTTTTCTTCCCAATTTTCCCCAGTCATTGCTGACCAGTACCTCTTTATTTTTGTCAATCTTGAGGAGGATAACATATGCTTGTTCTATAATTTGCCCTTCGGGCAAACCCATCGCTATGTTTTAACGAGCCTAGCGATAGTGAAACTCGTTCTCGTCTATAGACAAGTTTGTCACTATTAATCTTTTTAACGAGTTTAACGACAAAGATAACTCGGTCCTTTTCAATTTTAGAGAGTCTGAAAAGGAACGTAAAGGTAACTCCAAAATTCCTTTTTCGTCATCTAATCCCTTAAGTCCGAAAAAGTATAAAACAATACAGAAGGGATGAATTTTTGATACTTTTAACGAGCCGAACAAAACAAGCGCTCGATCTTTTTGTGTAATAATCCCTCAGGTCCAAAAAGATTAAAATCTAGAGGAGGGATAACACTTACTGTTCCTTTAACAAGCTGGAGAGGCCAATGGCTCGGCAATCTTTTCATATTTTACGAGTCAGTTGAAAGGAGCTTAAAGGAGACTCGTCTTTTGAGGAACGAGTGATAAAACGGGTAGCAGCTGATTCCAAGTAAGGTTTGGAATTTTCCAATTACGGCAGTGTCACAAGGATGGCTAGTGAAATCACTCTTCGCAGCTGTTCCTCAAAATGGGTAAACAATCAAATGGAGGTGAATGATCGGCCAATGAAAAAGTGGAGGTGACGGTGCAAACACGACCAAGGCTTTAACGGCTGAAGTACTACATTCACGATGGTTATTTACTGGGGAATAGTTCATTTTTTAACGAGCTTAAATGCGGGGGGAAACATTTGCTCATGTCTTATGTTTATTTTTTAACGAGCTTGAACTATGTGCTAAAACTGCTCGATTAATCCAGTCGTGTGATAAGAATGTATCATATGAAATGGCAACTTTTAGAGTTTTGCCCCACATCCTTTCTTTATGCAAGTTAGGAGACGACCAATCCTACGAGTTTAAAGGGTTAGAGGTCCTAAAAATTTAAAAAATAAATAGTCGCTCTTCGCTTGCACTCCAAAAGGTTTGCATGCCCCCAGGTATAAAACAGAGTTTCAAGGTTACCCCTTCTTTAGTCCGTTAAAACATTTGTTTTACCAAGAGAGGCCTACCTCTTACAGGTTACCCAAAGATTGTTCTATTCACAGCGCAAACAAAACACTTATCCGGTGATGTCTACCGAGATAAACAAAGGTGAGTGGCGATGCCCGTCAACTCACATAACTTTGAAAAGAGAATCTTGTTCTAGTCCAACTCCCCCTTCCAATCACGGACAGGAGTACGGAGGTCATATTCTCTCGCGGAAACCTACCCTATACCCGAAGTTTTCCTGCCGAAGCAGACCAGGGTGCATGCCCCCTGGGTTTCAGTCATGTCCCCCGAATCACTCGTGCTCATCGAGAGGACGGACTGGAGATTGAGGCATTTCTTGCGTGAAAAGACCATTCAGGGATGGTATATGACTATTTGCTCTGTATGATCCAGGAAATGAAAGCTGGTCCACGAGCTTGACCACCCTTCCTTCGTGCGGAAAACACATTACTCTAAAGAGTGAGGAGACAATTGCTCCCATGCAATAAATATAGTCTCGTCCAAGGAGTAGATTGTAATCCAGGGGTCCTTGAACTACCATTACGTTCATGTGAACGGTTTTCCCTCTTAATGTTATGGGCACATCGGGAAGGATCCCTAACGGTCGACTGGTTCCTTTATCAAAGCCTGTTAGATTTCTCATCTCAGGCAAAAGCGATGGCGAACCAAGCACTTTCCAAACAGTTGAGGAAAGGATACTCACAGAAGCCCCCTCATCTATGATGGTACCAGCCATAACCATTCTATATATTTGAACAATGATTCGGAATGGTACACTAGTTGGTAAACAGGGTCTGCCTAGTTGATTCGAGTCGAAGGAGACAACTAGGTTGCTTGGAGGTGGGACCGAATAGACGGCCAGGTACGACTTTGACGAACTTCCTTCCTGCGGTAAAGGAACGGGTAAATTGCCTCCATGTTCGTTGGAGTCTGTGCTTATGAAAAGAATTTGGACGGTGTCATCCTTGTTCTCTTCAGTGACTGTATCATCTGAAGATGGAACCTCTGAAGGCAAGACCGGGTCAACTGCCGCCTCGACCTTTTGACTTTCGTCTGGTACGGGTTCAGATGGTTTAACTTCAATGATAGATGCTTCGGCTGACCACCTGAGCGGGCCAGCCGGGTTGTGCAAACGAGGAGACCAGTCCCTTAAGATCCGAGGGATGCAAGGACAATCTCTGTGATAGTGGTCTCCTTTGCAAATGACACATAGCGATTTAGGCCTGGTCGGTGCAGTGTGTGGATTTTCGCTAGACGACACTCGTTTTCCCCTATTCGCTTTTGGCTCCTTATTCTTCTTCTTTTCCTTCTTCTCCTTAGGTACTTGACTTTTGGCTTTACCATCCCCATCAAGCGAAGAGGAAGGAGGAGAGGAAGAATTAGAGGAAGTAGCAGGTTGGTGGGTAACTCTGGACTCATCTAATTGCTGATTCAATTGTTCAGGAATTGCGTTGTTCTGAATGACAGAGGTTGAGAAGAGCCATACAGGTAAACCAATTGTCAGTCCTGGAAGCGACAATGTGGCCATATGGGGTGCACCAACATCTCCCCAAGAGGAGAAGGGACTAGGATTTCCTCCAAGGGGAATCCCTTGGTTGGTGGATTTCATTTTCTCAACCCAAGATCAATGTAGGAAAGGGTAATGAATATTTCGTTTAAAATAAATTTTAGACGCTTTGACACAACTTGTTTTTTCAGTTTTTAAGAGTCGAGAAAAAACAAAAGATGACTCTAGTCTCCTTCGATTTTTAATGAGCCTGAAGTGACAAGTGCTCAGATGGACCTTTTCCGTTAAGGAGTCTGAAAAAGAACGAAAGGGACTACTTTGGAAGTCTAGGTAGAGGGAGTACCAAACCAATCACAAAACTGCATAATACTTTTTACGGTACGGAAGTCAATCTTCCCGAATGCTGTGTTCAGTGCATTGCGATCGATAGGGCGGCAGACAAGGCTTCCTATGGATAAAGGATTAAGCCTATTGGGGTCTCCCAAAATATACTCGACGGTACGTGGGAGCACAAGCCCATACTGGAACTTATCGTCTCAGAGTGGAGGAATCACCCAACCATCAGTGAGAACAGCAGTTACCAGGATTTACGACGCCGGAATACGTCTCTAGCCTAGACTTCTAAATGTTGTGCGTTAAGTTCCAAAGCGTTGTTAGATTCATTGAATTTATTTTAAGTTGATCTTGTTTATGAAGTTTTCCTTTCGGGTTCACCAAGAGATGTAGATATAATTCCTAAAATGCAATCTAAGATGATAAACAAACTTTTTATCTCTTTTATGCAATGAAAATCCTAGCTACTAGGGAAAAGAAAGACAGAATCTTTTCACAAAGAGCAAAGAGCACACTCTAAATGCACTTTCCTAAATCAAGCCAATCAGACTGTCTATATGCAAATGCACATGCATGTATTTGTTTTCGACTTTCTTAGTATATGGATGCTAAAAAGAAAGTTGATGCACAAATCTGAATTTCTTTTCAAGCGACAAATATCAACAAGCTTCTTTTCGAAATCAAAAAATGGAGACGATTACAACACCTTACGATTTTGAACTGAATACTTGTTCTTGACACTAGAAAATTACAAATTCAGACCAAAAGCAATAGTAACAGGATAATCGACCGTCAACAGCAATCAAACTTTTTCCTACGATCGAAATTGACACTTGCGACAAATTCAAATCAAAGGACGACAATACGACTATGCTACTTTTGCAAAGGAGAACTGTAAATGACTCAACAAACACACAAAAACATCTACAGTTCTTTTGTACAAAGGAGGCGGAATAACAACAAGGAAAAGGGGTTTCAAACAGACATATACTGATCACAGGCAGCAAGATTCAAGAATAGAACTGGAAAGAATGAATCACAGAAGCCACAGCTACACAGAGCTAGTCTGATCAGCGCACCTGTAACACAGAGAATCTGAAATGCAGCGCAGGTTGTCCACTCGGGAAGTGCGCTGAAATTCAGAATCTCTGAACAGTACATGCGCTGGGCCAGAAACGAGACTCTCTTCGGGTTCTAGGTCACAGTTTGCAGTTCAGTTCTTGGGTTTTGGCCGAGTAAAAAGCAATCAGTAATGCAACAATCAGGGGTAGATCTAAGGAGGATCTAAGAGCTATCACAAGGGCAATCAGATAGTTTGTGAATCAGTTGTTTAAATCATAAACAGATCCAGTAGATGGATTGAAGTAGCAGTTGTCTACTTTGCATTTGTTATGGCAAATGCAGTTCGAATGCTACTTGTAAGTTTATGAAACAAACAACAAATAATGATAAATAAACAAACTAATTAGCTCCCCAGTGGAGTCGCCATTTTGTTACAGGGAAAAGTGTCTTTTTAGAACTGCTCTATCCCACTAAGGTGTGACAGCTGCCTTAGAAACAAACAGAGAAAAACTACTTTTGGTTTTCCTTTATGAATTATAGATAGAGAGGAACAAAAAGACCAACCTCTGTCTTGCGCTAATCCTTCGATTCGATCCCTCTCTTCTTTGATAGTCCTCAGCTACCTGCTCCCTTGCACGCCCAACTTCACAAATTACCTGTAAGATCACAGAAGCATAGCACTATACAAATACATGGATCTATAATCATAAACAATCTAGGATCAGATGTAAATTGACCATACAAATGTAACAAGCATCAATGATACAAAAGCATGGAGGAAAACTCAAATAGCTTTTATTGATAAACAAGAAAAGATCCAGGAGGAGTTACAACCAGTTGTTCCGACCCAGCATCAACCTCCCAGCAAAGAAGCCCCTCTTCACCTCAAACAAAGCTTAGATCACCGAACAATCTAATGTTTGTCTCTAGAAACCAACAACAATTCCTTACAATATGCAAAATTCTAGCCCCTGGATCTCTGGGATGAGGGATCCATATATAGATATCTGTAAGGGGGATGAGTCAGCTTGTGATTTGATTAGTGTCTTCTCTCTGACAGTTCTTGCTTCCACTTGGAGACTGAGGGCCTCTTACTCATCCTTGGTCGAATTCAGTGAGGCAAGTGTCACAGGAGAAGATTCTGGAAGCTTCCATTGCCTCTCCACCTCGCGGAATGACACTGCCATTTGTCATTTCTCGCCCATCGCACCCCATAGAAGGGACTTTTGAAATGCAACGGACCCTCACAGCGTATTTAGGTGAGATGCAACGCACTTAGCCAGTGGAGCAGCTACAATGATCCTGTTTTGACCAATTCTGAGTAGTTTCTCATGGAGAACTTCTGGGAGAAGCTGTAATCTGTTGACCTTGTTCCTTTAGGGGTTAGAACAACACTTTTAGGGACTTAGGAGCCCTTGGTTTATGGACATTTCATGCTTGGGGTTGTAGGGCACAAAAATGTCTATAACACTAATGTATTTAAATATCTTGGAATATGTTGATATTCAATGTAGTCAAATTCACGTTCCAAGAGATGAACTCTCAAAAATAATCTTAATAACGCTGGATTTCTAATGGCATAAACTCTATTAAGCTGCAATACAACGAGTTCAGAATCTAACCTAACAATCAAACTCCGAATCCCAAATGAAATGGATTCAGATAATAACTCAATCACTGCACTATACTTTGCAATGTTGTTTGTTGTTTGACCGAGGCTTACCCCATGCATAGATACCAACTCATCAGTGGGTGAATAGATAACCCAAGTTGCGGAAGAAATGTTCCGTGTATTACGAAAAGCACCATCAGCGAAACCAATGTATGTTTGAAGAGACGTCGACATCTGCAATATCAAGAGTAAAATCAAGATAAGCAGGAATAATGATAAAAACACTCTCTAAACTAAGCACACTTTTCTAATCTAAAACACACCAGCTAGAAAGAAACTAATCTAACTAAAATCTCCACACCTAGATTTAAGCATAATATCTCTTTAGATAAAGACCATTTCTGGGTTTACCCAAAGAGACACCGTCAAAATCTACCAATTCATAGGCCCCTTTTGCCAGCTTTCGCTTAACAACATAAGGACCATGCCACATAGGTACAAATTTTCCAGCCCCTAGCTTATCGTTTGCTTGATCGTATAGTAAGACTAGGTCTCCTTCCGAAAAATTACGGGGTGTAACATTTCGATCGTACTGAGCTTTAATTCGTTTGGCATGAGTTTCGATTGCTAATGCAACATCACGTCGATTCTCATCTAGCTGAGCTAAGTACAACAAACATTTCTCCTCTTCGGAAGTGGCTGGGAGTAATTCTATTACAATTTGCAATGACGGAATTTCGCATTCAATGGGTAACATAGCTTCGAAACCATAAACCAGTTGAAAATGAGTGAAACCAGTTGATGTTTTTACTGAGGTTCGATATGACCAAAGAGTTGAAAATAACATGTTATGCCAATTCGACCTATGAATACCAATGATTCATCGGATCATAATGACTAGAACTTTGTTGATGGCTTCAACCAGACCATTAGCCTGTGGGTGATATGGAGTAGAACTATCGTGACGTAGGCCAAGTTGATCTGTTAGTTCAGTCATCATGATGTTTCGAAAATGACTCCCATGATCGGTAATAATCGCTTGAGGAACACCGAATCTAGTAATTATATGATTTAAAATGAAAATTGCAGCAGTTTTACCGTCTGCCAAAAATGTAGGCATCACCTTGGCCCACTTGGTAAAATAATCTGCCGCAAGGATGATATTTGCATGCCCCCCGGCCGAGTGAGGGTTACATGTAATAAAGTCGATACCCCACTTTGCAAAAGGGCCGACAGCAATTATAGGGTGGAGAGGAGCAGGTGGAGCACGCATCTTTCGATCAAAAATTTGACAATTGTGGCATTTTTAGACTGCATAGTTACAATATTTAAATAAATACGGCTAGAAATAACCAGCGCACAATATCTTTTGGGCTATGGCATACCCAGACATATGACCACCACATGCTCCAGAGTGACAGTCATTTAGAACCTTTTCAGCTTCCTCATGAGTTAAACAACGTCGGAAAACAGAATCTGCCCCACGACGATAGAGTGTATCTCCAATGATTTTGTATTGTTGGGATTGGAATCGTATTTTCTGTCGTTGAGATTGTTAGCGCTTGAAATTTCACCTCAGGCTGAGAAAGGTAAACCTCAAGGCAACATCAAACCACTTAGCCTCGTAGCTAGCCCTACGGGGCAGGAGAGGGCTCTCTCCGGTCTATCTCGGTAAAATCTTCAATGGATGAGATGACCAATAAGGTAACACTGATTTTAGGCTAGTAAACTGATCAGAAAGGTTGTTTTGGGGTTTTTAGGGTTTTTGGTGGCAAATTGAGGGGATGGCAATTTTGGGTGCGGGGATTGGACACAGTTTCTGCAGGGGGTTCTTTGGGGCGAGGTAGGAGACAGTATTGATGCCTTTGATTGAGGTGGATGATTAGGAATGACAGGTGAGGAGCTAAGGAGAGCAAACAATAACTTTGAATTCTCCTTAAACAGTAGAAAACATTGAAATTAAACAAACTTAAAAGCAGAGCATGACAGTCATGAATTCTTACTTTAACACTTCGTTTGCTTAATATGCAGAAGGAAAAGAAAGGAAATGATTCACATAACACACTTACAAGTACATAGAGAAACACACCATCAATACATGTAACCACAAGAATCCCAAAAAGGACTGCAGAACCCTGGTCTTCCTTAGCCAAAAATTTCAGAGATACAGTGAATAATACAATGATAGCTTCTCCCTCAAGAGTCCAACCATGAAAATGAGCAAGAGAGTACATAATATAGATCATCTAACCTCTTTCCCTACCTCTAGGGGTCGAGCTCACTATCCTAGGAGCTGTTTCAACCACTTCTAAACTAAGCACTGAAAACTAGGCAGTCAAAACAACTTGCCTCTATAAGCTAGGAAACCAATTCATTCATTTAATTTTCACCTATTTCATGAATGAATCTTCTAGAAGAGATACATAAGTGTAAAAGAATAAAAAAATTACATTATTTACATCAAGGAGGATAACAATCCACTCCAAAAAGTCAAACATGGTCAAATCTGCGTTTTTCTGAGCTGTACACTGAAATTTGGAGAAATTTGCTTGACGGGTCGCGCGCCTCTGCCTGACGGGTCGCGCGCCTTTGGGACCACTTTTGGGGCACTTCCAGGTGTCCAAATTGAGCAAGAGTAGGCTTGTTGGAAAGGTCTATGAGTCTAATTTCCAATCCAACTGGAATTTCTGAATTTGGTGGTCATTTGCCCTCCAAAATTGCAATCTCCCAAGACTGCTTTCTGCAACTCAAAAATGTGGCAGAAAGTCATTTTTTGCTCCTTTTTTGACTTTCTGGAGGCCCAAAACTTCATAAAATCTCAAGTCCATTGATGAGAATATGTAACTTCTCATGAAAATTCTGGAAATGCTGAGTTTTTGCAAAATGAAGTTGTCAGGATGAAGGGTCGCGCGGGGGGTGAGACCCGTTAATGGAGAAAACCTGTAAATTGCCTGAAAAAACCAAAATTTACCTAAAATACTCAAAATTTCTTGGGATTTGTGTTGTGGCTAGGCTATTTAGTGCCATGCTCAGTCAAAGAGGCTTTGGCCAAAATTTGGAGTGGATCGGGCCTTTTCCGTCGTTTTAGTGCCTTGGCCAACCTCCTTGGATCCGACGATTGTAATTTTGACATTTCTCTAAAACCATGACACCTGTGCAAAAAGTGAAGGAGGTTTTTCTTCTTTGGCATATTGTGGACAAAAACCTCTCTTAGTTTTCCAAAATTAATCTTTGATTGCTCTGAAACATCTTTTGAGTGTGACTTGCCCCGATGTGTGAAACAAGGAATTTTGTCGAAATGGAGCGAAATGAAGGGGATAGGGGGCTTCTAAATTCTTGGGGAAATTTTTGGGAGTGGGGAGGGATGTTAGGAAGCAGGGGAAATTGGAATCTCAGAGATTGAGTGAGGGGAAGGGGTCCAAAAGGGCAAAACACAGGCCAAACCTATAAAATTGCCAAGTTGTAGCTAGAAACTAGGGTTTGTGCAAAAATGAGGAATTTGGCGGATCTAAGGGATGGGAAGTATTTGATAAGGTATATGAAGGATAGGGGAAGGTGTATGAACATCTGGATGCAAGTTTTGCCGATGATTTGACTGTCCAAGAGAAATTGGCTTCAAAACCCTAGGAGAGGGAAATGACCTTGCCTGGGCGCAACTGAAGCATGAACAAGGTGTAAAATGACTCATTAGACACTGAGATGATAATGAAAACCCTATGAATGATGATAGACTCAGCTGAATGATGACATGGACCGCCATTTGGACAAGCCTGCAAATTGGTCAAAGAGGTGGGCTCCTCTCTCCTATGATGACCGCTCTTTCCACCCTTGTGAGGCCTCCTCTGTTCCTCAAACTCTGAAGCTGATGCATAGTCATCACTTTTCTCATAACTGGTTTCGGTTTCTAACATTGTTTTAGGAGCAAAATGGCTGAAATGTACTGCTGTTTCTGCTTTATAAACTGCTGATTAAAATGTTGTTTCAAGGGGACAAGGAGCACAAGGGAAATGTTAGGGAAGGGATGTTTTAAAGGGAAATTGGGAATAATAATGAAACAGGGATTTAGGGGAAAATCATTTCAAAATCATTGCATATACATCATTATACAATTTTACTTACAAGGATGTTATGGGAGGTAGGGTTAGGATTTTAATTTTTTGATTTCTTGGGGAGAGGGATAGGGTTTTACGCTCTTAGCAAATTTGGAAGGGAAGTTTAAATAAAATGATAAGGAATATGTAATGGGAGGTGGACAATAGGAAAGAAAAGGGATACCTCAAAACAGCATAATAAACCCTAGCAATTTTGACAACTTTAAGCCCAAAAGCACAATGGAGACTTTTACTTGCAAATGAATACCTTTAAAAATACAATCATGATCTTCTTGAACTGTAGCAAGCAATAATTTTTCATGATGGAGGGCCTACCTTGCAAAATTTGGCAATTTGTGTCTCCTTGGTGAATTTGCA
This sequence comes from Pinus tabuliformis, assembly GCA_031772625.1. NCBI lineage: Eukaryota > Viridiplantae > Streptophyta > Pinopsida > Pinales > Pinaceae > Pinus > Pinus tabuliformis. The sequence goes on from CM062804.1 coordinate 244,532,316, forward strand.
GGCGGTTTTACAAAGAGGGCGCTGACGGGTCACGCGCCTCACCCAACGGGTCGCGCGCCTCTGACGGGTCGCGCCTGTTATAATTTTGCACTGGCGGAGGGTGCGTGACGGGTTGCGCACCTGTCCAGCTCACAAATTTCACTCAAACTCTCTTGCAATCAGTTGCTCTTTCACTTGGATGCATAATGAGGCCTGATAGAGGGAGATTAGGGCTTTTATAGCCTTGTTTGAATTAATTTCATGTCACAACCCACATGGTTTCCTTTTATCCTGAAATTGGTTGATTTGATGCTTTTCTTTGATAATTTTTGCAGGGATAGCATCTGAGGGATCTTGGCAAGGGAGCCAGGGTTACATGCTGTCCTTTGAAGCTTTGTGAATTTTTACAAAATTTACAAAATTTTTGAGAAATGACTTTGGCTTTAAAAACAAGGTTTTTAAATCCAAGGTGAAAATTAGCTGCACAATATAGAATCTTTCGAAGAAGTAATTTGAAAATCATCCCTCTGGCTTGCTGGGCACTTATTGACCTTCAGAGACATGACCTTGAAGACAAATTTGACCAAAAACCCTAGACCTAAAAATTTGATCTCAAGACAATAAACAAGTAACCATGACAAAGTTTAATGACTGAAACAAGCTGATCCAGCAGTGCCAAGAGGGGGACAAAGACACCAGCTCCTCCATCAGGGTTATGGCATGCCTAATGGAATGCAAGACACTGATGAGACACCTACTTATGCAAATGCAAAGAGCTTTGATCGCTGATGGAGGGCTACTAGACCGACTCTAACAGAGATCATGAAATTTCAGGCCAAAAAGATTGGGTTTGGAGATGAACAATGATATCTCCATACCATGGATCAAGAGGACTGATAAGAAACAAGGATTCGTCTGCAATGGGCTCTTCCGCCATAGTTTCAGTATCAGCACGTGGGAAATCACACATCAATTCCGCAAATACCAAAGATTTCTTTGCCTTGGATTTTTCAAATTCCAAGTCAAATTCCTGCAGGATAACAATCCATTTGGAATACTTGCCCCATAGCAATTGTTTGGTCAAAATATAGATCATAGGGTTACAATCAGAAATTACGGTAGTTTTGCGTAGTAAGATGTAATGACGAAATCTTTGGATAGCTTGAACAGCTGCCAAGGCCAATTTCTCCACATGTGAATATTTAAGCTCAGTCGGATTCAAAGTTTGACTAAGATAGTAAATCACATGTTCACTATTGAATTCATCTTCCTGAACTAAAACCATCCCGATGGTGGAATGAGAAGCGGCGAGGTACAAGAAGTAATCCTGGTTGTAGTTGGGAGGATGCAATAACGGTGCATGGGTCAACGCGTGTTTAAGTGCATCAAAAGGTTTGTCAACTATCTCATCCCAAAAGAGTGGAGTATTCTGTTTCAACAGCCTAGTAAAACCCTTTGTTATCTCAGCGTAGTTAGGAATGAAACGACGTAAAAAGTTTGCTTTCCCTTGCAAACTTTGGAGTTGGCGAAGAGTCGTAGGAGGAGGCAATTTGACAATAGCTTCAAAATTTGAGGGATTGACACGAATTCCAGCTTTTGAAACAACGCATCCCTGTAAACGACCCGTTTGCATACAGAAAACACATTTGTGTGGATTCAACCTAATTCGATAATGCCTACATCTCATAAAGATTGCTCGTAAATGAGTGAGATGATCGGCTCTACGTAATGAATGGGTATGTGAATCATCAAGATAAGGTTGCACAATGTGCTTGATGTCATGAAACGCGTAAGACATATCTCTTTGAAAAGTTGCTCCGGCGTTCTTTAATCCAAAAGGTAATTTGCAATAAGAAAATGTCCCCCATGGGCAAATGAAAGTCGTTTTTGGTTGATCAGTAGGGAGTATGTTGATTTGATTGTAACCGGAAAAACCATCCATAAAGGAGAAAAACCATCCGGCACAATCATTAATGATTTGATCGCTATAGGGAGTTAGGTAATTGTCTTTGGGACAAGCTCGATTAATATCCCTATAATCGATACATATTCTTATTGTTCCTTGCTTTTTGTTAACAGGAACAATATTCGATACCCAATCCGTTAAGGGAATTGGATAAATGAAACCTGCTCGAAGTAATTTCTCAATTTCAGCTTTAATAGCAGCAAATTTTCACGGATGTATCTGATGCAAATGTTGCTGGACAGGTTTAGCATCCGGGTAAGTTTTAATTTCATGAACAACAATTGCTGGATCGATTCCTGGCATTTCTTCGTATGACCAAGCAAACACGTCACAGAATTCTTGAAATAGGGCTTTATAAGTTTGGAGTTCATTGTCCGTACATGAAGCACCTATATGAATGTTTTCAACAATTCCAAGTTTAACTGAAATGTCAATAGGAACCGTTCGAGAGATATTTCCCAAATTTAACTCAGAATCAGGATGTTGCAATGGATTTTGTGGTTCTTTGACATAATCAGTAGTAAAAATAGATGAAAAATCATTTTCAAAATGATCAAGCTTAGGTAAAAACGAAGATCGATGATGAAGATCTTCCCATGGTAAATCATCAACAGACAAAATTTCACGAATTTGTTCATTAGTATGAACAAGCTCGGAAAAAGTTGTTGAATCTGAGGTTGATATTGAAAGTGATTCTCCATGGACCACATTCATTAGATCAATTTCGGTTGAACAAGGGTCGGAAAATGATTGTACAGCCTGATATGCAATTTCATAGGGACTCAAAGGCATCGCATCACCAAATGAATCCACCTCAGATTCGGAAGGTACGATCCAAGGATCATCAAAAACAATAGTGTTTGATGAAATCATATGAATGGTTGTAGTAGAAGGCGATAAGTTAGGAGAAGGAAAGGAAAAATTTCCTATGAAATCAGAATCTTTAACCAATCCTACCCCAACATCCTTGTAAGTGATAGTTGTTTTACCGACATGTTGGATACTTTCAGAAGAGGCTGGGTCGGACGAAAAATAAGTCAGCTGGTCTATTCTAATGATCTTTCCATTATGAGGAAACTTTATAAGCCAAAAGACTGATGAAACAACAACAGTCATAGTGTAAGACCAGTTGTGACCCAAAAGAAGGTTGTAATCTAGAGGGGAACCAACCACTTCCACATTTAGATTAACAGTTTTTCCTTCAACCCCTATAGATAAATCCTGTAGAATGCCAAAAGGATGGAACCCATGGCCATCAAAAGCCTTTAGAACTGTCGGGGATTGATTGAGTGTAGGAGAACCAAGCGATCTCCAACACTGGATCGACATAATACACGTAGAAGCTCCCTCATCAATTACAGTCCTATAGCAAGGTCCGTTTTTGACTAACACTAAAATCTGGAAAGCCATTGGATGAGGTAGGCGAGGTGTACTATTTCTAAATTGAAGATTATAATGTTTGAGTCCTGAATATCAACAACTCCTATAACCGACAATAGCAATTTACGCTGTGCTGGGCATGATTGCAGCACCTCCAAAGCCGACATTGCTGAAGGGGAAATAACTAAGTCTTCAACAATGTTATAATTCTGAGTAGCTCTCACATGCGGATTGAAAGCTAACTTTTGAAGTATACCTTTAGCAGGCGGTTTGATTACTAATTCTGGGTTAGGTTTCTCGATCTGTAGCGGATCGGAACCAGAAGGAGTTGAAGTTGATGGGTTTGAATTAGAAGATTCTGCTTCCTTACCACCAATAGGACTTTTACTGCCATAATCTTGCGATCACGTCGCAATCCTGACATGAGACATCATCATTATGGGTTCTTCCGAGGCAAAAGAGGAAGAACCGATCATATTACTATCTTGACTAGGAAAAGGATCCTTCAAGACAGCAGGCATTTGAGAACCCTTGACGATCTTTGCAACCTCAGCGTGATGTGGGCAGTCTATTCTAAAATGCTCTTCGTCACAAATGAGAGAAGGATAGCGAGGTTTACGTTTCTCGTCAGTAGATTCAGTTTTATTTGATTTCTCTTTCGAATTTTGTTTATTTTTCTTCTTGCCATTGTTTTTAACGCCAGATTTTGATTTGGCCGTAGATGATTCTACGACATGAATATCGGCAGGAATTTCAGCGGAAGAGTCTCCTGTCGAGGAATCTGGTAAAGTTATAATAGGAGAAGAATTCTTTGAAGATTTCTTCTTACTTTTGGTGTTAACTGAGCCAATCATACCGTCAGCGGCATGAGACCTTGAAGGAGCTGCAGTTATTTGATTTTGTTTCGGAAGGTCGGGGATTTTTTCGTGTAAAGTACTTGACTGCGTATAAATGAGGTCAAGGTACTGAGCTTGAGCAATTACTTTCTCTTCAGTAACAACTCCTGCCTTAGCTACATCCTCAGTGATTTAAGGTAATAATGATTTAACAAACCATTCTGCTAAAATTTGATCCGGAATAAAAACTTTCACTAAACGTTGCCGGCGTCGCCATTCATGAATATGATCTGAAATATATGTTGACGTTGACTGTTTTAATGAAGTTAATAATTCAGTGCCATTGTCGTATCTGACAGGCAACTAAAAATGAGTTAAGAATGAAGTGGCTAACTAACTAAAATTATAAAAAGAGGCTTGCAGTAACTCAATGTACCACTTGGGCGCAAGACCAATCAGAGTGCATTGAAAAAGATGTAAGTGAATTGAATCATCTATAATGGAATTAGATGCACACCAGAGGTGATAAGTCATCACATGGTTTGACGGGTCCTCTCCTGATTTACCTTCAAACTTTGGGATATCACTGGGCAACTTATTCGGCATTGGCGGCCAAAACAGAAGATAATTAATCAGATCGTTCGTAAGGCGCGACAAATCAGGCAAGTCCAAAGTTGCAATAAACGGTAATTGACGGTTAGGGTCACGAAAACCCTAGGTCATAAGACCAGCCCCAGGAGGAGGATATCCAGGATAAATTGGAATTGGAATTGCATTTGGGATATTATATCCTCCCGGAAAACCAGGATTAACCAGACCAAACTGGGCTTGTTGAGGTTGCTGATAAGTATATCCAGGATACGGTTGATACTGGTAAACTAGGCTTTGCACAGCAGGACCGAATTGGTACTGTCCCTGGTACGGTTGATAAGTGAATTGCGGTTGACTTGTGACAACCGTACTTGGACCAGGTTGTCCTACAGGCATCTGAACCGAAGTCTGAATTGTAGGTCCTGACTGAGGTAAAGATGCTTGAGGAGTTGATGCAGGAACAGTAGAAACTGGAGCTGTCAATACTCCAGAAGTAGGTGGGGTAGATTGCACAGAAGCTGCAGTAGTTGCAGTAGTCGTTTGAGGTGGAGTTCGAGGCGAACTAGGCCCAGACTGATGAGCTACACCAGGTGCAGAAGTTTGAATAGTAGGCTGGACAGGTTGCTGGGTTGAAACAGAAACCAAAGGTTGTCTAGATTGAGACGACAACTGCACATTAGGTTGCAAAATCTGTTGAGATTGAGATGGATCCCACACCATGTTCATTCCGGGACATGGACCCATAGAAAGTTGAGCATATTGAGGACCATAACTGGGTTGAGCATAGAGCTGATAATTCAAAGGTACATTTCCAGCTCCTTGTACAAATGATTGACCAGAAGGTGGTTGGAAACCTTGGGTTGGGTACTGACCTTGAGGTTGATAACCTTGAGGCACGTACTGAAACTGGGGTTGACCTTGAGGTGTATATTTATACTGGGGTTGACCTTGAGGTATGTACTGAGTCTGGGGTTGACCTTGAGGAATGTACTGTCACGAAGGTATGTACTATGCTTGAGGTTTCCCCACAGGTGGTAACTGACTACCTTGAGGTTGCCCCCCAGGCGATAATTGAGTACCTTGAGGTTTCCCCCCAGGCGGTAACTGACTACCTTGAGGTTGCGGATTTGGAATAGTTCCAGACATCATAAAAAAAATTTCTACGCTCAATGGTTGAGTTCTGTTATTACCAGTTGATCTCCCATGTTCAATGGGTTGAGGAGATGCTCCTAAAAAAGTACCAGTGAGTGACTGATACCGAGAAGGAACAGAAGGACCGCCATATAAAAATTCTTCTGGTGGTTGGGAAAACATGGATGACTGTCTCAACATATTCAAAGGAGGATAATAACCTCTAGGTGTTGGATGAAAAGGAATTCGAGGTGGTGAAAAACTAAGACCCAGATTTTCTAAAAGGTTGGTCAATGAGAGGTACCAAGCGTCCCTCCTAGGTGGACTGTAGAAAATTGATTCACGCTCTCTAAGTTCTAAAGTTGGTTGATTTTCAGGAAGAATTATGTCTTCTTCTGGACTAACAAGTTCTTCAATAGAAATAAGTCCCGAAGGAAGATTTTGGGTAATGATCCTTCTTACCCTGGGTGAACCAGGACCACTAGAAGTTGGAGAAGCAAATCGTGACGATGGAGTAGCAGCAGGTTCAGTTTCAGGCTCAGAAATTTCAAGTTCTTCAGCTAATTCACTAGTAGAGGAAATACTACCAGTAAATTTGGAAACTGAAATTGGTTCAGAAATATACTCTGTTGCTTGAACTTGATAATCAGGATGAAAAACTAAAGAAGATTCTCTTTCTTCCGGTGACCCAACTCTACTATCACTAGGAGTTACAAGAGCTCGTAGCCCTTCAAGCTGGCTTGGTGAATACTCGGGAGGTTGCCCCCGAAGTCTACGGGATTGTCTCGGTAATTCAACCACGATTAAATATTTTAATTACTTCACACGCGAACAAAGAAAAAATCTCAATAAAACCACCTAAAGTCTCTAAAGAAACAAATAATTTGAATCACACGCCTAAAAAATCTAAGAGTTGAAACCACACACAAACAGTAACTTTCCGTACCAAAAACACTAGTTGGTGATGAAATCCAATGTCGCAGAATTCAATACAGAAAGGGCGGTTGGAACAGTTACCCCGACAACCTGCTTAATGAAACAAACTGGCACAAGTTTCTTCACAAAAATGTCTCGAGTGAAGAGAACCCCCCAGAGAGTCCAAGTGAGTCTAGTCGACGTCTGCTCCAGGTACAGTGGGATCTTCCCTCCACCGTCACCTTAGGAAAGAATCCTATAGATTATGGTCACTATGGTTACCAACAGAAACAAATATACCTGGGGGAACAGTCTACGATCCGATACACACGCAAGGGCAGAGTAACAAAGCTCAATCCCCTTGAAGGCTCCTTGACATAATCCAAGGTTTACCAACAAGTGACCCCAGGCTCCTCGACAATGGTCAATCCGAGGTTTACCATTTTTAATACGTGTATATCTACTATCGTTCCCAATGAGGAAGGATTGATTACCCCACTGGTTCAGATATGATCTCGTGCTTGACTCCTTTAAGAGGAGCTTCCCAGAGCATAGATGTAACAATTGGAATTTATCTCCTACCGCAAGATATAGCTACTTGTTTGTTTTAACTATCTTGGAGAGTTAATTACTCCCTACTCCAAGATACTAGCCTAAGCTATGTTGGTGATAAGAGCCCTAGAAATAAAAAGATTGCTAGATCAATTTTAATTTAAGCGTTATTTTTATGGGTTTTTTCTTAAGTCAAAAGGTATGGAGATGAAACTTTATGGTGTGAAGACTCGACTCCAAAACACTAAAAATGCACCTAAGATGATAAACAATTCTTTTTCTTCAATGAATTTCTAGCTAAAGAAAGAGTTGAGAATGCAATTCTTTGAAAAACAAATCTTTCCTTCAACATATAAATGAAAAGAAAATCTTTTTTGTCTTTTTCAATAAACTCAAAAACGAGACTACTAATTATGCTCATGAAAAAATCCCTTTCTTTTTGAACACTCAAAAACTACAGAAAACAATTTCTTTCAAAAGAGATTCTAAAATTTCTAGAAAACACTCAAAACTATAAAAAACTATGCTTGAGATCTAAAAATTTCTAAAAACCTAATTGAAGTAAAAGCTTAAAAAATTTCTTTTTGAGGACATTTTACTTAGTTATTCAGCAAACTAAGGACTAATTCGTTCAGAATAACAAATTAATCAAAAAACACCCAGCTATGTTTTCTTTTTTAAAAATGAAATTCAAAACTTTCCAACAAGTTCTTTCAAAGCTTTTCAAAGAGAAAACGAGATCTATTTCTCACCAAAGGCAGATTTCACAAATCAGTCAGACTCATCAAGAAGACCAAAAAAAACCAGGGTAATATGAGGTTTCTTAGGCTTCTAATCTCTGAGTTACTACAAAGACCAAGCCAAAATCAAACCAGGCACGCAAAACTTCTAGAAAATCACCTAAAACCAAAATGCCAATGGAAGTCACTTACAAGAAATTTCTGACAGGACACATGCAGATTTGGGAAGAGGCTAAAAAACGCAAATAATCCTAAGCTTAACTGAACGAAAACAATTTAGGTTTTTCAAAAAGTTTGACAGGGTCAGCAGGCTTCCGGTATAACCAGATGTGGTACCGCTCTGTGTAGTAAAGTAATAGTGCGAGGATGTCCACACTGTGTTACAAACAGAACGTGCGGTCCTCTTCAAAATTTTGGAAAAAAACAAAATATACTCCAGATCCTAAAAAACTACCCAATCCCACACACATCAAGCAAAATCCAGAAACAAGAAAAAGTTTATGAAGTCAAAGTAAAAGTAAAGGCAAAAACCAAAAATTCAAGTCCCCAGTGGAGTCGCCAATTTGTCGGCTGGATAAATCGTTCTTGCAGAAAAGAGCGATCTCCCTAGTATCAACAGATATCTAGCGACAAGCAGAAAAAACAAATCTATATTTCTCTAAATATTACGATTTATAAATAAAAACCAAGAGGTGTTTTTGAACCTACCTTAAGTCCAACGCTAGTTTGTGGTAGCCACGCTTCGACTGTTTGAATGAGTTTCCTTTTAAGAACCTGCAAACACAAACAAGAACACATCAAATAACACCTGCATAGCTAATATAATAAATCATATTCATCATGGTGATCAAGGAGTCCATGAAATAAACCATAAAAGACAGCTTATTGAGAAAAATAAACTTGATTGTATTAACTTTGAACAAAGAAGAACTTTACAACCTTTGGTGCCTTGATGTTGTACAAGCTCCTCCCAGGGTCCAAGCAAGAATCTCCTCTACTTTGACAAGCCTCACACTCTTCCCAATGAGATCAAAAAAGGTATGTAATATCTCCTCTCAAGCTCAATTAGGAAGACTAAACTCCAACAGCATTTATTCTAAAAAATATTCAGCTTTCAACCTCCCCAATAACCAGCCTAATGCCTCATTTTGTAGTGCAAAGGAAGGAGGTTACAGGTCCACCTATGAAGGGATAGAGTCCTCCTTCAAAGGGATAAGCTCCTCACATCAAGGGGTTAGCTCCTTAAGGTATGGGATGCATGAACCACCAAAGCGAACTTGCCACCTCAAGATTATCTCTAGAAGCTTCCAGAAATAACCCAAAGCGAGTTTTTAAGAATGTACTTGTGCCTTTTTGACTTTTATAGGGGTCCGCACCTATTACACAGAAATAGAGCGGTCAGGTACGCAGGGGACATGACCAGTGGGTGCGGGACAACAGGTAATGCTAAGAGAAAGTGCGGAACTAGAGTTTTAGAGATTTTTAAGGGTTTTCTCTCATTTTTCAAGGCTTGACATGAAGAGCTGAGGTTTAAGACTTGCGAAGGAGGAAAGTATGAGTGGTGATAGACTCATACTAATTGCAGAATGTCATGGTGACAATATTTTGTGCAACAACCCCGCACTAGATAGAAGCGTATGTCGTGGTACCACGACTCGGGGTCCAAAAAGGTTTCTGATGCTTCTTGCTCATACATCAGCACTTCGTTACTCCATAAGAGCTCCTCCCTGAGTTCCCTTTGCGCATATTGCAAGCTCAACGTTCCTGATTTTTCATATGCCTCCTTTTGGTCCCCTAAGGCTTCTGCCGCTAGCCCGCAAAGTCCCTGCCCTCGGATTATCAGTGCTGGTTTTACCTCCAGGTCGAACTCTTGAAGGGCGGTTATCCAATTCCCTCTTCGTTCACCCATTTCTTTCTGTACGAAGAGGGCTCTTACAGCAGGATGGGGCATGGTGAATTTGGTCTTGGCCTTTAGTAAGTAAGGGCAGAAATGTTTAATGGCCTTGAAAACTGCGTAGCCCTGTTTCTCCACGTCTGGGTAATTTAGTTCCGCTCCTTGGATATTTGAACTCTTGTAGGAAATGGGGAATTCATTTCCGTCATCATTTTTTTGAGTGAGAATTGCGGCTTATGAAAGGTCAAAAGCAAAGGTGTATAAGAATAATCATTTGCCGAAATCAAGGCTGACCAGTGTAGGAGCTTCAACAATGGCTTCTTTGATTCACGAAATGCTTCCTTGGCTTCATCGCTCCATTTATATGCAACATCCTTCTTCATCATCAACTATAAGGGGTGTATTATTTCGGCGAAGCTTGATACGAAATTTCTAATGAAATTAATCCTCCTGAAGAAATATTGCATGGCCCTTTTGTTAGTAGGGGGTTGTATTGTCATGATGGTCTATATTCTTTCAGGATCAATCACAATCCCATCTTTAGAAAGGATATGACCCAGTAGTTTCCCCTCTATGGCTGCAAATATGCTCTTCTTGGGATTAAAAGAAATTCCATACCTTCAGAATCTTTCGAAAATATGCCTCAGGTGATAAACGTGATCCCTCCTGCGATAAGAATACACAGTGATGTCATCCATGTACACCACTACCTATCTGTTCATCAACCCTCGAAAGGCTATGTCCTTAGCTCTCTGGAATGTGGCACCTGCGTTAATGAGCCCAAAAGGCATTTTTTGGTATGCGTAGGTGCCCCATTTGGTGTTGAAGGCTGTCTTAAGCTGATCCCCATGCGATACCAGTACCTGATTATATCCTGAAAACCCATCTAATAGGGACAACATTTCAGACCCAGAAACGCATTGAAGGATGTGTTCCATAGAAGGGACCGAATAGTTGTCCTTTTGAGATGCTCTGTTCAAGTTTCTGAAATCAATACATAGCCTGATGTCTCCATTTTTCTTTCTCACTAGCACGAGATTGGCTACCCAGCGGGTGTGTCTGATCAGGAATATGATTTTAGCATCCAACATCTTGTTTAGTTCTTTCTTCACCAATGGTTCTAGGCTTGGATGCATCTTACGCAGCTTTTGTTGGTAGGGCTTGGCCTCCTTTTCCAAAGGGATCACATGCTGCATAATACTGGTATCAAAGGTCTTTAGGTCTTCATATGTCCATGCAAAAACATCCTTGTATTCTTTAAATATTTTGACAAATGCGGCCTTTTCTTGCGGAGAGCACCCCAAGCCCAGATTGACATTTCTTGGGTCTTTTTCGGTCCCATTGTTGACCGTTTCATACTTCATGGACGAGATGTGTGTTTTGCAATTAGTAGGTTTCTTGAATTTATCATGCAAGTCATACAAGTGCTCCATCCTAACCACTGATTTTGGAATCATATTGGGCTGATCCTTTTCCTCATCTTCCATTTCATTCATAAGCTTGTCATGCTCCTTTTCGTCAATGACTGCACTCTTGAATGTCTTCTCGCAATGTAGGAACTCAAGTATTTTCTCATCATATTCGAAAACCTACCAATTCGAGATGTTATCAGGCACGGACGGTCTGAAAATCAATTCAGCAAAACATTTATTTTTCTTCAATCTAAAGTCAGGAAAAAGTTTAGTAGCCATATTAGTCATCAGATCAGCATCTTGGTTTTGGCCTCGAGGTATGTATGTAATATTAAAGGAATCAAAACTGTCAATTAAATCCCATACCTCATGCTGGTACCTCATCAGGTGTGGAGAATTGCAATGTATCCTTTTCCTTACCTGATTTATGATTATTTGAGAGTCGCCAAAAACTTTAAGATTTTTCACATTCATACCAATGGCGTTCTTCAGGCCTTGTAGCGGGCCCTCATATTCCACTGTGTTGTTGGTGCATGCGAACTCCTACCGGCTGGCCATTAGATGTTGGTTCCCTTGCGGGTCAATGAGAATACTTCCAGCACTTGCACCTTCAAGGCAGTTAAAGCCGTCAAAATAGAGTGTCCAGAATATCACATCTAATGTTACATCAATTGAACTACTATCTAAGAAATTGGTCCTATCATCTACTATAATACAGGATAGCTCATCAGCTATATTATAGGAGGGAGTTTCCAACTGTGTGTGCGTCAAAGTTTCTTCCACGGTTTCTGCATGAAACTCTCCAAAACAGGTTTCTATATTATAAACATTGAAACTGTAGCTCCCAAGGATGGAGTTGGCAAACATTACAGGTTCATTGGGACCATTTAGTTCTGTTACCACATACTTCATGTATCTCTCCCTATCTAATCTCAACATATCATCCTTTCCCTTCTGAGGCAACAAGAGATGGGACCAATTCGACGAGAAGTATCCATTCAATTTTGCTAGCCAATCCCCGCTAAGTAGCATTCCATAGGCCTCAGGTATATCGACTACCACTATATCAATGACTTGTGTGTACTGTGGTTTAGTAGCCATCCAAATCAACACATCCTTCAATTCTCCAATTACTGTCACATTTGTCCTATCTAATTGCATGATTCGAGTTCCAGTTTTTTCAGGTATGGCCTGAAGTCTTTTAGCCACAGCATAAGGCATGACAGTGGATGAGGCGCCAAAATCTACCAAGCAATTATGGACGTTCATGTTGAAAATTTCAAACGTAATGAGGAACGGTGGGGTCATAGATTTCGATTTCTTCCCTATCATGGTTGCGCTGACATCTTGGGGTTTTCGATTTATTTTAGACAACGTGGCCTCCATAGCTAAGGGTATTTGGGTTGCACTGATGGTACCAACATGTTTGGACATTGGCTTCTTGGTTTGGGTGCTTGAGGTGGTGGGGGTTTTGTAGTTCCGCTCATTCATAGCTTTCAGCAACAAATCTCTTTGCTGCGTTAATTTTAACAAGTCAAAATATGTGATATCAGCCCTAGACTTCTTGAGATCATCCACAATATTATAATCAATGTTATAAACAGGATAGGGTAGAGCAAACATACCTATCTTTCCATTTTTAAGTGGGAGTTTACCGTGTTGAGTAGCCTTCGTTGTAGTGGGAGATACATTTTCTTTCTCTGGGGAACTTGCAACAGGGGTATTCTTGGATTGACCGCCAGGCCTACTATTCTCGACAGGAACCTTGGGAGCGGATGCTTTCACAGGGCGAACATCTTGCTTTGTTCAGTCTAAGGGCTTTGTCGCACCTAGAAGCAGCCCTTTACTATGCGTGTGGATTTTATTAGCTTTGATTTCTACGGTGTTATCTCCCTCGTCGTCATTCTCATAACTATGGAACCAACAGCACATTAATTTGGGTTTCCTCATCTGAGGGTTCTTCTACTTGGTATTCCTCTTCATCTCCTTGTTCTGGTTCGAGCTCCAGTATAGGTTCTTCTTTGTTGAGGAGCGATCCAATCAAAGTCAATTCTTCTGTGTTTAAAGCCCCTTCATTAGGTGGAGTAGGTAATGCATGCTGACCATGACCACCTTTTATGTTATTCTGGTAGAAAGGTTTTCTATTATTATAATCTCCTCCCTTACCACTAGTACTCTCTCCATGATTCCTTCTCATATCAATGACTGTGTTCATAAGTTTTTTAATGATCTGATGCAACCCTTCCACATCTGTGGCATCCTTGTCTTTAGTTTCAGCCCCTTTGTTATCATTTCCATTATTCTTCTTGGATGTCTGAGAGACTTTCTTTTCTCCAGTTGTGGGATGGCATGCTGTGAGGCTGATCATTTCATTTTCAACTTTCACCGCTTCATCAATAGCACCTTGCAAGGTCTGCACATTACTCCTTTTAACCCACATCACTGTAGGGACAGGGAGAGCAGATACATAGAACTCCATGAGCACTTCCTCGGTAGGTCTAGAGGTGGTTGGGATTCTATTGAATAAGGTGTTGAATCAGATATTAAAATCCTTAAATTTCTCCTTGGTTTCCATTTTCAGACGGGATAATTCTAAAACTAAGGCCGCAGGTGTTTTGTCGTCACCAAAATTGTCTAAAAAGGCTTGCTGAAAAGCATCCCAAGAGGTGATTGACCCTATTCTCAAGCTGAAATACCACGTGGAGGCAGCACCAGTCAAAGTAAAAGAGAACATGCGACACACCACATCTTCATCGGTGATCCCCAACCTGCGCAAGGCTAGGAAGAAAGAGCGAATATGGTTATCAGCGGTATCTCCCCGCTCAGGGTCGAAATTGGGTAACACTCTTTCTGTATTTTTGGGTAAGGGATGCTGCTGCCTAGGTACCGCTACAACATCCTGTGAAAGCTAGGGAGGGAGTGCTCCTGGAGGAGGTGGGGGTTGATTCCCACCCAGAGGAGGAGGTGGAGGTTGGTTCCCACCTGGAGGGGGAATGTTGGCCATATTATGGGAAGGGAAGTTTTGGTCAGAGGCTTCTCCGCTAGGATTCTCAAAATCAAGCGAGGAGTTACCTTTAGAAGGGGAATCCTCAGCAATTTCTTCCCAAGGGGTGTCGATACTATGCAAGGATTCTAGCACAATTTCTTCAAGAGAAGTGGCTGCTGATGTATCTTCACTCAGGGTAAAGATCCTTGGCTTTCTCTTAGTTTTCAGAGGTAAAGAGTGAAAGATGGGAAGCTGAGAGAGGGAATGAGCATAAGCCCGAGTAAGCGCTCTGACTGGTTGTTCCTGGGTGACAGGATATCCCCACAGTCTCTCTTCCTTGGGTGACCCAGAAACAAGACTTAGAGGGGTCTCTATTTCTTCAAAATGAGGCTGTTTCAAATGTGTGGTAGGATCTCTCTGACCTTTACGATCCATACATTAATCCATTTGAATCCATGGGTGGCACTTATAGATGAAATATTGAAAAGCTGAAGAGGGCAGTTCAGCCCTCCTTCTAGCGCAAATTTGTTGACATGGCTAATGTGCACTATGCCAAAAAGGGGAACTAACCCGATCGCAAGCCCCAATTAGACCTGCTTTCATTTGGATTGGCTAGCTCTGACGGGTTTTAAGGGACCCCGTAAACCACTTGGACATGTCGGAAGATTGCTTCCGGGAAGAAGACTTCAATTAAATCAACAAAATTAAACAGCTAACCTCTATGTATTAAATCCTATCTATACTACTTCTAACTACTCTAACCTATCCTGCAAGAGCATGATACAAAGGTTTAAACATCATATATATGTTTAGCAGGAGTGTGATAACAAAGGTTAAACATCATGCATAGATTCAAGTCCAAATGAATCAATCACTGAATTCACAACTGGACAAGACTATATTAAAGCTAAATTGCAATCCAATCACTCATATAGGAATCCACATTCTTCTATGGAATTAAAACTGCATCTGATGTTTAATTTAGTTTCAAATCAGAGACCATTCACAAGTTAACCATGAAACTGAATCACATTCAATTTAACAAGACTAATAGTGAACTGTAAGTCATCAATATGCATAAATATAAATCACATTTACATTCATGCCAGTAACAACACTCTGATCCAAAACAATACAATCAGTCCTCAAACTAATGGCTCCTTCTTCCCCTAAAAACAGTCCTCCTCATTCACAATAAAGCAACACTGTTCTTCCTGAAAATCAAAAGCCCCTTCTCCTCTTCGGAGGTAATACTTATGCGGCCCCGAATGACCCTCGACCTTCCCTGACCTTTCCCCGCCTCTTGTCGTTACACAGATCGGTATGTATAGATGTGACAGGTTGGTGAAACTGTTGACAACCTGAGTTCACCCAGCCTCTTCATCCTCCCACTGTTTCAGATATGCCAATCGAGTATACAGAGATAGGATCAGTAGCGTGACTGATGGCACGTAGAAGGCATAACAGCTGGGTCGATTCCTTTCTTGAGGAAGAGAACAGATGTTGGAAAAAGGGTGATTGTGTGTTGCCTCCCCATAATGAAGACCGGGACAACTCTGCTTACAGAATGCACAGGCAACGCGTGGGCTCCCGATCTGGAACGCTTGCAGCCAGACCCTTAAACGCAACGTTTTTACATCCATGGCTCTTCGTATCCCCTCCTACGTCCTTTACCTCTCACCTGCAGAGATAGTTATCATTAGCTTCATAATTGTGAGCGATATAATAGAGATATTCACATGAAACACAAACACTGCTTCCATTAACTTTTATAACTGTGGGAACAAGTGTGAAAAGGATCTATGCATAAAACACAATCAACATACAATTTTCTGCTCAAATCATAGGCTTGGCACAGTTTCCGTGGGCTTCCTCTCATCGCAATGGGGTATCGGCCCCCTCTCAAGTCATAGGACCCATGCCTTCCACCACCCCGATCTGTAATTGCACTATCGGGAGTCCACAGGCTTGCCCTTTACACTAAAACCTGATCCCATTATAATTTCGGAAAATTTGGAAAACAAAGAAATACACAGGAAAACCTGAGTCAATCGCCAAAGCCGGACCTCAAATATTATATGTTGTAGCCTATAAATATCACCGGGTCCGGTAAAAAACGCCACACCTTATATAAAACTTTGGACCGGACTGATTGTGATACGCGAAATGCTTCGGACGCGATATATATATATATATATATATATATATATATATATATATATATATATATATATATATATATATATATCGTGGTTGATAAAACCATCGGGTCCGGTAGATGGTAGCGTGCCATATATATAAGCCCTATGCCTCCCGATAGTGATAAGCGATTAACTCCGGACCCGATATATCATATGATATGCTTAATAAGATCGGCGGGTCTGCCACATCGCTGCGCACCTTATGGTCAAGCGTTGGGACCCTGCCGATTGCGATATGCGAAATGCTTCAGACCCAAAGATACATGCATTCTATTTGATAAGGTCGTTGGGTCTGGAGGGTAGTGGCACACCATGTACGCATATGCCTTGGACTTGGGCCGATTGCGATATGCGATGGGTTTTTCAGACTAGAAATTGTATATATTGTGGTTTATAACGCTGTCGGGTCCGGAGCCTTATGGCATGCATTATGTTAACTGCAATAAGCCCCAAAAGGGATTTATGTATGTTTTGTGAGGGATTTTCGTTATAAAGAGTTAGAACGAAATAAGGTGCGATAGAAGTGAGGGTGGAGGTGATTATGCGAGTGAGCATAGAAGTGCCATGAATGCATATGAAAATTGAAAAGTTTGATGGAGGGAATGAATGAAGGGCTGAGCTGGGCCAAGAATGAACTATGCAACGAAGATTTATCAAAAGGTGGGTCTTGACCATTACGAATTAAAGATTTGACTTGGAAACGAGTTAAAGTCTCTGGGATAAAATGGATCATTCAGAGAGGTGGACGATCAAACTTCTAGGGGGACCCATGAAAAATTGCTATTAGGGCAAGTTTTAATAGGGTGGTGGTTGTGGCCACAACAGGTCCAAAAACCTAACCCTAGAAGATGAAACACCAAAAGGGTTGCAAGCCTTGAGGTGGTTAGTTGGCATGTCAACTCCTTGGGGGTGCAACTTTTGAATACAATATATGTTTGGGGTGCACAATATCCCATTGGAAATTAATATTTGAGGACTAAAAATTTTGATTGGGGAAATGGAATGTCATGACAAATCCTCCCCACAAAATAAAAAAAAAGGTCAAAAAACAACATTTAGGGTTTCAAAACAACTGCAAAAGTTTGGGACCAAAAAATCATTAAAAAAATACCAAGAATATAGAGAACTGTTGAGACAGTGGAAGAGGTGGGTGGCCACCAATATCCACCTAGATCAGAAAAATTGGCTTAAAAGTCCAAAATTGGTATCAGAGGTAAGTCAAGATAAGTGAATTAGTGGGAAATCAACAAAATTCTTAAGTACCCAATATCCCTTTTAGGTCATAGAGGTTTAGGTACACAACACATGAGTATTAGAGTAATAACTAAAATTAGATCTAAGCAAAATTTGGCTCACTCCACCATCCCTAATATTGTTTAAGTGGGGTCAAGTGTGTTACAGAATAGTATTAGAGCTTGGATTTAAACACCAGACATAGATGGGTGATCCAAGTGATCCCTATATAATTTCTTATCCAAATCATCATTTTCAGAGTGGAAAAATTGAAAGAATCAACTAACAATCACAGTTTTATCAGTTGAAATCAATTTGGAGAATTGGGGTTTGAAACATTCTAGGTTTATTTTGAGGCCTCAAATGATGTGTCGATTGAAGTTTGAATGCAAGAGTTATGCTTCCTAGAAGTTGACATATCATGATTGACCATAATAATTTGAGAGGATGCCACATTAACCCCTATTACTAATGGTAAATGGGATAGCCACGTGGGAAATAGGAATAAGGCTCTATTAGGGTTGAGTTATAACTCATTTTGAGGGTTGAATGGGCCAAATTTAACCCCAAGTTGGCTATCGGGTTGTGTTATAACCAAGCCTCTAGAAAGAAAAGGGGTTTCATTCTATTTTCTTACATTTTATTCCATAGTAGAGTAGAATAGGTAAGTGTGGAGAGAGAGAGAATAAGATATGGGTTTTGTGTTTTCTAGAATCCTATGGGCCACATGTATCAAGAATCTCCATATAGAATGTCTTCTCCTTTGTACTAGCATGATTTACATTCTAGACAAAAGAGAGTAGAGTAGCATCACCTTCCAACTGGATTTTCTCTTGAAAGGGTTTCCAGAGCATATCTTGGTGTTCATTGTGGTTTGTGAGTGATTGTATCTACCCATTCTCTATTTTATACATATTGTCTATTTCATGCAAAAATAACAAAACAATAATAAAAAATTTAGAATCTAAAAGGTATTAACCCTTCATAATATATAATGTTTTATTTTCATAGATTTGTTATAATGAATTTTCGATTGGAATATCCATGGCAGTTTAGAGATCAATGGGCCAAAGACATAGCAAAGGATATAACATTAGGTATGTGTGGGCCATAAATTAACTTGCAAAGGACAAAGTTACAAGTTATTTGTAAAACACATGGCAAGATTTCATTAAGAGGAGAGGTTGGGAAAATATTATAGTTTGAACACCATTGCAATGTGTGATAAGATGCATCATTTCAACACAACAAAATGCTAATTGATGAAGTTCTTTGGAATGACACAATGGAATGTTGATTGATTAAGCACATGGCTTGCAGTGTAGCCATGTTGGGGGGGTTTTCTTAACTCATTCACTTGCCACATTGACATATTCTTATTATTGAAATAGTTGTTATATATCGATAATTAAACACACAAGAATGTTGAAAATACAATATACTAGATAGCTAGAAATCATAAACACTATTAGGCATGATGAGAGTGATTGCTTGGTGCATATGGTAATGCTTGAGCATACATATAAAGTGCTTATAGACTCAAAGTAGTCTACAATTATTTATAAAATAAAGATGTTATGATGGATAATTATGGTTAATAATGGTCATGTAACCAAGAAAAGGTTGATAAAATGGCTAAAATTGTTGTTACTATTGCGTATGATAAACAATCTCATCAAGAAAAGATGAGAATAATGAAGTGTTGAGGTTTCAAAGGGGGATATAAACCTTAACGAGACACCAATCAAGTAGAATTTAATAACTTGATGACAACTACGTAGGTATTAATATGATATGCCCAAGTGTTTGAGGGAATTTACAAAGAATTATGATTGTTAGAATTTGATAATTGGAATTGATATGAGTTAGTGAAACAATAAATGTACTTTCCATGTTTTGAATAATGATATTTTTATCCGGTTAATTTTATCTTGGAATTCATATTATGTTGCATGAAATTCTCATATAGCAAATGTGCAACAATGTTCTACTCTTGTTAGTAGCCATATGAAAGAGAACACCATACTTATGATTATGTCTTTGAACCTTTGATGTGAATTAATGTGAAATCGTTTGATATTAAGTCTGAGTAGATGTGCATGGATAGTGATGAAAATGTATGCACACACACATGTTGATGCATATGATTGAATGCATTATGTGAATGTATGCTTTTTATTTCACTGGAATTAATATGAGAGTAGTTAAAATGATAAAATTTCTACTAACTCATGAGTTGAGACCATTTCAAGGGTTTTTGGGTATTACAACAAGGGATTTTCATGCTAAAGTAGTCACATGCAAATGGATTACTTGAAAGCTCTGTTAGGAGATAAAAGTTATGAAAAATTATGGAGACAAGAAAAGAAATCCCTTACGAAGATTAAAACAATTGATGATCATCTAAAAGCTAATTGTGTTGATAATGTTTGTTCAAATTTTAATCTACTAGATGAGGAACATTTTGATAAAATTGATATGATTAATATGAAAAATACACTTCATTCTATTGAAATCATCAGTTATCTTTGATGTTTTAGTATGGTGAATGCATCAAGATAGCCCTAGGTGAATGTTGTCACTTTGACAAACACCCTACAAAATTTTTCCTACATCCAAAATTTGGAGCCTCCTTATGGTCATGCCATATTTAATTTCAAGCCATTAAGGTCATGCTTAGTTATGTTGTTCAATTGTTCAAGTATTCCTTTAAGATTTCTAAGTGTCAAACCTCTTGCTTTCACATGCCCATCTCCTTGATGTCTTCACAAGCACACTTCTTTCAAGCAATCCTAACAGTCAATGTATACTCTTGGAAGTCAAGAATTATTCAGTTCTTGATGGAAGGAATTGCACATTTCTTGATGATAGTGACTGTGTAGTGCCTAATGACAGTAATTGCACATTTTTTAGAGATGGGGACTGTGCAATCTGTTATCACTGTAAAACTTCCTTAAAAGATTTGGACAACTTACATGGTTTCTCAATTCTTGTATCAGTCATAGTCAAGTCATGGTCAAGTCATTTTTATGTTTTAGAGTCTAATTCATAGGGTTAGAGTCTCATGTCCATCTTCAAATAAAGTTTGACAGCCTCATTCCATGTCCTAGAAGCCTCACCATGTGTTTAGAGGTCATATCTCACATCATTTTGGAGAAATTTTGAAACTAGCTACGAATCCATGTTTTCGTAGCACAGACAGTGTAAAAATCCTATTTTGCGCTACGAAATCAGTGTTTTCGTAGCGCGCTACGAAACCCCTGAAAAAGCATGTTTTAGCACAAAAGTCTCTGTTTTCGGCTTTTACTAGTCAACTTCCAGAAGGGTTCCTGAGGAGCTGAGAACTCAATTTTGAAAACTAAAGGAGGCTTTTCTTCCTAACATTCCAAACTACAAAAACCTCCTTCAGTTTCTTCAAATTCGTTCTGAGGTGGGAGGAATTTATGGTTAAACTTGCGCTACGAAACTGCTGAAAGTCAAGCTTGGTCTTCTAGTTTTAGCAGTATTTTTCAAGATCAGTTTCTGGTTACAGGAAAACGTATTGTGGAATTGTGAGGGAGGTTTCTCTTCATAAAATCTCCATCTACAATAACCTATCTCACTTTCTTCATAAGTGTTTTCAGTTTGGAAATACTAAGCTTTAATTGAGACCCTAATTTCAGAAAATGGATTTTTCCTGTTTGACACGTGTTTTTCAAGGACAGATTCTGGACAGCTGGAGGAATGTTTTAAAAAACCAGGAGAGGTTTTTGTTTTAGAAAACATGGGATACAGAAACCTCCTTCATTTTCGTAAAATGTGTCATGGGTGAGGAGATAAAGGCTCTGTCCCACGTGCAAATTTTCAAGGATCTAAACCTAAAAACAGGGAAACATGTTCCCTAATTTCTAGGGTTTGTCATCAGCAGTTGGGTGACCACGTGGGAGGCTTCATCAAATTCGACTTCATGAGGTTGCAGCTGTCAAAGGATGCATTTAAATGTTTAGATAAGGTTGTTGCAATCATAATAAGGAGTTACCTTCCTAGTTGTATTAGGCCTTTAGGATTGCTAGTTAGCTGTCAAATGCATTTAAAGGTTTGTTTTATGGTTAGAATAAGTGTTACTGATGGAAAATTCGAATTATCTTGATGAGGTATGATGGAATACTAATTGTAAATGCTATATATAGAGCAATAGGTCAAATTAGCAAAGGGTTGGAGACTTTTTGGCTCAGCTGCTGCCCTATGTGTAGACTGTGTATATTTTTAACCTAATGCAGATTTCTACTTAGACAACTCAAGATTCATGAAGAGTTCTTGTATGTTCTTGTTATTATGGAATATTCCAATACTTACATTGCAGTGGTGTTTAGTTATGATACTCAGAACTCATGAATGATGCTCTGACTTCCTTCATAGATAAACTAACTATGTTTCACTGTTTTGTATTTTCATTTCCGCACTTGAACTCTATAATGCCTTGACTTCCATGCTAGGTAGAATGCTTTGGCTTCACTATTTAGGATTCAAAGAGAGTTTTTAATGTCATATTGTCTCATGGATTTCCTCTTTCACTTACTTGCAGTGGTATGAATACATGTTACTTAGAACTCATCAATCATGCTCTAACTTCCTTCATGTATTTATAAACTGTGTTTCCTTGCATTGTATCTTTGTTTTATTGATGCATACAAACTCTCTATGTCTTGACTTCATGTTAAGCTGATCTTGATGTGGTACTAAAACATACTTTGACTCCATAGCCCAATGGTAGCCAGCCTTCATCTTTCAACCTATAAACATATACAATTACAAACCATAGAGTTAGCCATCTATTCATATCTTTAATCTAAATCATTAACCCTTTGAGAGAGCCCTCTCAGGCTGAGGAGGCTAAGACTTAGCTAAAAGATTGGTTTGAAATAGTTACACCGAGATAGTCTGATCAACAGCCTATTAGGGTCCTATTTTGGTGATAACACAATCTCTAGAAACAGTGATTGCACAACCTTTAAAGTTAGTGCTTATGCAGTTACTAGGGATAAATACCGTGCAATCCTTATGGACAATGAGAGTGTAAGGAAATCCTTTGCAAATGGTGATTGCAAACTCTTTATTGACATTGAGAGTGTACTTCTTCAAGTCATTCAATTCACTCTTGGCTCCTAGTTTCCCAGCATGCACTAATCACACTCACCAATATTAACCTTAATTGAATGTCTACTCTCCCTGTATCAAGACTCCAGTCCAAAGCTCATATTTGGATTCATCATTCGTGTTTGAGCTATGTTCATTTTTGGAGTCTAAGGAGCATTCTCTCACTCGTGGTTGCAAATGCCCCATATTCTGGGTGAGTTTCTCAACTGTCACTTTTTTCTTTTGCATGTATCGCTTCTTCTTTATTTTGTTCTTAGATGTGTCATTTTTTCTTGCTCTATATTTTGCAAGTGTCACTTTTGCCTTCTTTCATTCTTACATGTGTCTCTTTCATTCTTGCATTTCACGCTTTTGCTTTTTTCACACATCTTAAGAGCACAATGACACACCTTCTAGAGGCAGCTCCAACGCACTCTCTTGCACTAGTTGATGTTATTTATCATTAGAATATGCATTGGACACATTCTAATGGCATAGTGTACCTTTTGGATGTAGTCGACACTTGTATCATAAAGGTACATCTTAAATGTAACACTAGGAGATAAGTTTCGTTTCAATTAAAACTTATTGGTTTGGGTATTATGTGTCTTCATGTCATGTGCATGGGTGTATGTGTGTGTGTGAGAGATCATGTTTGATACCTATTATATCCTCTTACTCTCTTGTCTCATTGATCTCACACTTATTCAATTTTGAAGTCCTTCTCTGTCCTCACATCATGCATAAGTCACGAGCATAGTCAAGATTCTAGTCAAGTGATGAGCACATTGTGCATCCCTAAGCCTCAACAATGAAAACACCACCTCCTGTAACTGCACATTGTGCCCATCTTGAGGAAAACCTCCTCTAGCTGCAAATTAAGCAACCTTAGAGTACAAACCCCCAACCTCATTTCTTACACTTTCCCACTGCACAATCCTTGATCCATCCTACATTGTATTTTGTATTATGTAGTCCTAGTGGATATTGGGGTCATCTCTAAACCCTTGTTGTGCTCAACTATTTAGAACCTTGAGCCTCCTCCTCATCCACTGCGCACTTTGAATTTATAGTGCCAAAGCCTATGATTATTATCTCTTATAGAGCTCAACGTCATAATGTCTTGACCATCCTTGCCCTTATTGTGCATTGTGTAATCATAGTGGACAATAGGGCCATCCTTCATCCCTTGTAGTGCTCAAATTCACAGTACATGGATCCTCTCCCTTAGGCACTGGGCATTGTGTAATCATAGTGCATAAGATTTCTTTCCTTGCCTCTTGGACTTGCCCAATGTGCAATTCATGTCTTGCTTCTCCCTTGCCATTTCACATTGCACAATCACAGTGCCTAGTCCTTCACTCCCTACCTCCTGAATCTATGCATTGCACATCCCATGGCTCTTCTCACATCCCTTGTGAAATGTCCCATCATAGTCATCTTCACATGAGAAAATAATGATAGAATAGCTGATTTTTGGGTTGATGTTGTCTTGTCACGAGTGAACTTCAATTGAAGGTACTGCCATCTTATCATGACATCATGATGATCAAAGAGTTTAGAAATGAGAGGTTACAAGAAGGAAATGTGGACCATGATAGAGAGGTGGTAACTCATTTTGACTTAGATGGTTCCAACACTCAGTCAGACCCTTTGGAGGGTGAAGATGAAGTAGAATCTAGATCTATAATGAAGGATTGAATACATGGAAACAAAGAGGAGAACTTTCCTTTGATACATTATAAGGAAGTTTGTGTCACAATCGCCAAATTATGGCTCCTCAAAGTGTTAATACAAGAGTGTTGTTTTGTCTCATGTATTATTGCCACATTATTGGTGAAATTTAATTTCAAAAATGAAAAAATGTAATATGTGTGGAAGCTTAAGGGTCACACATGGAACATGTAGAGTCACTAGGAAGTCCAAGAGTCATGTAGGAGTTCAAAGGTTACTTATAAGCTCACGAGTCATGAGGGAGGTCAGGAGTCACATGGGAGGAAAAGTGTCACCCCATTTGTTATAAATAAACCCTCATGCCTAAAGGAAATAGACTTTTCACCTTGGCTTCTCTAGTTTTGGCATAGGAGAGGATCATTCTTTGGAAGAGAAACTAGTGACTTAATGTTCCACTATTGGGGCTAGTGTTGCAACATTGTAATTGTGTATCTTGGAACTTTCACTTAATATATGAAGCTCTCAGAGACAACGAATTTTCATGCATGTATTATGGATGTTGTAAGGCTATTATTTAAATGTTTGTGGTATATGTTATCTCCATACATGCTAAAGAAAATGAACTATTTCGTGGGATTCAGTATAAATCTTGTTGAATGTGCATTGATAATTTCTTTTATGACCATTGTTATGATTTGAACTATTTTGTAGGTTAATCAGCAATTACTTTTATGCTCTTGTGTGTCTCTTTTAGGATAATACTATTACTTTTCTTCTAGAGGCTCACTCTTTCTTTCCCATTCGTGAAAGTACCTTATATACATTGCAATTGTATGCTTCACAGTGTCAACTTACTTTCTTGTTTAAGAGATTATGTGCATACTCTATTTTGTTGTTTATTGCAACCGAGGAAAATCTCTAAGTTATGGTAGCCAGTCCTATTGTTCATATGGGGATCCTACTCCAAATGGTGTGAGGTCTAGTTGGGACTTCATATCGGGGAGACACCAGGTGTTCGAGAACTTCCAGCATTGTCAAAAAGTGGTGCTAGATGAAGGTCAGATGGCAAGTTGATCCCATTGAGTCTATTTTGAATCTTCATCTTGAAATGCCTCATCCCCCAATCATATTCCTGGGATGTTTTTCCAAAGAACTTGATCTTACAATCCCCGCAAAAATTATTCGTGACTTGTCTCAGTTTAAATTTAATGGCAATTGTAAACTAATTGTGATAGATATATGATTGGATTTCTTAATTTCTACTTTTCTAATGGAATACATTCTAAGGAGGTCATGGATAGACTATTCACCCTCACACTTGAAGGTTTTGTCAAGCATTGGTGCCATACATTATCAACTGCTTCTAATTATTCATTTGAGCAACTTGTTAAGGAGCTTCATGAAACTTTTGATAGGTATGATTATAATATGTATATAAAAGGATTAATCAACTTAGAATGAAACATGGTGAATCGTTAGAGGATTTTCTTAATCAGTTTCTTTACCTTTGCTATGAATTTTCTGAAGAAAATGTGGATTGGGATTTCATGAGTGAAAAGCTTCAACGTTTGGTTATAGTCTCCTTGAAACAATTTACATTTGATTCTTCTAATGATTTTTCTATTCCAACTTTTCTTGATCATGAGGCACCTCCATTCTTAAAGGAATAATATATCCTTGTATTCCTCCTTTCTCATTACCAAACAAAGGGGTTCCTCGTGCCGAGGTTGGAGTTGTGAAATCTGAAAACCAAATTGTTGATCTGTTTCTCCCACATTCATCTTCTTCCCATGAACCAATTTTCATTCAAAAAAAATCTTTCATGGTTCTCATGATTCCATCGAATCTAATCCCTTGATTCTTCAAGATAACACTAACATGCATAATCTTAATCTTGAATCTGATTCAATTGAAAGTAGTGTTTCTTCAAGGGATACCTATCATCCTCTATCATTTACACCTCATGACCCTTTGTACCTTGATTTGCTTAATCAATCCACTCCACCAGTAATTGCTCCAGATACTTTTGTTTCTCAATTTTATGGTTCACATGGTAATCAAGTACAATATGGCTATTTCTCACTGGTAGAGGATCAAAAGGGTGAAGACACTTTCCATATTTCTCTAATCTGTCATATTCTTGCATGTCAAAATGATGATCAATCATCTTGTGATATTGATAACCAGTCAAATGATCTAAAAATACTTACTCAAGTTGAAACCTTGGACAACCATCACCTTGACATTCATGTTTTTGCTAATATTAGAAGTAATGGGTGCCCAAGTACATTGGATGATCTATTACCTCCTCAAGAAGACCTGGATTTGCAAGGATTCGATCTAATTATTGGGAAAGCTTCTCATAGTTTGCAAACTCTAATTTTGGATTGCGATAATATTTCAGTTCAATATGCTCTTGAGATTCCTCTGATTCATACATCATCTCTTGAAGCTTTAATATACCATGTTGAAGAAGAGAAATTCCCATCCCAAAATCACTTTGGTATGTCATTCTTTGACCATTACACTAATCAAAGTTATATTGATTCAATTAATCTTCAACCTCCTCATGATATGCTCTTGAAATCCCCTCCCTACCATGCAAAAGGCACTGTCTTGGAACGGGCGTTCAAATGATCCTTTGGAGCATAACATGTTTAATGATCCACTATTGTTTCAAGCTGATATGAGTATGAAAAATTTGAGTTCTAAATCAGATTTAGTTGTAATTGATGTCTCTCCTCCTAATTATTTTCATCTTTCCTCACCTATAGCACACTATTAGTTGTACCTAGATGTGTTTAATGAGCCTGCTATGCCCACAATTTCTTTCAATCCTTTAGTTCTTTACCCTATTAGCTCTAACTACAATCAGGTATATGATGGTGTGGTTTCACAATTAGAAGATGAAAAGATTGAATCCATTGTTCATGATTTGTTTAATTGTCAATCTTTCATAGGTCAGGAGGAAGATGTTATAGATGTTCAAGGAATCCCTCTGACTGATTCATCTAGATTCTTTATCCATGAAGAGTTCCATATGCTTAATCTTAAATCTGATCAAGTTAGTGACATGATCAATGTTTCCAGTGACACATTTGATGATAGTAGTACATATCTACCATTAGATATTTCTAAGCCACCCAAATTTGATGATTCATCATCTAAAAATTAAGGTGCTTGTCATGAAGTTGAGGCACTTCAGCTCTTATTGATGTTTATGTCATGTTCTTGCTATACTAATGAGATCCCCAAACTCGATTGGATATATATTTTCTTCTTTCCTTACTGTTGTTTCACTAGATGTGCTATCATTCTTAAAGGATTCTAAATGTTTTCAATTTAATCCTTTTAATCCTCAAGATAGAGTTTCTGATCGGATAAAACATTATTGTTTGGTTAATTCTCCTTTATGTGAACTCCTTGTATCAGACCCACGATTGGAGACCATATATTTTGCGGATGCACACAACTCTAAATCCTGCTATTCTAATTATCAAAATAAATATCATTACCAATTGGAAGATTTTGCTGTCAGATCCTTTCGCGGAGGATCAACTTATTACATTTCTAATGTATGTTATGAATTTGATCATTTTTCTAGCACAATCTATCCTCTTGAGTGTTAGTAAGTACTTGAACCATTTGGTGGATGTAATCTCTCAAGTTGATATCAATGTTGGATCTGGTTTGACATATGCTTTTGATGTTTTGTTGGCATAGTTTCACTATTTTTTGTATCCTAACTGGTTTCTGAAATTTAATCAAATACAAAGTAATGATCTCCCGCACTGGAAGAGAGGAATCAATCATTTTTTTAGCATTATCATGTGATAAGGAAGATTATTTAATTCGAAGCACTTGTAGAATATCTCAAATTAATAGATCCTTATCTTTGGATAATGGAACATCTCATGTGTTAAACGTTAGATTTGAGGAATTCACCATCGTTAACAGTTGTCATCCCCTTAATTATTTTCCCATTAAATTATTTGATGACAGTTGTTGTATTCGATTCATCTCTTGATTTCTCAAATAACTGTCAAGGAGTTGGGGCACTTCACTGTTTGTTGATGGTTATGTCAAGTCACCATAGTCTTGATAAAGTGTTTGAGCAAGAGCGGTTTATGTTTTCTTTGCCTGATATTTCTCATAATATGAATCCCATAATTGAAGAATTATCTTCGCGTGAATTTCAATCTTTTGGAGTTGGTTGTTTTTATGATCCAATTTCTGGCTGGTTAGAGAAATCAAATTTGAAAAATTCGATTGTTAATAATAATTTCCAACTCTATAATAAGCTTAACATATATGGATGTATGTTTGAGACATGTCTTCAAGATATTCATATTTATCATCCTATATTTTGTGGTAATTTTGCAGGTTGGGTAGAGAAATATTTCAAAGAACACCTTTATGCTTGCAGCCTTGACCTTCATCCTTATGTACAAGTAATATAGGTAAACATCTTTATTTATATACATTGTTCTATTTTGCTACCAATCATTCATATCTTTCATATTACTAGTCGGGAACAACTTTTGTGGTTGCATTGGAAATTTCACTTCACTTAGCCCTGAACTTCTAGTCAGTTAGGTTAGGTTTAGGCCTAGGTGCATTTTAGTTTTCCTTTTGCATTGTACCATCGTTACATTCTTATTTTCATTTTAGTCTTTACATTTGCTCCGTTTTCTTGTTTCTTGTCTTGCTTGTTATCTCTTGTCTCTTTTATTTTCTCTTTGTTTAATAACACTGTGCATGAAAATTGTTTTTTTTTGGCTTGAAGAGAAAAATGTGGTGAAGCTTGGGAAAGGGAAATTGTTACGACGAGCAATTCTTGGCTAGCCTGTGATATCCTTATTTTCTTGGGTTTACATATATTTAAAGTCAATGATGTTTAGATGGAAAATACGATTCATTCCAGACATAAATCCTTTGGTGGAACTAAGAAGCTTGTATCTATTTTAGGATATTCATTTCTGACTCAACCTTGTAAATAAATGGTGTTTAGACCTATCAAATCAATCAAGTAGAGAAGGGAAATGAGGAAACTTTGAATGAGCATATCAATTTTAGATATATTTCCAATCTCTCAAACAAGGAACAACATCTCTCATTGTTAAATAAACCAAAATCCCTTTTCCACCTTGGTTTAATAAAAGTCTAATAAATTCTAAATCATGTTGAAAATAAAATAAAGGGTGAAGAAGCGAATGACTTCTTGTGCGGAGAGGTGAAGCAAGAAACTTCGTCGGGGTACTGAACAGGTTCACTAGCAACAAAGCAATGCTTTTCATTCCTTGAGGTGACTCCAATAGGGTACTGAATAGATGTGCTGGTAGCAGAGAAACACCAGGGAAATTATTTAATTTTGAACATCAAAATCTCAACATATTCATTATCCTTCTCCCCTAAAAGGGATTGAGAGACTATATCTTTAATCGGGATAAGTAGTGAAGCCAAGGTGATCTACATGTTAAATCAATACTTCCCAAAAGACTAAGACCTCGTACTTAAACTTAGACCTAAATAAAGAAGTTGGATTTCTTTTAGTGAACTGCCAAGCATTGTCACTACAATAAACATTGTCCAAAATTTTTCCTACATCCAAATTTTGGAGCATCCTTATGGTCATTCCATCTTTCATTTGAAGCCATTAAGGTTGCACTCGGTCATGCTATTCAAGTCTTCCTTTAAGAATTATAAGTATTGAACCTCTTGGCTTCACAACCCCAACTCCCTGATGTGTTCAAAAGCACACTTCTTTCAAGCAAGCCCAACAACCAATGTGTATCCTTGGAAGTCAACCATTGCACAATCCTTAATCGCAGCCATTGCACAATTCTTGATGATAGCGAATGTGCAGTACCTAATGATAGTAATGTGCAGTTTATAGATATGGTGATTTCACAGTATTTAGAGATAGTGATTGCGTAGTCCTTGATGCTAGTTCTTGCGCAATTCCTAGGGACTAAGACTACACAACCCTTATGGATAGTGACAATGTAAGGGCATCCTCTGCAGATGGTGATTATGCACACTTTGTTGATTGTGAGAGTGTACTTCTTCAATTCATTCAATTCACTATTGGCTTCCAGACATGCACTAAGCACACTCACCAATCTTAAGCCTAATTTCATGTGTTTCTCTCCCTAGATAAAGAGTTCGGTCCATAACTCATCTTTATATTCATCTTTCACGTTTGAGCTTTGTGCATTGTTGGGGTCTAAGGAGCATTCTCTCACTCGTGGTTGCAAATGCCCCATCTTCTGGGTGAGTTTCTCAACTGTCAATTTTTCTTTCTTTTTCTCTTACATGCGTCATTTTTGTTTTCTCTATCTTTTGTAAGTGTCATTTTTTCTTGCTTTCATTCTTACAGGAGTCGCTTGTGTTTTCTTTGTGTTCGCATGTGTCGCTTTCACTCTTGCACGTGTCCTTTTTTTGTTGTTTTCACACATCTTAAGAGCACCATGGCACACTTTCTAGAGGTAGCTCCAACACACTCTCTTGCACTAGTTTATGCTATTTATCACTAGACTATGTGGTTGACACATTCCTATGGCATAACACACCTTTTGGTTGTAGTCGACACTTATGTCGTAAAGGTACATCTTAAGTGTCACACTAGGAGATAAGTGTCATTTTATTGTCATTTCATTGAACACTTGTTGGTTCTTAGTACCATGTGTCTTCTCATTGTGCTTGGGTATATATGTGTATATGATCATGTTCAAGACCTGTTATATGCTCTTACTCTCTTGTCTCATTGATCTCACACTTAGTTAATTTTGGATTTTTTCTCTATCCTCACATCTTGCACAAGTCATGAGCACACTCAACCTTATAGTCAAGTGATGAGTGCATTGTGAATCCCTAAGCCTCAGTGATGAGACCCTCATCTCCTAGACCTACAGATTATTTTAATCTTGAGGACAATGTCCTCCAAATCTCACTTGCCCACTGCACAATCCTTGATCCATCCTGCCTTGTATTGGACATTACAGAGTCCCCGTGGTTATTGGGCTCATCTTTGAACCCTTCTAGTGCTCAATTGCGCAGTCCATTGGTTCTCCTCCTCAGCCACTGTGCATTACGCAGTTACAGTGCCCAAGCCTATAATTATTGTCTCCTGCAGAGCTCAACTACGCAATGACTCAGCCAACCTTTCCTTACTACACATTGCACAATCAAAGTGGATAGTAGGTCCATCCTTTAGCCTTGTAGTGGTCAAGTTCGTAGTACATGGATCCTCTCCCTCAAGAACTGCACATTGCATAGTCACATTGCCTAAGCTTGCTTTCCTTGCCTCCTAGACTTGCACAATGCATAATTCATGTCATGCTTCTCCTTTGCCATTGTGTATTGCATAGTAATAGTGCCCAGTCCTTAACTCCCTACCCCTTGACTCTACCCATTGTGCATCCCTAGGATCTTCTCTCAACCCTTTTGTATTATCCCATCACAATCAACTTCACATGAGAAAAAAAAGATATAATAGGTGATTTTGGGGTTGATGTTGTCTTTTCATGAGTGAACTTCAATTGCAGGTACTACCATATTAGCATGATAGAATGACGCTCAAGGAGGTTAGAAAGGAGAGGTTACAAGAAGGACATTTATGGAGACAAGACACAAAGATTCTATCATGCAAGAGTAAAGGAACTTTGGACCATGACAGAGAGATGGAACCTCATTTTGACTTAGAGGGTTCCAACACTCATCCAGACCCTTTGGAGGGTGAGGATGAAGTACAAGCTATATATACCATGGATGATTGAAGACAAGGCAGAAAAGCTAAAAATTTGTCATCGATACATTACAAGGAAGTCAATGTCATAGTCGCCAAATTATGGCTCCTCAAAGTGTCAACACAAGAGTGTTGTTTTGTCTCATGTATTATTGCCACATTATTGGTGAAATGTAATTATGTAATTTTAAAAATGAGAAAATGTAAATGTGTGGAAGCCCAAGGGTTACACATGGAACATGAAGAGTCACTAGGAAGTCCAAGAGTCATGTAGGAGTTCAAATATTACTTAAAAGCTTAAGAGTCATGAGGGAGGTCAAGATTCACATGGGAGGTGAAGATTCACCCCATTTGTTATAAATAAACCTTCATGCCTCAAGCAAATGGACATTTCACCTTGGCTTCTCTAGTTTGGCATAGGAGAGAAGATCATTCCTTAGAGGAGAAATGGGTGACTTAATGCTGCACTATTGGGGCTAGTGTTGCAACATTGTAATTGTGTATCTTGGCACTTTCACTTAATATATGAAGCTCTCATATCCAACACACTTTCATGCATGTATCATGGATGTTGTAAGATTACTCTTTAAATGTTTGCAGCATATGTTATGTCCATACATGCTAAAGTAAATGAACTATTTAATTGGCTTAGGTATAAATATTATTAAGTGTGCGTTGTTACTTGATTTTATGATTGTTGTTATCTAGTGAACTATTTTGCAGGTTAATCAATAATTCTTTATATGATATTGCGTGTCTCTTTTAGGATAATACTATTATTTTCTTCTAGAGGCTCACTCTTTCTTTCTCGTCCGTGAAAGTACCTTATATACATTGCAATTGTATGCTTCACAGTGTCAACTTACTTTCTTGTTTCAAAGGTTATGTGCGTACTCTTTTATGTTGTTTATTGCATCCAAGGAAAATCTCTAGATTATGATGGATGGGCCTATTATCTAGATGGGGTTCCTACTATAAACGGTGTGAGGTCTAGTTGGGAATTCATACCACGAAGATCCCCTATGTTGGTGAACTTTTAGCGCCGTCAACAGTGAGGAAATGTCAATTTGGGGTTGACTGGAAATGCTTGAGAAAATGGAGTAGCCAAACTTAGAAAGAGACAGAGTGCGAAGGCAGTTATGGAGAAATATGGGAGCTTTTCTCATCCTAAAGCACTATTTTTTTAATCAATTTGATTTATGCTTTTAAAATTAGAATGTATAGCTTGTGAAAAATAAAAAAAATACATATACTACTTGAATGGATATCATAGTTAATGCTATATTATGCAAATAACAACCATGGGATATATTGGCCATGTTGTGAATTCTAGCATGTTTAGAGGAACTGGAATGGGGAATCCCTTGACTCCTCTCATTATTTTACTATATTCCTCTAGATTAAGAAGGGTGCCATGTGTGAAAAAAAAAACTTTATTAATACCATAACACAACTAATGGGTTGGACAACACAATGTAGGGTGCGATTATACCAGCGTTAATGCACCAGATCCCATAAGAACTCCGTAGTTAATTTTTTCGCGCGCGCAACACCCCAGCCCGAGCCTACGCTGACCTAGCCGTCACTGCCCCTGCAGATCCATCTCTCGGCAGCCTCCTGCTACTGAGGCCAACTAGACCATGCAGCCCTCTGAGGAGGGAGATCCTCACTCTTCCACGCAGACAGGGAATGAAGAAAATGCAGAAGCTTTCGCATCTTTAATCACAGAGAATGGAGCTCCAAGGAATAGGCCATCAGTCAATAAGTTTGTCAAGAAACTTGAAAGTATCCCAGATATTTCCCTCCCTCCAGCACTTCCAAGAAGAGCAGCCATCTCTTTGGCAGAACGCGGACTTGTTGGGCAGTTCACTGGGCTATGGCCCTCACCCAAATCAATGCAAAAATGGGTGGAAAGAAACTGGAAAGCAACCACACAGGGGAAGATAGCAATACAATTCTGTGGAAGGGGTTACTACACCTTTCTCTTTGAAACAAAGGAGGACAGAGATCTGATATTTAGAAATGGACCTTACTTCATGGACTCTAGAGGTTTATACCTCAATAGATGGACGCCAGATTTTGATCCGGAGATGGATGTCCCAAGTGTAGTTCCTGTGTGGGTTAGGCTCCCACATCTTCCTCTTCACTGCTGGGGAGATGAATTTGTAAAGGCTATAGGAAACACAGTGGGCAAATATATTGACAGATGTGAGCCAAAAGACAATATGCAAGCGTGCGCAAGAATATGTGTGGAAGTAGATCTCAAAAAAGGCCTCCCAGAAGAAATAAAGATCAAGGTCGACTAGTGGACACACATTCAGTAGCTGGACTACAAGAAAATACCATTTAAATGCAAGGTATGTCACGAGTATGGTCAGTTTGCAAATAGGTGTCCTAAAAAATAGAGAATGAAAATGTAGAAGAGCAAGAACCTACATGGGAAAAAGTGAAAAGGAAAAAACCTACCAATAAGCAAACTGCGCCAAATATTTATCAATCCCATGAAGAAAATGAAACAACCTCCCAGCCTCCAGTGAAGGTTGCTCCTCTTGATCACACAACTCCAAATCCTTTTGAGCTATTGGAAGACTCCTTTGATCCACCCTCTCCTAGATCCCCACACTCTCCCAGATCCCCACCCTCAAACCCTATCATATCCACCCACAACCCAATATCCTCTCCTCCTCCTCCCTCAGTGGATCGCATTCTAACTAGAAACAAAGCCAAATAAATTCCCCAAGCCTGGGATCAGCAAAAAAAGTGGGAAGGAAATCCAATAAAGAAATAAGAGATGAGACAGTAGCTAAAGAAATGGCCCTAGGAACGCAACAACCAATGGATTCATTCCTTGGGAAACAAACAGGAAGTCATGAAAAAACAACTCAAAGAGGAAAGGGAGGACCACACCAACACAACAATAAATAATGATAGTGGTCTCTTGGGATTGTCATGGCCTTGGCACCTCCTTCAAAGTCAATGTAGCTAGAGACATTTTAGCCAAGGAACAACCAGATATATATATGATCGAAGAGACCAAACTAAAGAAGCAAGAAAGTCAAAAAATGATTCAAAAACTAAAAAATTATGAAGAAGTAGCATTAGAAGCCACAGGAGCATCAAGAGGAATTAGCTCCATCTAGGACAAAAGAAAATGGGAACTAATGACCCACAAAACCAGTAGACACTGGATTCGAACAGAGTTAAGGATTCTCAATACAAAAGAATAGTATAGCATTATAAATGTGTATTCTCCCAATCACTATAGAGAGAAAGAACAATGTAGAAATCAGGTAAAGAAGAAATAGCAGAGAGACAAAGTGGGCACTTACTATTAGGAGGGGATTTAAATCTGATAAG
Source organism: Pinus tabuliformis (assembly GCA_031772625.1). NCBI lineage: Eukaryota > Viridiplantae > Streptophyta > Pinopsida > Pinales > Pinaceae > Pinus > Pinus tabuliformis. Next base: position 244,568,025 of record CM062804.1, read on the forward strand.
GAACACAGAAGAAAAATTTGGCGGAACCTTCCACAATGATCCGTCAAGAGAAGCTCTTGAAGAAATAATAGAAGATTACAAATTAATAGACATTCCGCCAAGCAATGGAAAATACACTTGGAACAACAAAAGAATTGGAAAAAACAACATAAAAGAAAGGTTGGACAAAATACTTATTCATGAAAGCATAGCAGCTGCTTACACTCTTGTGAAAAGTAAAATTGTTCACAATTCAGCTTCAGATCACAAGCCGGTGGTGCTAACAATGGGAAAGCTGGAAAATCAAGGACCCCTTCCCTTCAGATATAATCCAATTTGGGACAACAAGGAAGATTTTGGCAAACAAATAAAGGACAGCTGGAAAAAAAGTGTCACAGGATCTCCCCAGTATGTTTGGGAAACTAAGCTAAAGAACCTAAGGATGCACTTAAAAAACTGGGCAAGAGAAAATGATCTTCGAGACAAAGCTAGGAAGGTCGAACTGCAAAAAAAGATGGATAACCTTTGCAAGGAAAAAGAGAACAAGGAAGAAAGTAAGCAAGACCAAATACAAGAAAAGGAAATATATATGGAAATATATAAGCAAAATAGGCAACAAGAAGAGGAAAGCAGACTGAAATCAAGATGTCTCTGGCTAAAATCCGGAGACAAAAATACAACCTTCTTCCACAATACAATGAAAATAAGGAGGTCAAAAAATCAGATAGAACAGATACAAGTAAATGGTCAAGAAATAAAAGGAGTAGAAGCAGTAAAAAATGCAGCACATAAACACTTCAAAGAACTCCTCTCAACAAGTGACTAGCAGACAGCTAATGAAGAAATTTTGCAGCATATAAAAAAAAATAAGCGACTAGAAAAACAGGGAATTAGACAAAGAAATTACTGAGGAAGAAGTCAGAGAAGTTGTGTGGAATCTCCACCCTGATAAGGCACCAGGTCCAGATGGGTTTACAATAGCCTTTTACAGACAACATTGGGAAATTATCAAAAAAGACCTAATGAGAATGCTCAAAAATGCTTTCCAAAAAAAAAAGATTGGAGGAAATACAAAATCCTCCTTCCTAGCCCTCATTCCCAAAGAACCCAATCCTACAACTTTTAACAGATATAGGCCAATCTCCCTGTGCAACTCGTCTTATAAGATTCTTACCAAAATTCTAGCAAACAGAATGAAGAAATTACTTCTGGAAATAATCTCAGAAAACCAAGGAGGATTTGTCCCCAAGAGGCAAATCACAGACAATGTGATAATTGTTCAGGAGGCTATCCACAGCAGTATCCAAAGAAAAGAGAGAGGAATGATTGTTAAGTTAGATATGGCTAATGCTTTTGATAGAGTTAATCATAACTTTCTTGCAGCAACCCTCAAAAGGTTTGGCTTCTCAACAAACTTCATAGAGATTATCCAGGCATGTATTTCAAATCCTTGGATAGCCCCTTTAATCAATGGTCGGCCCAGTAAATTTTTCCAAAGCACACGAGGGCTGAGGCAAGGTTGTCTGCTTTCTCCATTCTTGTACATCATCATGGCTGAATCACTGAGTGCTATGCTGGAAAACCAGAGAAAAGAGAAAAAAATAACAGGGATCCAAATATCGAGAGGAGTCAAAGATATAAATCATTCTCTCTTTGCAGATGACACCCTTCTCATAGGTGGGGCATCCTGCATTATAGCAAAACGATTCAAAAAAGTCCTAGATGAATTTCTTCAAGCTTTAGGAGGAATCTTAAACAACTCCAAATGCAGAATATACTGCTCGAACACCTCACCGAAAACAATGCAGCGTATCTCTCAAATCCTGGAAATACCTTTACAAATAAATTGGAGCAACTTCACCTATCTTGGGTTGCCCTTAGCAAAGGAAGTGGTAAAATCAGAAGTCTGGGACAAGCAAGTAGAGAAAATGAAGGGAAAAATTTAGAATTTGGGAGTGATGTGGCTCAACCTGGCAGGAAGAGTGACATTGATTAAAGCACTTCTCTCGACCTTGCCTATATATCAGTTTGCAATCATTATGGCTCTGGCAAGCACCCACAAGCAAATGGAACTGATAATTAGAAGCTTTCTCTAGCAAGGAGGAAAACAAGATAATAAAAAATTCAGCCTTGTTAAATGGGAGCAAGTCACTCTTCCCTATGAAAAAGGAGGTATAGCAATTCGTTTGCCAGGACTAATGAACATTGCTCTAGGGACAAAAATTATCTGGAGAATGATAAATGGGAATGGCCACTGGTGGTCAAAAGTACTAACAATGAAATACTTAAACTGTCATAGAACAAAGCTGCTCACTGAAACTATTCCAGACAGGCCATGCACCCAAATCTGGAAATTGGTAAAAAGGATAATCCCTTTCATTAGAGATCAAATATCCAAAAATCCAAGGAATGGCAAAAAAATTTCTATTTGGGAGGATAGAATAATGGGGAAAATCCTTTAAATCAACAACAAAACTTAAGGGGACTTCAGAGATGGATGGAAGAGCAAAGTTTTAACACTCTTTATTCTATCTCGGATTGGGATCAGAATAATTGGGTAAGATGGAAAAAGCTGACAACACCACCTAGAGTAAAAAGTAAGTGGGAAATTTTAAAAGCCCATCTTGCGGGGGCCGCCCCCATCAACATAGAAGAGAAAGATGACTTTGTTTGGGATCCAAATAGAGGGGATTACACAGTTAAATTGGGGTACAACCTCCTCCAAAAACTCCACAATCAAAATAACTGGAGCCTTTGGAAGGCAGCTTGGAATTTAGAGAGTTTACCCAAAATTAAAGTCTTCACATGGACACTTCTCAAAGGTAAAATTCTTACCTCTGAAAATTAAAAAAAAAAGGAATACAAGTGCCCTCAAAATTTGTCATTTGTCAAAAGGAGGAAGAATCAATCCAACACCTCTTCATTAACTGTATGGTGGCGAGAGAGTGTTGGAAACAGGCAATAAGTCCTTTGGAAATAAACATAAATCCAACAACTCAGTTGACAACTCTTCATAAAAATTGGGATAAAAGCTATCCATATACAAAGAAAAAAGGCAACAATAAACAGGATATGGAAATGCCTCCCTTCAATACTATGTTGGAAAATTTGGTTAGCTCGAAACAAATGCATTTTCAAAGATCAAAAACCAAATCTAGGCAAGATCCTAGCAAAAACTTGGAGCCAAGTTGCAGAGATAATAAGTACAAATGGAATCTCAAAAATGGACCAGAATGATTTACAACAAGAAGAGAAAGACTAGTACAACAAAAAAATGCTAGAAAACAAAGAAAAAGCAATAGTTACAGTGAAAAATAAATAATTTCACACAAACAAGAACTGGAAATTAAGACTAGATGATAAAGAATTTGCAGAATGGATAAAAGAGTAGAAGAGACACATTCTCTTTTTCGATGGAGCTGCAAAAAATAACCGAGGTAAAGCAGGGGCAAGAGGAGTCATTCTAGATCCAGATGGGAAAAAAATAATAAATTATGAATGGAGCCTTGGAGAAATGACAAACAACAGGGTTGAAGCATACAACCTTCTCCTAGGCACAAGGCTTTTAAACAAAAATGCAATCAAGGACCCTATAATAATAGGGGACTCGACTATCATAATAGTAGCTTTGGATGCCAAAAGGGACTTTAAAAGCATAGCCATCAACAAAATCTATCAAAGGATCAGAAAAAGCTTTGAAACCCTGGGAAAAATAACCATAAAGCATGTCCTGAGAAATCAAAATAAGGACATTGATAGTCATGCCAACAAAGCAATTGACAGACCAATTGGGATTGTCAAAGAAAATAATGAAGTTTATGAAGAAAGTATACCATGATCCCACAACCAGTATGAGGATCGAGGAAGAGGATACAAATCCGAAAAATATAACAATCAATTTTACAGGGGGAACAAATATAAAAGAAGAATAAAAATACCAACTCAAGTTGGAGATTACATGAAGAAAGCAGAGAATATAAGTCAGCAGAGGTTCTCAATTGTCATTAGCACTGCATAGAGCACTCGACTCTCCTAGGCGAGGTTGGCTTTAGTCATGTCACCCATGATCGCCTGGACAGTAACAGTTTGATCTCCATGGTCGACTGCACAAGTTCCCAGGCGACTCGAGACAACAAGGCATTCATCAGCAGCAAGTCTCCCCTCATCCAAGACCAATACATCAGGACAAGAAGCCATAATTTTTTTTGAAGATTTTCCGCAAAGAAAGCGTGAGGGGACAGATGAAGAATCCCTACACAGGAACTATTGGATTTGGAGATCAATGGATAAGGAGTGCCAGCAGAAGTATCGGGAGAGGATCTCGATGAAGGCATATCAATGGTCATCGGGCGCTAGCTTGTGCGAGACTTAGTCAAAGGGAAAAGGCGGGAATCCGTAGGAGCGGTTTATTGAGAGGAGTTTAAGCGGTAAGTGGTTTCTGGAGGGAACCCCCCGATTCCACTCACTGTTGGACACGTAGCAAGCTGGTGGGGCGAGAATACCACTTTATCGGGCAGGTATTCTCCGCGCGATTTTTCCACCCGATATCATTTCCTGCCGTTGGATCTACTGTGTGGGGATCAATGGCAGTGAAGAGTCGTGCAGTTTGAATTGATCGGCGTTAGGTGGTGTCCGTCAGATTTGACAGAGGAAATCTACGGTGGAGATTGAGTTTATTAAAGGCCAGTTTTGATATTTGCGCCAAGTTTGTGGAAAAGCGGAACTATAGTCCTGTGTGTTTGTTTTATTGCCCACCTTTTCCAAAGTTAAGTGCAGGTTCTTTGGTTAAGTCCGCTATTTCAATGTTAAGTGCGAGCTTTTGTATTTTTTGAAGTTTTTAAGAAACAGGGTTGTTAAAGTAGCTAAGGGGACTGCACTCCCTGTTGAGCACTACTTTGATCTAGCCCTCCTCGGATTGTACAAGGAACTAGCTTCCTTTCCCCATTTTTTTGCAATATATAAAAAAGTAATCGACTATGTTACAAAAAAAAAAGTGCCATGTGTGAATAGTTAAGGCATGGAAATGTTGAAAGTAAAATAACTAAACTACATTTGCACTAATAAATGCATTAAGAGATAATATGTGATAAAGTTCATGTAGAAATGTTGGATCATATATGATGCTATTCGGCATGATGACTAATGTGGTTGTTGATTGATACATGACTAGGAATGGTTGAATATGTTGATGATGTAGTTGATTATGCTATACAACCTCATGAAAAGGATAAATACAAGAGGATTCTTATCAAGAGGTTAATGAAGGGATCATGTGATTTCTCATGAGGCATCAATTAATAATGTAACATCAAGAATGATGATGGAAACTATGCAATTATGAAATTTGGTCATGCCAACAATAATTTGATTTGAAAGCAACTGGTTAAAAATTCCTTCAATCATACTTCATATCTTCAATTATATGTTTATGATTAAACCCATGTATGTCATTGATACCCTAGTGAGGTATGACAAGGAATAATCTTATCGTATGCAAAGATTGTTAGAACATTTTTTATGCGTTCATGAATTAATATGTCATCATCGAGTTGGTTAGAAGTAAGTGAATGAGTAATCATACTCATGTTATGAATTTGTGTATTGTTATTTTTTTCTTAGGGATATATTGTTCTTTGCTTTAGATAATTGCATTTGATCATTTAAATATTGAATTCAACCCAAAGCATCATATAATTATTCAGTAACATATGTAACTATATAAAAAGAACAATATCATCATAAATGCAACAAAAAATAAAAGAATAATAGAATAAAAGAATTCACAAATAGCGACACCAAGATTGGTTGGAGACCAGGGAAAAATCGACTACAGGGAAAACCCTTTCATATTCTTCTTCTTATAGATTGTCATTGAATGATTCATCAAAAGAGAGTACAATGATCCATAACATCAACCATAATCCTATCCAACAAAATAAACTAAACAACATCCATGAGATGAACCCAGCAATGCTAATGATCAAAGCCTTGCTTCAGAAGCATGTGGTCAACTATCATTGTTTGCGGTTAATTGCAGAAATTTGTGGTTAATTGATAAAATTTGTGGTCAATTGATGAAACCAAACATAGGGTCCCAACAACATGAAAAGAGTGATGTGTGTGCGGCTAAAACCCTCCAACCGCACACATGAGCCTGTGTGCCTACAATTATAGCTGGAAATTGCTTGTGTGCATCCTGCGGTCAGAAACCAAAACCCTAGGACACGTGCAAGCTTCAGACCCTATAATATCATACCTGTACGAGTGAACTTCCATTAACTATCTCAGATCTATGTGAGCCAAACCAAAGAAAGAAGAAGAATGATCATAATGATGATGTCCAAATGAGGGTCACTTGACTTGTATTTATAGTCATCCATGGGTGTTCAATTTATCTTTTTGGGTCAACCTTTCCTTTTGTGCATATGTGGGCTTTAATTCAAAAGTACACTTTCCCTTGTCCAAATTGAGTGCATGAATAGTCAAAATTGGTCCTCTCAAAAAGAGGAATCTAGTGCCATCATTAGACTTTTTCACTAAGCTGCCAAATTAACACTCCCTGTCATCTAGGGAGAAATTCCAACTGCATCACGTAATCATCACAAGTATATTATGATTAAATCATGTATTATCTCAAGTATCTCGTCATCAAATGTCGTTACTACTCACCTTTGCTAATATCTTGATTTTCTCTACTCACATGCTGAACATTCTCAAATCTAAAAGAAGAAGAATTTGACATTGGAGGGGATCCCAAGCTAGCACCCTCTATCCATCAGGGAGCCATTAATACCACCCAGACATCAAAGAGCTTATCATTAGGGAGCTCTGCTTAACCTAAAACCACATCAGGGATCTCAGTCTCAACCCAAAATGACAATGAGGAAGGTCCTACAAGACAAACTCGCCTCATGTCTATGACTGTGGGGAAGGTCTTATTTCACACTCTCACCCTAATTCATCTCATATGGGAGAAAAAATCTTCCACCCTATGTCGAGCAATAAGAGTCATTGCATAGGGGAGAACCATCTTCCACCTTGTGTCAATGTAATGTCTCGTCCATCCTATTGCCCACTGATCTTCCCAACAATGACCCTCAAAATTCATGTGGTATAACATTTACATCATAATTAACTTGGGTAACACATATCTAAGCTTTCTCTCAACCCGTTGGCCAGATGGAGAATGGTATTCCTGAGAAGCCCAACTTGTGGGTATGATTCCAACTAGGGTATACTCCTCATAGACCAAGATAGGGGAGCAACATCTTTGACTCTATGGGTAACAGATAAGGGTTATACCCTATTTTCCATAGATATATCAACCCCAATATCCCTCCATCTCAATTCCTCACCCTGGGATATCAGACAAGGGGGAATAATTAGCTCAATTTTCTCAATTAGTCCCCCTCTCTGTAGATCAGAAACATATCATCGTGCTCATATCTGGTACCTGCTTAAACAACTCACTTAGGAGTTTAATAATAATGTCTCAATAGTAGCAGTCTCATGTTCATGCAAGACATCAAGACAAATATTATATTAGAACAAATATATATATTACAAAAAGGATACCTTATTCATCCTTCCTCTCACAGAGGCAGCAACCACAAGCCTAAGCTTGTCTTGTACAACAACACTATCTCAATATATGAGGATATTTCAGTCCCAACTATATATGGGAATCTCTGCCAATCAGATCCCATTCTTTATTATCGCAATGTATCACTATCGTATCCAGAACCTGCTCAAACAACTCTCCAAAGAGCTTCCTCAACCAAACTTCCCCAAAACTATCCATGCTAGTAATAATGTACTCAACCTCGGCTATGCTTGAAGCTATGGATTTGTCATCCAAAATATCATGGTAGATATCATACGAAGGTAGCACCCAGATGTGCTTATCTCATCAATAACAATCCCAAACATCATTAGTACATCCATGCATTCATATATCATAAGAAGAATATCTCATACCAAAAATTGATCGTCTCATGAAAATATCTCAAAGGGTGCTTGGTGGAAATCCAATGTGTACGAAGCGGCTCAATTATAAATTTACTCAGGTTTTATGCTTCAATACTTCAATCAATTATCAATTGCAAAGTCAGGTCCAACAATAAATCTTCATAACTTCTTGAAATTCAATCGGAGTGTCCAAGGATTTGCATTTCCACTTTCCTAAAAACTCTTCAATAGATTTACAATATATATTTTATTTTCCAAACTTCAGAAAGTAATCCATCATGCCATGATTCTACATTTCGAACTTCAGAGGCCAACTCCCTCTTACTTTGGTTATTAAATGCCCATTACCTATCAATAAAATACCATCAACATATAAAACCAAAGTCAAAGGCATACCTTGGACCACTTTCAAGTAGAGGTTTGGATCGACACATCTTCCTAGCTTCACCAGGTTACTGTCAACGCGGATATACCAGGCTCAAGGGGCTAGATTCAAACCATACAGTGATTTATGCAAACATAATGTTGATCAAACCAATGTACTCAGCGTTAAACAAATCAACACCGTGCAATCAAATCAACTAAGTCAACTTATCAAGCTTTAGATGCCAAATCAAAACTAATATTAAATTCATATACTCTTAGAACCAGGTGTTAGGTAGAGCTCACATCCAGCTACCAAGTTACAACTTTATCTATTATGATGCCAACCACTATTATTTACCAAGCAATATCAAGCCAAATTTTATCAAGCCATCCTCATGATCATAATACAAATCATTTATGTTACTAAATGCAAATTCATACACCCATGATAATTCATATAAGTTTCATGCATTCATTGTGAGATTACCACATATTGAATCACAACTATTTATATTTCAACCAAAGTGTCAAAACTAATGATGCCAATACAAAATCTCTACTAAATACCAATATTAGTCACTAGAAGTAATTATGCTCACATAACACTGTCATCAAGGCAAATTATCAGATATCAAGTCAAATCATTAGTCATCAAGTCAAAACCCTAATTTGTTAATACTGTGAATTAAATCAATCCATAAGCCAAAGAAAACCTATGACCATCAAGGATCATGTCAAAACTCCAACATTTCTCATCTACACTAATTAGCCAAATCTTGTCAAACCGTTGCAACTGTTATTAATTACTTTCATATACTAGCTTCAATGATCAAATCAAAATGGCATGTTGATATGCATATTATGGTCCCCTGCAAACACAGGTTTAGTTAACACATTCACATTCTCTACAGTAAAACATTCAAACTTCTGGATTTAATACCTCTGTGGTTTATTTCTTTTGACTTAGTTACCGGAGAATCCACAGTAAGAACCATTTTCTACCAACGTTTCAAATCCCAACCGTGATCCATCATCAGGACAACTTGAATGTTTGATAGAAGAAGAGCTTAACTGAGAGATTAAATAGTAATGAGGACTTTCCATTGCATGCTCGATATCTATAGGATTGCCATATTTCAAGTGTGCTTCTAATCTCATGCATACGACTTCAGTTTTTTTGACTTACAAGCACAACTACACCCATAAGCCTGCTTCTGCGCGGTTGGAGGGAAATAACCGCACTCTTAAGCCTTCTTTCGTGTGGTTGGGGGTTAGAGTAAGAAAAACCCTCTCTTCTTAAACCAAAACTTGTTGTAGACTAAAACCATTAGACATTTGAATATTCATGTCCAAAAACCTTACTTTAACAATAAAGAATCTTATGTACATTTTATGCAAATGATAATAGGAGTAGGGGTCTTATGAAGATTTTCTCCCTCTAAATGGGAAGCCACTTTAGTTATCATCATTCCAGTCATCAACCTATCTATAATACTATCACGCATCAACAAACATGTTATATCATAATATCAAACTATATCAAGTTCTAAAACATATATTCATCATGGGTTAGAGTCATATAATTAGGGCAGTTGACAAGTTCTTCATCATACTTCAATGATCATAATCACTATATCACTTCTTTATCGCATTATCTAATTTATTAAGCTTATCAAAACCTAACCAAGGTCAATAAGAAGATCCTAAGCATCAATATTATTATTACACTTTCTGTTATCCAGGTTATCATGCCTATCACAAGCGTTAACAATAGTATCAAGTCACCATATCTAAAAAACAATGTATCTAGATTGCTTCATAAAATCAAGAAATCCATCATCTAAAATGTAAGATACTTGTCAAATATCAAGTGCACCAATATATCACATGTTTCATAAATCAAGTTTAATTTCATATCCATGCATTAGCCATTCATGAGGGTGAAACTCCCATCATACCTTGGGGCTTACCTTGCCATCCAATAATGCAGTTGAGACAATATACTATACATATCTTATAACATTCAGGTACATTTTAACTTTGTATCACTTACTTGCCATGGGAAATTGTGGTTCTTCTCTTCCTGCACTAGCCATATTTTCCTGCACCTCAGATGATCCTCAAGGAGGATTCACTTATCACATCTCATTATGAGGATAGAAGTATCCAAATTATCAAATATGCATGTAGGAAGTATAATCAAGGATAAGATTAATAAATCTAAACAAGAGTAAAGACATAAATAAAGAGTAGTCATCTTCAATGAGAGGTGATCATCTCCATCTTGAACCAATCTTCAAGATTCATGATTGTCCATTGTCCATATAACATTGTTTCCTTCAATATTTCAACCAAATTCATCAACAATAAGGCCTAATTGAGAGTGTCACATCTAGGGCTACATCAAATTTGTCACAAGTACTAGAACATCTTCACACTGATCATGCTAGGGTTTCAAGGTCATATATCTCAAATATTTGTGTGTTTCTTCCAAACTCTAACTTCATAGTATCCATCAAACTCCAATAACCAAATTGCCTAGGGTTTCCTTCAAACCCAATATTCTTTTAGTTCTTCACCATCTTCTCTTGCTTCTAATAATGGTGCCTTCATAGGGGTGATCTTTAATGACTTTTCTTCAACCCAACTTCGATACCATGATAATTTTTTATTAGGGCTATATTGTTCTTTTCTTTAGATAATTACATTCAATCATTTACATATTGAATTCACCCCAAAGAATCATATGATTATTCAGATTTACATCATTATTCAGCAACATATGAAACTATATAGAAAGAACAATCTCATCATCAATGAAGTGGAACATAAAAGAATAATAGAAGAAAAGCATTCACATATAGAGACACCAAGATTGGTCAAAGACCAGGGAAAAACCCACTATGGGGAAAACCCTTTCAAATTCTTCTTCTTATAGATTTCTATTGAATGATTCAACTAAATAGATTACAATGATCCATATCATCAACCATAGTCCTATCCAAAAAAATCAACTAAAAAACATCCATGAGATGAACCCAACAATGTTAATTATCAAAACCCTACTTTAGAAGCATGTGGTCAACTGTCACTATCTTCACTCAATTGGGAAATTTGCTGTCAACTGATAAAAAAAACCTTGGGTTCTAATCGCACACAACGAATGATGTGCATGTGGTTGAAACCGTCCAACCACACACATGAGCCTATGTGCCTCCAATTATAGTCGAAAATTTCCTATGTGTAGCCTATGGTCGAAAACTAAAACCTTAGGACATGTGGGAGCTTCAGACCCTGCAATCTTGGACCTGTAAGAGCAGACTTCCATGAACTATCTCAGACCTATGTGAGACAAACCAAAGAAAGAAGAAGAATGATCATAATGATGATATCTAAATGAGGTAAACTTGAATTGTATTTATAATCATCCATGGATGTCAAATTTATCTTTTTGGGTCGACCTCTCTTTTTGTGCACATGTGGGCTTTAATTCAAAAGTACACTTTCCCTTGTCCAAATTGAGTGCATAAATAGTCAAAATTGGTCCTCTCGAAAGGAGGAATATATTCCTATGGTTGGAATTTGTCAGTGAGTTTCCAAATTAACACTTACCATGTGAAAGTGAATGCCATAAAAGTTAACCATATGTGAGACCATATTGTTGTTGGATGTGGAAAGTCTATAACATTGCACAAGTGTCCAATGGTATATCCACTTGTATTGGTTCCATAAACTATAAAATTATTTTCAACACTAAAGAGAACCTATAAAGGGAATGTTCCTAAGGGACTACAAATCAGAGAAAGGAAATGCCTTTTAAGCATGCCAAAGGTACTATTTAACATAGAAGGGTATACACATGATATAATGTTTCCCTAAATAGTAAGGTGTCCAAATGTTAAATAAAGTGTTAGGGGGGTGGTTAGATGATGTGTTAAGACATCACTAGACCTTATAAATCACCTTTTTTGAATACATGATATAGAAATATGGATTTTGAAATCAATGCAAGGACACATTTAGTAGACATGATCATAACTATTGGCAGATTAATTTACTAGCACGAATATTTAATTGCAACATGTGATGTGTAGTATGTTAGTAATGCATATATAATGAATGATGGTTCAATTTAACTTAGAAGGATTGATAGTTGAAAGCAATTGAATTATTAGCATGTTATAATTTTGAGACACTTCAAGGGTGGTTATAATTGTTTCAATGGAAGGATTATATGCATGTATACTCATAGTTTTTTTATCAACTGAAATATTCAAATTGTAGGTATAATGGTCTTGGATATGGAAATGAGTGTGAGAATAATTGGAACTACCACATGCAAGAGCCAAATATTATGATAAGGAATCTCATAGATGTGAAATTTATATTCAAATTGTAGGTATAATGGTCTTGGATATGGAAATGAGTGTGAGAATAATTGGAACTACCACATGCAAGAGCCAAATATTATGATAAGGAATCTCATATATGTGAAATTTATTTTTTCTTAATGAAATAAATTTTTCAAAACTTATATGTGGAATTATTATGATGATATCTCATGGTAATTGTATGTATATGATATAGGATATGATGGATGTTGAAGCTATAAAGCCAAAGAATAAGGCCACTATTATGATATTGGAACCATATCATTACGATAAGTACTAGACTACTAGTGAATGCTTAGTAGTAGGTTGGAACTCTCTTTACATGTGAAAATCTTAGCAAGACAGATCGACTAACGTGTTGTTTAGTAGAGAAGAGGGTCCTTGATCCTGGAGGGTGAGTGTGATGGGAAAGAGGCAGATTATAAGTGCATGTGACATAATGGCTAGAGTTATGAGGGTTTTTTAGAAAACATAGTGAGCTACATTCTTGCCTATGACAGAAATATGGAATAAATACACAACCATATATATAAGTATTAAATTAAAATTCCACACTTATCTTTGAAGACATGCTTAGATTGTGGAGTTGAGAAATAATGTGCATAATATAATTGATGTATGAAAATGGCTTAACTTGTATGTTTACTTGATGACTAATGTAGGTATATGTTAGAATGTTTAAGTTTGGTGATGTATCAAGACAACGAAGAGGATGGCATTGTTAGAATAATTAAGTAATGAAGACACTACAAATGTTGTTGCAACAAAAGAACTAAAGAATGATGTAGTATGCAATGAAGAGAACACCAAGAATGAATTTATTCCAAAGGGGAGGGGATGTAATATCCTAGTTTTTAATCTTGTGATTAGTTGTAATTAATTACAATTAAATGTTGGTTATTGTTTTGGAATGGATATTTTAATTACCATGATTTATCTTACATTATGAGGAGGACATGCTATGGAAATTTAAATATTTTCAAATATTGTTATTATGAGTTTAATAAAATAACGATATTTAGTTGAGGCATGAGCATGCAAAGGGGGTTGTGATATCATGATAGGGTAAAGGTGAGGAGGTCCTAATGGAGTTTACATGCCAAATAATTGTAAGTTTTCCCATGTGTCCAAACTCACCATGTGCCTTATGAAAAATCTATAAACTTTAACTATCAATCATTGAATGCATGTGGTGGTTGGTGGGAAAGTACACCTTCCTTAATTATATAAGCATGAGGATAAGTACATTCGTAATGGGAATTGTAGGAAGAGTGGGCAGACTAGCCCGATTTATTACTAATTTTCTTGGAAATCGATTCCACACATCAAGCATGTCAAATGAGAACTTGTGGGTTGGGGGTTAGGAAATATCCATGGATCATTGAGCGATCATATGTGTGCCTAAGGAGAACCACTCATTCACTCCTAGAAGAGGCATGAGATTGGTTGCAGAGGTAGTGACTGAGTTGTTGGGGAATTTTTTTGACTAGTTAAAAGGCATAATCATTTAGTCAATGTGGACATGCAGGAACTAGTTGTAAAGAGGAAAAGGTTGACACTTGGATTCATGTGACTAGATACGAGGAGAGTGATTTTAGTTAAGCTAGTGTTCATGTGATTAGATAGAGAAGAAAATAATTTCAGTTGGGCAATTTTTGTATGGGAGTATATGCCCAGAAAGAGATACAAGTGGGCATGCTAAGCATGGCAAGGAGAAATGTGAAGGATTTTGGTTATTCCTCACTGACGTGAAGGAGGAAGAAAGATGAAAACATGATGCATTGGGAAAAGGAGAAATTCAAAATGAAGAGGAAGTGAATTCTTAGGGAGTAAGAAATAAAAAGAGAGTGAAAGTGTTGCCTACAAAAGAATCTAAGAAGGCCATTAGGCTATGTGTTGAAAAATCCATGGATAGAAATCAAGAAGGTAGTCATACTCTAGGCTGGTACAACCAAGAAATGGAGCCACGAAAATATTGAGAAGGTTCAAGAACCAAAATTAAGTGTTAATGGAGTTAACAAATATATGGTAAACCCTCTATGCACACACTAAATAGCACTAGAGGGAGAGACTTATGATGTACTAATGAAAAAAAAGGAAGGACTTATCCTTGAGCTATGTGGGGAAGGTAGTGTCAATACCAAAATAGTTATGTTGTTCCAAGAAAAATTATCAGTAAGACCTTAGATTAAGTAATATTTTGTCTTGAGATAAAGTGATCACCCTGAATTATCCTACTTCACATTCTTGGTATCATAGCCCGACATAAGGGTGGACCATTATAGAAAGGATGAGTGCAACAACACCTATGGTTGGGTGGATAGTCACTTTGCCTCAATCAGTTTTGGCAATCAATAATTAGATTAGATAAGTCCTTTCTACGTGGTAACTAAGTTATCATGAATTATTGTGCTAGTGTTTCATTATTTGAATATTGAAGATTAAAATATACAAGAATAATGCTTGATTGTATGGAGTAATCCATGTTTCATAAGCCAATATGTCCATGTAAATGGCACCTAAATGTTGCTATAAATAAATATGGTGTGTGAATCAAGACTATGGTTGTAGGATGTCATTGGTAAACAAAGAGCATATGGTTATAGTATTATATCCCTTAAAATGAAACCACATGTATGAATATGTGAATGTACTTGGGGTTTAGGAGCTATGAACACCCTTGGATTTATATATACAAGTGCCCCTATTTTAGTAGAATCCTTGAATATGTTGTGTATTTGAGAAAGGATTAAAGTGTATGAGTTTACTTGCGAAATGTAATTTTTGGTATGGAATGCCTTTCAAAAATAATAATTCATAAAGTTGTAGTTAGTTATCCCCTTTGAAAACCAATTCCTACATATATAGCTTAGGCATTGGGTTGTAGAAATTACCCTTGAAATCCATTAAATATTTTCTTAAAATGTTTTGTTTGAGAATGGACATGTGAAGTAGACATCCCTATAGGTTTTCTTAGAATGAAATGTGTTTAAATGGGACAAGGATTTAGAAAATGAATCCTTGGTAAAGGAATAAGGCTTGAACCTTGTTATAATTCCATCAAATGTGTCAATGAGAATGAGTTAAACCAATATAAACCCTTAGATCCATTTAGAAAAGAGTTAGAAATTTGTATGGAAAATACTTGTGATTTTCACCTATTGCATGAATAAAAATTTGATGTGATACAACATTTATCACACGAAATTGGATTTCATACAATACAATTTTTATCACCCAGATTGCAATGAAAGTATTTGACAATATAATACATCACAATAGAGGAAGTTTTCCTCCTTGCAAGAAACACTTGAGACTTAGATACTTTTGAAAAAAGTGATTTTTTTTTTTTATGTGTCACATAGATCAAAATTTTTGTGAGATGTGATGTATTACACCAAAATAATTTTGGTCTGATATACCAAAAGCATGAGAACTTTCCCATTATCACATTGAAGTAAAGATTCATAGAGTGTAATGTATTGCACTAAAAGAGACTTTTAGTGACAGTACAAAGTTTAAAACTTGTGGAAATGTGATATTACAAAGATCAAAAGTTTGTGGCAATGTAATATCACAAAGGGAGAAACTTTTTTTGATGCAATGAAGTAGAAGTGTTTGCATGTTTTTTCAAGAAATGAGATGTATCACACCAAAAGAAAATGGTGTGATATATCATAAAGATTGAAATGTTATTTTGATTTGATCATAGATAAATAATATGGAAAGAAGATTTTTCTTGAAATGTTATACAACACAAAGTTGGAAAATATGTGATGATACAATAAATAAGAATTTCACGAAAATAAATGTTTTTGAGAGGTAATACAACTTGTTGAGAGGGAGTAAACCTTTGAAACGTGTGATATATAGCATATAAATAAACTTACAATGCGATATAGCATAGAAATAAACTTACAATTCAATATGTTACAAATATGGAAAATATATAATGATATGAAACATTACAAGGAAAAAAGAATCCAGTTGTGTAATGAAAACTTGTTGGAGGCACTATACACACTATATCATGAGGAAAGTTAAATCCGATGTGAAATGGTGCATTTTTCATTAAAATATAAATATTTTTCAATACAATGTATATCACATTGAAAAGAAAATGATTATGATATATGGCCATTCCATATTTTTAACATATGTTGTGTCATGTCAGTTAAGGATGCCACATAAGCATGCTGACGGACGTAATAAAAATTGCTTAAGAACTTCAGAAGACCATAACTTCTTAATTTGAGAAGAAATGAGCAAGAATATAGTTGGAAAGATCGTGAAGAGTAGAATTAGCCTATGATCTCAGTATTGTTATTATAGTTAAGTCAAGAAAATTGAATTCATTGGAAATAAAAAGAATTTGTCAGTACTATGTATCTTCAATTAAGTTCAGATGGGTATGGATGTATGACAGAGGGGTTTCAAAGTAATATTTAATATTAGTTGCAAGAAAAATTTAAATCACCCTATCATCCCAACAATGTTTAAGGGGGTTGTGTGTATTACAAAGTGTATCAAAACACTGATTGAGATTAGATATAAGCAAAAATTTGAAACATCTCATTATCCAAATTACATATCAGGAGTTCGGTGGGCTACATTTGGGTTGTATGGGCATATATTTTTGCGGTGTGCTATAGCATATAAATTACATTACCAAGTGTTAGTGCCCCTATACATATAGTTTTCTAATAATAACAATAATAACCATGTACACTTTTACTAGTGCAATAGGTTTTTATAATGAGCATCACTATGATGTATTTGAGCATATAAAGTGCATTGGTAGGTGTCAATGCGCCTCCACAAATGTCACATTGATAACAATAATAAAAAACCATATTCACTTTTCCAATGGGACATTTTCTTATAATAAACATCAATATGATGTGTACATAATTTTGAGGCACTAGGTATAATGCATTGAAGTTTTTAAGACGTACGATTATGTTTCACACGATTTTTTTTGAAAAAATAAAGTTTTATTTTTTAATATATAAAATATACCATTTACTATAGATTGTGAGTGTCTGTGCATGTACATGCATGCCTAATGAACTTTTTATGTGAATCAAAGACAATGATTATGATGAAAACAATAGGAGCAAGTTACCTATACAACTTTGTACATGAGTGGGAGACTGGAAAGAAAGAGAGAGATACGTACCCTCACCTTGTTACAACCATGGTACCATCGTATAGAGGAGAACATTTAGTTCATTATTGGGTTGTGTAGGAGAGGGCAAAATTTTCCCTAGTTCCCTGATCTCCAGCCTAGTGTTGTGTAAGATAGTTAGTTGGCATTTGTGAAAACATATGTTAGTTGCATATATCAATAACCCTAGAAAAAACAAATTTATTGGTGGAAAATTGTGTTTAGGGCATTTAGCATAAAGGAGGTTAGGTGTATGTTTCTTATGCTCATGACATTGGCACACTATATCTTTAATGAGAAATGCATGAAATTCCCTCAAATGCACTATGTAGATAATATACTTTAGAGGCCTAAAATAATTAAGTGAATTGCCATTTTTTTGTGATGGTTTTGTTTTGTACTAGATTATTGTTGTGTTGTGTTTGAGGGGAGGATGGTCTTCCCATTCACTTTGGAGTTATTTATTTTATTTCTTGAGAGATTTTTGACTAGTCGACAAACATTCAACGACATCCCTCATAGGTCAATGACTTATGCATGTAAAATACCCATATAATTTAGTGAGTTTAAAGATTTTGGATTTTTTAGCTAGTGAGGATGATCTCGTCTTCGATCTTTAGAGTACCCAGTCATGGGGATGGACTGATGAGTAAGTGCGAACACTATATTTATCTAGATAGAGCCATTATACGTCAAAGGTATTATTATCGGTATATTTTAAATAATCTAGTTGCATAATTGTTTATATTATTTAATACACGTAATTTATTCTAATATTTTGTTTAAATTTTCTAATTATTGTTGTATATTATTTTATAGATATCGGCACATATATTCAGGAGGTTCCCCTAAGTGGGATGAGGAGATGGCTAAGGCTAATAATTTTCCTTAAAAATAGAGATGCATCATGCTACATAGCTTGGATCAGAAATTCTATCAAGAAGTGGTATATCATATAAGTGCATTGATGACTAACCAAAAATTGGTACTTACACCGGCTATGGAGATCACATGGGATTATAAGCTTGCAATGTTATGGTAATCCATTTCCCATTAAATGACATTGTGGATGTGTCATGTTTTTCTTTCCCTTATCTTACTCAATATGTTGAGAACCCAGAGTGTCGTGGCGGAAAAAGTCGTTTGTGCGGACACAACTGACCTCCCTAGGAGTCTAAACTCTCTAGCGACAAACAAGACAAAATGGAGCGATCTTTCTCTAAATACACCTTTTAAAACATGAAAACTACAAGTGTTTAGGCTTACCTTATTCCAAAACGCTGTTGTTGTAGTCCGTCCTTGCCGATCCGGATGAGCTCCTCCTTCACATCAATTCCTGCAACCACAAACAATCAAACAATTACCAAGCACTTGCATCTCATATAATAAAACATATATTCAACATGCAGACCAAGGAACACATGAAATAACTCATTAACACAAGCTATTGAGAAAAATGAACCAGTTTGTATTAATAACGAAACAAAGAAACTCTTACAACCTGGCCTTGGTGTTGTGCAAGTTCCTCCCAGGGTCCATCAAGGGTTTTCCTCTACTTTGACAAAGCTCACCCACTTCCAAGTAGAATCAAGCAAAGACAATCTCTCCTCACAAGGTTCTAAATGGGAGTCCTAATTCCTGCAGCATTTACCCAAAGAAAATGTATAGCTTCAACCTCCTCTCCTTCTGGCTCAATGCCTTTATTTATAGTGCTGTAAAGAGGTTATTCAGGTCCACCATCAATGGGATAATCCCCCTCTTTGGGTGGGATAGCTCCCTTATTGATGGGATAAGTTCCTCCTTAATAGGGATACATGAACCAACTGGAGGCGCATCCATTTCATCAAACCGACCTCTAGAAAGTTCTAGAAGTAACCACAAGTAACTTTTTTAAGATGAAACTTGCGCATTTTGCCTTTTACAGAAGGACGCACCTGTCCCTTAACATACAGAGTGTCCAAGGACGCAGCCTTTGTGAACATTGTGAGCATCCCCGCAGGTAAGGCTTGAGAGAACCTGCGTCCCCAGAGATAAACACATTTTTTACAAGACTTTCTCTCTTCTTTGAGTTTGAGATGGATAGCAGAGGCATAAGACTTGCCTAAGAGGGTAGCATGACTGTTGATTGAGCCATACTAACTGTAAATAGTCATGGTGACATTTTTTAGTGTAACAGATTGCCCCCTAAAGTGCGAAGCCTGGAATAGATTAGGGTTTTGTAATTCTAGGAAGGGTGAAGCGCTTTATCATTTCAAGGATTGTCTTGTGGATGACCTGGTTGGAACCTGCAATTTTCAACACAAAATACATGTATAAGATTATATCATCACTGAGGTAGGCATTCCCATACTCAGATTCAAAACTTTAACTAATGGACTAACTACTCTGATACAGGAATGATCTTGCAGTACATCACTTTTATAGACTTTTGTAGACACAATATGGACGCAGCCATCTGTTTATGATTAGTCTACATAGATAATGAATACAAAACTCCTCGCAGCCTGGATGGTAGAAACTAGATCCAGGGTCTTCACTTCTACTTCCCGAATTGGTACGATTCTAGCCATGTGATTAAATGATTTGATGTCGAACATGTTAGTAACCACTTGATTACCAGTCGATGATGTAAACTGTTAACAAGCGTGAGAGAGACCACCAGTAATGTCAATGGTTCTCAAAGTACCAAGCACAACCCGTGAAATGTGAATAGATGTTTTGATGTCGAACACTTCACGAAATCCTTTGATCGAAAGTCAATGATGTAAACTGACGTCAAAGGCGAGAAACCTGCCATTGATGCATGCAGACTTCAAGGTACTGTCGATTCCTAAGTCATCTTTCTAGATAATGTGTCGATGTCGATAGAAAGCGACCCGTTGCAGGCAAGCCCGCAACACGAAATCATTGTTCAAGTTGAAGAAATGTTGCTGTAAGGACTGACTCAGGGATGGTCAAATGGATGACAAGTATTTTGTAGATGAAAGTTTTGCTTGCAGACCTCTTGAACACATAACGACACGACAGATGGCTTGGTGACGAATAACTCAAAGTTAATCCCCGGAACCCGGTTAAAGACTTTTAAAGTGGTTTGATCAACTGTGAGGTAAAAGATTTCCCAACCCAGGTGAATGAAAAGTGTCGTGTTCAAGAGTGGTAATAAAGTTTCTTTTGAGACAAAAGGTAACAAACAGGTTCATTCTTCTCTCTTTTCCCCCACCATTTCTGGCAAGTACCTCTTTATTTTTAACAAGCTTGAGGAGGATAACATATGCTTGATTATAAGTTCATCCTTCGGACGAGTCCAACCTAGTTTAAATTCGAACCCTAGGAAGGAGTGGTTCGTTCCTGTTTGTAATTGAACAGGTCCTCTACTGTAAAAGTTTAACGAGCCCAGTATAGGAGAAACTCGGCGTTTTTCAATTTTTAGAGAGTCTGAAAAAACTAAAGGAGACTCCACGTTGAACTTTTTCGTACATTTGTGTCCCTCAAGCCCGAAAAAGTATAAAATAATACCTGGGGGAACCGCTTGATCTTGCGACCAAGGAGTACTTTCATAATAGTGTCGTTGACCTGAAAAGCGATCAAGGACACGTCGTTTTATTTCCTTATCGAGTTTGAAACGACAAAAACCCGGCAATCTTTTCCTGATTTTGCGGTCAGAAAAGAGCTAAAAGGGGACCGTCTCTTAATTCCGTTTTAACGAGTGTAAAAGAAAAGCTCGGCAATCTTTTCATATTTTAGGAGTCTGAAAAGGGCTTAAAAGAGAACTCCAAGGTTTCACTTTTTCTTAAGTTTTAACGAGTTCGAAAAAGGGATAAAAATGTACTCATGGTTTTCACTTTTTCGTAAATTTTAATGAGTTCGAAAAAGGCATAAAAATGTACTCATATGACCGACTTTCAATTTAATTTACGAGCAGGAAAAGACGGAAAGAACTCGGCATTTTCATTTGTTTTACGAGAATGAAAAAATAGCAAAATAATCTCGGGATTTTCATGAGTTTAACGAGTCTTGAAAATAACTGAAATTGACTCGAGATAGGTTTCATTTTTACAAAAGCTTGAAACAGATAAAAACTATGCTTCAAATTAGTTTCATTTTTACACAAGCTTGAAACAGAGATAAAACTGTGCTTGATGCCCCTAAGCATAACTGTTAGAGCGCATGCCCCCCAGCTTCATTTCATTCAACTAAGGTGGATGAAATGAAGGTTCAAGAACGAGATCATTTGAAAGACTCGACCTAAAACTGTAAGAAAATTATGCAAAAACTGAAATAACTAACCTAAACGTACAACCTAACATCTATGAGGTCTAGTCAAACTCTCGACTCAATTAGGGGAGGATTTGTTTCATTTTTTAACGAGCTTGACACAGGAAAAGAACTATGCTCGGATTCAGTTTCATGTTTATGCAAGCTTGAAACGAAAAACTATGCTTGTTATAATTTCACATGCCCCCAGCATAATGATGCAAATCAAGGTACATGCCCCCCAAGCTTCATTGCATTCAATGAGGTGGATGGAAAGAAGCTTTACTTTCAAGATCTTGGAAAGACTTGTGGGAGTTGTTTCATTTTTTAGTGAGGTTGACACAGGAAAAGAACTATCCTCAAAACCCTTGTTTCATTTTTTAAACGAGCTTGACACAAGA
Organism: Pinus tabuliformis; assembly: GCA_031772625.1. Classification (NCBI taxonomy): domain Eukaryota; kingdom Viridiplantae; phylum Streptophyta; class Pinopsida; order Pinales; family Pinaceae; genus Pinus; species Pinus tabuliformis. The sequence goes on from CM062804.1 coordinate 244,590,551, forward strand.
TAAGGAACTATGCTCATAACTACTCGCTACAATCTACCTAACAAAAACTCTACTCTAAAAACCTTGATTCATTTTTTAACGAGCTTGACACAAGACAAGGAACTGTGCTCGAAAATCCTTGATTCATTTTTAAATGAGCTTGACACAAGACAAGGAACTATGCTCATGACTACTCTCTACAATCTACCTAAATAACCTACCCTTGTTTCATTTTTTAACGAGCTTGACACAAGACAAGGAACTATGCTCAAAAAGTTCGCATGCCCCCAGCATAATGATGCGAAATGAGGTACATGCCCCCCAGGCTTCATTGCATTCAACCGGCTGGATGAAATGAAGGTTTACTTTCAATATTTAACTTGAAAAGGGAGTTGTTTCATTTTTAAAGAGGTTGACACAAGAAAAGAACTATCCTCATACCTGATTCATTTTTTAACGAGGTTGACTCAGTAACAGGAACTATCCTCAAACCTGATTAATTTTTTAATGAGGTTGACTCAGTAACAGGAACTGTCCTCAAACCCTACTTTCTACAATCTACCTACATGTCCTAAAACCTACCTGATTCATTTTTTAATGAGGTTGACTCAGTAAAAGAACTATCCTCATCAACTGATTCATTTTTTAACGGGGTTGACACAGTAAAAGGAACTGTCCTCGGACACACTGATTCATTTTTTAATGAGGTTGACACAGTAAAAGGAACTTTCCTCACCTACACTGATTCATTTTTTAATGAGGTTGACACAGTAAAAGGAACTTTCCTCACAACCCTACTTTCTAACTGTCTATATAACCTAAAATCTACCTGATTCATTTTTTAATGAGGTTGACTCAGTAAAAGAACTTTCCTCACACTAGCCCGTTTCATTTTTTAACGAGGTTGATACAGGAAAAAACTATCCTCGCAACATTGATCATGGCTTCCAACTGGAGGAAAGACATGTCAATGGACACACCTTGATCATGGCTTCCAAGAGGTCTTCATCCGAAGGAAGAATACTTCTTGGGAAGGAACACATGTCAAGGGACTCAAAAGGGATAAGAACATCGTGTTCAAGTAATCCCATAGAGTTTTCCATGTCAATTACCGGAGCTAAATCAAAGGAAGATGAGCAAACAGTGAGAGGCTCACTTACATCGGTAACTGAAATCATGGGACCGGTTGCCACATAATTAACCCGTGGCAGGGTAGATACCACTTTAGAATCAGGAACATTTAGGGGTGTCATATTATTGGTAGTTGAAAAAAGACTAGGGAACGAAAGCTGGTCTACAGTCACAATACTGCCATTGTGAGGGAAAGACATCACGCGAAAGAGTGTCGATACGACAGCTTTCATTTCATAGACATAGTCTCGCCCAAGGAGTAAATTGAAATCCAAGGGACCCCGAACTACCATAAGATCAATACAGACAGTTTTACCTTCCAAGGTAATAGAAAACTTAGGAAGGATCCCTAAAGGTTCACTAATGGTTCTGTTAAAAGCTTTCAGATTCTGCGTAATAGGCGCAAGCTGAGGGGAACCCAAAGCTTTCCAAACAGTTGAGGATAAAATACTAACAGAAGCACCTTCATCTACCTGAGTACGATGTATGTCCCTACCACCAGCCTTGACAATGATTTGGAAAGGGATGGAGGAAGGAAGACGAGGTTCTGTCAGTCTATTCCAATCAAAGGAAAAGACCTCAGTACTTGGAGGGGGTTCTGTAGAAACAGGTGAAATGCCCCCCGGCATAGAAGAATCCGATGTAACAAGAAGAACATCAGCGGTATGAAATTTACTCTCGAAAGGGAGAGTGTGATCGACCGAATGTGAAATTGAATCGACCACTTGATCAACTAATGGATCATCAACCTGAGTGACATGAGTTTCACTCTCCAATGGGAGAGTGTGATCGACTGTACTTGAATTTAGATCAATCACTCCGTCAGTTGACGGTAGGTTGGGAGAAAGTTTACGGTAACCAGTTGGAAATTCTTGCTGTGGAACAGTAAGGTTTTCCAACAATGTTGAGGCTTCATCCATGTGAGGGCAAATGTGAGTTTGATGACTCCCTTTGCATAACTTACAAGGAAACCTAACTTTACCCTTTTTCCCAGGAACCTGACTATCACTGGTTGATGGATCAATGGAAAGTTGATGAGATTTTTCTGACCATACTTCCAAGACCTTTGGAATACCAGGACAATTGACAAGGAAGTGGTCACCCTTACAAAGCCTACAAGGGTATTTGGGTTTACGATGCATGTCGGAATTTTCCTCAACACAACTAACACGTACAGCCATGGTTGGTTGGTTGACTTCTTTCTTATCTTGCTTCTTCTTCTTCTTCTTCTTCTTCTTCCCTTTCTTCTTCTTCTTAGCCTCCTGGTTACTAGCATCAAGGATTTTACCAGGCGAAGAGGAAGAAATGGAGGAAGAAAAATTAGGCGAAGAAGGTAAAGGGTCAACAGAAGGTTGGTGATGTTGAGATGGTGAACTCTGTTGAGGTGAAGCATCCGGTTGAGATGGAACAATTGGAGTATTTTGGGCCAACGAAGTTGAAAATAACCATATCGGTAAACCTATTGTAAATCCAGGTAATGACAAAGTAGCCATATAAGGAGGACCAACATTTCCAAAGTAAGGAAAAGTACTAGGATTCTCATTAGGAGGGGTTCCTAGGTTGATAAATTCCGGAACATTTGCCATTATATTCAACTTCAGTGAATTTTATTAACAATTTAAAACTAAAATTAACAATTAACAATTCACACTTAACAACTAAAATTCACAATTCACACCTATGGTCTCTAAAAGTAAAAACAAACAAATTAACACGCGCTATCAAATCTAGGAGTCAAACCACACACAAACAGTAAGCTCTCCGGACCGAAAACACTAGTTGGTGATGAAGCCCAACCTCGCAGAATTCAGTACAGAAATGGCGGGTGGAACAGTTACCCCGACAACCTGCTTAATGAATAGACCGGCACAAGTTCCTCCACTTTAACCGTCTCGAAGTGAAGTGAACCCCCCGGAAAATCCAAGTGAGTATAACCGACGTCTGCTCCAGGTACAGTGGGACCTTCCCTCCACCGTCACCTCGGTAGAACCCTAAAGATTATGGTCACTAAGGTCACCAACAGTAACAAATACACCTGGGGGAACAGTCTAAACTCCGACAGCACGCAAGGGCAGAGTAGCAAGCTCAATCCCCTTACCGGCTCCTTGACAACAATCCAAGGTTTACCGATAAGTGACCCCTGGCTCCTCGACAATGGTTAATCCGAGGTTTACCGTTTGTAATACGTACTGTCTGGCATCGTTCCCAACGAGGGGGGAATGATCCCCTCACTGGTTCGGACACGAGCTCGTGCTTCTCCTTTAAGAGGAGCTTTCCCAGAGTGCAATTGAAACAATTGGATTTATTCTACTCAAGATAAACTATCTGTTTGGTTTTGTAGTCTTGGAGAGTTAAGTACTCACCTACTCCAAGACCCTAGCCTAAGCTATGTTGGTGTTTCAGAGCCCTAGAAATGTAAAAATTACTAGATGAATTTTAATTAAGCGCTGTGTTATTAAGGCTGTTATTACTCAAATGGGTAAATGGAGATGAAACCAATGGTGTTATGACCTGACTCAACTGAATGCAATCGAATATGATAATGCAATCCTTTCAATTCGATGAATCCTAACTAGAGTAAGGAGAGAGTTTCCATTCACTTCCAACAATGCAAAAAATTGATCATTAAGAGAAAATTTAACAAATTCTCTAATGCACTAATTTCATCAAGAAAAACTAATGCAAATCAATTCCAAACCAATTTTTATTTTTATTTTTGTGTAAATTCAAATCAAAGAAAGCTGATCTAAATCTACGATTGATTTTTCAGAATGTAAACTATGCAATTGTAATCTATGCACAATTCACATGAAAAGTATGCAAATGTAATCTATGCACATTTTTCATTCATATTCTGAAACTGAGAACTCTAATTATGCAAATGTGATCTATGCAAGAGAATTCTCAAACACAAGATGATTCTAATGTAATCTAAGAACCAATCAAGTGCAAGTCGAGAAAATTGGGTGAGAGTTCCAAAGATCAAAACATAAAAACACTCAAAGGCGATTAACACTCATACACAATTTAGCCCCCCCGGCGAATGAGGGGGAAATTTTTTTGCAAAAAAAAAAGCAAAAAGATGCAAAATTGTGAAAAGACTGAGAGAAACCTCCAAGTAATGACCAAAGGAAATCAAATTAAGAATTTCTCAAAAAAGAGACTCAAAACACCCAATTGATGAAAGCTAAAAGCAGGAATGCTAATGAAACAAGTTCAGGTGAAAATTTTTGACAGGGTACTAAAGGATCTGGGCAGAAAACACTAAGAAAAACCAAAATCTAAAAGCAATTAAAGCAAAAATGGAGTTTTCCTAAATTTTTACAGGAAGACGCAGGCAACCCGTTAGAACAGGCGCGGGCCCGCTCTGTGCAAACGGCAACAGCGCGTCCAAAGACGCACTGTGCAGTACTCAGAGGGTGCGTCCTTCTGGAAAAGTTAAGAAAAACCAAATCTAACTAAATCTAAAGCTAAGCCACCCAAATACTAATTCTCACAGTCAAAAACTAGAAAATAAAAATGATTTTCTCAGAGCAAAGTTCACACAAAGGAAAAGACTTTTCTCATCAATGGAATCCCCAGTGGAGTCGCCAATTTGTCATGGCGGAAAAAGTCGTTTGTGCGGACACAACTGACCTCCCTAGGAGTCTAAACTCTCTAGCGACAAACAAGACAAAATGGAGCGATCTTTCTCTAAATACACCTTTTAAAACATGAAAACTACAAGTGTTTAGGCTTACCTTATTCCAAAACGTTGTTGTTGTAGTCCGTCCTTGCCGATCCGGATGAGCTCCTCCTTCACATCAATTCCTGCAACCACAAACAATCAAACAATTACCAAGCACTTGCATCTCATATAATAAAACATATATTCAACATGCAGACCAAGGAACACATGAAATAACTCATTAACACAAGCTATTGAGAAAAATGAACCAGTTTGTATTAATAACGAAACAAAGAAACTCTTACAACCTGGCCTTGGTGTTGTGCAAGTTCCTCCCAGGGTCCATCAAGGGTTTTCCTCTACTTTGACAAAGCTCACCCACTTCCAAGTAGAATCAAGCAAAGACAATCTCTCCTCACAAGGTTCTAAATGGGAGTCCTAATTCCTGCAGCATTTACCCAAAGAAAATGTATAGCTTCAACCTCCTCTCCTTCTGGCTCAATGCCTTTATTTATAGTGCTGTAAAGAGGTTATTCAGGTCCACCATCAATGGGATAATCCCCCTCTTTGGGTGGGATAGCTCCCTTATTGATGGGATAAGTTCCTCCTTAATAGGGATACATGAACCAACTGGAGGCGCATCCATTTCATCAAACCGACCTCTAGAAAGTTCTAGAAGTAACCACAAGTAACTTTTTTAAGATGAAACTTGCGCATTTTTCCTTTTACAGAAGGACGCACCTGTCCCTTAACATACAGAGCGTCCAAGGACGCAGCCTTTGTGAACATTGTGAGCGTCCCCGCAGGTAAGGCTTGAGAGAACCTGCGTCCCCAGAGATAAACACATTTTTTACAAGACTTTCTCTATTCTTTGAGTTTGAGATGGATAGCAGAGGCATAAGACTTGCCTAAGAGGGTAGCATGACTGTTGATTGAGCCATACTAACTGTAAATAGTCATGGTGACATTTTTTAGTGTAACACACAGGTGGTCTTCTTTGGATTCATTTATTGAGGAAAATGATCCTCAACCTCTTCCTCCTCCTCCACAAGAATAATGACCACCATCTATGATTATATTGACGATGATGGAAATCAATCAGCCAAGGGGGTCTCCTCGAAGAAAATTCCCAGTTAGACTTTGCGCCATTTGGTGTGGGATGCCTTACAGAAATAAGGCTCGACTATTGTATGTTCTCAGAGATTTGCCTTGTCTACAATTTTTAACACAAGAGAGTAATGCACATGTAATCTCAGATTAGCAATTGAGTATGCCTTATGGATTTTTCAACTGCGAAATGTATCAAGGTTCTTCTACTGAAAGGGTGGAGAAAAGTAAGCCTTTAAAAGACAAGTAATAGTACTAACCTAGTAAAGACACACAAACATATACATATGAATGAATATTTGGAAAACTAGAAAAATAATTCACATTGAAACAATGAATGTTAAAAAAAATACAACACATCTTCAACAAGATAACTACCAAAGCCACTGAAATAGATCAATTTCCTTAGTACATATGAAAACAAAATACATCGCAAAAATTCATAGAATAGTCTTACAATATTTACAACATATGCATGAAAGTATGTTGGTTTAGAGAACTTTGAAATTAAGCAAAAGTTCCAAGATACATCATGGCGGTGGACACCACTAGCTCCAATAGTGGAGCATTAGAGAAACCACTTGCTCCTCCAAAAGAAATATATTCCTCTCTAATTCCTAGTAGGAGGATCCAAGGTGAAAATTCCTTTGCATGATATCTCTGGGTGTATATATAACAAATGGGGTGACCATTCACCTCCCTTGTGAATCTTGCACTACTCTCATGATTGTTTGACTTCTCTATGACTCTTTGACTCCTTTATGAATTTTCAAATTCTACGGATGACTCTTGGACTTCCACTTCACATTACATTTTTCCAATATTGAATTTACATAATCCACAAATGATGTGGAAAACAATGACTTGTGATAAGATATGACATGACGTTGATGACATGGACTGCATGATGATGTGGTAGTGTCAATCCATTCTTTGTTGTTGCTTTCTTTGTATCTCCTGAAATATGGAACATTTTCTTCTTCTTCCTCCTCCATAAGGCTTGAAGGTAGGGAGACTTCAATGTGGTCTCTATTTCCACGTGCTATCGCAATATGGCATCCCTGTGTCTTTCTTGAAAGATCCACTTGTATTTGCAACTACAAAGGTGTCTTCTAGCACAATATCCTTCTTCATCTCCTTCATTTCCATCCTATTGTAACATCATAGAATACCTGCAGCTGAAATATACTCATGACAAGATGACATCAGTTTGATAAAATCCTAGTCTAACATGCTTCATGACAACCACTAACTGAGCTGGAATCGGGTGATATTCCAGGAGACAGGCTCAGGAATTTCACAGTTGAGCAACTTGTGAGGTCAAGGGCTAAGACTGAGCCTTGAGATTGCACAATGCACAGTTCAGGCAGGCCAAGGCAAGATAACTACATAGTTTAGGGGCTCAAGGGGTCATTTAGGCTTGAGGTTGCCCAATGTATAGTTTCGGAGGGATATAGGCCAAGATATTATGTAGTGGCATAGCTCAAGAGGTCAAGGGCAAAGACTGAGCCTTGAGACTGCACAATGTACCGTTCAGGCAGGCTAGGGAAAGATAACTACACAATTGAGGGTTCAAAGGGTTAGTCTTGAGGCTTGATCCTTAACGATTTCCACTGCGTAGTTCTAGAGGGACAAAGGTCTAGGGATTGCATATTTGCATAGTTCAAGAGGTCAAGGTTGAGGCTTGTTGCTTGAGACTGGGTAGTGCGCATAAGAGGATGACTGGAGACAAAGACTGGCGTAGTTCTAGAGCTCAAGGGTTGAGGCTAAGCACTGAGATTGCCTAGTGCACAGTTCTATAAGGCAGGGACTACACACTTCACAGTGCCAAGAGGTAATTTTGAAGATTAAGGACTAAGAATACGCAATGTGTAGTTTAGGACAGTTGAGTGAGGCCAAGTTGCTCGGGTGAGAACTTTTCCATATTTGGCTAAGTGTGGGATCAATGAGACCAAAGTGAACAATGATAAAACTTAAGTATGATCACACACTTATAATAGTTGATGATGCAACATTGATCACTCAGAACACATGAACAACATAATACCCTCAATGTGATGACATTGCGACAACTTTCCCCAAGTGTGACACTAAAGGTACACTTTGTGACAATGGTGATGACACTTGTGCGACAGTGCTTGAAACTTTGGGAATGAGTGCGATACATGTCTACATGATAATAATGACTCATTAGCACCAAGGTTACCCCTTGAAATAAACCAAAACTACATTTGTGTGATGTGCGATGCTTTCCATGCCAAAAGATGACATTTGTGACAGTAAGAGGAAAGTGCAAATGACACTTGCAAAATGCAAACGACATTGAAAGAGACACATTCCAGAATGAAGACAACATGAAAACGACACTTATTACAGTGAAAACAAGAAAAAGAAACAATCGTAAACATGAAAGTGACACTTGTGAAAGCGAAGGTGCGCAAAAGAGAAAGTTGGAAAAACTCACTGAAATAGAAGAAAATCCGCAACCAAAGGTGAGAGATTATCGATGAAAGTGTGCATTGACTATTGACACAATTTGAACAATGCATAGACACTATCTTGATGGACTTGTGCTATGCCTTTTTAAGCTTGCATAAAAGAGTGCGCTCATGAACTTGTTGTAGACTGAGCATGTGTGAGCAAGTGCCTTTGACACTTATCGATCCAACATAAATTGACTATGGAACAAATGATCGTAAGATCGATAGTAGGCTCCAAGATTCAAGTGTAGACCAAATTTTGGAGGGTGTTTGTCGCTACGACAACACTTGGCGATACACTGGTAGAACTCTAGCTTCTCTGGCTTGGTCAAATCGTACATGCAGGGTCTAGTTTCTCAAGAAGTATTGATTCATCATTCAAATTTCTTGGCTTCCCCACTTACCCGTGTATAAAAATAGTCCACTTCATCCCTTCTCGGTTGAACACAATCATAAAGGCAACTATATCACAATGTTTCGAATCAGGAGAAGGGTAATGTTATTCGCGAGCTTAATATATTCAGAGTATAGTTTTTCATCTCTAGTGTTGCTCCGCTGCCAACAGGACTCGACAGTACCCTGGCGGGTTCACTTCAGGAACACAAACATTGCTCCGTTACTAGCAAGCCTGGACAATACCCCATTAGAGTTTCTTGCTTCACCTCTTTGCGCAAGAATCCTTTCTCTTCTTTAACCATTTATTTATTTATTTTATATAGTAATGTGCATCAACACTTATTCATTTCATGGGGCAGAAGAGGGATCTTGACTTATTGAGAGCAGAAGAAGTTGTTCCTTCAAAGAAGCACATATATAAAACCTTTGATATGACTTTTATCATTTAGATTTTCCCCTTGTCCTTCTCTACTTGATCGGATAAGCATGGAAAACACTAAAACATAAATAATTGAGCATAGAAATGAGTCTCCTAAAATAGATGTGAGTATCATGCTTTCATACAAAGCTCTCCTTACGTAAGGATCGTATTTTCCATCAAAATATCATTGACCAAAACATATGAACCAAGATGAAGAGGTCACGAGATCTTTTTTATTTTTACACCTTGTCTTTCAAGCCAAAGGGAACATCCTTCATGCAAAGTCTTATTAAACAAAACACGAAAGAAGAGACAAGACAACAAAATCAAAGGATAAAGAAAATGGAGGCTTGATCTGAAAATCACCCTGTGAGTGATCTCAGTTAAGAATAACTAATTGAAGGTATTACAAACTCATGTGCTCGTGTGTGTCTATGTTATTTAGGCAACGAATTGATCAGATTGCAAATACATAGACACTTGAAATGGAAAACAACAGATAAACACAGTAAGCAAATACAAGAACACAAGAAATTAATAAGGAGTTCACCCTATCCTCCAGGGCTACATCTCTGGTCCAACTCTCAGTGGTGGCCTTCTTTTATTGTGTCTTGAAGCAGAGAATTATAATGAAGGAGCTCAGTATGAGTCTCCGAAAATAGAATTTTCTTGGCAGGGTGGTTCTTGGATTCCCCAAGCCACTAGAGTGCACAGACTCTTTTCCTCACCAGCTCTTTGACCTCTCTGGTCTTTAATGGAAGGAGCCCAATGTGGTGCTCAGTCCTGATAGATCCTCTCAGGGATGGCTTGAATCTCTCAAGCTCTCTGGTGCTCGACGCTGCCTTTGGTCAGCTCGACCCTCTATCTTCTTTCTGCTTTTTTTTTGCTTCACTATCTTTTCTTCGTTTTCTCTGTTCTTCTCTTTCTCTGTCTTCTGTCTTCCCGTGTCTTTTGCTTTGTTTGTTCATGGCTTTAAAGCCATTCGAGCTCATGGCTATTCGATTCCCCTTCCACTTCCGTCGGATCACCTGCTGCAGCTTCACTTGGAGTTCCCTGTCTCGACGTCATCATTAGGCTCACAGGGAGTGGCCACTTGTCCTCCTGCCAACTGCGCCAGCTTGCTTCGTTGGTTTGGTTTTTCAGTTACGTCATGGAATGAGTCATCTGCCACCTTGGCGGTCAAATCGGACCTCAAATTCTTATAGATCGCGGCTTATTCCCCTGTAAATTCTGGTTTCCCCATTGGGCGTGATCTCAGCCGTTAGATCTAAGGCCTCCAGATTCGACGCCGTTCACAAATTTCGCACGGTTGACTTGCTCAACTATTAGCGCGCGATGAGCGGCGATTTTCTCTCTCCTCCACTTGCCACGTGTCGGGCGCTGAGTGGAATCACTCCGTTTTCACGAAATCTTCTTACCGCTCAAGGGTGCCGCCGATAAATACCGCTGGTTTTTGGAGCGCGGGTCTCGCCTTAGCGTTTAGCCTTTTCCCCACGGTTTCCCGGCTCCCATGCGACTAAGCACTCGGGGCCTCTCCTTCTCGAGGGGTTTTGCCTAGCGCTAATCGCGCATCAAAAACTGCCTTCTTTTCCCGATCTGGGCTTCCCAAGGGCTAGTTTCGCCTCCTGCACAGTCTCCACGGGCCTCAGTCAGCGTGCTTTGACCCAGGTCCTCGTCGTTCTACACTGGCTACCAATTGCCACTATTCAGAGGTGCTTTTGATCGCTGCTCTTAATTCTTTGAAGTCTGTCCCGATCTGATACAGTCACGGTTCTCTGATAACTCTTCATGGATCCAATTCGGATCACGGCCTTCCCACTAAAAAAGCTTTTGGACCACCAAAAGTTGGTTTTCAAGCATCGACTAAGTGAGGGTACTGTTTTCTCACTTGTCCAATCTCAATCCACTTTGCATTGCTCGGCTTTGAACCTTTGAGCCCTACTCTGAGGTACTCAACATCTCCTCTGTGTGTCGTCCTCACCTTCCTGTCCAGTACTGTGTCTTCCTGCAATTCATTAAGATATTCAGGTAGCAGGTCATCAATAGAAGGCAACTGAATTTGCTCTTCAGGGTCCTCAATCAGTGAGGGTTCAAACAATCTCAAGCAATCTGCATTTACGACTGAGTAGATGTGCATGTAAGCTGGTAGATCAAGGCAAAAAGAATTCTCGCCAATCTTCTCAAGTATCTTGAAGGGTCCATACCTGATAGGCTTTAGCTTTTTACCTTCACCTTGCATCCTGTCCTTGCTGATATACAACCAAACCTGGTCACCAACTTGGAAACTATGCCCCATCCAATGCTTGTCATGCCTAGCCTCGTATTTGGCTTGGCTCTTTTCCAGCTGTTCCTGTACTGCCTGGTAGATCTCCTGGATTTGTTCAATGAACCTAGTTTCCTTGTCCACATCACTGTGTCCATCAACCATGGTATCTTTACCAAAGACAAAATCCAAAGGAGACCTTGGGGTGAAACCAAAACAGGTCTCAAAAGGAGATCTTTGTGTAGAAGAATGTTTTGGTTTGTTGTAAGCATGCTGCACATAACACAAATGTTCATCCCAAAACTTAGGATGTTTGTTGCAATATCCTTTGAGTAACTGGATCATTGTCATGTTAACGAATTCTGTCTGGCCATCAGTTTGTGGATGAAAAGCTGTGCTTTTCTTTAGTTTGGTGTCCATCAGGTCCTAGAGACTTGACCAAAACTTCCCCACAAACCGGGTGTCTCAATCAGATACAATAGAAGTGGGTAATCCAAAATGAACCCATACATGTTCAAAGAACAATTTTGCAGTTTGTTCAGCTGTAATCTGTTTATTACAAGGTATCAAAATACACATTTTGTTGAACCTATCCACAACAACATATAGATAATCATGACCTTTCCTAGATTTAGGCAGTCCTCCAACAAAATCCATGGAAATACTTTCCCAAGGGTGAGAAGGAACTAGCAGTGGAGTGTACAAGCCTAGTTTTCTGTTGCTGGGCTTGCTTTTAGCACACATAGCACACCCTCTTACATATCTAGAAACTGTCTCATTCATTTTTGGCCAATAACAAAATCTTTGTAGTTGTGCAACTGTTTTACTTACCCCAAAGTGACCTGATATCAGAGAAGTGTGTGCTTCCCTAATTATCTTTATTCTCTCAGTTTGTGGAATGCAGAGTTTCCCACAACGGTATAAGATTTGGTCCTTTACATGGTAATCCAATTCTTCTACCTGTTTTCCTTGACTCAAATTTGCATATACATCTTTAAAGACTATATCTTGAGCATATTGTTCAATGTAGCTTTCATGTAGCACAGAATTATGCTTAAGTATAGTAGATTCATTTATAATGGGTCTAGATAACATGTCTGCAACTTTATTATGTATGCCCTTTTTATATCTGATGACTAAATGAAACTGTTGTAGAAAACCCATCCATCTGTAATGTCTTGATTGCTGCAACTTAGTTTGGGAGTGTAGATATTGAAGTGGTTGATGATCAGTATGTATTACTGTCTCTTTGCCCATTAAGTAATGTTTCCAATTTTTCACACTCTGAACTAATGCATACAATTCTTTATCATATGTAGGATAGTTAACTACTGCAGGATTAAAAGTCTCAGAATGATAACATATGGGTTTACCATGCTGTGTCAACACTGCTCCCATGGCATAGTCACTGGCATCTGTTTGGATCTCAAATGGTCTTTGCAGATCAGGCAGTGCTAGTACAGGTGCTGTACTAATCTTTTCTTTCAAGGTGTCGAAGGCTTTCTGATGTTTGCCTCCCCACTGAAACACCTTGTTCAATCCTGTTAAAGCATGTAAGGGAGTTGCAATTGAGGAAAAATTAGAAATGAACTTCCTCCAATATTGTGCTGCTCCTAAGAAGCTTCTCACTTCTGTAGCAAATTTGGGTTTAGGCCAGTTTACAATGACTGCCACTTTAGAGGGATCTATCTTCAATTCACCACCCTCTACTATATGACCCAAATAATTTAGAGATGTTTTGCCAAATTCACATTTTGAGAGTTCAACATGAAGTTTTTCTCTTCTCAAAACATCTAATGTCTTCTTAACATGCTTTAAGTGTTCTTCCCACGTTTTACTAAAAATCAGAATGTCATCTAGGTACACAATAACAAAATCATCAAGAAAAGGTCTGAGTACATCATTCATTAATCTCATGAAAGTAGCAGGAGCATTAGTTAAGCCAAAAGGCATAACCAGCCACTCATACAATCCCTGCTTTGTTTTGAAAGCAGTCTTCCATGCATCTTGTTCTGCAACCCTGACCTGATGGTATCCACTGTGCAAGTCTAGCTTGGTGAAATAAACAACTTCTTTCAATTGATCCAAAAGATCATCTATGCGAGGAAGGGGATAACGATTTTTGATTGTTATCTTATTCAGTGCTCGATAGTCAATGCACATTCTCCACGAGCCATCTTTCTTTCTCACCAAAACGATTGGTGACCCACATGGTGATGTGCTAGGCCTGATGAACCCTTTCTCGAGCAAATCCTACACCTGCTTCTTGATTTCAGCATTCTCTAAAGCAGACAACCTGTACATTCCAATGTTAGGCAATGGAACAACTTGCTACAAAATAATATCATGTACTATTTCCTTTTTGGGTGGCAGACCTTCAGGTTCTTGAAACAAGATATCATACTTTGAAACAACCTTTTCTATATCAGCTTGTTGTTTAGCATTACAACCCTCAAATACATTGGGTTTATCAGGTTTTTTTTCCTTGACAACCATCAGTAAGAATTGTTTGCATGAATTTATCATTCTTTTCATCTGCCCTGAGTTTATGAGAGTATAATTATTCTTGAGCTTATGAGCTCTTACAAAGTATTCGATTCCATCTTTAACAAGTAGATACTTGTTCTCAGCTCTATAGAAAATGGCCTTTCTATCATACAAGTAAGGACTTCCTAAAACAATTCCACATATATCCAAAGGAATTATGTCTAACTCAACCTCATCTACAAATGCTGACCCAAAAGAAAACTTGAGTTTGCACTGTCTAGTCACTTGTAGTTGTGCTTTATCATTCAACCATCCTAATGGGTATGGTTTCTTGTGAGGTGTAGTTGCTAATCCCAATTTCTTTACAATTGCTTCAGAAATTAAATTTACTTGTGAGCCACTATCAAACAAAGTATCAATCTTTTTATATTTGGAAACAACTCGAATATGGAAAAGCTCATGTATTTTTCTCTCATTTTCTTCATCAATAATAGATTGAACAGAATTACTAGTAGATGCTTCAGAATTCTTACCTTTTATAACTCTGACTGCATTGGTTGTTTCATCTCCCAAGTCTGACCCCAAATCTCTTTGAATAGCTGCAACAGTCTTCTTCTTCTTGCCCTCGAACCTCTTAGGTCTCAGCTCTAGATGCAGAATCCAACAATGCTCATCATCATGCCCATCCTTTTTACAGTGAGTGCATGAAGCTTTGCTTTTCTGTGCAGTGTTAGCCTTCCTTGCTTTCCACTTCTGTTTTCTCTTCTCCTTGCTCTTGCTTGCAGTGGGTTGGGATGGTCCCCCAACTTATAGATTTCCATTCTTTCCTATAGCTTCTAGATGAGTAGCTTGTACAGATACCTCATCTATACTAGTGGGATTAAACATGAGGATGGTATGCCTCATGTAACTATGTAGACCACCAATGTACTTCAACATAGTTTCTGGTGAGTCTAATGGGATTCCTAGAATCAATGCTCTCTTTCTAAATTCTTGAGTGTACCCTTGCACACTTTGCCCTTTCAACTGCCGAAGAGTTTGCCAATTCATCATGGCTTGTTGCATGTAGGCCAATGGATAGAACTGCTTTTTGATTGCAAAAACAAATTCACTCCAGACAGAGATAGTCTTGCCATGTCTTTTCATATCAGCTTGGGTTCTGCCTTCCCACCAAACCAAGGCAGTGCCTCCTAGGCGTAGGCTTGCCAGCTGAATCTTGCTCTTGTCTGAGTCGATGTTCTGTACTCTGCAATAAACATCAATTTGTCTAATCCAATTGTCCAACTTTTCTGCATTTAACTCTCCATCATATATAGGCAAATCAAATTTAACATCTAGCTTGATCAAAGATGCTTTCTTGTTATGCACAGGGCTATTAGGAGGTGTGAGAAAGCTTTCCTCTTTCCCTTTTCCTTTGGAGTGGTCATGGAAGTGAGACTCATCTTCTTCTTTGTCTTGTTTAGAGCTTGATGAATCTTCATCCTTATGCTTTCTAAAGTCCCTATACATTTCTTCTACCATGGACTTTATGGCTAGGAAACTTTCTATGAATTGAGGGTCTGGCCCTACAGAACCTTCCTTTGACATTGTCTTCCAAGGATAGACTCTCCCAATTTCAGGATTAGTTTCAACCAACTCTCCTTCTCCTAATTTGAGCTTTGATCTAGTGAGCATTCAACAGCTAAACCAACACAAGCTTGTCTAACCTTAACAACCTAGAGCTCTAATACCACTTGATCTGAAAATCACCCTGTGAGTGATCTTAGTTAAGAATTATTAATTGAAGGTATTACAGACTCATGTGTTGGTGTGTGTCTATGTTATTTAGGCAACGGATCGATCAGATTGAAAATACATAGACACTTGAAAATGGAAAACAACAGAGAAACACAGTAAGCAAATACAAGAAATTAATAAGGAGTTCACCCTATCCTCCAGGGCTATATCTCCGGTCCAACTCTCAATGGTGGCCTTATTTTATTGTGTCTTGAAGTAGAGAATTACAATGGAGGAGCTCAGTATGAGTCTCCGGAAATAGAATTTGCTTGGCAGGGTGGTTCTTGGATTCCCTAAGCCACTAGAGTGCACAGACTCTTTTCCTCACCAGCTCTTTTACCTCTCTGGTCTTTAATGGAAGGAGCACAATGTGGTGCTCAATCCTGATAGATTCTCTCAGGGATGGCTTGAATCTCTCAAGTTCACTGGTGCTCGACGTTGCCTTTGGTCAGCTCGGCCCTCTGTCTTCTTTCTGTTTTTTTTTTTGCTTCAATGTCTTTTCTTCGTTTTCTCTGTTCTTCTCTTTCTCCGTCTTCTGTCTTCCCGTGTCTTCTGCTTTGTTTTTTCATGGCTTTAAAGCCATTCAAGCTCATGGCTATTCGATTCCCCTTCCACTTCCGTCAGATCACCTGCTGCAGCTTCGCTTGGAGTTCCCTATCTCGGCGTCATCATTAGGCTCACAGGGAGTGGCCACTTGTCCTCCTGCCAACTGTGCTAGCTTGCTTCGTCGGTTCGGTTTTTCAGTTACGTCGTGGAATGAGTCATCTGCCACCTTGGCGGTCAAATCAGACCTCAAATTCTTATAGATCGCGGCTTATTCCCCTGTCAATTCTGGTTTCCCCATCGGGCACGATCTCAGCCATTAGATCTGGGGCCTCCAGATCCAACGCCATTCGTACATTTCACGTGGTTGACTTGCTCTATTGTTAGCGTGTGATGAGCGGAAATTTTCTCTCTCCTCCGCTTGCCACGTGTTGAGCGCTGAGTGGAATCGCTCCTTTTTCGCCAAATCTGCTTACTGCTCAAGGGTTCCCCCGATAAATATCGCCGGTTTTTGGAGTGCGGGTCCCACCTTAGCCTTTAGCCTTTTCCCCATAGTTTTCCCGGCTCCCACGCAACTGAGCGCTTGGGGCCTCTCCTTCTCGAGGGGTTTTTCCCAGCGATGCACGATTAAAGATTAGCGCTAATCGTGCATAAAAAACTGCCTCCTTTTCCCGATCCAGGCTTCCCAGGGATAGTTTCGCCTCCTGCATAGTCTCCATGGGCCTCAGTTGGCACGCTTTGACCGAGGTCCTCATCGTTCTACACTGGCTTCCAACTGCCACTGTTCAGAGGTGCTTCTGATCGTTGCTCTTAATTCTTTGAAGTCTGTCCCGATCTGATACAGTCATAGTTCTCTGATAACTCTTCATGGATCCAATTCAGATCAAGGCTAATCGAAAATGGGATGCAAGAAAAAAGTAAGAAAACACAAGAAAAAGTACAGAGAGCGAGTGCAGGATGAGTGTGTAAGGGAGAAGGGTATGGAGCTAGACCTACTCCTAACCGAACCAGCTAGAAGGTCAAGGTCAAGTGTAATGAAATTTCCAATGTAGCCACTGTAACTTCTCCCAACCTACATACATAAAGATACATGCAATTAAAACAAATATAAAACAATGTGCAATAGAAAAGATAAGCACTTGAACAATTCACACAAAAATTGAAAGTATTGAATATTAGCAGAAAGATATGTCATAGCGACTACTTCTAACTAGTTAACACTCTTACATTTCGATGAAAACCATAATTAAACAAAACTCATAAGCTTCTTGCA
The DNA here is from genome assembly GCA_031772625.1 of Pinus tabuliformis. NCBI lineage: Eukaryota > Viridiplantae > Streptophyta > Pinopsida > Pinales > Pinaceae > Pinus > Pinus tabuliformis. The sequence goes on from CM062804.1 coordinate 244,608,074, forward strand.
AATGCATATTCAGTTATATTGTCTTCTTTAGAAGCATGAGAAAAGATTGAAACTTGTTATATGTGACGGAGCTTGCCAGTTAAGATTGCTCCAACCATTCAACGATTGGATTATGAAATTTGAAATAATCCTCTCGATAACTCTGAAATCTTTGAAAATATGAATTGTCAATTAAAATTATGGGATTAGGATGAAAATATTGTAAGGGAAAATGAATATAATCATATTCAGAAGGCTTTTCGAGATAGCGAGGGCTTGACATAACCATCAATGAAGGTTGAAGTTCCTCAGCTTCCTGGCAAGTATTTGAATAGTGAAATAAACCATACAGATTAATCAATGTCAAATAACTATCATCGGATATGCTAGTGGGAGAAAGATAAATCAAATGAAAGTTAATATTATGATTAGATGGACTATTTGTGGCATGAGATTCTTGGTTAATAGACAAAAAAGATATATCAGTTTGAAAAACTTTACAAATGCTTTGAACCATAGAATCATTTCCCACGCATGATAAATATGACAAACCATTTCCTTATAACTGGTTACACACTGCACTAGCACCGTAATTGTCGAAACAAGTAAAAAGGAATGCCAATATAAAAAAACACATGAAACTAGTTAGGATACAATGATTCAAGAAGAATTTGATTCGCTAGATAAATCATGCATTCATTAGCACTCAAGAGGATTTCAAATGTGATCAAGAAAAATATTAGTAGTATAACATTCATAAGAAAAACCAGGAGTTGACTATTCTAAAATGCATCCAATAAACATGCTTCCTTTAGCCAAATATCATTTTTGAAATGATCAACTTCATAGTTCCATGCTTCTATGAGAGATACACAGTCCAAACTCGAGTTAAGTACAAGATCCTTGCATGGAGATGAATCGACTAAAAGAGAATCTTGAATCTAATTTGAAATCAAACCTTAAAAGTTCAAAATATTATATCTGCAATACCAAACATCTTTCAAGAAGGAATTTACATCTAGTGAAACCATGTGAAGAAAATAATTTTGTGAGGAAAACCAGATTTGACTTAGTTTGGGTATCTTACTAGAGTCACGAGATCCTAACATAACCATCAATGGAAGTTGAAGTGCCTCGACTTCCCAACAACTCTTGCAATTTTCAAGGGTTATAAAATCACATTTTGAAGATTGAATCAAATCATTCATGTTGGGAGAATAGATACTTCCATTGATTTCAATAAGACCACTACAAATTGTATGGGACCCATATTTGTCATTGATTTGATCAGATTTTACAGCTTCAACAACCGTATTACTAAAATCAAAGGATTATTTTGATCACAAATATAAAGATGTATGAATCAGATAAATTTCATGATAAAAATTATTTGAGGAGTTGTCCTCATGGAAAATAGGGGATGATACATGATGGAAAGGATACTCAATAATTTGATTGTTTCCCTTTTCATTGTGGCTAACCTCACTACCCTATGTCAATTGAGAAGTTAACTCATCATATGAAGAGCTTGAAGATCATGGAGTATATTCATCGCAAACAATAGAGCACAAGGGATGGTGAGATGAAGAGGAAGTTTTCATAAGAACATATTCTTTGACCGAATCAGATTCTAGATCTAAATATTTCAAATCAAAATCTTCTTGAGAAACTGAAAGACCAGCTGGTGCACTTGGGCATTCATCATCGCATACATCAACAAATTCATCATCATTAGAATGATTGTTTCCCAAGACTATAGATTGATTAAGCAAACTTAATTCATTCAATTGATTATCAATATTAGTAGATTGAAAATCATCCAAAAATGAAGGAACAACATCTTGACCCAGAGAGTTTTTAAAGAGGGACGAGAGATCAAGAGTCTCCTCACTTCCTTCTCCTCTACATGTATAATGTGATTTCCTTGTACCTGATCATAATTTGAACCAACAACTTGAAAATAAGGATAGTGTTAAGAACTAGTTGGTGGAGTAGATTGATCAAGCAGATCATGATACAAGGAGTCATGGCATGTAGATGATAGAGAATGACAAATGTCCCTTGGAGAAGTAATACTTTGAATGGAACTAGATTCAAGATTGAGGTTAAGAATGCTAGTATCATATTTAGGAGTGGAAGGATTAGCCTTCACCCTAGGCTCCACGAACCATTCTAAGGTTTCCTCTAAAGGCTCTGGATCATGAGAAGTGGATGAAGGTTGAAGAGACCAATCAACCATTTGATTTTCATATTTACCAACTTTGGCATCATTGCAAGGAGACAACCACATTAGAACTGACAAAGGAGGAGGACAAGGAACAAAAGGAATAGTAGGTTCGTCCTTTGAAATTAACAGTGTCTTATGATTTACAAAATTTGGGGAAGCAGAAATATTATTGGTTTCAGATTCACCATCTAAAGAGATATGAACCAAATGCTCAAACTTTTGTTTAAAGAAATCCCAATCTATGTCTTCTTCAGGAAATTCATAACATAGGTGAAGGAATCAATCAGATAAATCCTCAATTGATTCATTATAATTAATTCTTAGTTGATTAATTCCTTTAAGAACATCTAGGTAATCATACATTTCAAATGCTAAAGGAAGCTCCTTGATGAGGTGTTTAAAAGAATGAATGGTAGCGGGTGGTAGGGTATGACACCATCGGCTAACCCAACCTTCAAGTGTGAGGTAAAAAATAATACAAGCCACATCTTCATAGCCAGTCTCATAGTATTCACAAAACTTAAGAAAAAGAGATGCATGCTCGGTAATGGATGTATCACCCTCACTATCAAACTTAAATTGAGACAAGTCACCAAGTTGTTCCATGGAGATGAGAAGTTTACCAGGAGATAGGTTAGAGAAACAATTTTGGGATTATGATTTGGGGATGAGCGATTTTAGATATGTTGGCATTATGATACATATGTTGTACTTGATGGCAACCCACTCATCTCAGATAATAAATTATAGTGTAGAGAAAAGTTCACGCACTTATATGCAGAGAAAAGTTTATTTCATGTAGAGAAAAGTTCACGCACTTTTATGCAGAGAAAAGTTTATTTCATGTAGAGAAAAGTTCACGCACTTTTATGCAGAGAAAAGTTTATTTCATGTAGAGAAAAAGTTCACGCACTTTCATGCAAGGAAAAGCGCGTATATGTTGGAGAACTTAACTTTGGTCCATGGTAGTTAGTCCTTGGTATTTGAACCTATGGTTTTGGACCATGGTACGCACTTTCATGCAAGGAAAAGCGCGTATATGTTGGAGAACTTACCTTTGGTCCATGGTAGTTAGTCCTTGGTATTTGAACCTATGGTTTTGGACCATGGTACACACTTTCATGCAAGGAAAAGCGCGTAGATGTTGGAGAACTTACCTTTGGTCCATGGTAGTTAGTCCTTGGTATTTGAACCTACGGTTTTGGACCATGGTACCTCGTCAAAAGTGTTGATCTCACGCACTTTCATGGTTGGTTCATGGTATTAGTCCGACAGTTTTTGATCCTATGGTTTTGGCCCGTGGTATTGCATCCAAAAGTGTTGATCTCACGCACATTCATGGTTGGTTCATGGTATTAGTCCAACAGTTTTTTTGATCCTATGGTTTTGGACCGTGGCATTGAGAAAGGACTAAGGCCATAAAAGAGGAAGGAGATCATTTGGCAAGGTATCTTCTGAATTATCAAATATCTGATAAAGTGCTAGATCTGGAATATTGTGATTGGGTTATGGTGCAGATCTGGATCTGAATGAAGAAGGAACCTGAGCGTAAGGAGAAGGATAAGTTCTATTGATGGGTCAAAATCTTAAGGCTGGAATAGTGGTATCTCTATATGATTTTGATCTGTGATATGTGGCATACGCTTGATCTATAAATCTAATAATCTGGGTCTGAATTATTGATGCATGTTTTATTTTACACATGTTATGATCTGGGTATGTCTGATGTAACAACTGCAAAGTTATAAGGAAATATTTGCAGATCTGTATGCGGGTTGGCTTTGGTGAAATCAGAGATTGATGATGCAAGTGTAGTTGATGGGTTTTTGATGTTCTTGGATCTAGTCTGAAAATTAATGAAAAGTGGTCCTTGAAAGAAAAGAAGTAGGGGGTTGTAGCTCCCTTCCAGGAGAGACTGGAAAACGAAAGAGAGAGTTGTAGCTCTCTGCAGGTTGTAGCCTGCGTACTGGTAAAGGACTGCACCAGTACAAAATCATTGTAAAAGGAGTTTCTGATTAAAAGAAGATAGAGACATATTGCAGCAGGTGGTTTTCACCCACATTGGGTTTCCACCTTATATCTGGTGTTCTTTTGTGTGACTATTTGCTTTTCTTGTTCTTGCTCATTATTTTATGATTCTGACATACAAAGTAATGATCAATATTTGAAGAATTATTCAAAGTATAAATAAGGAAGATATATTGAAAAGAATTTGATAATACTGATTCACCCCCCCTCTCAGTATTATTTCCAACAAGATAAGGGATTCAAAATAGACTCAATGGGCACAACTTTTCATATTCCCTCCTTCTAGTTCCATTTGTTGATGGTGCTAGAAATTCGTCAACCAAGGGGTTCTCCCTGATGACAATTTCCAATTAGACTTCGCACCATTTGGTGTAGGAGCCCTTCCATAATAAGACCCAATTTTCATATGTTCTAAGGGATTTTTCTTGGCTACAATGTTTAGCATGAGATATTAATGCACAGGTAATTTCGGATTAGCAAGTGAGTATGCTTTGTGGAATGTTCAATTGCGGAATGTATCACGGTTCTTCTATCGAAAGTGGGGAAGAAAGTGAGCCTTTAAAAGACAAGTAATAGTACTAACCTAGTAAAGACACATGAGCATATACATATGAATGAATCATTGGACAACTAGCGAAATAGTTCACATAGAAGCAACGATTGTTAAAACACATACAACACACCTTCAACAAGATAAGTACCAAAGCCACCGAAATAGTTAAATTTCCTTAGTATAGATGAAAACAACATAAATAAAAAACATTCAAAGAATAGTCTTACAATATTTACGACATACACATGAAAGTTTGTTGGATCAACGAGCTTCAAAATTAAGCAAAAGTTCCAAGATACATCAAGATAGTGAACACCACTAGCTTCAATAGTGAAGCATTAGAGCAACCACTAGCTCCTCCAAAAGAACTATATTTCTCTCTAATGCCTGATAGGAGGAGCCAAGGTGCAAAGTCCTTTGCATGATATATGAGGGTGTATATATAACAAATGGGCTAACCATTCAACTCCCTTGTGACCCTTGGACTACCCTCGTGACCATTTCACTTCTCTATGACTCTTTGACTCCTCCATGAATTTTCACATTCTATGGATGACTCTTAGACTTCCACTTCACATTACATTTTTCCAATATTGAATTTACATAATCCACAAATGATGTGGCAAATGCTGACTCGTGGAATTACATGACATGGGACTGATGACATGGACTACATGATGATGTGGTAGTGTCAATCCATTCTTTATATCTCCTGAAAGATGGAACATGTTCTTCTTCTTCCTCCTTCATAAGGATTGAAGGTAGGGAGTCTTCAATGTGATCTTGATTTCCAGTTGTTTTCGCAATCTAGCGTCCCTATGTATTTCTTAATTGACCCACTTGTCTTTGCAGCTACGAAGGTGTCTTCTAGCAGGGTCTCCTTCTTCATCTCCTTCATTATCATCCTATCTTAACATGATAGAATACCTGCGACTGAAATCCACTCATGAAAATATGACATCAGTCCGATAAACCCATACTCTGACATGCTTCATGAAATCCATTGACTGAGCTAGAACTAGGTCATAGGTTGTGAGACAGGGTCAAGAATTGCGTATTGGAGTAGCTCAGTAGGTCAAGGGCTAGAACTGGGCCTTGAGACTGCACAACACACAGTTCAAGCAGGTCAAGGAAAGATAACTACACAGTTGAGGGTCTCAAAGGCTTGAGGCTTAAGGTTACCCAATGTACATTTCCATAGTGATAGAGGCAAAGGGATTGCATAGTAGCATAGATCAAGAGGTCAAGGTCTAGGACTGAGCCTTTAGACTATGCAATGCACAGTTCAGAGAAAGATAACTGTGCAGTTCAAGGGTTCAAAGGGTCAAGCTTGAGGCTTGAGCCTTGAGGTTTCCCACTATGCAGTTCTGGAGGGATAGATGTGCAGTTCTGGAGGGATAGAGGCCTAGGGCTTACGCAGTTGCACAATTCAAGAGGTCAAGGTTGACGCTTTTTGTTTGAGACTGCACAATGTGTAGAAGAGGATGACTAGAGGTAAAGACTGTGTAGTTCTCGAGCTCAAGGGTTGAGACTGAGCACTAAGATGGGGCAATGTGCAGTTCTGGAAGGCAGGGACTATGTATTGCGTAGTTCCAAGAGGTAATCTTGAAGGTTGAGCGCTGATACTACGCAGTGCATAGTTTAGGAAGGCCGAGTGAGGCCAAGTTGCTCGGGCGAGACCTTTTCTAGATTTGGCTAAGTGTGAGAACAGTGAGACCAAAGTGAATAATGATAAAACCTAAGTATGATCACAAACTTAGAATAGTCGATGACACAACATTTTTCACTCAGAACGCATGAACAACATAATACCCCTAGTGCAACAAAATTGTGACAACATTCCCCAAGCGTGACACTAAAGGTACACTTTGCGACAACGGTGACGACACTTGTGCGACAATGCTTGAAACTTTGGGAATGAGTGTGATACATTTATACATGATAAGAATGACTCATTATATCCAAGTTTACCCCTTGAAACAAGCTAAAACTACATTTTTGTGATGTGCAATGCTTGCCATGCCAAAAGACAACATTTGCAATAGTAAGAGGAAAGTGCAAACAACACTTGCAAAATGTAAACAACATTGAAAGTGACACATGCTAGAATGAAGACAACATGAAAAAGAAACTTATTACAGTGAAAAAAAGCAAAAGTGACAATTGTAAACATGAAAGCAACAATTGTGAAAGCGAAGGTGTGTAAAATCAACATTTGGAAAAACTCACTAAAATAGAAGAACAATCACAACCAAAAGTGAGAGACTGTCAATGAAAGTGCGAACTGGATGTCGACACAAGATGAACATCGCACAGGAACTATCTTGATGGACTTGTGTTATGCTTGTTAAAACTTGCATAAAAGAGTGCACCCATGAACTTGCTGTGGACTGAGCACGTGTGAGCAGGTGCCTTTGACACTTATCGATCGAACATAAAGTGATTACGGAACGAATGATCGCAAGATCCATAGTGGGCTCCAAATTTCAAGTGTAGACTAAATTTTGGAGGGTGTTTTTCGCTACGAGAACAGATTCCATGATTGGATCAACCACTATCTCATCCTTCAACATTAAATAAATCACCTCGCCTCCTTTAATAGCAAATCAACCGCTATCTCATCCTCTAACAACTGACTGACTACCAGCTCCTCTAGGATTTGACTGACTGGTTTCTACTTATTAAACCCTATAAAGGCCCACATAACCCTAAAACCCCTTATTAATCCCTATATATTGAGTTCTTACATTTATATTGTTATATTTTTAAGTAGGCTAAAACCTAGCATGGCCCCATTTTATTATAATTGTACCCTTTGTCTCCTTTATATATTCTAAGGATACCTAGTCTTAGGATCATCAAATTTTGTCTTGTACATTGTATTCATTGTAAATGTAGGATCCAACTCAAAGAGGACTGTAATTATTGGTTTCTTATCATCTTTAAGGCACATAACCCCACTGCGCTTGTTATTGGTCCTTTATATGCTATGGCTAAATTGGGTGATATAGTTTCTATTTGGATATATACCAAATACTAATTTATACATTCTTATTAGGTGAAGGTGTGGATGCCACTAGATCTAGTGACATAGTTATTAACAAGTCTAGTTCTAGATGTCTACGTAGTAATGTTTTTGGCTCTAAGTGGTGGAGATAGTTAATGACATGTTTACATTTATTGCTATAAAGTATTTTTTACGTGCATACTTGACATTTATATTTCACTATTTCAATCAAGATACTAGATCTCCTTAGCATATATAAAGGAGACAAAGGGTACAATTATAAGAAAAAAGGGACCAAAGAAACTTTTTTAATCAAGAGAAACAATTTCTCTAAAAGAAAAAATAGATTGACTGTTGGGTCTCCAAAATGTCATCCACTTTTACCCACATTTCCATCATTTTACCCTCATTCTGTAACTCTATAGCCCCATAACCCTACATTAAGTAACCATTTTCATGATTGTATGGGTTTATCATTATTATTTTCCAAGTCATTGATTTTAAGTATTATAAATGAATTTATGATTAAATATTAGGAAATTAACATGTTTTCATATATATCTAAAATTAGTTTGAGTTTTGTGATATTATAGGCTTACTTGGAGATTCTAGAAGGGTCCTACTTGGCCACCCAACCACAAATTCGAATTTCAAATTACAACTCATGAAGATTTGTGGAATAATTGTATCAAATGTGGATCATTAACTATGCACATTCAAAGGAGAAGAATCTTGGATAAGAGAATTTTGAAAGGATTTGTATCTTACATTTTTAGGTGATTGGTTGTAACCACAAGAGATAAATGTGGATTTAGGAGAGATCTAAGGATCTATATTTATTGAATAGTTATCCTCAATTTTTATATAAATAGGAGTGCACCCTTCATACAAAGGGTTGTTAGGTATTGGTTGTTAGTTGTCAGAGGTTAGAGGTAGCTAGTGGCTAGTTGATAGTTGGAGGTTCCAAGTTCCATCCAAGATGTGAATTGTAAAGTGAGGATAGAGAATTATTGTAATATCTTGTAACTCATTTTATGAAATACATATTGCTACTTTGATCTCCAAGATGTGATAGTTGTTCAATGTGCTTTCTGAGGAATGGAGGGCCCCCATCAACCACAATTTGCACACCTTTGTACATATTGGTAACATAGTATAGTTATGTTATTTCATTTATTTTCAGCAAGTGTGTTTTCATTTTATGTAAGAGTGATTTTCCTTTCAACAAGTGTGATTTCAATTATGCAAGTGTGGTATGATTTTCATTTATGCAAGTGTGGTGTGATTTCAATTCTGCAAGTGTGGTGTGATTTTAATTTATGCAAGTGTGATTTCAATTTCTTTATGTTTGGTTTGGTTTGGATTAGATTGATTTAATTAGATTTGTAATTAGTTTCAATTGCATTAGATTAATCTATTCTGGTTAATAAACACCTAGTACATATAGTACATGTATACCTCATTAGTCTATGAACCCCGGGTTGACAATTAATGACGGGGATTTAACTCACAAATAAATCACCCAACATTTTGGCGCCGTTTCTAGGGAGGTATACATAGGTGTTTATTTTGAAAGTTTAGACAACTCATTATAGTTGCATTCATTCTTATATTCATTCTTAAAATCATTTATGGTGTATATTAGATTTCAATAATTTTTCAAAACTTTGTACTAATTTGTGTGCACGATAAGAATTATCAACTAGTTGGTATAATTCACAGACAATTAAGAATTTGAAGAATGTTCTTCCAAGAACTTTCTTGAATCTTAGCAACAACTAGGATATCTACCTCTCAGGAAGAGTATATTTTAACTGCATACATAAATTTTTCTATCTCTCCACCTCCACAAGAATATCTTCAAGTTTATTTTGATTACTCTTGTCAATCAGTTGAAGAGATTAAAGAATCATGAAATACTTTGGATGGGGAGAAACCACTAGAATCTAAGATTGAGGAATGCATAATAAAGGAGGATATTCAATTTGATTTAAACCAAGAAAGGAATCAGGAATGTCTTAGCCTTATTGAAAGATGGTTTCAATCAAGGATCAAGTCACATCACTCTTCCATTCTTCCTTACTTCTTGATTATATTATCAAAACAACTGGTTTTTCATGCTTTGATGTGTTTTAATGCATATTTTCAGAACTAAGCATGAATATATGTTAGGATATTCCGACACATAGGAAATAATTAAGTATAACTTAGTTTAGTGTATAGTTAGGTAAAGTGTGTTTCTTTAGTATGTACTTTTTGTAACTTACAATTTGACGGTCGCGATATGTTCTAGACATGAAGTGATCTGACGGTTCATTCTCTCCTTGGTATTACTAATAATTGATCCATGGCTTAACACCCGATTGGTCCATGATGTCTATTTAAAGAGAAGGGAGGGTCATTTGTCCAGTGACCGTTTATGAGAGAATCTTATGTAAATTTTCTTTCTTTTTATTAATAATATTGTCTGAAGTGGTCGCATTGGCTTAGGTCGTGGACTGTTTCCCTCATTGAAGGTTTTAACCACGTCAAGAATACTGGTGTACTGATATGTGATCTGTTTTTGAGTGGTGTCCTTTGATGTTCAATCTAAGGAACTTACCCTACAAATTCCTACATGGTATCAAAGCCATTCAAGAGTCACATTCGTTGGTGATAAAAATACGAAGCTGATACAACTGCATCCGATTGTCATTTCCTAGATCTACTATTTCTGATCTATTTCGAGCCAAGAGGTTTCCTCTATTTTATTAGGAGCATATGTTCCAGTGTTATGAAACCAGCTCACAAAAGATAGAAAAGATATATGAACACCTTAGAAATAAGCCTCTTCGAGGGGGCAACCTCCTTTACATTACACAAATGAACAATTCTTGAATGATTCAAATGACAAAACCTCCTTTCTATATATAGGAGTCTAAGGGGTCACAAAATAACCAAGTCGACCTAACAATAATAATATAAAGGCACAAAAATAACAATAGAGGGATTCTATGGGGAAGAATAATAACAATATGGGGACAATAGGGGCACAACAATAATAATAAGCGATACAACAAAAATAGTAATGGGGGAATCACTAATACTATAGGGACCTAACATGCCCCTCTCCTTCAAAAAAGTGTTGTCCTCAACGCTTGAGTAGTTCTGGATGCTTCTATATAAAATTATCATCCTCCCATGTGGAATCTTCAGCGGATAAGTTCTTCCACTTGATGAGATATTTCGAAATTGATCGATTTCGTAGCTGTCAAGTTCTTGTTTCTGTGACTGCTTCCGATTCCAATATAATTTTTCGTTCCTCATCAAGTTCTGGCAATATTGTTTTAACTGGGAGCTTGTCGCCTATAACCTTCTTTAAACATGAAACATGGAAAACTGGGTGCACTCGAGAACCTGTAGGAAGCTCCAATTTGTATGCCATAGAACCAATCTTTTGTAACACCTTGTACGGACCATAATACTTTGGTGATAATTTATTATCCTTCTTAGCTTTCTTGAGGGACATTTGTTTATATGGTTGTAGCCGTAGGAATACCCAATCACCTACATTAAAACTTCTTTCGTTGCGATGTTGATCTGCCTATTGCTTCATTCTATTTTGCGCCAACGTGAGGTTATCCTTTAAGAGTTGGAGAAATTGTTGTTGATGCTCGATGTGATGTTCCACTACTTGAACCTTAGAATTTTCTCTTAAATATGATGTGATGGATGGTGGATGATATCCATAAAGTGCCATAAATGGGGTCATTTTTGCTGCAGTATAGAAGGAAGTGTTATACCACCATTCAGCCAGAGGCAACCATTTGACCCATTGTGTCTGTTTATCATATACAAAGCAATGAAGCTATCCTTCTAAACATTTGTTTACTATCTCAGTTTTCCCATCAAATTGAGGATGATAATATGAGCTATGAGCTAACTGAGTACCAAGACAAGAAAATAATTCTGTCCAAAAATTTCCAGTGAAAATGGGATCTCTGTCACTTACAATATCTATGGGTTTCCATGTAGCTTTTGAATTGTTTCCATAAATGCAGTAGAAACTATACTGGATTTAAATGGATGTGATAATGCACAAAAGTGTGCATACTTGGTAAGTCTGTCAACTACCACCATGATGACACTCTTTCCTTCGGACTTGGGTAAACTTGTGATAAAATCCATTAAAACCTCCTCCCAACGTTGGCTTGGAATGGATAAAGTTTGTAATAGTCCTGGGATCTTAATTGTTTCAACTTTATTTTGTTGGCAAACCAAACATTCCGCCACAAACTTTTGAATATCCGATTTAAGGCCATTCCCAAAAATTCCTTCTTAACCCTATGGTAAGTTTTTAAAAATCCTGGGTGCCCTCCTAAGGGAGAAGCGTGCAATTCCATAAGAATCTTTTGTTTGAGTTGGGAATTCTTACATAGGTATAAGCGATCTTTGTACCATAATGAATCATTTTTCCAGCGAAATGTATTAGATGTACTAGAATCTTGTTGTAACTTTCAAATGAGTGCCCACACTTCATTGTCATTCTTCCATTCCTCCCTTACTTCGTTCATCCAATCTGGTTGGATAATAGAAATGGTGCACAACAATGCTTCCACATCCTCATCCTTTCTTGAGAGTGCATCTGCCACAACATTTTGCTTCCCTTTTTTGTAGATGATTTCAAAGTCATAACCCAACATCTTTGTGACCCATTTTTGTTGCTCTTCGAGGATAATCTTTGTTCTAAAAAGTATTTAAGACTATCATGATTCGTTTTTACCTTGAATTGTCTTCCCATTAGGTAGGGTCTCCATTTCTTAAGTGCATGTAGTATTGCCAACATTTCCTTCTCATAAATAGCTTTGTGTAAATACTTTCCCTTGATTGGACGACTTTCGAAAGCAATGGATATTTCATCTTGCATTAAAATAGCACCAATTCCATTTCCTGAAGCATCACATTCCACAATAAAGGTTTCTATGAAGTCCGGCATAGCTAAGACCGGTGCTTGGCACATTGCCTCTTTAAGATGTTCAAAGGCCTTTGTTGCTTCTGGAGTCCATGAAAATGCATCTTTCTTCAATAATGTTGTTAGAAGTGCTACTATTCTCCCATAATTCTTAACAAACTTGTGATAATACCCTGTCAACCCGAGAAATCCTCGCAGATGCTTTATGGATGTGGGGATTTTCCATTCCTTAATGGCTTTAATTTTTCTAGGGTCTACCTTAACACCTTCATGAGATACAATATGACCTAGATATTCCACCTCTTGTACTCCAAAGAAACATTTGGAGCTTTTTGCATATAATTGTTTCTCCTCCAATAGTTTGAGCACCCTGTCAACATGTTCAACATGATCCTTCCAAGACTTGTTGTAGATTAGTATATCATCAAAAAATACTAACACAAATTTTCTAAGGAAGGCTTTGAAAATGGAATTCATCAAACCTTGAAATGTAGAAGGTGCATTGGTAAGGCCAAAAGGCATGACCAAAAATTCATAATTACCCTCATGAGTTCTAAATGCTGTTTTCGGAATGTATTTAGTCTTCATTCTGATTTGATGATATCCTGAACGAAGATCCAACTTGGTGAAGTAAATTGATCCATGAAATTCATCCAATAATGTGTCAATGACAAGAATGGGAAATTTATCTTTAATAATGAGCTTGTTGAGCTCCCTGTAATCTGGACACATGTGCCATGATCCATCCTTCTTGTGCACCAATACCACTGGAGCAGAGAAAGAACTTTGACTAGGTTGAAATATACCAGCCTCTATCATTTCTGCAACCATACATTCAATTTCACTCTTTTGGGCATAGGGATATCTGTACGGCCTGATGTTTGGAGGAACACTTCTTGGAATCAAATGAATAGCATGATCATGATCACGAATAGGTGGCAGACCTTTGGGAGTCTCAAATACCTTAGAATGATTGTCCAATACTTTTTGGATATCTGGAGAAATAGATGATTTCTATGTGGGAACCTCTAGCGAACATAATTGTTCAATTACACCGCGTCGTTCCTTCTTTAGAAGCTTTGTCATACTGTTAGAGCTGATTATCTTTCCTAGTTTCCCTGTAGTACCCCTTAATTCAACTTCCTTTCCTTCTGCATAAAATTTCATGAAAAGTTCTTGAAAATTAAAAGCTATTGTACCCAAGGATTGTAGCCATTGGACTCCTAGTACAACATCAGCACCACCCAATGGAATGGAAAGCATTGGGCTATTCAATACATATCCTCCCATGGATAGCTTGATATTATGGCACTTTCCAGAGCAATTTATGGTTCCTCCACTTGCAACCATCACTTGACACTCTAGTGCTTGATATAGGAAGAAATTCATTTCCTTTGTTATCTTACAATGAATAAAATTATGGGTACTTCCCGAATCAATCAACACTATTACCTTTTTTTATATGTCCTTCTATCTTGATAGTTTGAGGAGTGGTAATTCCAGCCAATGCATTACAAGATATGGTCGGATGCATTTCTTCTTTATCTAGGGTTTGTTCCTGGAGTATATCCTCTTCTTTTGACATTTCTTGTTCCTTCTCTTCCTCCTCTTCACAATCTATGTAGAATAATTTCTTCTCAGCACACTTATGACCTTTAGTGTATTTTCTATCACAACTGTAACAAAGCCCCTTTTCTCCTTTTTCTTCATTGTTGTGGTGTCAACTTTGTAGGTTGTGGAAGGCTAGGAGCAACAACACTTCCATCTTTATAGTTGTGAGTGGTAGGCTTCCTCGTTGCCATAATTTTGCTTTCCATTTTTCTTGCTAACCTGAATGCCTTCTCCATTGAATCAGGTTCCTAAAGGCGAACCTCTTGTTGGATATTATCCTTTAAATTCCCTATGAAGACATCAATCATATTCTCCTCTGGAATATCTTTTACCCTTATGTTCAATTTTTGGAAGTCCTCAATGTGCTCCATCATTGAACCCTTTTGTTTGAGATTTATCAATTGGCTAAAAAAGGTGTTGTTTTTTGTATCCTCATAATGTGCTATCATTTCTTCCATAAAAATTGCCCAAGTGACAATTTGTTTATGAGAGCAAAGCCATCAATACCATACAAACTGATTTGGTTCCAAATATAAAGTTGCAATACGTACCTTTTGTGTGTTTTTCACATTATGGAGATCGAAAAATTTCTCCATTTGTAGTATCCAAGTTCCGGGATCCTTGCCATCAAACTTCCTCATATCGATTTTTGGAACATGGTGGGTCTTCAATCCAAGATTAGAGTCTATGAAATAATGATTAACATTTCTTTTGTTCTCATCATGAGTTTCTTTTACTACCCTTTCACCATTAGTGACCGTTTCTTGTATCAACTTATTCAAATTTATCTTCAATTCTTCTATCTTATCATCCATGCCATTCATCTTAGCGTCGATGCCATTCATCTTAGCTTCCATATTAGCATCCATTCCATTCATTTAACTTGAATTCAATTCATATTAGCTTCTACACCATTCATCTTGGCTTCATTTACCTTTAGTGAGAATGAAATTTGTTGTACTTGGTCTTGTAATTTTGATATACCATGTTGCATTTCTTCCTCTTCTTCACGAGTCATGCTAGAGCTTTCAGGTTGCTTACTAGGTGTTTCCATTTTCTTTCTTCGGGGCATTAATTAATGCTAATAATTCTTCACTATTCCCTTTTAATTCCTTCAAACTAAATTTTCAAACCAATCTTATGAAAAATTAAAAAAAACTACATAACTTTTTTTTCACTTTGTAAGAGCTCGATATTGAATCTATTGTATCTCTATACTGCAGATCTCGAATATCTGAAATATTGTCTTGCGGTAGCCCTTTGAGTCCTCTTTCTAACCCCGCAAGTCTGATTAAGATTGGATTCTCCAAGGAAGAGTTATGCCAAATCTCCCACGGTGACCTGATTATAGACTAGTTCAGTAGAGTGAACTTGTATGACATGTCAAATGTCAATGTTTCGACCTTAGTACCTGAAACTGATAAACTAAAAAATACAGGCCGTATGCTTTCTGAAACTTCTTATGAAATTTCAATATGATGCTCAAAACAAAAGTTATGACGATTTTCCCCAGGTCACCTGTTTGGAATGTAATTTGGGAGTTTGCAAAAACCCTAACTTTCCTTAGATCCTAGCTCCGCAAATATAGTGAGACAAGCTCTGAAATTCGGACCCGAAGTTCAGAACGATTTTGGCTCAAATGGGTTTTTATTGTAGCTTCTGAAACGTTGCAAAAAAAAAATTATACGAAAATTCCACGATGACATGTTTGGTGCAGCAAAACCCTAGGATCCATAGCTCTGATACCAAATGTTATGAAATCAACTCACAAAAGATAGAAAAGATAGATGAACGCCTTAGAAATAAGCCTCTTCAATGGGGAAACCTCCTTTACATTACACAAATGAACAATTCTTAGATGATTCAAATGACAAAATCTCCTTTCTATATATAGGAGTCTAAGGGGTCACAATATAACCAAGCCGACCTAACAATAATAATATAAATGCACAAAAATAACAATAGAGGGATTCTATGGGGACGAATAATAACAATATGGGGACAATAGGGGCACAACAATAATAATAAGGGATACAATGAAAATAGTAATGGGGGAATCACTAATATTATAGGGACCTAACATCCAGTGAGGAACCCCTTACATTTAACGCGAAAAGGCTTCTAGTAGCCCTAACTACGTCATTTTTAAGATCTGGAGGCATAAAGTCTTTATTTGTAGTTATAATTATTTATCTATCTATTTATTTTGGTTTATAGTCACATATTAAAAAAAAAATATTACCGGATCTAAACCTTTCATTTCTGCGTATGCTCTTTGCCCCGCGAATTTGTGCGATATGGGCAAACCAGAAACAGAAAGAAAGGATTTTTCTCATGCATATGCTCTTTTCCACCACGCCTTAGTGTGATCTCAGAAAATTAAAAACATTGAGGAAAATATTTAGTTTCCAAAGGACTAACACCAAATCTAACTTTAAGCCATAAGGCTTAGATACTTTTTGCTTGTTTGTTTGGTTTGTGTAGTTGTTTTTTTGTTTTGTAGGCAAAAAGGGGGGTTTTCCAAGTAAGCACGTACCCCAAATCTTTAGTGAGCAAAAAAATAAAAGTAAAAATAAAATAAAAAACCCCATCCTCCTTTCCAACAATTATTAAATCTTTTAAATAGCTCACTTGGTATAAAGTGACTGTTCTATTGTGTTAAGAGTATCTATTCCAGTGAGGAACCCCTTTCGTTTCACGCGAAAAGGATTCTAGTAGCCCTAACTACGTCATTTTTAAGATCTAGAGGTATATAGTCTTTATTTATAGTTATAGTTATTTATCTCTCTGCTTATTTCGGTTTATAGTCATATATAAATTTTTTTATTACCGGATCTAAACCTTTCATTTTTGCATATACTTTTTGCCCTGCTACTTTGTGTGATCTGGGCAAACTAGAAACAAAAAGAAAGGCTTTTTCTCATGCATATGCTCTTTTTCGCCACGCCTTAGTGTGATCTCAAAAAATTAGAAACATTGAGGAAAATATCTAGCTTCCAGGGAACTAACCCCAAATCTAACTTTAAGTCATAAGGCTTGGATATTTTTTTCTTGTTTGTTTGGTTTGTGTAGTTTTTTTTTTGTTTTGTAGGCAAAATGGGGGGTTTTCCAAGTAAACACGCACCCCAAAGCTTTAGTGAGCAAAAAAATAAATTTTTTTAAAAAATAAAAAAATAAAATAAGCATGCACCCCAAAAAAATAAAATTAAAAAATAAAATAAAAAATCCCCTTCCTCCTTTCCAACAATTACTAAATCTTTTAACTAGCTCACTTGGTCTAAAGTGACTGCTTTATTGTGTTATGAGCATCTGTTTCATTGAGGAACCCCTTTTGTTTCACACGAAAAAGTTTTCGGTAGCCCTAACTACGTCATTTTTAAGATCTGGAGGTGTATAGTCTTTATTTGTATTTATAGTTATTTATCTCTTTGTTTATTTCGGTTTATAGTCATATATAATTTTTTTTATTATCGGATCTAAACCTATCATTTTTGCGTATGCTCTTTGCCTCTCGACTTTGTGCGATCTAGGCAAACCAGAAATAAAAAGCAAGGATTTTTCTCATGCGTATGCTCTTTTCTGCCGCGCCTTAGTGTGATCTCAGAAAATCAGAAACATTGATGAAAATATCTAGTTTCCTGGGGACTAACCCCAAATCTAACTTTAAGTCATAAGGCTTGGATACTTTTTTCTTGTTTTTTTGGTTTGTGTAGTTGCTTTTTTGTTTTGTAAGAAAAAATGGGGGTTTTCCAAGTAAGCACTCATCCCAAAGCTTTAGTAAGCAAAAAAATAAAAATAAAAAATAAAAGAAAAAACTTTTTCCTCCTTTCCAATAATTTCTAAATCTGTTAACTAGCTCACTTGGTCTAAAGTTACTTTATGAGAATAGAGGTCTTGGATTCAAGTGTTTTTTTTTGTTGAATTACTTTTTCAAAAAACACATGTAACTTATGTTTTAAATTTACTTAATGTAAAAGTGTTATCACCCATTATTAAAAGTGAGTCACTTATAATTGTGAAGTCACTTTATCTTTTATTTAAATTACAATTTAGTGGATAGTTCATAAAGTACCATTGTAAAAATGACTCTCACTTATTTATAAATGTGGGTCACATAAAAGTAATATTTTTTTAAAAGGTGAGCTAATTAGATTAAGTTTGGAAATGGGGGATTTTTTTTTTAAATATAACATTATCATCAACTTCCCAACATTCATGTGGTTCGTTGGCATATTCAACAACTTTTCTTCAAAATGTCACAACTTCTTCATCCGGAAGCCGTTTTCAGAGCCATTTTTTTTAATCGGCCTAATTTTTTGAGATCTTTCAATTGGAACACTTAGTTTCAGCATACACATCTTCAGTTTCTTTTAAAATTGAAATTACATGCCTAGTTATTATTGATAACACCAACTACTACCAATGTCTATCCTACATGGTGGATCTACTTAGAAGTAAAGGTATTTATAGAATAGCCTCAAGCCAATAGTCTAAACCTCAAGATGGAGATAAGCTAGCCAAATGGGAAAATAAGCAAGATCAAGCATGTGGGTTGATACGGATGTCTTTTTTTGGATATCTTAGATTCCATATCGTAGAAATTGATACCCCTGATGAAGCAATGAAAATCTCAGTACTGATTTTGGAATTAAAAATGTAATTAGAGCCCATCAACTCGAAAATGAGTTGCTTACTTTGGATCCAAATAATTTTTCTTCCATTGAATATTTTTTGTCCAAGTTCAATACCCTTAGACTTCTCTTGGAAGGTGTTAAGGGTAGGAAGGAAGATGGTAGCCTTATCTATTTCATTCTTACTAAGTTAGGACCAGCCTACTCTATTTTTGTTTCCATGTTCCATTCTACTAGTGAAACCTTTATTTATCAAGGACAAGACTACAATTCCCCCTCATTTGATGCCTTTTGTGATTCTTTAATAAGAGAATAAGAAAAACTCTTACATCTTGGTCTTCTTAATACTGGAAACTCTTATAAGGAAGCCTTAGCAACCCAACAACAACCAAGTTCAAAGAATCATAAGAACAAGCATCCTAAAAAGAATGATCCTAAACCAAACAAGGGTCCTAAGCAATTTCAGTCTCAAAATGAAAAATGAAATCAACAAAATGATAAGGAAAATAAAAACAAAGGGAAGAAGACTGATAGACATTGCAACTTCTGTAATCGTAATGGCCACATAGAATCCAAATGCTTTAAGAAGATGGAAGCCTTGGAAGCAACAATGAAAAAGCTTAACATCCATTTGGAGCACTCTTCAACTTCAACTTCATCTTTAGCAATAACACTTTATGCATGTGTTTGTCAAGTGTCTCAGTTTGGTTATGCAATAAATGTATCTTCTTCTACTCATTATCATGAGTGTATCATTGATTCTGGAGCTTCTTATCACATGGAAAAAAACAAATCAATGCTTTCTTATTTAAATGATTGTAACACCAAAAATATATATGTTGGTGATGATAGATCTCTTAGTGTTGTAGGGATTGGAACTATTCATCTAGACAATGGTCAATTTAATGATGTATTATGTGTTCCTACTTTATCCTGCAACCTTCTATCTACATATCAGATAACTCATTCAGGTTAAGATAAAATCGTTGAATTTTCACCTCTTGATGTTGTAATTAAGGACTTAAGAGATACTAGATAGATTTTAGCTACTGGCATTGCTGATGATTCTACAAGGTTGTATAATTTTAACAAATTTGGGTCATCAACTCCTCCCTCGGTATTTGTTTCTCATAAGGATGAAGTGAGCAAACTTTGGCATGAGTGATTTGGTCACTTAAACTATCACTCCCTTCAAAATCCATGTAAATAAAATAAGGTGACAGGTCTTCCTATGATATCTACAGAGATGGTTTTTGTTTCAGATATGTACTCGGAAAACATCATTGGGATAGTTTTGAAAAACGTGCCTCTTAGCACGCCTCAACCCCCTTACAGCT
Source organism: Pinus tabuliformis (assembly GCA_031772625.1). Lineage (NCBI taxonomy): Eukaryota > Viridiplantae > Streptophyta > Pinopsida > Pinales > Pinaceae > Pinus > Pinus tabuliformis. The sequence continues at coordinate 244,628,398 of CM062804.1, forward strand.
TGTGCATAGTGATTTATGTGGTCAACTTCCAGTTGTTCCATTCTATGGTTACAAGTATTTCTTAACTTTCATTGATGATTTCTCCATATGCACTTGGGTATGCTTCTTAAAACTCATGAGTGAAGTCTTTAACATGTTCTTGGCCTTTAAGGCCTTTGTTGAGAAAAAATCAAGACATCAAATTCTTAAGCTAAGATATGATAATGGCGGAGAATATGTTAACAATTCATCAAATTTTGCACTGAGCATGGAATTCAATTGAAACATACTATTCCATATACTCCACGAAAAATGGTGTAGCTAAAAGGAAAAATCTCACCTTAAAGGAAATGGCTAATTGTATGCTTCAATCTAAAGGACTTAGTCTTAATTTTTGGACAGAAGCAGTTAAATATGCATAGTAAATCACACTCCTACTAAGGTTTTAAAGAATATCACTCCAGAAGAAGCATGAAGCTCAATTAAACCATATGTAAGTCACTTTCGTGTTTTTGGAAGTGAAGCATGGGTCCATATTCCAGATGAGAAACATAAAACCTTAGAACCTAAGAGTGGAAAATGTAATTTTTTTGGATATTCTGAAGATGTCAAAGGATATAGACTTCTTCAACTTAAATCCAAAAATATAATCATTAGAAGAGATGTAAAGTTTGATGAAAATATATCGGCCTACGATCCTAGTTCGGCCGATGTGCCACCTCTCTCTATCTCTTCTACCTCTATAAATAATCCTTATTCATATGACGACGGTGAGGATGAAAATCCTCCCCCACCTTCTCAGAATATTCCTTCAGCTCCTCATCTTCCAAAATGGGTCCTCACTACTTGGGATGTAGCAGGTGCTCTTGCAAGTGATCCTACAGATTAGCGTCGTACACGTTCTTAGTTCAATAGAGCCTCTTCTTTATTGGATCAAGTTTCAAGGAATTACGATCTTGACATCTTTGCAGAAGCTTCATGCCATCCAAATTGGGACGCGACTATGAATGAAGAATATCATTCATTATTGGAAAATGATACATGGGACCTTGTTCCTCTTCCAAAGGGACGAAAACTTGTTAGATGTAAATGGGTTTACAGAACCAAGTTTGGACCAGATAGAAAAATTGATAAACATAAAGCTCGTCTTGTTGCTAAGGGTTTTCACAAGTTGAAGGCATTGACTATACCGAAACCTTATACCCTATTGGCAAAATGAACTATATCTGCCTTGTTCTTTCCATTTTTTCCTCTTTCAAATGGGAAGTCCAACAGATGTATGTTAAATCCGACTTCTTGCATGGGGACTTGCATGAAAAAATCTATTTGGAACAACCTCCTGGCTTTATACAAAAAGACTCTAGCCTTGTATGTCAGCTTAAGAAATCCCTTTATGGTCTCAAACAAGCCCCTCAGGCTTGGTATGTAGGTTCTAACCCCATATAGAAATTACTTGCATACGAATTCTAAAACACAGAAAATAAACAATAGCGAGAGCATAACACATAAAACAAATATACACAGAGATTTTCCCCTGGATCCCAAAACCGGGACTACCAGATTGATTTTTCATTATGTTCCTTTCAATGTTACAATACATATATATACATGTCGAAGCATCCAATAATATGGACCAAAAAACCATCGGGCCCAAAACCATGTGCGAAAACCATGCACAAAACCATAGGTAGCTCCGCCCACCTAATATAGGGTCCAAAAAATAATTCCTCCGGGTGTTGCCCCCCTCAAACCCACTGTTGCACAATCGACGGAACGAAGGGGGGGATTCGCCCCTCCTATAACCCCCCAATTAACTAAGGGAGCTAGTCATGGAAAGAATATAACACAACCCAACATTCTCCCACTTGTTGTTTCCTTTCCACATGAGAGCTTAGTCATTTATCCATCCCTACAACGCCCATTGTTTCTCTACACCAAGAGAACTTCTCAGAGCTCATAGATTTTTTCAATGCATCTACAATATTCTTCAAAGTGTCCACCTTCACCAGCAAAAACTTTTTGTATTCTATCATATCCCTCACAAACTGATACTAAACATCATGTGTTTTCTCTTTGAATCTTAAGCATGGTTCTTTGCCAAGAAAATTGCACTTTGGCTATCACAGTCTATCCTTATAACTCCTTGTACTAACCCCATACTTGAACACAATCTCTACAACTAAATTGCTTCCTTGCTTGCATGAATGGCTGCCATGTATTCTGCCTTTGTAGTTGATAGTGCCACTACAGGTTGCTTCTTACTGATGCATGAGCATCTAGGCCTAACCAACAATGTGATGGAGTGGTCACATGTTGTGGCTAATACAAGTTTGGAGGAAGAATTGGTTGTTATATTTGTATTAATTTCAAATAAATGTAAGTAGTTAAGGGTTGCCTAATTCTGAACAGAATTGGGAATAATTGACAAGTGATCCTCCCTTTGTGGAGATCAAGCCAATTAGCTATATTGATTAGTTAGAGTAGGATATGATTTCTAGGAATAGAGCGAATTCCTTCATTTGTGGAAGGAAATAGTTAGACAGAGCTTATATGTATTTTCCTGTCTTTTCTGAGAAGGAAGAGAGGATTCGAGAGGATTGAACACGAACTATAAGCCTACGGGCAGCGTAGGAGAAGAAGGTTGCTAGCTAGAATAATCAGGCTAGAGAGGGGACAAAGAGCCTCAAACTTGTAATTTTGTGTTTATGTGTGTATTTACAGAGAAAGGAACGAATCGAGAGTTAAAGAGTGTGAGTAGAACGAAAGCTGAGAGATAGTGAGTGGATTGCATTTCTTTTGAGACAAAGGTCCTTTTCTATATAATCTGGCCTAGAGCTGAGACTCTATAATGCGTTTATGGTGAATAAATCAATGTTGCATGTATTATTATATAAATGACCCGTGGAGGCCTTGAATGTTTGTTTTTTCCCTGTATTCGGGTGAATTGCGTGAAGGCCCTGCGTTTTCATATTTTACAGTGGAAATCCTTGTGGTTAAGGAAAATTTGATGTAATATGGGTCCCCAAGCGAAAAACCCATTTACACAGAGAAACTGCGCAAAACCACTAAGTGGATCGTTATAACGGACTTGAAATAATATAAATGCTACTTTTGGGTATTATCGGGTCCGATAAACCAATCACATCGCTGCAGGGGAAGGTAGTCAGCTTGTGACACCACCGAACTCCGATATTGTAACCTAACCGGGCCTGAAACGGTATAGGAAAGATTGGATAGAATATCGGGTCCGCAATGGCTATCGCATCGGACCCCCACCAAAGGATAACATCGATATTGTAGACCATTGAGACTACCGATCACTGATATCGTGATTTAATCTGAGCTGTCTGATCGGCCAAAACTAGATCTGCAGCACTAATACATATAATCGCTTTAAAAGGTGGAAAAGCATTGTTTTGGCCTTTTCAAGGGTATTTTGGTCCCGAAAGGGAAAAAGCCTTGTTTAAGTGTTTTTCGAAGGTATTTCGGTTCTGATAGGAAAAGGGCCTATATTTTGTGGAAAAGGGTGTAAAGCGGGGTGATTGTTGGGTTTCGTAAACCCAACTGTGAGTCATTTTTTATCCATTTGGGGTTTTTAAGGCTAAATGCATATAATATGCTTCCGATACATATATATATATGTGGGCATGAAGTTTTAAAGGGCCATTAAGGGGAAAATAAGTCCTGATAAGGTATATTGTTGTGGCAACCTTAGGGTTGTACCATTTTTGGTATCAGAGCAGATTTGTGATTGAAATAACTGATAGCAGAGAAGAATTGTATTTAAAACCAGTTGGGTTAAACAGAACAGATAAATTCCGTGTGAAGGAACTGAAACGAGCTATGTGTTAAAGTATTTATGTAGGCAAGAGGAAAGATCAGATTCTAATCTGACAGAAGGAAGGCACACAGAGGTGATGTGTAGCAGAACTCACAGATGCAAGGGACAAAGGAAATCCATTCAAACATAGGTGACATCATAAGAAGGTGTGAAGACTGCAGCAATATAGCACAAGAGAAGTTGTGAGAGAAGAACCAAATGCGTTCTTAAAAGTCGAGCAAGGAAAGCACTCTGAATTGGCAGTGAACCTGAAGAATCCAACAAGAGATTGGATAGAGAGGACAGCTGAAGTGTTCTCAAGGGAAAGTGAGAGATTGCAGAAGCCTAGAAGGAGCAAAGGTGTTGCTCAAGAGGAGGTTCCAGATAGAGGACCATGCTAACCAAAAGATTGAGTGAGGAGAGCTTAGTGAGGTAAGATCGCAGTAAGGAGGACTTGCTATTGCATAGGCTTGTTGTAGACGAGTGAGGAGCTCATTAAGAGAGAGGAGAAGAAGATGAGTATTGATAGTCATAGCAGAGGTTCAGAAAGAAACCACAGTAGAAGGAAAGGTGCCAAAGCAAATGGCATGAGGATGAGTCAAGAAGATTTTGACAGAGAGAGAGTTGAGATAGATTTCCAGATTAGAATATTGATGGAGATGATGTAGAGAAGTGATAAAGACCAGAAGCATGGTTGGACCATGAGAAATAGAGTAAAGTGGTCGAGGCTACAAGAGAAGAGAAATCAGCAAGTGAATTTAGAGATAGCAGAAGAGTTGAGAAAGATTGAGCAGATATTGAGTGCTCAAGAGGAACCAGAGGAACTCAGAGAAGCAGAAGAAGAAATGGAAGTTTCCATTCGTAGACCAGAACAAAGTGAAATGTTGGGTGAAGAGGATAATGGGAGATCAGTTGAAGATCACATAGACTATTGGCATAGTTTAGAACAATTCGAAGATATGGTGACAATGGAAGCAGATGAGGCAATGAAAGCTTGTGATTTTTATTCTCATAGTTTGTGTATGTTTGCAGGATATGCAGAGGATGATGGAAAATCTAGTAAAACTGTCACAAACAGGAATGAAGCTCTTGAGGTGAAGTATGATGGAGAATGCCTTTTAGAGGAAGAAGGTGTTGATCTATTGCAGCAGAAGGAGTTCATAGATGAAATTCTGTTTGGTGTGAAACAGTCAGATGAAGTTGATATGGACCAGAAGTCTAATGAAAATGCCATAGTGGTATTCCAAGAAGGTAAACAAATGAATTTGTTTAATGAAATTGATGAAAGAAGCTTGCAATATGATAGTGCAGAAAACAGGATAACTCAGGAGGATTTCCAGAAAAATGATGAAGCTGAGGATGGAAGTTGTGACGAACTGCTGGAGAGATTTCACAAGGAAATAGTATTCTTAGAAAGACTGCTCAAGGAACCTGAAGAAGAAATGAAGCTTTCAGAATCTAATAAAGAGGAGATTATGGTTACTATGCATGATAAGGATGAACTGTCTCTAACATTTATAGAGTTAATTACATGTTTAGACTCTTCAGCTAATGATGTGACTGCAGGTGTGGAAGACAACATTAATAAATATGATTCTGAAATCATAGAAATTGAGCAGAGGTTATTTGAAGGTGAAATGGAAGATCAGGAGCAACAAGGAAGTTATTTCCTCAGAGACATGATGGAGACAAAAGTATTAATCTAGCTAGATGAAGATGGAAGGAACCAACAATTTGAAAGAGATGATCAGCAACAAGAGAATGAATATGGGGAACGCATTAGATTGCAGAAGTATAGCAACTGGCAGCAGAATGAAGAACCAAAGATTAGTCTGGCAGTACAAATAAAGACAGATGGAGACCGAAGATACAAATGGAGAACGAAGAAAAGAGTCAAGTGGAAGCTATTACAACAGAGGTGGAATGGCAAGCTGATGAACGAGTTCAGGGAACTTGAACAAATTCATAGTGATTTGTTAGAGAAGGAGAGTTCAAAGGAATGGAGTCACTGTTGGTATCATCCCAAGACCCCTTTTTCCTCCTAAAAACATGTCATTTACCCATTCCTTTTCATCATATATTCCTCCTTTTCATCATATATTCCTTAGAATCCTTGAAAATTAATTATTAATAGTCTTATAGTTATTAAAATGCATTGGAATTGATTTAGGGATTTTATGTTGAAGAATTAGAAGTTTTTGGTGAAATGGTTACAGGAAGTTCCAACATCCTGTAATGAGCTCATTGTTTGACATGTGTCACAGCAGCTGGACTAGAGCGAAAGGCATGGATGAAAAATAGAATGTCCAAGGATGGAAAAACACCTATCTTACAGCCGGATCGACTCTCCTACATGCGCGGTCAACCCAGGTCAAAGCATGGCACACTGGCGACAAAGGCAGAAACAACAGCTCATCCTATCTTGATTTAGTTTTTGTTCTTTTTGATCAGTTAGGATAGAAACATTTTGAAAAGCTTGATGTAATAAAAGCGGCAACAGCCAAAGTCCGAATGTACATTCATTAATGACATGGTTATGTAAATACAGTCGTAGTAATGGATAGAGGTTAATCGTTGTATCGTTCCAAAGACTCTGTTTTGAAACTTAATACTAAGAACCAGTTACAGTTCCGATTTTTGTTTTCGTGCATTGATTTGATCTTCAGTCGATTATAGTCCAGTGTACCTCTGGAGTGCGGACGGGCCCTGCACTCAACCGGTATACTGTTCCTTCATTTTATTTGCACTTAGGTTATCGTGTGGTTTGATTTCGATTTCAATAGATATTAAAGGGTTTGCACAGCAGTTACAGTTACTTGGGTTTCTGTTTCCATAGTTTTTTGATTTCCATTGAATGTATATGGTTTGCGCTTATGGTTGGTTTGCGTTTATGGTAATGCTGGACAGTCATCACTGAGATCTGGAAGGGCGTCCTGTAAGGGATTCGATCCCTGTGTGTCTTTTCAAAGCACTGTCATAAACTATGTTTTCATTTCACAATTCATTTACGATCTCTGTATATTTTGATATTGTATAAATGTTAGCGAATGCTGGGTGTTTACTGAACAAGGGTTTTATGTGTGATATCTTTGTAAGGAGATTAAGATCATTGTTGCAGTGATACACAGTGTTTAGTTTCAGTGTGTGATTTGGTAAATGCATTTAATGATAGCATTGTAATCAGGTATAGTAGCAGAGTGACCTGAGTGTTTGGATGATAGGTGACATATTCCAGTCTTCCGTAAAGAAGCCCTGTGACCTACATCATAACCACTTAGCCAACAATCCTTTATGTCTATATACTTTAGACGCATGCCTCTAAGCTTACGCATCCTGGTCGATAATTAATATAGTCTAGTCTAGTACCCTAGCTAGAACACTACATTTTGGCGCCGTTGCCGGGGAGGCGTACTTAAAGGATTCAAACAAAAAGAAAAAAATTTCAACACACAAAAATAAACAAAAACACAGTTAGAAATCATGTTCATTTATGCCTAGATTTAGAGACAATCAAGGGAGATTTGTAAAAACCCCCCACCATCTAAAAACTAACCCATCATCATCAGGAGCAGACTCTCTAGGGAATACAACACCAGCTGAGGAAGTTATCCAGACATTGGCAGAAAAATTTTATTCAGCACAGGAACTTATTCTTATTGAGAGGGAAACTTTATTCACACATAAATCGCAGAAGAAGCACTTTCCTAAACCTTCTACACAAGGAGAAAGTAGTACAGTTACTGAACAATCTTCCTTCCTCCTGTTATCACAAAATCAGGTACTGATGGCTGCTATCAGTTCCTGATTTTGTGATAACATTTTGGTGCGTCTGCCGGGAGCCTGAAGATTATTCTTTCCCGAAATTATGAAGCTGAACTTCTGAAGGTAGCAGGAGCTCAGAAGGTTTTTGAGGCTGCAAAACTACCTTGGCGACTCCATTGTTGAAGAATTCGAAATTCATAGGTTCATGGTGATTCCACTGGAGTTATGAAGGACCCAGAAGCTACCATTCTTAGTTCAAGGTATGCATGCATAGATTTTTCAGGAATTCATGGTTTCCCAAATCATTTTCCCAAGGATGCATATTTTCTAAGGAATGGTCCCAAATTTAATGGAGAAGATTTGAGTTTAACTCTGAAGCATATCTCAGATTTCTGTCATTTTGCTGAGCTTCTTAGAGTTAAACATGAGGATGTTTGCATTATGTTATTTTATGATTCACTTCAAGGGAAATGCAAACAATGGATTGAAAGTTTTCCTATCAAATCCGTTAAGTCATTTCAAGACTTATGGCTTATGTTTTTGGAGGAATGGATAGATAGGTCAGAGGTGGTGGCAAACTCTCCTTCAGTTGAGGGTTTCAAACAATGGAATGATGATCATATTAATGAAGAAATAGGTGAAATTTTTTCTTTGTCCTTGTCCTCGTATCTAAATTCATTTGACTGTAAAGCAGAGGATAAGATGAGATTTTTGGATGAAGTTGCTGAGGACATTGAGAAAGAAATTGAAGGTTTAGAAGGTCAAATTCAGGCATACAGTTTTCATAATCATGATCATTATTTTCAGAAGTTTTCTATGGCAGAACGCAAGGAGACAATGTTGGTTCCTTTCTCTTTCACGGTTGAGGAACTGAACACTGTTGTTGAAGATCAGTTTGCACAGCCGGAAAGTTACAAGAACCATCAAGCTGATCATGTATTCTGGGATCCTATAGCTGATTACATGGAAGAGTTTTACTCTCCAGTGTTTCAGTTTTCCTATAAAGATCAGAGACAATTTCAGTGGCAGCGGTCATCACACTATCAGATTGGCTCTGAACTCCGATGCAGTCAAAGAAATCAAATATCAGATAAAACAGAGGATTGGTTACATTGGAAATTTCATATTGATTGAGCAGAAAGAAGTTGAAATTGTTAGGGTAGGTAGGTAGAGGTAAATGCAAAATAAGCTCAAGGTTAACTGAGCATTTTTCAGTAGAAGTAGCTTTCTTTCTCCTACAGTCATGCTGGTCAAGCAAATTTCTGTTTGTCAAATAAATTTTATAAGGCACTGGAACTGCAGGTTCTTAGTGCACCACAAGGGCACACTATCCCAAGTGGAGCCACTGTTATCACTGAAAATTCTGTTTCCAAAATTGCTCAGACTAGCTTAAGGACAAGGTGTTTTCGCAGCGCATAAATCCTTTAGCAGTTTCGCAGCGCAACCTGTTTTAGTGATTTCGTAGCGAAAAACACCGACTTTGCACTGGCTGCGCTACGAAATTGGGGAATTGTTCAAATCCATAGCCAATATCTCACCCATATCACCTTTGTCTCCTATGGGTTCTGTGGGAATATGATATATGCATAGAAAAGCCTGTTTCTGCAAATTGATGGTGAAGTTTGTAATTCATCTGAGTTATGGCTACAGGTTTGCTTGCCTTCTAGTGAGAGTTTAAAGCTTGTTAACCAGGATAAAAGTCCTCAATCAGTTCCACTGTCAATGACAGCTGAGGTTAATAGAAAGGTGGCTTTTGAATAAGGTGCCAATCATAAGAAGGAAAGCATATCAAGATTTAGAAGATGCTGGTCGTGGTATAGTGCCTTAGAAGATGCATCATTGGAAAGAGAGGATTTTCAGACTTCTGCAAGTGATTACTTGAGAGCTCTTTCTATATTAGAACGCTTGGAAGAACCCAACAGTCGTCATATTTCACAACTATGTTTTAAGATATGTTTGGCTCTACAGATGCAGAACAAGATCCCAGATGCACTAAGCTATTTAAGATCCCAGCTTGTATACAAATGAAGCTGAGACATCCAAAGATGAAAGTTCTGGCAAATATGCACAGACAAATAATGTTCCCGAGGGAGATCTCCATACTGGTACACTGGCTACAACTGCCGTGGATGATGAGGTTGATGTGCTTAAAGGTCTAATGTCAGATCTTTCAGATAAGATTGAAGATATCAAGGCGATGATGTCAGCTCCACCGTTGTCTGAGGTTCTTCAGGCTCTTTATGATGATAAGAACGTTTCTCAGGATAAAAATGCTTGTATAAGTGTGAATTCCTCTCATGAAGTAGAAGCTGGTTATCGACTAAAAGGTAGTGCATATGTCATCTTCAAGTATACATGGTTGTGGGATCGTGTACGTGTCAATGATGAGCTTTTGACAAACGAAATGTTAAGGTTGGCAAACAGTATTAGCTGTTCGTTCATTAGTTCTTCCACCGACAGAGGATATTTGGCAAGCGATGGCCACGATTCCATGCGCACCTTCACTGCCGCTCGCTTGGACAACGGCGCTGCTAATTCTCGCAATCTTAAACCCAAAGTTGATACTGCTGGAGCCGCAAGTCAATGACGATCATCAAGCAAAATCAAGTTGTTGGGGGCATTTCTTATCGCCCTTATCCTAGTCAGAGATTTGGAAAAATAGCTTTCTGTGCTATTGCTGCGGATCAGATGACTGTATTGTAGATGCCAAGAGGAGGAAATCTGCTGGGTGTTTGGATGAACTTCATCATCCCAAAAAGAAAGGACCCAGGAGTTCCGGTTTTCCTAGTTCAAGGGCAGTGGAGGACAAAGGTGCCGAATGTTCTTCAATCAAGGTTCACACTAGAAAGAAATTACATTCAGATCATGTTTCGTCTTCAAAAGATACAGATGTTGAAGTGAGAACAGAAGTCGAAGAGCGTAAGGATAATATACCGAAGTCTCGAAATAGTGGGAAGAGGCACGCGTATTCAGGGTCTGCAGATTGTTGTGAAGATGCATCTCTTGCGGAACCTGGGCGACAAGCAACAGAGGAATCATCGGAAGCTTCTCCTCAGACTATCCTTTCTCCTGATCATCCTGTAAATCAGCCAATGGAGACACTTCTATTCTCAATTTATCAAGTATTTCTGTAAGCTGGAAAAACGAGACTTACAGCCCGAGAAACGGTTTCAAGAATTCTTGAAAGGGGTCTACCTGGCCTTCATGAAGGAGGGGTGGTTCCAAGAATTGAAGTGGCTAGGATTTTAAGAACATCGCCATATTTTATGCAGCTTGAAGAATCAAAATTTGTCCTTTGCAGTGCTATCGTTGGCAATGAAGGGCAGCATTTATGTTCTCCAGCTAATCTCATGGAGTCAAGAGAGGAAGCAGTAGCAGACGAAGTTCATGAAGAGGATGACTTTCGAATGAAAGAGAATCAGAGTGGGAGTTGGCAATATTTGGCGGCATTGGCAGCAATTCGAAGGGCGAGAACAAGGAGACGGAGTTTAACATTGAGCCAGTCAAAAGTTGGCCCATTCTTGTCATGAACCTGTAGGTGAAAAGTGGAAGTTCATTGTTCCTAGGAAGCGGTGACTAAATTATCAAGCAGCAGTGCAAGACCCGCTTCCTAAATTTTGAAGCAACAGTGTAAGACCTTAGCAACCGACATGATGTGAAAGGCTGGACAATTTCCCATCAGCAGCTAAATGCTACATTCAAGATCTAAATGGTGAACAGATTGTTCAATAGAAGAATTATTTTTGCAAAAACAAGTCGAAAGAGGTTGCCGTTGGAGAATATTTGAGTTCTCAAGTAGATTATGGTAGGGGAAGTTTTGGTCATCAAGATTCTTCCAGCACAGTGCTTCGCTATTGAACTCTATTTGAGCATGATACTTGTGTGCTTCCACATTGGAAGTAGATTATAAAATTTAATTTGGCTTAGGCCATTATTTGGTACTGCAACAGGAGGCATGTGGCGTGAATCTGGTAACTTCCATGATTCTTCTTTCCACTGTATACCCTTCTGCAGCAATTCATTAAAATTCCTAAAGCGTTGGATGCATTTAGGGCAGTGGTCAAAGTGAAATACACGGGGAAGTTAGAGGATGGCACCATATTTGAGGAAAAGGGATCTGATGAAGAACCATTTGAGTTTATGGCTGGAGAAGAAGCAGTCGAAGCCCTTGAAGGTCACTTGTAATCTCAACAATGCAGCTTGTAAACTAAAATTGAAAGACTATACACAAGCAGAAAAATTATGTACAAAGATTTTGGGTTGAAGCTATGTTTTTTAAATTACACAGCAGTTTCGTAGCGCGCTACGAAACTGCTGTAGGTGGTGATTTTAACGCAGAGCAGCTATTGTGATACTGTGAGCGGGAATTTTGAAAGAGAGACACCTGTCCATCAATACAGCCTACAACACATCAGGAACATGGTGATGCTCTATATTCTTGGGCTATTAAAGAGCTGGGGACATGCTGCTACATTTTCGAAGAGTGGTGGAAGCCAAGGACCGACAAACAGGAGCAGTTTCCTATAATTCAGGGTATTGGAAAACATGTTACATTAAAGGCCAGCAAGCAACTACAGACACCTATCACAGCCAAACTAAAAGAGACCACTTGTCAGAGAATTAGCCTGTTTTATCCTTTTTCTCGTAGGAGCGTCATCTTGATTATAATAAACGCTATTTCCAGCATGATGTAGAATTAGAATCTTATTTGCTTTAGGATTCCAGCGCTGTCAATTAGTGGTCAGCTGTAATTATTAGTTAGTTAAAAGTTAGTAGGTGTCATCATAGGTAATTATTGAGCTCCCCTCACGCTGGAGGAGGAAGCTCGAATCAGGTAGAGTAAGCATTCTATATAGAGCTGAAAGATGAATGTAAAGAGGGTTGGATGTTTTTGAAGAAACAAAGTTTATATTGGCTTATGTAAAGACTTGTTACAGTGATATAAAAGACTACTTTTTCTTCTCAGGATTCATACTTTGTTCAGATGCTCAAGATGTATGTGGCTTTGTTTTATCCTTTATGTTTTACAGCTTTATAGATACACAATCACTCTGAATTCACCTAGCTGCTCAGATTTCCTGTGTGTATTTATGAGTTGAGGTTCATTTGAGAAATGTTTTGAGTGTTTAAACATTACATGCCCTGACTTCCATGAATGAGTAGTTTTATGGTTTACTGAAATGGTGTTTGACTCCATGAGCCCAATGGAAGAAATCTTATGTTGTCTGTCCAACCAGCATGTTTATTAAGTCTTCATTTCAAGAGTTAGCCCTCTTATTGTTAATCATAATCAATAGTTTGTTTTGAGAGAGCCCTCTCAGACTAGGGAGGCTAATCCTTAGTCAAGAGTCTGGTCTGAAATAGTTACATAGAGTCTAACTGATAGCAGCCATCAGTACCTGATTTTGTGATAACACCTCCTTTTTCCACCAAGTGACACTGACACAGAGAGACCAATTAAAATGACTGAGGAAGGATCTGGATCAGTACCTCGCCAAGGAGATGAGGAGGAGTCAACTTTTAAGTTCCCTATACAAGAACCACAGGAGGATGAGGAGATCAAAATGAAAAATATACCCCCATCCGTGCTACCCAGTTTCTATGGTATGGCTTCGGAGGATCCGGACTCTTTCTTGTTCGAGTTTGACATTGTATGTCGAACTTATGGCTATACAGATGATGCCCATCGACTTAGATTGTTCCAAGCCACACTAAAGGCATCAGCCTTGAAATGGTTCATGGGGCTTGGTGAGCATGCTATAGTTGATTGGGATGGTATGAGGAGAATATTTCTAAGGAAATATCAGCCTTATTGCAGATCCAAAGACTCTAAAGATGATATCTTTAGAATGAGTCAGCAAGAGGATGAAACCTTAGAGGAATATCTAGAACGGTTTGTCTACAACTTACAAAAATCTAAACACCGAACTATGCCTCCTGATCTGGTCCGCACAATATTCTTGAAAGGTATCCGAGAGGAATACATGGATGATCTCAACTTAATGGGCAAAGGTGACATTTCTGCCTTACCCTTTGAAGAAATCGCTGAGTTGTGCGAAAAGTATTCAAGGAGTAAAGCTAAAATGGGAAAGAGAGGCCTGTCATCAAGGGTCACAAAATCTGCCTCTGCAAGTGTCACTAGGGCCGAAATAGGGAATCTTTTAGAAGAGTTTAAAATAGATTTGTTAAGCACTCTAGGGAACCAAATTGATACTTTAAAATCCAAGAAGAAACAAGAAGATGAAGATCATATCATGGCTATTTTCTGCCCAAAGTGTCGAAAGAAACATGCACTAAAAGATTGCCCTCTAGAGAATATCCAAGTTTGTGCTTTTTGTACTGAACATCATGATATGTTTAACTGTCCTAAAGTTAAAATTTTGCAGAACTGTAATATGGCAGCCAGTACAGAGATGGAAAACGTGTATTATATGGGCACAAAGTGACCATGGCAGCCAAGGCAAGCACCCCAAGGTATGTTTCCTAATCAAAATCTGCAATTTCCTATGAATGATCAAATGTATGCACAAAACTCATGGAATGTACCCATGCCATGGCAGCATCAAAACCAACCACAAAACCAATGGAGACCGTCTCAACAGTACTCCAAATCTTATAATACATATCCTCAATCATACCCACCTTACTCACAGCCATATCAACAGTACCAACAGCCATATCCATCACATTCTCAACCATATCAGCAGCATCCTCAGCAAGTTGTCTATCAGCCCCAACCTCCTCAACAAGCACTGCTTGCTCCTCCACCAATAAATGCACCACAATTGCAATTTCCAGCTAACTCACAACCTCCCAGACCCACTCAAATTCCTGCTCAAACTGTCCCAAATCCGAATAATAGAGCAGAGAGGCCAGCCTATAACGTAGAGGAAGGAACCTCATATTCCACACTGCCTTTGCAAAACATTAATTTGAGGTTTGGTAGGGTGCTCCACAAGGATTCTCCAATAACAGATAAGCAAGAAGAAAACTCAGAAAAGGAAAATGAAATGACAAATCAAACAAAACCAAACAGTGATACCAAAGACAAACAGATGCAACCACTGCATCCACCTTTTCCAGACCGATTGGTCCAAGTAAAACCACCACTGTCTATACCACAATTTGATGTCTTAGATGAGCTTAAAAATGTCTACATAAAAATCCCACTGCTGCAAGCTATCAAAGACATTCCTATCTATACCAAAGCCATTAAAGACATGTGCCTCAAGAAGCCTGCTAGGAGAAGACTTGATCCTCAAACCATTCATGTTTTAGGAAATTTAGCAGGCCTTATGACCAATACCATCTCCATGGAGAAGTATGTTGATCCTGGCATTCCCAAAGTGACCACCATCATTAACAACATACGGATTCCAAACACTTTGATAGATCTTGGAGCCGCAATCAATGTCATGACTCTTGAAACCATGAGAACACTCCAGCTCATGAATTTGCAACATACCACGATTGTTCTTGAACTAGTTGATAGATCCAAAGTCATTCCTGAAGGGATTTTGGAAGACATCATTGTCTCACTGGACTCTTGGGAGTATCCAGTGGATTTCTTAGTCCTTCAACCCAAATCTAATTTAGGAGGACACCCTATCATTCTAGGTAGACCATGGTTAGCGACTGCTGATGCATTTATAGGATGTCGATCAGGCAACATGATCATTTCAAGGGGGACCGAAAGGAAACAACTCACCCTTTATCCATCGGCACAATCACCAGCAGTAACACATAACTTGTGGCTTGATGATAAATTTAATGATAAAGAAGAAGTACAATCTGTTTTTAGCATTTACCAAATCTATGATTTCCAGGAAGACAATAATGATTTGGTAGAATTATTTCTTTCTCAACCTGATATGTCTGAAAACTTGAGAAATGAACAATATCATGCTGCAGATTTACTTCTGGCTCAAAACTTTCAAGAAACATGCTCTATCCAATCATTGCAAACTACATTTCACGACATTTTTCCAGTTCAATCCATCACCAATACACAGAGTCAAATCATAGAGATCAGTCCAGGGAAAACTCTGAACATAGGCAACCACCTAGACTCATCTCAACAAGAGAAATTGATTAAACTCTTGAGAAAATACCAAAAAGCTTTTGCTTGGGACTATACTGACATGCATGGGATTCGCCCCGACACATGCACTCACCACATCTATACAGATAGCACCATTAAACCAGTGAGGCAACCACAGAGAAGAATGAACCCCATGCTCCAAGATATTGTCAGAGAGGAGTTGCAAAAACTTTTGAGAGTTAATTTTATATATCCTATCTCTGACAGTCAGTGGGTATCCCCATTGGTGATAGTGCCCAAGAAGAATGGTAAGTGGCGCATTTGTGTTGATTACAGACAGTTGAACAAAGCAACGCTCAAAGACTACTTCCCACTGCCATTTATTGATCAAGTGTTAGACACCCTAGCTGGCAAATCATCATTTTCTTTTCTTGATGGTTTCAGTGGCTATAACCAGATCAGGATAGCCTCTGAAGACCAGGACAAAACCACATTCACCTGTCCTTGGGGGACCTATGCCTACAATGTTTTGCCATTTGTAACGCACCAACTACATTTCAGAGAGCTGTGTTAGCTATTTTCGCTAATTTAATTCATGATTGTGTTGAAGTCTACATGGATGATTTTTCAGTATATGGCAATTCATTTGAACATGCATTAGAAAATCTTGAGAGAGTTTTGAAAAGATGTATTGAAGCTAACCTGTCCCTCAGTAATGAAAAGTGCTTTATGATGTTAAACGAAGGGATAGTGCTAGGCCACTATATTTCTTTTCAAGGCATCCAAGTTGACCCAACCAAGATCCAGATCATAGCTGATTTGCCAATCCCACAGAATCAAAGAGAGGTAAGAAGTTTTCTTGGGTATGCAAGCTATTACCGCAGATTTACTGAAAATTTTAGTAAGATAGCTTTACCTTTGTTTAAACTTCTAACCAAAGATGTACTTTTCAACTGGAATGAGAACTGCCAACAAGCATTCGAACAACTCAAAAAGAAACTCTCCACCGCACCAGTCTTGAGAGGGCCTAATTGGAGCCTACCATTTCATATCTTTACAGATGCATCCGACACTGCAGTAGGTGCATCCTTAGGCCAAAAAGAGGAATCTTGTACTTATGCCATTTATTTCATTAGTAAAAATCTAACACCTGCAGAGCTCAACTACACAGTTACAGAAAAGGAAACACTTGCCATCATTTATGCTGTGAATAAATTCCGACATTACATAACTGGTTATGAAGTCTTTGTACATACTGATCATTCAGCCATTAGACATTTAATGAACAAACCAATAACTAGTGGCAGAGTTACCAGATGGTTACTATTGTTACAGGAATTTAACATCACAGTGTTAGATAGACCAGGCAAGGAGAACCAGGTGGCAGATTTTCTCTCTAGACTGCAAAATCCAGGTGAGGTTGTTCCAGTTGAAGATTCTTTTCCAGATGAAAACTTATTTGCAATTTCCATAGTAACTCCTTGGTATGCTGATTTGGCCAATTATTTGTCTACAGGAAGGACACCTCCACACTTTACTGCAAAGGAACGGAAGAGACTAGTCAAACAAAGTGCTAGATATTCATGGCTTAATGGCAACTTATTTTACACTGGTTTTGATATGATAATTAGGAGATGTGTAAGAAATGATGAGGTCATTGATATTTTAAAATCTTGCCATGATGAACCGTGTGGTGGGCATTTTGCAGCGAAGCAGACAGCATTCAAATTTCTTACTCTTGGATACTACTGGCCATCCATTTTCAAGGATGCCAAGAAGTATGTAAAGAGTTGTGACAGCTGCCAAAGAATGGGCAGGCCCACAGCTACCGATGAGATGCCCCCTCATCCCCAAGTTCACTTAGAGCCATTTGAAAAATGGGCTCTAGACTTCATAGGACCCATCAACCCGACCTCTAATGGTAAGAAGTACATCTTAGTATGTACTGATTACGTCACAAAGTGGGCTGAAGCAAAAGCACTGGTTAGAGCCACTGAACACATAGTAGTGAATTTTCTTTTTGAAGAGATTTATGTGAGGTATGGAGTACCAAGGGAAATTGTCACTGATCAAGGTACTCAATTCACCTCAAAACTAGTGAAGGACATCACAGAAAAATACCAAATCAAGCATAGGAAAAGTACCCCTTACCATCCACAGGCCAATGGGCAGGTGGAATCAACAAACAAAACTTTGGAGGGGATCATTACCAAAACTGTTGCAATGAACAGGAAAAACTGGGAAGAGAAACTGAAAGATGCACTCTGGGCTTACCGGATTACATGGAAAGATACCACAGGATTTACACCATACCAATTGGTGTATGGTAAGGAGGTAATGCTTCCTATTGAATTCCAAATCCATACTTTTAAACTGGCTGCAGATTTACAAATTGATTTGGACCAAGCACAAAAAGAAAGAATCCAGCAGTTGAACCAGCTGGATGAGATGAGGCAGCAAGCAGAAGAAACCACCATCCTCATGCAAAAACATAGGAAGCAGTGGCATGATGCACATATTAAGAAGAAGCAGTTTAAGGAAGGTGACTGGGCTTTGCTTTTTGACTCAAAATTCAGAGATCACAAAGCCAAGTTCACCACCCATTGGATGGGCCCCTATGAAATTGTTCAGGCTTATGACAATGGTTCAGTCGAGCTCAAAACTATTGATGGCAAAGATCACTCCTTCACAGTCAATGGTCATCGCCTGAAACTCTACACCAAGCCCATCAGCAAGCAAGATTTTCTCCATACACTATCTCAGCAAAGAGAGGTTGAGGTACTGCAGCCCTCAGCTGCAGTATCACTGCCTTAGTTTCATTTCTTTTCAATTTCAAAGTTAAAAAGAAATAAAATATAAAAAAATATATAAAACAAAAACTAAAAAAAGGAATATAAAAAAAATAATGGGTTAGATGTGAAAACCAGTCTCTAGCACACTCTAACCTCGAATTCCTACTTGAAAACTAGTCTCTGGCGGGTATGAATTCTCTTTCTTTTGTTTACAGTTTGCTTTATCAGCTGAATCATGACTTGAGGACAAGTAGTCGGGGAGAGGCATCAACACTTTGTTCTTTTATCTCTCCATGGTAAATTCTTAAAGATTTCTTATTCTATATCTTCACTATAAATTTCCAAAGCAGCCTGTTCCAGCATTCCAGACTTCAATAAATAAGCTGTTTTGTCATTGTTTTATCTCAGAGGGACCTGGTTATAAACATTATGCAGGGGGACCTGTTTTGTCCAGACAACTATGCTACCAACACCAGCAGTAAGGGACCTGTTTAAGACATTCAGAAGGGACCTGTTAAAGAAATTGACACCAAGGGCTACCTCAACAGAATTTCATCAAGTTTCTACAAGGATTTGGGCATCAAGACTCCATCAAAGGCACAAGCTCAGTGAACCTGTATCAATATAAGGAGCTGCATGAACATTTTCAATTTTTCTCAAGGGACCTGTTACATTCAATCTTTCTCAAGGGACCTGTTATATCTTCAAATTTTTCTCAAAGGACCTGTGCATTCAATCTTCCTTAGAGGACCTGTTACAACAAGCAAAAGAACAGTCAAAAAGGGACTAGCTACTCAGCATGTCAATACAACAATGACCAACAAAAGAGTAATATGTTTCTGTTCTTAAACATTTAATTACTTAGATTGATTTTTAATGTAATTTTGATGACTGTGAACTGTTATGATTGATTTCAAGGATATCTACATTTCCTATCATCCCTTATTCCACCGACTCTCATCATTCCCATAACATCAACCCATTCATACTTCTAAAACCCATTATCAACACATCAACTTTGTCATACATCCCACAGTCATACCAACATCCTCCATCTGACCGAATACCAACTGAAATGGGGCACGTGGCGGATTATGCTTTTAAATATAAAGGAAAGAGACAAATGTAAAAGCGGCCTATCTATTTCATTCCACACAGCCAAATCATAGTTCCACCACCCAACGTAACCAATGATTCAAGGGGCTTCCCGAAACCATACCCACCATTATATATACATGCTCCCAACGTTCTTGTGGTGACATCTGTGTAAGCGTACAACACTCCTCTGTTTTCAAATGAATGAATATGCTGTGAAGTGAGTACAACTGGTTATCCCACAGTCATTCTCGCACTTGATTCCCATAATTTTAAAGTATAATCGGGAGCAGTGAGCGCCGGAAGAAGCCTTATCATTTAGGTTCGATTATTATCATTTGGGTCCGATTTACTCAATGAGGAATGGGAGCGGTGAGCGCTTAAAGAGAAAGTATAACCACCCTGTTGCGATTTCCACTACAGTCATAATACAGTCGACCAACCGAGCATCATATTGAAGACTAAGGAAAGCGGTATACCAGGTAACCAGTTTGAAATTTCTTTGTTAAAATTGTAAGAACATAAACAGAGAAGGGTTAGGAGCACGACCCTCTGCCACCATGACTAATAGGGTCGAACCGAGTGTGTTCGACAGTTCACAATATCATGAGGATTGCATCGAAATTCTTAGAGAAATACAGTGGTTACCATTCCTAGAGAAATTCCATGGAAGCAATGAGGAAGTTACCAAGCAATTTGCCTTCACCTTCAATGGAGAAAAAGCCCTGATAGGTAACTTCTCATTCAGGGTTTCAGAGGATACTATAGCTCAGGCAATAGGGATTAGTCCAGAAGGGGAGAAGTATTTTAAAACCAAGCAATTTAAAGAAAAATCGTGGACACAATTTATGTCTAGATCTAGAGTCTCATCAGTGAACTGGAAGAAGGGTGTTCCAAGAAGCTGGTTGATGCATCCTTGGGATGAGATGGTCTACATCCTTCAAAAATTCATAACCTGTGAAGGCCGCTACAGTATTGTCTATCTATACCACATTAAACTACTCCTCCATTTGAAGAAACAATGTGTTATCAGTATACCATATTTTCTGTTACAAAGTTTAACCAAGATGTCCAAGACTATCCAGAAGCAGAAGGGGAATGAAGACAAAAGCCTGTATCACTTTGGCTTAATCAAAATCCTTATTGAGCATGAATTGCAGAGAAGAGGGAAGCCATGGAAAGAATTTCTAGCTGTTAATCAAATTAGAGATGAGGAAGATAAAGAAGAAGTACAAGAGGACTCAGGGTTCATGAAGGACATTGATGAAGAAATCCCAGTATCCAAAACTAGCAAGGCACCTCTACCTGTGGGCAGCATAAGGACCAGGAACATGAAAAAGGAAGATGCTAAGAGAGCCGAGAAAGATAAAATTTTCACCACTTACTCACGAAGAACAAGGAGGACACCAAAAGCCCAGTTGCAAGAAGACCAGCTGGAATCCAATGCACCTGCACAAATAGATGTTGAGAGTGGTGACCACTCACTACCAGGATCAGAAGTTGACATAGAGGTAGAGAGAAATAACAAGCAGGAGAAATGTTCACCACCTCCCATCAAGAGACAGAAGAAGTTGGAAAAACAAATTGAAGAATTAAAGGAAGAGCTCATGGAAGCTAATATGTTAGAAAAAATTATCAAGAGGGAAAATGAAATGCTCCGGGCACAGAGTACAGAAACTCAGAAGAAGAATGAAAAGTTAAAGGAAAGAATCAGTGAACTGGAGGCTGAGCAGACTGAGATCTCTAACTGGGCCACTAGGTGGTACAATCAAAAGAAGACCCTCAAAGAAAAATACAAAAAGTTAAAACATGAGCTCAAGGGTCAAAAAGATAACCAGGTGAAAAAGAATGTGGACACCTTGCTCAAGGCAGCAGAGATCCAGTCAGGGACAGAGTTCAAGGGAAGCACTTCGGGGATAGCATGAGGACATGCTAATTCCTTAAGTCGGGGAGAGATGTTGGTATCATCCCAAGACCCCTTTTTCCTCCTAAAAACATGTCATTTACCCATTCCTTTTCATCATATATTCCTCCTTTTCATCATATATTCCTTAGAATCCTTGAAAATTAATTATTAATAGTCGTATAGTTATTAAATGCATTGGAATTGATTTAGGGATTTTATGTTGAAGAATTAGAAGTTTTTGGTGAAATGGTTACAGGAAGTTCCAACATCCTGTAATGAGCTCATTGTTTGACATGTGTCACAGCAGCTGGACTAGAGCGAAAGGCATGGATGAAAAATAGAATGTCCAAGGATGGAAAAACACCTATCTTACAGCCGGATCGACTCTCCTACATGTGCGGTCAACCCAGGTCAAAGCATGGCACATTGGTGACAAAGGCAGAAACAGCAGCTCATCCTATCTTGATTTAGTTTTTGTTCTTTTTGATCAGTTATGATAGAAACATTTTGAAAAGCTTGATGTAATAAAAGCAGCAACAGCCAAAGTCCGAATGTACATTCATTAATGACATGGTTATGTAAATACAGTCGTAGTAATGGATAGAGGTTAATTGTTGTATCGTTCCAAAGACTTTGTTTTGAAACTTAATACTAAGAACCAGTTACAGTTCCGATTTTTGTTTTCGTGCATTGATTTGATCTTCAGTCGATTATAGTCCAGTGTACCTCTGGAGTGCGGACGGGCCCTGCACTCAACCGGTATACTGTTCCTTCATTTTATTTGCACTTAGGTTATCGTGTGGTTTGATTTGGATTTCAATAGATATTAAAGGGTTTGCACAGCAGTTACAGTTACTTGGGTTTCTGTTTCCATAGTTTTTTTATTTCCATTGAATGTATATGGTTTGCGCTTATGGTTGGTTTGCTTTTATGGTAATGCTGGACAGTCATCACTGAGATCTGGAAGGGCGTCCTGTAAGGGATTCGATCCCTGTGTGTCTTTTCAAAGCACTGTCATAAACTTTGTTTTCATTTCACAATTCATTTACGATCTCTGTATATTTTGATATTGTATAAATGTTAGCGAATGCTGGGTGTTTACTGAACAAGGGTTTTATGTGTGATATCTTTGTAAGGAGATTAAGATCATTGTTGCAGTGATACACAGTGTTTAGTTTCAGTGTGTGATTTGGTAAATGCATTTAATGATAGCATTGTAATCAGGTATAGTAGCAGAGTGACCTGAGTGTTTGGATGATAGGTGACATATTCCAGTCTTCCGTAAAGAAGCCCTGTGATCTACATCATAACCACTTAGCCAACAATCCTTTATGTCTATATACTTTAGACGCATGCCTCTAAGCTTACGCATCCTGGTCGATAATTAATATAGTCTAGTCTAGTACCCTAGCTAGAACACTACAGTCACAACAAAAATGATATGTTGAAATCCAAAAGATCTATGATGGAGGATGGGTACTTGAAGCATCAAAAGAAGATGAAAGGTATTGTATTTTGAAAACTGAAAGTTGTTGTGTGTTTGCAGGTCTTATAGACTTGAGGGAAGACAAGCAGTTATTGGAAACTATTATATTGACAAGTGAAGAGATGACTACTCATAGTCATATGAAGAATAAAGATAAAAGTTACAACCAAGTGAAGGAAGATGTCCATTGATGACACCCAAAGGATAAGTCAAAAGGAGGATGGCAAAGGAATTATTGAGATCAAAGGAATGTTTGGAAAGGGAGAGATCCATTCATATGAATATGGAACAAAGAGTTTTCTCAGGAAAACTGATGAAGCTAATACAAAGCAAATGAAGAATCTTATGAAGACCTTGGTGTTTCATAGTTTTGAAACTAATATGTTGTGTATAAATGCAGGATACACTGAAGTAAGACAATTGATTCATGTTGTCATAGGGGAAAGGAAAAGCAAAGATATGGTGTTTCAGAAGTTAGAGGAAGTAAATTCACATAATCATGTGATGCAGAGGAAAGGGAAGCTGTTAAACATAGTTGTAGTGAATCATGTAGATGTTAGATAACTGTTGAAGACTGAAGCCAAAGGAGGACAACTATTGAAGGTTGATATAGAAGACTTTGTGGATATTAAATTATTATTAAAGATGATTGACCTTAAGGAAATCCAGAGTAAAGAAGGATTAAAGACAGATATTGTAGACAATGTAGTTAGTGAAGATTGTGCAGAGATTTTGAGATAACTTCTAAATGAAGTGACAGATTTGTGGCATAAGTCAAGTCTTTTGAAGATAAGGCAAGGAAACCAAGGAATAAGTGACTAGACTATACAACCAAAACTAAATGAGAAATAAAAAGTTGTCATGGATGACAAATATGAGAAAGAAGTTGTCAGAAGTGTTGGCATAATGAGGAAGCAAGGTAAAGTAATTGTGTTTAATGAATTGATTAACTCTAACGAAGATTTATATGCACGAACAAGGCAATGTGAAGTCAATCTAAACCAAGGAGTTAATTTTGAAGAACAAATTGAATTAATGAAAGGTGAGACCAGAATGCCTCAGAAAGAAGAAATGGTGTTGAATCTACAGTATGGGAGTGTTGAACTAGAAATGAATTTGAGAAATGATAGTAACATAATTACTATTATACTATAGGGATTTATTGATGAAGAAGAGGCTGAAGATGACATTTCAGAAATGTATATGGAAAATTATTAGCACAGGGATTATGATGTTCTTATTCAAGAACACAATCAGTTGCAGGGGAATAGTATTCAACACATGAGAAGTGAAGTGGACAAAGAATTGGGTGAGTTGTGGAAACTCATACAACAACATTCAAAAAATACAAGTAGAGGACAAAAGAATAAAGGAATATTGGCTGGAAAGAATGGTACAAGTGAAAGAAATAGCAAACTGCAAATTAAGATGTGGGAGCCTATCATAAACTGTAATGATGAGCAAACAGCAGTAAGATATATGAAAAGGACAACAGTGGACAGTGAGATCATAGCTAATGGGGTAATGCAGCATAAAGTATGGAAACCGGGAGAGCAACAAACAACAACAGTAACCAAGGACAGACTACCAAACAAAGTATGGGATCCAGGAGGACACAGATCAAAAGTGCATGATCAGGAGAGCATGATTCATTTAAACTTTGGGAGTCTGATGCAGGGGCATCTAGGCCTAGCCAACAATGTGATGGAGTGGTCACATGTTGTGGCTAATATAAGTTTGGAGGAAGACTTGGTTGTTAAATTTGTATTAATTTCAAATAAATGTAAGTAGTTAAGGATTGCCTAATTCTGAACAGAATTGGGAATAATTAGCAAGTGATCCTCCCTGTGTGGAGATCAAGCCAATTAGCTATATTGATTAGTTAGAGTAGGATATGATTTCTAGGAATAGAGTGAATTCCTTCATTTGTGGAAGGAAATAGTTAGACAGAGCTTATATGTATTTTCCTGTATTTTTTGAGAAGGAAGAGAGGATTCGAGAGGATTGAAGACGAATTGTAAGCCTACGGGCAGCGTAGGAGAAGAAGGCCGCTAGCTAGAATAATCAGGCCAGAGAGGGGGAAGAGAGCCTCAAACTTGTAATTGTGTGTTTATGTGTGTATTTACAGAGAAAGGAACGAATCGAGAGTTAAAGAGTGTGAGTAGAACGAAAGCCGAGAGATAGTGAGTGGATTGCATTTCTTTTGAGACAGAGGTCCTTTTCTATATAATCTGGCCTAGAGCCGAGACTCTGTAATGTGTTTATGGTGAATAAATCAATGCTGCGTGTATTATTATATAAATGACCCGTGGAGGCCTTGAATGTTTGTTTTTTCCCCATATTTGGGTGAATTGGGTGAAGGCTCTGTGTTTTCATATTTTACAGTGGAAATCCCTGTGGTTAAGGCAAATTTGATGTAATCTGGGTCTGCAAGCGGAAAACCCATTTACACAGAGAAACTACGCAAAACCACTAAGCGGATCGTTATAACGGACTTGAAATAATAAATTCTACTTTTGGGTATTATCGGGTCCGATAAACCGATCGCATCGTTGCAGGGGAAGGGAGTCAACTTGTGACATCGCCGAATTCCAATATCGCAACCTAACTAGGCCTGAAATGGTATAGGAATTATTAGATAGCATATCGGGTCCACAATGGCTATCGCATCGGAGGTTTGAAGGGGAAGCGGCACATAGTAATAAGTACCTATGACAATAGCCGATAGCGATTAGCGATAATCGCATCGAACCCCCGCCAAAGGATAACGCTGATATTGCAAACCATTGAGACTACCGATCGCAGATCTCTCAATTTAATCTGAGCCGTCTGATCGACCAAATCTAGATCTATGACACTAATACATATAATCGCTTTGAAAGTTGAAAAAGCGTTGTTTTGGCCTTTTCTAGGGTATTTTGGTCCCGAAAGGGAAAAATCCTTGTTTAAGTGTTTTTTGAAGGTATTTCGGTTCTGATAGGGAAAAGGGCCTATAGTTTGTGGAAAAGGGTGTAAAGCGGAGTGATTGTAGGGTTTCGTAAACCCAACTGTGAGTCATTTTTTATCCATTTGTGGTTTTTAATGCTAAATGCATATAATACGCTTCTGATACATATATATGTGGGCATGAAGTTTTAAAGGGCCATTAAGGGGAAAATAAGTCCCAATAAGGTATATTGTTGTGGTAGCCTCAGCGTTGCACCATTTACTCATCCAACTGACTGCACCTCGAAATAGGTTAAACACATACCCACTTGTATATATTATTTGATCCAGATCTCTAGCCCAGTCTACATCAAAAAAGCCATGAATATCCAAAACTATGTCCAATCCTGGTCTTCCTTGGTAGCACAAACCATAATCACTATTGCCACACAAATACTTGAAATCCCGCTTCACTGCTGTCCAATGCTCCTTCCTTGGTTTTGAAATAAACCTGCTTAATACTCCCACTGCATGTGCAATGTCTGGTCTAGCACATACCATTACATACATCAAGCTACCGACTGCACTTGCATATGGAACATGGGACATGTCCTCTTCCTCTTCTTATGTCTTGGGACATTGTTCAACAGATAACTTTACACCTACAGGAATAGGAACCTTCACCGGTTTACTATCCTGCATATTAAACCTCTGCAGTATTGTCTCGACATACTTCCTCTGGTTTAACCAAAGCTTCGTCTTTGCCTGATCTCTTTTAATTTCCATGCCCAAAATATGGTTTGAAGCACCAAGATCTTTCATGTCGAATTTGGAGGACAATTGGGTGTTCAATTCCTAGATAATTTCTTTGTCATTTCCAACCAACAACATATCATCCACATACAAGACCAGATAGATAACATAACCATCAATTAATTTAAAATACACATAGTGATATGCTTTGCTTCTGGTGAAGCCAAGTCCCCGTATCAATGTATTAAATTTATGATACCACATCCTTGGTGATTGTTTTAACCCATACAGATACTTTTTTAACTTGCATACCAGTTCTTTCTTACCCTTTACTGCAAAGCCTTCAGGTTGCTTCAAGTAGATCTCCTCCATATCCCCGTGAATAAATGTTGTCTTCACATCCATCTATTCTACCTCAAAATCAAAAGCAGCAACAACAGATAAAAGTAATCTAATAGAAGCTACCTTGGCAACAGGAGAAAAAATATCACCAAAATAAATTCCCAGCACTTGGGAATAGTCTTTTGCTACCAACCGAGCTTTGTATTTCTCCACCTTTTCTTCTGCATTTGTCTCCTTCTTTAACACCCATTTTCTGCCAATGGGTTTCCTTCCAACTGGCAACTCCACCAGATCCAAAGCCTCATTTTTGTGCAAAGATGCCATTTCATCAACCATGGCCTCTTTCCAGAGTTTGCCATCCTCTGAATCTACTACTTCCTTCACAGTTTTGGGATCATCATCAGTAATAGATAAAGAAAAATTTGAATAGAAAGCAGATGGACTATACTTTTCTGGCTGCCATCTTTCTCGAATTGATCTTCTCACAACCAGAGTTTTGGATGTTCATCTTTTGATTCCTCTTATGTTGTAGAGTCTAATTCTTCCTCCTTTAGCTCAAACTCTATATTCTTAGGTTCCTTTGGTTGGACTTCATGTTTAATAATATCTTTCACCTCTCTGAACACCACATCTCGGTTGTACACAATCTTCCTTGTTACTGGGTTCCAAAGTTTATAACCCTTTAAACCATCCTTATACCCAATAAAGATGCACTTTTCAGATTTACTATCCAACTTTTTTCTTTTCTCCTTTGGAACACGTACATATGAATCACATCCAAATACCCTTAGATGTGAAAGAGAGGGTTTCTTGCCAGTCCATACCTCTTGTGGAGTCTTATCCTCCAATGTTGATGAAGGTGATTTGTTGACCAGGTAACATGCAATCTCCACCACCTCTGCCCAAAATTCTTGTCCTGACCTAGCATCACTGAGCATGCTTCTTGCCCTTTCCATCAACTTCTTATTCATTCTTTCTACAACTCCATTTTTCTCAGGTGTGTATGGAGTAGTCTTTTGCCATGCTATACCACACTTCTTACATAATTCTTCAAATTCCTTCTTGCAAAACGCTCCACTGTTATCTTTCCTCAACACTTTTGTCTTCTTCTCTGTCTGATTTTCCACCAGAGCCTTAAATTCTTTAAACCTGTCAAAGACTTCCAATTTCTTCTCAAGGAAATATATCCATGTATTCCTTGAGAAGTCATCTATAAATGATACATAGTACATAGAATTACCCAGTGATGGAACCTTCATAGTTCCAAACACATCACTGTGCACAAGCTCTAATATCTATTTCGCCCTCTTACCACCAGAGGGAAAACTCACCCAATTCTGCTTCCCATATACACAATTTTCATAGAAATAAAAATCCAAAGAGCTATTAGTCATACCTTCTACCATACATTTACCATGAAGTATTCTAATGTCCTTCTCTCTAATATGTCCAAGCCTTTGATGCCATAGCATGGTATTTTCTCCATAGACCATTAGATTTTATGCTCCACTTTCAGGAACCACATAACTGTTGCACCCATCAACAACAGTGCTACCTTGCAGCTTGTACAGAGTTCCAATCCGAACTCCCTGCATCAATACCAGTGTTTCCCAAACCATCTTGCAGGTATCCTTCTCGAACACTATTTTTACACCTGCATCATCCAACTTGCTTACAAAAATCATATTTCTGTCCAATGCAGTTATATCCAGAACACCCAGAAGTTTTCTAATCCTTCCACCTTGCAAATTCAACTTAAATTTTCTGCGACCAACGATTTTAGCCTTCCTGTCATCCCCTAAGAAGACATCACCACCATCATATTTCTCATACTCGCAGAACCACTCTCTATGGGGAGTGAAGTGAAAGGATGCACCTGAGTCAATCAACCATGCCTCATGATCTACCTTTGTACTTGAAGAAGACAAGTGCACATCCCCACCTTCATTTGAGGTAGTTTTCATCTCTGTAGAAGGAGCATCATCAAATCCCTTTCCTTTGTCAGGAGCTTTAGATTTATAGTCCCTTTTGTAGTGCCCTTCCTTTTCGCATTTCCATCACACCATTACAGGGTTTCCTGGAGATTTAGATCTCCCTCTATATTTAGATCTCCCACTCGATAACTTATTTTTGTTTCTGTTATGGGACCTTCCTCGTACAGATAAGGCATCACCATTCTAGCTCTCCATATTTTTCTATCTCATCTCCTCCGTCAGTAAGGATGAGACTATTTCATCAAACTGCAAGGCAGTTGCATTGCTACTTATTGCTATAACCAGACTATCCCACAAATCTGGTAAAGAACACAACAAACTGATGCACTTATCTTCATCTGAAATTTTAATATCAACATATAATAACTGACTACCACAGTATTAAATGTGTTCAAATGCTCTATCACTGAGTCTCCATCTTTCATCCTCAAGTTATACAGCTTTTTCCGTAGGAATAGTTTATTCACCAGAGACTTAGATTGGTACAAAGTCCCTAACTTGTCCCATAAATCCTTAGCCATAGCTTCCCTTGATACATTCAACAATACTGAATCTGAGACACATAATCGTATTATGCTCGTTGCCTTCCGATCTAACTTCTTCCATTCTTCATTGGACACTCCTGTTGGTTTAGTACCCGGATCTACTGCGATCCACTAATCTTTACCTACCAAAGGATCCTCCATATTGAGTTTCCATAACTCAAAACTTTGACCATTAAATTTCTCGATCTCTATCTTTCCACTGCTCACCATCTTCTTTCACCACCAGAATTGATCCTGCAGATCTCCCACTGAACAGGGTCTACCAAAGGCCCGAGTGAAACCCCTCAGCAACAAAGGTGTCCCCTTGAAGCCAAAACAACTCTGATACCAAATGTAGGTTTTAACCCCGTACAGAAATTACTTGCATACAAATTCTGTTATGAAACCAGCTCACAAAAAGATAGAAAAGATAGATCAACACCTTAAAATTCAGCCTCTTCAAGGGGGCAACCTCCTTTACATTACATAAATGAACAATTCTTGGATGATTCAAATGACAAAACCTCCTTTCTATATATAGGAGTCTAAGGAGTCACAATATAACCCATCCGACCTAACAATAATAATATAAAGCCACAAAAATAACAATAGAGGGATTCTATGGGGCACAGTAATAACAATATGGGGACAATAGGGGCACAACAATATTAATAAGGGATACAACTACAATAGTAATGGGGTAATCACTAGTATTATAGGGACCTAACATGCCCCTCTCCTTCAAAAAAGTGTTGTCCTCAACGCTTGAGTAGTTTTGGATGCTTCTGTATAAAATTTTCATCCTCCCATGTGGAATCTTCAGCGGATAATTTCTTCCACTTGATGAGATACTTCGAAATTGATCGATTTCGTAGCTGTCGAGTTCTTGTTTCTGTGACTGATTCCAGTTCCAATATAATTTTTCCTTCCTCGTCAAGTTCTAGCAATATTGTTTGAATTGGGAGCTTGTCGCTTATAACATTCTTTAAACATGAAATATGGAAAACTGGGTGCACTCGAGAAGCTGCAGGAAAATCCAATTTGTATGCCATAGTACCAATCTTTTGCAACACCTTGTACAGACCATAATACTTTGGTGATAATTTATTATGCTTCTTAGCTTGCTTGAGGGACATTTTTTTATATGGTTGTAGTCGTAGGAATACCCAATCACCTACATCAAAACTTCTTTCGCTGCGATGTTGATATGCCTGTTGTTTCATTCTATTATGTGCCAACATGAGGTTATCCTTTAAGAGTTGGAGGACTTGTTGTTGATGTTCGATGTGATGTTCCACTGCTTGAACCTTAGAATTTTCTCTTAAATATGATGTGATGGATGGTGTCTGATATCCATAAAGTGCCATAAATGGGGTCATTTTTGTTGTTGTATGGAAGGAAGTGTTATACTACCATTCAGCCAGAGGCAACCATTTGACCCATTGTGCTTATTTATCAGATACAAAGCAACGAATATATCCTTCCAAACATTTGTTTACAATCTCAGATTGCCCATCAGATTGAGGATGATAAGATGAGCTATGAGCTAACTGAGTACCAAGACAAGAAAATAATTATGTTCAAAACTTTCCAATGAAAATGGGATCTCTGTCACTTACAATAATCTTTGGGTTTCCATGTAGCTTTTGAATTGTTTCCATAATTGCAGTAGAAACTGTACTGGCTTTAAATGGGTGTGATAATGCACAAAAGTGTGCATACTTGGTAAGTTTGTCAACTACCACCATGATGACACTCTTTCCCTCAGACTTGGGTAAACCTGTGATAAAATCCATTGAAACCTCCTCCCAACGTTGGCTTGGAATGGATAAAGTTTGTAATAGACCCGGGGTCTTAATTGTTTCAACTTTATTTTGTTGGCAAACCAAACATTCCGCCACAAACTTTTGAATATCCAATTTAAAGCTATCCCAAAAAAATTCCTTCTTAACCCTGTGGTAAGTTTTTAAAAATCCTGAGTGCCATCCTAAGGGAGAAGTGTGCAATTCCATAAGAATCTTTTGTTTGAGTTGGGAATTCTTACAAAGGTATAAGTGATCTTTGTACCATAATGAATCATTTTGCTAGCTAAATGTATCAGATGTACTGGAATCTTGTTGTAACTTTCGAATAAGTGCCCACACTTCTTCATCATTCTTCCATTCCTCCCTTGCTTCATTTATCCAATCTGGTTGGATAATAGAAATGGCGCACAACAATGCTTCCACATCCTCATCCTTTCTTGAGAGTGCATCTGCCATCACATTTTGCTTCCCTTTTTTGTAGATGATTTCAAAGTCATAACCCAACATCTTTGTGACCCACTTTTGTTGCTCTTCAGAGGATAATCTTTGTTCTAAAAAGTATTTAAGGCTATCATGATCCGTTTTTACCTTGAAGTGTCTTCCCATTAGGTAGGGTCGCCATTTCTTAAGTGCATGTAGTATTGCCAACATTTCCTTCTCATAAATAGCTTTGTGTAAAAACTTTCCCTTTATTGGACGACTTTCAAAAGCAATGGGTCTTTCATTTTGTATTAAAACAACACCAATTCCATTTCCTAAAGCATCACATTCCACAATAAAGGTTTTTGTGAAGTCCGGTGTAGCTAAGACCGGTGCTTGGCACATTGCCTCTTTAAGATGTTTGAAGGTTTTTGTTGCTTCTGGAGTCCATGAAAATGCATCTTTCTTCAACAATGTTGTTAGAGGTGCTACTATTCTCCCATAATTCTTAACAAACTTGCCGTAATACCCTGTCAACCCAAGAAATCCTCGCAGATGCTTTATGGATGTGGGGATTTTCAATTCCTTAATGGCTTTAATTTTGCTAGGGTCTACCTTAACTCCTTCATGAGATACAATATGACCCAGATATTCCACCTCTTGTACTCCAAAGAAACATTTGGATATTTTTGCATATAATTGTTTCTCCTCCAATAGTTGTAGCACCCTGTCAACATGTTCAACATGATCCTTCCAAGACTTGTTGTAGATTAGTATATCATCAAAAAATACTAACATAAATTTTCTAAGGAAGGGTTTGAAAATGGAATTCATCAAACCTTGAAATGTAGAAGGTGCATAGGTAAGGCCAAAAGGCATGACCAAAAATTTATAATGACCCTCATGAGTTCTAAATGTTGTTTTCGGAATGTCTTCAGTCTTCATTCTGATTTGATGATATCCTGAACGAAGATCCAACTTGGTGAAGTAAATTGATCCATGCAATTCATCCAGTAATTCATCAATGACCGGAATGGGAAACTTATCTTTAATAATGAGCTTGTTGAGCTCCCTATAATCTGGACACATGCGCCATGATCCATCCTTCTTGTGCACCAATACTACTGGAGCAGAGAAAGAACTTTGACTAGGTTGAATTATACTAGCCTCTAGCATTTCTGCAACCATACGTTCAATTTCACTCTTTTAGGCATAGGGATATCTGTACGGCCTGATGTTTGGAGGAACACTTCCTAGAATTAGATGAATAACATGATCATGATCACGAATAGGTGGGAGACCTTTGGGAGTCTCAAATACCTTGGAATGATTGTCCAAGACTTTTTGGAGATCTGGAGAAATAGATGATTCCGATGTGGAAACATCTAGCAAACATAATTGTGCAATTACACCTCTTTGTTCCTTTTTTAGAAACTTTGTGCAATTACCATTAGAGCTGATTATCTTTCTCGATTTCCCTACAATACCCCTTAATTCAAATTCCTTTCCTTCCGCAGAAAATTTCATGAAAAGTTCTTGAAAATTAAAAGCTATTGTACCCAAGGATTGTAGCCATTGGACTCCTCGTACAACATCAACACCTCCCATTGGAATGGAAAGCATTGGGCTAGTCAATACATATTCTCCCATGGATAGCTTGATATTATGGCACTTTCTAGAGCAATTTATTGTTCCTCCATTTGCAACCATCACTTGACACTCTGGTGCTGGATATAGGAAGCAATTCAATTCTTTTGCTATCTTACAATTAATAAAATTATGGGTACTTCCTAAATCAATCAACACTATTACCTTTTTCTTCTTGATTTGTCCTTCTATCTTGATGGTTTGAGGAGTGGTAATTCCAGCCAATGCATTACAAGATATGGTCGGATTCATTTCTTTTTATCTAGGCTTTGTTCCTGGAGTATATCCTCTTGTTTTGACCTTTCTTGCTCCTTTTCTTCTTCCTCTTCACAATCTATGTAGAATAATTTCTTCTTAGCACACTTATGACCTTTAGTGTATTTGCTATCACAACTGTAACAAAACCCTTTTGCTATTTTTTCTTCCAATTGTTGTGGTGTCAACCTTATAGCTTGTGGAAGACTAGGGGCAACAACACTTCCATCTTTATAGTTGTGAGTGGTATTCTTCTTGGTTGCCATAATTTTGCTTTCCATTTTTCTTGCTAACCTGAATGCCTTCTCTAATGAATCAGGTTCCCAAAGGTGAACATCATATTGGATATTATCCTTTAAAGTCCCTATAAACACATCAATCCTATGCTCCTCTAGAATATTTTTTACCCTTATGTTCAATTTTTGAAACTCTTCGATGTGCTCCATTATTGAACCCTTTTGTTTGAGACTTATCAATTGGCTAAAAAAAGTGTTGCTTTTTGTATCCTCATAATGTGCTGTCAATTCTTCCGTAAAAATTGCCCAAGTGATAATTTGTTTACGAGAGAAAAGCCATTGATACCATACAAACTGATTTGGTTCCAAATATAAAGTTGCAATATGTACCTTTTGTGTGTTTTTCACATTTAGAGATAAAAAAATTGCTCCATCTGTAATATCCATGTTGCAGAATCTTTGCCATCAAACTTCCTCATATCGATTTTTGGAATATGGTGGGTCTTCAGTCCAACATTAGAGTCTATGAAATCATGATTAACATTTCTTTTTTTGTCATCATGAGTTTCCTTTACTACCCTTTCACCATTAGTAAGCATTTCTTGTACAAACTTTGTCAAATCTGTCTTCAAATCTTCCATGCATGTCTTCAAATCATCCATCTTATCTTCCACGTCATTCATCTTAGCTTCTACGCCTTTTTTTGAACAATCCATCTTAGCTTCGACGCCTTTCTTTAAACCATCCATCTTAGCTTCTACATATTTCTTTAAACCATCCATCTTAGATTTTGTTACTTTTTGTGCAAGTGACACTTGTTGCACTTGGTCTCGTAATTTTGATATATCATGTTGCATTTCTTCCTCTTCTTCATGAGTCATGCTAGAGCTTTCAGGTTGCTTACTAGGTGTTTGCATTTTCTTTACTCGGGGCATCAATTACCGATAATAATGCTTTACTATGCCCTTTGAATTCCTTCAAACTAATTTTTCAAACCAAGCTTATGCAAAAATTTAAAAAAAACTACACACCTTTTTTCACTTTGTAGGAGCTTGATATTGAATCTGATGTATCTCTGTAATTTCGGATCATCCAGTTCTAAAATTGTGACCTACAGTAGAACTCTATGTTCTCTTTCCAATGACACCAGTCTGATCCCAATTGGATTCACCAGGGAAGAGTTATGCCAAATCTCCCATAGTGACCTAATTATAGACTAGTTCAGTAGAGCGAACTTGTACGACGTGCCATGAGTCACTGTTTCGACCTTTGGCTCTGAAAAATATCTACAAGAAACTACAGTCCGTCCTATTTCTGTAACTTCTTACGAAATTTCAATCTGATGCTCAGAGAGAAGGTTATGATGATTTTCTCCAGGTCATCTGTTTGGAATGTAATTCAGGAGTCTGCAAAAAGACCAACTTCCTCAGATCATATCTCCGCAAAAATAGTGCAAAAAGCTCTGAAATTAGGACTCGAGGTTTAGTGCGATTTCATCTCAAATGGGATTTTTTTTAAGCTTCTGAAACATCGCAGAAAAAAAGTTGTAGAAAAAATTCCACAATGACCTATTTGGAGTAGCGAAACCCTAGAATCCAAAGCTCTGATACCAAATGTTGTGAAACTAGCTCACAAAAATAGAAAAGATAGATCAACGCCTTAGAATTCAGCCTCTTCAAGGGGGAAACCTCCTTTACATTACACAAATGAACAATTCTTGGATGATTAAAATGACAAGACCTCATTTCTATATATAGGAGTTTAAGGAGTCACACTATAACCTAGTCGACCTAATAATAATAATATAAAGCCACAAAAATAACAATAGAGGGATTCTATGGGGCACAGTAATAACAATATGGGGACAATAGGGGCACAACAATATTAATAAGGGATACAACTACAATAGTAATGGGGTAATCAATAGTATTATAGGGACCTAACAAATTCTAAAACATAGAAAATAAACAATAGCAAGAGCATAACACATAAAACAAATATACACAGACATTTTCCTCTGGATCCCAAAACCGGGACTACCAGATTGATTTTTAATTATGTTCCTTTCAATGTTACAATACATATACATGTTGAAGCATCCAATACCATGGACCAAAAAACCAACGTGCCCAAAACCATGTGTGAAAACCGTAGGTAGCTCCGCCCACCTAATATAGGGTCCCAAAAAAAAATTCCTCCTGCCCCTTCCCTGGACCTCGTAGAGGGGGGCTATCCACCCCCCTCAAACCCTCTGTGACCCCCCACTGCGCAATCGACACAACGAATGGGGGTCTTCACCCCCCCCCCCCCCCCTATTAACTAGGGGAGCTAGTCGTGGAAAGAATATAACACAACCCAAGATGATATGCCAAAATGGATAGCTTTCTTTTAGATACTGGATTTTCTAGGTGTTGTTCTGACAACACTGTCTACACCAAAAAAGTTGGTAAGTCCCTAATCATTCTTGTTCTTTATGTTGATGATATTATCCTTACTGGTAGTGATCCCAACCTTATAAACCATGTGAAGTGTAGCCTTAAAAAGAAGTTTGAAATGATAGACTTAGGACACTTGCATTATTTTCTTAGTCTTCAAGTCTTGCAATCCAAAGAAGGTATTTCCATTTTCTAGTCCAAGTATTCTTGTGTTATTATACACCACTTTCACATGGAATATTGTAAGCCAGCCCCTTCTACCTTTCAATCTAGAGTCAAACTTTCAGTCACTTGTACTTCCCCTGAAGTTGATGCTATCTTATACCGTCAGCTTGTTGGAAAACTTTTGTATCTGACCCATACCCATCCTAACATTTCCTTTGTTGTTGTCCTTGTTTCTCGGTTTATGCACAAACCACATGAAATTCATTGGAAATAAGCTAAAATAATACTTCATTATGTTCGAGGTATAATTCAGTTTGGGATTCATTACAGTGCAGAAGCATCTCCTTTATTGGTTGGTTTCACTGATTTTGATTGGGCTAGTGACCATGATGATTAGAAGTCTACTGCAGGTTATGTCTTCACTCTTTGTTCTAGACCTATTACATGGGCTTGCAAGAAACAAAGCTCTATTTCTCTTTCTTCAGTAGAAGCATAATATCATGGTGCCGTTGAAGCTAGTAAGGAAACCCTGTGGCTTCGTCAGATCCTGTCAGACTTTGGTTTTCAGCAGTAACATCCGACTACACTTTGGTGTGATAATCAAAGTGTCATTCAACTATCCAAAGATCCAGTCCAACATCAGTGCAACAAACACATTGAACTACACATGCAATTTATCAGAAAGATCATTCATGACCATGTTCTTGAAGTGCAATATTGTTCAACTGATGATCAAGTTGCAAACATCTTTACAAAGGCTCTCACAGAGGCGAAGTTTACTAAACTTTGATTTATGGTTGGAGTTCAAGAAGTTGTCACTAAGGGGGGATATGCTCTAATTCCTTCTTCCTTATCCTATTGTATCATATTTGTACATCCTTCAATCATATCCCAAGTTTTTCTTAGTGGGGGTGTTAGGATATTCCGACACATTGGAAATAATTAAGTATAACCTTGTCTAGTGTATAATTAGGTAAAATGCATTTCTTTAGTATGTAATTTTTGTAACTTACAATCCGATGGTCACGATATGTTCTAGACATGAAGTGATCTGACGGTTCATTCTCTCCT
Organism: Pinus tabuliformis; assembly: GCA_031772625.1. Lineage (NCBI taxonomy): Eukaryota > Viridiplantae > Streptophyta > Pinopsida > Pinales > Pinaceae > Pinus > Pinus tabuliformis. The sequence goes on from CM062804.1 coordinate 244,665,851, forward strand.
TAGTATTATCGATACTTGATCCATGGCTTAACACCCGATTGGTCCATGATCTCTATTTAAAGAGCATGGAGGGTCATTTTTCCAATGACCATTTATGAGAGAAGCTTATGTAAATTTTCTTTCTTTTTATTAATAATATTGCCTGAATTGTTCGCGTTGGCTTAGGTCATGGACTGTTTCCCTCTTTGAGGGTTTTAACCACGTCAAGAATATCAGTGTACTGATCTGTGATCTGTTTGTGAGCGATGTCCTTTGGGGTTCAATCTAAGGAACTTACCCTGTAAATTCCTACAATATTTTTTTACTCCTGTTACGCACATGGTTACACTGGAAATATGCATACACTTGATCAATTTTTCTATTTCCAGTAGAGTAGAGTAGAATAGAATTAATGAATAAAACAAATATCGGTGATGTGTTTTAAAAAAGAAAATTAAGTTAGATTTCATTTTATTTGAAATTTTATTTATTAGTGGTGCAGTAATAGCCACCTAGATCACTAATCATGTGTAGGAATATGTAGAAAGAGAAGGAATATTTGTGAAGAAGGAGAGCAAATAGAGTTTTGAGAGCTAAAATTTGAAGTAGAGATCGAATCCTTTTGCTTTGTCTTTTAAATTTCAGATTCCAAACAAATAAAGAGTTTCAATATTGCTTAGTATACTCTCTTCTTGCGCTCTCTATGATCGGGAAGATAAGAAAACAAAATTGAATAAAGTTAGTTTTAAAATTTTGCAATAAAAATTGGATAAGAGATCTAAAATCATAATCAAAAGTATAATTACAGGTTCTTACAAAGCTCAAACAAAAAAACTAATGTCTCTAATGGATCCAACACTGTCGAAAACCCCTGTTTTGACTCTTTTTGCACCTCATTTGGCCAAAAATTGAGTAAAATATCATTGTTTCAAGTTTTTGCCCAATTCTGTTGTTAATAATCCTACAATTCAAACTAAACCCAGTCTGTGCGCCCTGAACACGGAAACTGCATGAAAACCTGGCCTACATTCCCAATCGATGGTCGAATTTGTAGGATGGTTAAAATCCGCATTTAGCCTCAGTTTCGAAAATCTTGGTCACATAGGCACCATACGACCGCGTTGGGTGCCAAAAATCAAGGGCTAATAGATTTCTGCCCCTTTCCTTCGCGGGTGTGGTCATATGCGGTCATACGACTCAGGGCTAATCCCTAATTCTATGCCTCGCCCCTTTATCCTTTTGCGCTGGTCATATTAAGATTTCATGGGACTATGGGTCAGGCTAAGGCCTAGCCCTTGGCCCCCACCTATGGTTCCATGGTATTGGAGTGGTAAGGGGCTAGGCCTTAGCCCGACCCCTTTCCCGAATAACGCACCCAATAAACTTTAAATAGAGGGTTAGGGACTATATTAAACAAAAATCAACGTAGGCAGATTGATGAAGGCGCTTTGTTGGTTTATATGAGGTCTTGGGTTCGATTCTTGTGGAGGTTGTTCACCCTCACACGAAAATTTTGATCCTCCACAAGGAGGCCACGTGTTAACCACTGGTTGGCCCACATGGCACTCCCTCATTGGGTGGCCATAGTAAACTATAACCAATGAAAAACAACCATGAGTTAACCAATCAACTCATGCCAAGTGTCAACTACTCATTGGCCAATGAAGGCCCAATCAAATTGCCAAGTCATGACCCTATCAGCATACGGACTGCTAATTGGGCATTCTTGCAACTCGAAATTCATTTTTTAGTTGTTTCCTAAAACGAACGAAACACAATTTCGGGAGCATCTGAAGTCGGATTTCAGTGAAACGAATTACGTTGGATTCAAGGTCACGAGATATACACTTTGGTGTTGGTTTAAACCTGATCCAATAATTTTGAATTTTGACCATTTTCTTGATCCACGAGATCATGGAAAAGGGTGGAGTGCTAGAGAAAAAGGACAAACGTATTTACAGGCTTCAACTTTCATAAAAACCTGCAAACATAAAAAAAAAACCCAACTGCGATAATTGATAAACCACCATCTGAGTCTAATTGAAAGTTGTAAAAGCGACAAGGCAGTGGAATGATCCATGTTTTTGGTAGTTGTAGAATCGACACAATTCAGTAGCTTATGAAAATTTGGTTTATGGTCTATTGATGAAGCACTAAGTGTGTGGAGAAGAGGCCTAAAGTTCAAAATTGGTTAAAAACCAAATGAAGAAGGTAATGCTTTCTAAACAGCTAAAAGTGCCTTTAATTTTTCTTGAATTTGTTTTTGGATTTTATTTTATTAGTACTATTTCTGATTTTTTTGTGTATATATCAGATGAAGAGAGACTAATCATCTCTCTCTTGACAGTCTTACATTTTATTGCATAAAATTGCTAAGTTTTTGAAGGTTCTAGGACGATGAAAGAAGATCACTATATGCACGAGTACCTTTTAAAAACCAAGTTTATTTCAGAAGAGCATGATCATTCCATGTAAAATTAGATCCATTACACCAATGCTACTAAACAGATACCAATTTTACCATTGATACTCATTCTAAACCTGCAGTCGATCCATAACTGTCCATGTCCCTCCTACCAAAAACTCATTTCCTTTGCAATCTCCATACTTTCCTGCCTCAGTTTCACTCACCCTTAAACCAAAAATAAAGTCATTTAGCTCCCTTACAAAGCTGAGTCACCCCATTTTTCCTTTTCCTTTCTGTCAAATAAACCTTGCTTCAATGCAAAATTTCCGTTTATAGTCCTTCAAATTATTATTTCATACTCAAATTAGATGATGTAGGATTCATTAAGGCCTCCCTTCTAACAAGTTTTGACCCATCAGCTCTGACACATCATCTGGGATCAAGACTAGAGATCTTTCAAGTACCTTGAGGCTTGTGTGCCTTAATGGCAAGTCCTCTCACCAATAAACAATGGGAATACATCAATGTCCCCTGTTTGTTGGCTCTTCTAGGTCAATCGACTTTGACACATTTATTCGTAGCCAGTAAGATGTACTTAGGCATATTGACTCTCTTTGACATCAATGGTGAGTAGTGTCATGTTGGTTAATGGCATTCATTAATTTCCAGTAATCCAACAATTTATTTTCTATGTTCGACATCGAAATATCTATTCACATAGATAAGAATTATGCCACTGAGTGGGAACGAATGAAGACTATATGATTTTAACAGCTTGCAGCAGGACTTAACTCAGAATTCAACAGCCATAGCAAAAAATATTCCAATCTCATCCTCTATTCATACAACCAAGAGAAATAAGAAGCATATCAAATTCTTTTACTTCAAATTCCATGATTCAGCAACAGCAACCACACTCTTCCATATACATAGCTTGTCAACTTTTCAGGTATGTGAAGGTATGTTGTTTTCTAATCTTTAATCATACAATTCCTTAAATGCTAAAAATGTGATTTTGGAAAATCCCTTATCTCATTTATATTCCCTTTCTCATTTTCCAAAAACTGAAAACACCTTTAGTTGGGGGGAAGGGATATTCACATTTCATGTCACATGCCACATTTCATTTCATCCTAACCACATATTTTTCCCAAATCAACTATTATTGCATTTTGATTCCAAAACTTTATATGTTTTGCTATAACCAATTCTTGAGCACATTAAATGGTTGACAGTCACTATGGGACTTAAAAATGAATTCTTAATTCTTTCAAGTATTTTGATGCAACAAAAATAACCAAAGTATTGTTACACAAGAACCAATACTCATAAAATTTTGGTTGTCATGCAAGAACCAACCATAAAAAATATATGTTGCAATCAAATGTATTTCAAAGTACACTTTGCAAAAATAATAAAATTGTCAAATGATATGATTATGCAAAGTTAAAAGAGAATCAATACAAAACAAAAGCTCATAAAGAAGAAAAACATTTCAAGAATATCAACTTATGATTAAGGGAATCAACGCAATAGTTGCATGAGGACATGCAACATCTTTAGTTGGGGGGTATGTTAGGTCTCCAAAATGTCATCCACTTTTACCCACATTTTCATCATTTTACCCTCATTCCGTAACTCTATAGCCCCATAACCCTACATTAAGTAACCATTTTCATGATTGTATGGGTTTATCATTATTATTTTCCAAGTCATTGATTTTAAGTGTTATAAGTGAATTTACGATTAAATATTAGGAAATTAACATGTTTTCATATATATATCTAAAAGTGGTGTGATTTTTGTGATATTGTAGGCTTACTTGGAGATTCTATAAGGGTAATACTTGGCCACCCAACCACAAATTCGAATTTCAAATTCCAACTCATGAAGATTTGTGGAATAATTGTAGAAAATGTGGATCATTAATTATGCACATTCAAAGGAAAAGAATCATGGATGAGAGAATTTGGAAAGGATTTGTATCTTACATTTTTAGGTGATTGATTGTAACCACAAGAGATAAATGTGGATTTAGGATAGATCTAAGGATCTATATTTATTGAATAATTATCCTCAATTTTTGTAGAAATAGGAGTGCACCCTTCATACAAAGGGTTGTTAGGTATTGGTTGTTAGTTGTTAGAGGTTAGAGGTTAGAGGTAGCTAGTGGCTAGTTGATAGTTGGAGGTTCCAAGTTCCATCCAAGATGTGAATTGTAAAGTGAGGATAGATAATTCTTGTAATATCTTGTAACTCACTTTATGAAATACATACTGCTACTTTAATCTCCAAGATGTGATAGTTGTTCAATGTGCTTGCTGAGAAATGGAGTCCCCCCCATCAATCACAATTGCACACCTTTGTACATATTGGTAACATAGCATAGTTATGTTATTTCATTTATACTCAGCAAGTGTGTTTTCATTTTATGTAAGAGTGCTTCACCTTTCAGCAAGTGTGATTTCATTTCAGCAGGTGTGAGTGTGATTCAATTCAGTAAGTGTCATTTTAATTATGCAAGTGTGGTGTGATTTACATTTATGCAAGTGTAGTGTGATTTCAATTATGCAAGTGTGGTATGATTTTCGTTGATGCAAGTGTGGTGTGATTTCAACTCTGCAAGTGTGATTTCAATTTCAAGCAAGTGTGATTTCCTTTATGCAAGTATGATTTCAATTTCTTTATGTTTGGTTTGGTTTGGATTAGATTGATTTAATTAGCTTTGTAATTTGTTTCAATTGCATTAGATTAATATATTCTAATAAATAACCACCTAGTACATATAGTACATGTATACCTCATTAGTCTACGAACCCAGATTGACAATTAATGATAGGGATTTAACTCACAACTAAATCACCCAACATTGACAACTTCAAACTATGAAAATTTGCACACTTAAAATGAATTAATGTCTTTTTCCTAGTAATCATTTAATTTAATGTCATTATATAATGCTTATAACTTATTGTTTTTAGTAAGATTTTCATCAATCTGGATAAAATCAAAATCATTATATTTAAATCTAAAAGTATAATTATTCCTCAATTTTAATATATTTATAATATCACATAAACTGTAACTTTTTGTTACCTCCTCTCTTAATTTAAAAAAAAAAACAAACAAACAAAAAAACAAACAAACAAACAAACAAACTAGTAGATGTTTATATTGAGTAAAAAGATACAACAAGATTATATTGAAAGAGTCTTCTTATCAAAGTCCCATGGAACAAAAAGGAGCATAGTTTCAAGCATTGGTTGTCCAATGCAAGGAACTTCAAATAAAAAAAATTCAAAAAACATTTGATATGATAGATTGTATATTAGATGCTTAAAAGGCTTTAAATCTCGAAATACATATCAACCAAAACCATGATTATGAACATCATCTTCAATTGCTACTTTTTTAGACTTTTGCACCTAAAAATTACAATTTGGGATCAAGTGTATTGAAATGCCCACGTTCTTAATGATATTCAAAATCACAGAGAGCATCTAAATTAAAGTATCAACTTGATTTCTTGAAGATATATATACTATGATATTACATAGAGTCACACATTCCTCTTCTAGTGTTCTAAGATGCCTCCTTTGTTGCACCAATATCCCCATAATAATTTCTAGCTGAGCAAATACGCCATACTCATGTTCTTGAGTTTGCCTAGATATTGTCTAATTTGAGGTATTATTTCCATCTATTTGACCCTCGTGTCTCCAAAGCATCCACTAAATGTCCTCTCATGATGCCATGATAAAAAGAGAGAGATAGATTGTGAATGGGAGTGCACTCAAACTAAATGAAACTAGGATAAACACCATAATTCATGAAGAAGCCCCCTTCCTCTATCATAGTGAGAGGTGGTTGAAACAATACTAGTCCCCGATAACTAGAATCAAGATTACTAGAGATAGTCAGGATGATTGTTCAGAATAATAGAAGAATTAAGATATATATTGGCTAAACTAACCATCCAAAATTGAAAAATAAATGCCCCAAAGGATGACTTGAATGATCAATAATGTAAATTGTGACCAAAACATATTCAAGATTGAAGGTGGATAATTTCCCTAGCTATTTTCTAACAACAAAAGTGAATTTTAAAGAGGACAACTACCTACCTAAGAGTATATTATAAAAGACACCATTCCATGATTCCAAGAGTTAATCCAAGGGCCACTAGTTAGATATCCAAACTAAATTGTTAAAGTCACCTATAAGCGAGCTCTATCACTTGAGCCTTAATCTCACCAAGATAATATAGGATTGGGAACACCAATTTGTAATTCAATTAGAGATGTAGGTGATTAATGTAACATGGAATCAAGCACTTCACACCTATAGGAATACCATTTATTTCATCACCCAAGCCACAAGTCATGTGTCCATTCAATTTGAACCTACATCAGTTGAAATGCATCATCATGGGATTGGTTGGAAATATAACTTATCATTAATGAAAATACTTTGTTCTTTTTATAGTGTTATCTTATTTGCACTTTTATCATTGAGTTGATTATTTTCTTAGAGAATGTGATAAAACTTAGCACTAAGGATAGGGGTCATATCTTGATACATTATCATAAGCACAAAACCTAACCTAAAGTACAAAAGATTATACCCAAAACCATGTGTCGAATAACAATCTTTGAATCCCCCATCGATAATCAAACATTGAATGTATAGGGTACCAGATAACCTCAAATATTGTATGAGCACAAAAGATTCAATAAGGTTATTAATATATATATATATATTAAGATTCCAAGCATATATATATATATTATTCCTCCTCTAGGGTCAGTGATAACCCCTCTCACACTTGTGGCCTTAAGATTCCTTTTCAAGGCACCATCAAAGCTAAAAATAAAATAAAATTGAGATGAGATCTATTAATATAATTATTGAGGATATAAAGGAAGTTGTCAGCATGATTCAGAACTTACTTATCCAAATTTAGAATGAGAAAAAGAGAATTTGAGATTAAATTGTTCAAACCATTGAAGTTCTTTCTTGTCTATCTATTAAATCACAATAAGAAAATGGTTACTAGGAAATAGCTTTGTTATGAGCTAACTAGACTTTCCAACAAATAAATTTAGGCATGCTATTCATCCTAAATATATACTTTTCCAATTCCATCTAAATCCATGTTAAATCTCATTGGCAAATCAAAATCCATACACTTGAAGTGTATTAACGTTCTAAAGATAAATTATAGGATGTTTTTGTATTGGAGAGGTGTTGATATCTTTTCCTATCAAGGGAAAATGATCAACATCAAGAGAAAATCTTTTGGAAAACAAGAAAGATTATCCTCGTATTTATAGAGGCGGTACTCTAATGAATGCAGTGGGTGATGCTAAACAATAGAGCCCAACAAATATTCCAACAAATCTCTCATACAACATATTTAATCATTAAGCACACAAGAAATGAATATCAAAATAAATATTTTATATGTACTAGGGTCTACCTTCAACAAATTTTTTGCCTTCATTTTTAAAATAATGTGAAAATCTAGAAAAAGTTACAACTTTGTAAGATGAAATAAAATAAAAATATCGACATGTCTTCAATCAAACGAGTCACTATAAAGCTTCAATTGTGCAAGAATCCAATGATACATCACCATATAGATTTGTGCTTGCAACATGAAACCTAAATAGCTCTTTGTGGGAAAAATTAATAATATTATATGAATATGACAAGTTTAACATTGTCTAAAAGGAACTGAAATAACCTTTTAAATGAAAAATAGATAAAACCATAATTAAATTTCTTGTGGTTTACTACAAGAAAGGATTTTCCCCCTTGGACTTCCTCCCTTGGACCTAAAATACAATATGAAGTTCTTAGAAGAAATGAGAAGACATAATAAGATCTAGATCTTCCTATTGTTGAGCATAGATATAAAGAAAACTAGAAAGATAAATTAAAAGAATATATGAGAGGGGAATTTGAATAGGATGATTCACAAGATATTATGGAAAGGCAAAAATTTGTCTTCAACCAAAAACCCCTGCAACCATTTTCTAAACATGAGTTTTTTCCCTTTATAATCTTCTCTTCATATTTCCAATTGCTTGACAGTAGGGTTTTTTGTCCATTTGTGTAAAAAATTGTAAAACTCCTTTAGTAAATTTGAACTTGTATATTCATCCTCCAAAATAGTCACACTTCAGAAGTTTATAAATTCCTTTTAATAAATCTTAAAAAAAATCATTGTTAGTCTAGAAATAGTCATGATTGTATTTTAACTGTTTGGGCATGATATTTATAACTTTAGCCTTCGAAACCAATCCCAATGTGTTCTTCATGCTTCTATATTTCCAAGGAGCTCTAATTTTCTCAATTTTAACATTAAGAGCTCAAGTTATGGCCTTTGAAATTTCATGACTCAACTATCATTGATTTACACGAAGTGACTCATTGATCTGCTCCATATGAATCTTGGCCTTTTGATTTATATATCCACTCTAATCATCCCACATGCATTATGGAAGGGAATTAATAATTATTTATAAGGAAATGGGCTCTTTGTATTATTTTTCCATGAAGTAGACAGTGGCATGAGACCTTCTATAGCTTATGCATATAGTAGTTTTTGGTTGTCATAAGATTGCCTAGCCATCATGCTAAGTAATTTCCCAGACACCTGTGTCCAACCAATGCCTTCCAAGTGTCACCCTGAGATACTTTTAGCTGGAAGCCACGTGCCATAGGGAGAATGTCGAAGGAACTTGATAAAAATGATAGGAGAAATAATAATAATAATGCAGAGGTGAGATGTGGGAATTTAGAAAATAAAAGTAAATGAATGTAAAAATAACTAAGTAATAAAACATGGGTTGTGAGAGGTGTGCAAGGAAAAGGGTTTTGCAAAGGAATATGAAGTGGGTGAATGTTTTTCACAAATTGGAAAATGACTAAGTAAAAAGGGGATATGAGCTAAGGTAATTCCTCATAGGAGGTAAGGTAATTCCTCATGAAATAATGCTTACTTAGGAAAATTTGATAATGGAAATAATGATAAAAAAAGGAAACAATGGAAATACGTGGGGAAACATGTGAACTTTGTTTTTGATTATGTAGAATGTTGGATGAAGTTGAGACATAGGTTTATTCAATATGAAGATGAACACTATCAATTTACTTCTTTCTGGTATCTTTTCTTTTATTCTCTTTGTTCAAAAGGGAAACCATCCTTGTTTGCCTCATGTGAAGATGATATGCAACATTAAAATTGACTAAGCTCTTGTTGTTTTAGAGTCATTCTTTTGATGTGTGAAATGAAAACACATCAACAAGAAGTAGAGGGTACACATAGAATGACACTAAATTCCTTTCTTATCTAAAATTTCTATTGTGAGAAAAAATAAGAACAAGATCCTATAAGATAGATATTTTTGAAAACCATATGATTGAAATTTTGTACTTGAAATAGCGTATTTGTGAGAGAGGAGGGAATGAAGAACTTTTCACTCATAGACCTACTTAACTAAGAAGTTTTTCGATCCCCACAACCTATAGTTAGGATCATCAAGTCTCTTGGGCACGTATCCCTTCAAAAAAATCTCCATAGATGTCACTATTGAGGGCAAGTGAGAAGGCAAAGAACCAAAATCTCACCCTATCCACATTCTTGAAGATCTAGACTAGGAGGAGATGTCATAAAGATATATTTTTTACTTATCTATTCAACCATACCTTTAGATAATAAGTTTTTGTGAATCCAAAATTAGTTGAAGACCCATCATACTTTCATGCCACAAATCTATATGTTTACCATTACCTAGAATCCCTGTTAACTATATTTGAATAATTAGGATGGCAACTTTAAGGAGTTTCCAAACACCTTTTTCTTTCTCCTACAAAATATTTTTTATAAAGAAGCTTTTTCCACCAATTATATTACCCAAAATCAGCCTCCAAAGAAACTTAGTTCCCATAGATAAATTTATCAACATTGTGTCATTTATACCTAAACCTCAATGACTCTTGGGAGCCTTGACAACTAATTAGTTGACCATAAGAAACCTTTTGGAGTTTAATTTCCCTCCTTGCTAAAGAAAGTTTCTTATTTCCTACACAAAAGTATGTTTGACACTAAAGGAGAAATAATTGTTGAATACTAAAAGATGTATAATGTTGATAACACAAATTTGATGGGGACAAGGTAGTCTGTCGGGTTCAACCAATGTACCCCCCATTTATTAAACTTGTATTTCAATTTGTTGGTTACATGTTTCCACATTTTCAAAGAGGAAGAATGCAAACTAATAAGGTTCCTAGATACATAAAAGAGCCCCATTCATCTTGGAAGGAAAAAAGGAATATTCTACAAAGAACTATTAACATACTTCTACTTACATTCCAAGCATAAACTTTACTCTTGTTATTGTTGATCAATCCTCCTAAGACTTTGATTAATAGATAAAGAATCATTTTGTTTTGGGAAGTCATAATAAAGGAGCCCCCCCAAAAAGTAGGTAGTCATTAGTGAAATGAGAGTGATTGATGCTTCTCACTCTTTTGATCACTTTGATTCTAGGAAAATTTCAACTTATTTGCCTTCCAAATTATATCTAAAGGATTCCAACATTATGATGTAGATAAGATGGGATAAAGGAAAACATTGATCAACCCTATGCTTCCTTTTAGAAAAATTACTTGATCTCCCATTGACCATTAGAGTTATCCATGGGTTACTTATACAAGTTGAAATCCATCAAATAAAACCAAGGCAAAACATAAACTTATGCAATACATCCTATAGAAAGGAGTGACATACATTTATCTCCTCTATTTTAGTTAAAGCATATCACATCTTGAACCATGATTATGTTGTCAACAATCTATTTTTTTATCCATAGATCCTATTTAACTTTCTAAGATGATCTCAGGGAGGAGTTTCGTGAGTCTCTTGGCAACTAATTGTCATTATATTATATGACACATTGTAGAACAATATTGGTTGAAATCTAGAAAATGAGGATGAATTGGACTCCTTATGGATTAGGGTCAAGATGGTTGAATTAGCACTGCCCCCCTACTCTTCAGATGATTGATGGGAATAATACAACATTCAATTTAAGTCAAATTTGATAATATTCCGACACAACTTGTCAAAGTGAATTGTAAATCCATTTAGACTAGGTGCTTTATCAAGGGCAAGTTGTCAAAATTGCATGTTTTATCTCCTCCTTAATTGTTTCTTGTGTTATATTTTCATTATTCTCATGAGTTATCAGGGGGATGGTGGTGATTTCTAATATTTACTCTATATCTCAAAATTGGCTCCATCATTTTATGCATGTAGATCCTAAAAATGGGAGGGAGGTACCCCACTTATCTTTTCAAACAAGGTCAAAGCCACTACATCTATGTGGTTATTTCCTAGATATGATTTCTCCACAACCTGACACATGCTTACTTGTGAAAGATATGAGTATTTCCCCCCAACTTTTAGCTAGATACTTTTACATTTTAAGTTCTTCTTTTCCTCCTATGTTCTAAGTTCCTTTTGATATTTTTGGAAAAGTGCCTTTTTTTCAACTAGTAGATCTGAAGTGATTTTCTCCGTGTCCATTCTTCCTTGAATGGATCTAGCTTTTATTTTTTAACTTTTAATTCCTACTCCAAATATGAAAAGGAGTGATTGGTCCACTCCTTAAGATCAAACTTTCTTACTTTTAGCTTTTATTCTCATATGTGAATAGGGGAGCCAACAACCTAGTTACTCTAGGATTTAGAAATTAAATCATAGACTAAGTTATCTTGCATTGATAGAGGGTTAAATTTAAAGGGAATAGAACCCAAGTCAAGAACTTTAGTAAGTAGAAAAGAGAGTGGGTTTGTGATATGAAGTTTCCTATGAGAGAACTTGTAAATAAAATGAGAAATGTCTTTCTTCAAAGGCGCTTTGAATAAAAAAATGATCTAGCCTCATTGTAATATGTGTAGGACCTAATATTCTATTTTTCCATGTATGTATTCCTTTGTTAGGTTTCAAGTCCACTATATCTAATAAGGAGAACGTATCTTCCATTCTCTCCTTGCAAGGATACCATACAACGCTCCCACCATTTTTCTCATTTTGGCTAAGAGTAGTATTAAAATCCCCAAGCACTATATTGTGCTTCCAAACATCTATATTTATTAAGCCTAAGAGTGCATCCCCACTTCCAATTTTTCATGCTACGCAACAAACATATAGACTTTAAAAATAACTATCACCTCCCAAGATTTAATATGAGTAATTTTGGTGAGCAACCAATGTTGAGAATGTTGACTATGAATCAAACAAAAAAGGTATAATTTCAAATCATACATAGACCTTGCTAAGTAACCCTAGAGCTCATATTTTGATTATTGTCAGTTCTCTTTTATGACTAAATTTTGTTATGGTTTATCACCCCATTTGGCCTTAGGAAATCCATTTCAAGTTGTTTTTAATATCATTTAGTCACATGTTTCCTAATAAATACATTCCTTAAGGTATTTTGTTGGTCATCTTTAATTTTTTAAAAATTATGAAATAATTACTTTGTAAAACGAATTTACAGAATGCAATAAATCTCGTAAATGATCATTTTTTCTTATTTATGTAGGCAACTTGGGGAAAATTTAGTGACATGGGTTTTGTCAATTGAAATCCTGATATGGATGAATACCCATTCATTCGACCAAAATCAACCCAGAGATGCCTGGACAACGTGCTCGGTCTAGCAGCGAAAACACAAGGTAGTTTGGTATTTTCACTCATCTATTTTTTTTATTCTCTCCATGATTTGAGCCTTGAACAAGGTCAATTTTATCTTATTACATTCACAAGTAGTCCAAAATAATTAGCAAAGAGGATTTTTTGGTTTTTAGTTGTATCTTTGCTTATAAAAGCAAGCAAATAGTGCTTGCAAAACAAGTTGGTAATTTGAAGATATTGGAGAAAAAGTTTATAAGCTCATACTTAAGCTTTGAAGCTTGCTTCAAGTTTATTTCATATAATATATGTTGTCCTTTGATTTCAAACCATTGGTAGTCACTTGGTGTGCTTGCTGAGGCATGGAGGGCCCCCACAACCAAATCTTGTACACTCTATTTTGTTTGTTATTCGACTTGTACATGTTGGTATATCTTGTTCATAAGTATTTATTTTATGTTTATACCCTTTTAAATTTTAGTTTTCAATATCTTGTGCATACTAGTCATCTTATGCTAATGTGTTTGTAGTTTACATGTGAGCTTGCTACAATATTTCACTACAAACTATTATCTATATTTTACTACACATTTTTTTTCATATTTCACGGTTCAAAGTATTGATCGTAAGCGATACTTATTATAGGATAGTTGTTTCTTATGAGGACACTCTAGTTGACAATTTTAGAAAAGGATCGGGAGTGCGATCCACTATCTTTGTCGATGTAGAAGGCCTCAACTCTTTTACACGTTTTACTTGGAATTGTATCAATAAGAATCATAGTTCCTTGCTTTCTTAGAATCATTATTAGTTTAATTCTTTCCTAGACTAAATCAATGACTTTGACATACACCAATTAATAATTTGAGTAAAAGACTACTTGAGTGACTATTCATATTCTCTCTCATAATTGGAGAAGGCCATACTGCATGCATACCATTTTAAGTGGTGTTAAGTTGAGGTTTATCAGATTGAATAAAGGACTACCGGAGTGTCCACTTTCTCTCATCAACAAGAAATACCATAGTGGATTACCAATCCATTAATTTAAAACCTCTTAATCATTGCTTCCAATTTTAGTCATTTACAAGCATTTGAGTGTGAGAAATTGAAATTCTTGAACATGATTGCATAGAAGACTATGACCTATGTGAGAGGTCTTAGTGCATGCCCAATCCTAAGTGTTCATGATTCAAGTGTGTGTGCTTTATTTCCTAAGAAGTGTATTTAGTTTAGAAGTTTTGTTTCATGCTTCTTGGTTTAGCTTTAAAATTGTTGAAATTCTAGATTAACCTTAACTTTAAATTTTATTTGGTAGTTAATCTTAGAGAGTGATAGCAAATCTAGCCTATATCTCTACATATTGTAATGTTCTTCTAAGTTTACGAACACCTAGATTGATATAAATATTATGTCTAGATCTCTACCCACAGATTAGTCTGACAACTGCCAAAATATATTTCTAGAATACTTTACCTTACTTTATGTCTTCCTTGGCCTTTAGCTTCATCTCCCAGACTAAGAGAACAATGGTTTTTCCTAATTTTATTCAGTCAATCACTAATTATACTATGGTAGTGCTACCAATGTCCTTACAACTATAGGAGATTATTTTCATTGTTTACCTATTTCTTTGTGAGACCTACCCCAAGGAGGTGTGATCCACTTTGATTCTTTGTGCTTCTTGTGCCCATACCATATTTTGTATCCAATGTGGTTTGTGTGCCCAAGTTTTTCTCTGTCTATTGTTGCTTTTGTTACTTATTTATGTGTCTTCCTTCCTACCTTGCTAATTGGTTTTTGTTCAACTACCTCCTCTTTTTCCTCATTATATCTTGTTTCTTCTACATGCTAAGAGCATGGTGTGAGGCTACATCCTAAAAATATAACACTTTTTTTGAGGGAGAATGATCAAACTCATCTTCATGATTTTATAAATGACTTGTGGCTTCAACCAAGGAGACCATTTCAAGCTTTTCTTCTAGTATTAAAATTTCAAAGGAAATTTTGGTAATTAAAGTTGGGACTACTAACATTTCAACTCTTCGAATGTTTTTTTCCTTGGGTCCAATCCAAAATATAATATCATAATCTTCCTTGTTTTCAAAAAGGAAAGCATAAAACCCTTGACCACAAAATAAATGGGAAACTTGATTTTTTTTTTTATCAAATATCACGAACTCTTTCTACTAGATGTCCATTTCTCATGGGGAAGGCCAAAGGCCTATAAATTAACCAATCGACCCTTTATCAACCAATTTCAAATCCATATGATGAGAGTACATAGAGTGTATTGGAACCTTTATAGTTTGGGTGGGGCTCTGGATGATTTTTCAATATAATAGATAAGAGCCTAAAAAATCATTAATCTTAAAGATGGGGATTGGATGGAGGTCACTCCATTTAGTATCTAGATCCATGGTTGAATCCAAGGCACACAAATCACTAGGGTTTCAAAGATTGGAGTGTGAGTTTTTAATGTTGAGAGATATTTTTACCTACTCACTTACATTTTTAGTGGATTTAAATTTTCCATTTCTTTATTTAAAAAGAAAAAATTGCAATGTGTTCAACGTCTTTTAGCTCACACAAAATAAGCATAGCACATCCTATAAATATAGAAGACATGTCTTTAGTATTATCTCTTGTATCATTGATATAGGACACATCATACACAATGAAACAATTGGTAAATAGAAGCATTTGCTTCACAGTATAATAAAGGCATCGACAAGCCTTTCTTTAGATTTTCGACTTCTCACTCTTAAGTAAATTCTCCACTTTTCAATGCTCTTTATAATATCTAGAAGCATAATTGGAAATGCTTCTAGATATCATAAAGGCATCAATAAAAAACAAAAGTAAATAAATTCCAAACTTTATATTTTTCTTTATATCTATGAACATTGTCCATGATGCTTCTCAATATTATAAATGCATCACTTAACCATTTGGTTCTCTTTATTTTCTCCATATTCTTACCTAATTTGTCTATGCCTCAAATATTTTATTTAATGTACTTCCTTGGAGTCACCTTCAGCAGTCTCCAAGCAAAGCTTCCTTCCAGATCCGTTCCAGCCTCAAGCCTCTAACAAACTCCTTCTATGACTCTCTCCATGATGTCATAAATGGTGGATGAACATCAACACACAAGGAAACAAAAGTTTCCTGTACAAAATGGGGGAAGTGCAGAAGGCACAAGGGACTTCAGACCTGGTCAAGGGAAAAATCTCAGCATAACCTTTCTCTCTCTTCTCTCCCCTCCCTTAGGCCTTCCCTTTGAGGTCTTTTTATACCATCTCCAAAGTAGTTTTTTAGTTAAGAGTTGGTTGGGAACAGTTGGGCCACGGGCACTAACAGGTAATCAGCAGGTAAAACCCGCGATCTCCGCCCGAAAATAAGGAGTTTTATATTTTTTTAAGTGTTTTAATACATACACGCGGGTTGGCTATACACATACCCGCGTATACACGCGTTTAACTCAGGGCAATGTCGCGTATAAGGGATAAAACACTGTTTTTTAAATTTTAGGACCAGGTCTGGAAGGAGGGGTTGCCCTAGGCCATGAGTACAACATCACAAACCATAAGAGTGAGATTTGGAGCTATAACAGGGTTTATATGATGCAACACTTTACCTTATTCATTTTCTCAAATGTCTCCATTTTAGGGAAAAAAGTTTTTATTGATGTTATGTTCTTAATAGGAACGTCAGTAAACCTCTAGGTGGATGGTTCATTAGCTTCAAGGAGAGACTTGATATTTTTTTTTTGGTACTGATATAATCATCCAATTCTTGGGATACTTGTGCATGTGGAAATAAATTGCCTTTTGGTCCAAAATAAGACTAATGAAAATCACTTGCCATATTCCCTATGACTTGCCACATTATGGTAGAATTTGATATTTCATATGTGATCTCCTTGAGGGGGGTAGGAATTGTCTCCTTCTAGTATCTTAGGCTAAAATATATTTCTTCAAAGGTCTTAGAAGTGGAGACAATAATTTAAACAAGGATTTCCTCTATGGGGGACTATCAGTCCTTCACTTTATCAAACCATAATTGAGCCTATTCTTAGGCAAGATCCCCTGCTTGAATATGAGTCATGACATCCATTATATATTGTCCCTATGCCTACACATGTTGTGCCATGTCATATAAATCCATCTACACATTGTTCAAGCATAGTCAATAAAGTCTAAAGTTTAATAGTTGTTGGACATGTAATAGTTAACCTAGTTTTCTAGTAAGGTCATCTTGCTTTCATACTCATTTGTCTTCATATCTACATACACAACCTTATGAACATTAGCCTATGCAATAAACAAACCAATAGAAATAGAGGAACACGAGCTCTACTTTCTTATATCCATCACCAAAATCTCAATAATGAGCACCATTTCAAATTCCAAGTGGATTCTCCTTTGTTTGTGTTTATTCCTTATCACTTGCTTGCTTTGTTTGTCAAATGTAAACAATTCTAGATTGGAAAATTCAACTACTATTTTTGGAATAATGCCATCACCTTTTGTAACCATTCTTGGACCAATGTACTGTCAAAAATTTAAGTAGTGAAGAATTTTCTTCCATTAGTGAATAATCGTATTGATCCATATTACCCTCATTGACATTGGCCTATTGTGCCAATGCTCTTTCTTGTTGTCTTATCTCTTCTAATTGGCCGCCATCTCGATTTATTTTATTATTTCTTCTTTATTATCTTCTCCTCTTCAAATTCAGTTCTAACTTCTCTTTTAGTTAGCTCTTATTCCTTTATTTTTATTTTCTTTAGCCACAGGTTTAGATTATTCTTCTCTTTTCCTACCCATTTTCTCTCTAATTTCAATTTTCTTCCTCTCAGACTCTACATCAATTTTGGATCTTTCCTCTTCTTTTTATTTCTTCTTCACTTCTACATCCTCTTTTTGTTTCTTTTCGAACTCCACCTTCTTTTATAACATTTCAACTTTGGATTTGGCATCAACCTCTTTCTTTTCTCTTAGCTAATTTTATTTGTGCTTGTTCTTTTCTTCTTGCCTCAACTTTCTCTAATGATTTTAGTATTATTTTTTCCTATTCTTTTCTCTTTTCGTTTATGACTTGTATTTTAGAAATACCCCTTTTGGTTTCTGCTTTATTTTTCCTCTATTTTCCTTAACAATATCATACAAATTATTCAACACTTCTTCATATGTCAATGCTCTTTTATGAGGTGTTTCCTTTGTTGAAGAATCAAGGGCAATTGGGTGTAGTGTGATTCTTCTTGACTTGATAAAAAATTGTTGAGTCTTTTTACTTTTTCTTGTTAGCTTAAACTTCTTCTTATTATTATTAATGCATGTGTCTGTACTTCATCAAACTGCTACCAAAAACATAAGAACAATAACACAAGATGTTGGCTCTCTGCTAGGGCCAAAACCTCTCTTCTCTTGAGAGGAAAACCCTTTGGTAAATTTCTCATATTGAAGATTCTTATTGATCAATGCCAAACCCTAGACCCCTGACTAGAATTTCCTCCACGCACAAGTCAAGTCCTTCCTCCTTTCTGCACTTTGTTCCCCGACACTTAGTCTTCCTTCTTCTAGCACTTCGTCCTTATTTCAACTGTTGTTATATCTTGTTTATGTGAGCTCTAGATGAGATGCTTCTCTTCTATACTTAGAGATATCCTTCACTTATGTAGACACCTTCCTTATTTCAACCAAATGAGATCCTTCTTGAGATGTAGGTGTAGACTGAAGTGACTGTACATCAGCCCTAGATTCTTGCATGTGTGGCAGGTACCCATTCAAATTAGGTTCCTTTCACCTTCGCTTGAGAGAGACTTACCTTTGCTTGAGTAGGAGGCCTTATAGGCCTAACTTTATAGCCCAACCAATAATGAACATGTGACTATGACCTTACTGCTAATATAACCGCAGACTGTCCTTCCTTTTTCTCACATGTGTGACTGTATTTACCCTAGAAAACAATCATTAACCCTTCATTTATTACTTCTCCTTCTTCACTGCACTTGGAGACTCTTCTTTCATCCTTCAAATACCCTTTTCTTGCCTCTTTATTTCACAGCTTTCACAGATCTGAATGTGTTATCTTTAGAGGAGTGGACAACCTCTATATATAGAGGTTTTTCCCTCCTTTAGGCCGACTTGAAGGCTGACTAGTTGTTTGTAGGCTAACTTGATGTCTTTGCTTCAGATAGCTTCTTTGATGGTGCCTTTGCTTTGGAGGAGACTTGAATTTGCTTGGACGGATATTCTTTGACTCTTATACAAACATATACATGGTGCAACATGCCCTTAAGGTATTCAACATTTTATTTTGACTATTTGTCTCACCTATAGCACTTTAACATGTGCTAGACCTATTTCAATGAGAAAGAAACTCATTGACATATATTAGAAAAATAATATTTCTTTTGTTGAATAAATACAAATATCAAAAGTGCATTTATGAAGACCGAACCTAGTTACATTTCCTTCAACACTCCCTCTTAACTAGGGAGGTATTCATACAACATTATAATGTGTTTGGCTATGTTTCAATCTTGAAGAATTCACATAAGATAAATCCGATTGGAAATACATCTGTTATAGCATCATAGTAACCAACATTGTTTCCACAACAAGGCCTTGACTAACAACTATATTTCTCAATAGATCAAAGCACAATGTTGGTGAGACCAATGACTTATAGACACCTTAGTAATTGTCTCTCACGATACATACCCAACCGGGTTTTCACCGAGTATGAAATTCTAGGACTATTCTTATCTTGCGTTCCCAACCCTCAGGAATTTTGGTCCTCTTGCCTACTATTGTCTTGGATTCCCTACACATGCTCAAAGAGTAGATGCCAGATGATTACCAAATCCTCTCATTCTTTCTTCCCAAGTGAGGACAATAAATTTGTGTCTATCTCTCCCTCTCAATTGAGGAAGACATGCCCAAGTATCCTTTGACAAGGTACTTGTCTAAGTTCCTTTGTAATTGGGAACTTGTTATAACTCCCTCTTAGCTAGGGACTAGTCCATTCATCAGCAACTTCTTCTTCGTGGGTTCTCCAGCTACTTGATCTCCTTCCTTCCTTTGATGTCATGAAGTCTTTGTTCAAAATTCTTCTTGGTAGGAAACCATCTATCGATCACTTTCCTTCCTGGTTTGTCATGTCATTGCTTCCTTCGTGGAAAGTGGACTTCTTGTCATATATCAAGTTCTCTTGTCATCTAGTTATTCCTTGTCATCTTTTCTATGCTTTAGACTACTCTTCACATGAATGCTTCTTTGTACTTGCTTGTTCCCATGCTTGAGCTAGTAGACGTTCATGACTTCATCCTGATATTTGCTTCAACATTAAATGGTGCTTTTGTTGGATGGATTCTTCATCATGACATCTTCGTAGATTAGAATCAATTATCTGCACCTTTCATATCTCCAAGGCCTTCACAGGTGTCAAGGGTCCTTTGACCTTTTTCTTCCTTTGTCAGAATTGGCATGCCTTCTTTCGGGAGATGTCTTCAAAGTATATTGTCAAATAGTGATTCTTTGTGGTCATGGTGTTCTTCACATGCTTGATCTCTTTCTTCATTTTCTTTTTCTTGGATAGATTGGTCAACCACCTTATGCTCCTTGTGGGAGCACTTCTTCATTGCTTGCTTCTAGAACTAGTCATCATTTCTTCTTCACTTTCTTCTTAGTCAGCAATCTTATACTCCTTATGTGAGTATTTCTTTTTGTTGACCTTCATTGCATTGTAGTACATGCATTTGAGCATGTCATTGGTGAAAGATATTTTTTCATACCTGATCACGTCATTGAAATATTCCCGTGACTCAATAATATACATATGATAACATGACTAAAATTTGATGCATACAGACCTCATCTTGATTCTCCTTTGATCATCTTATCTTGCCTGAATATCATCCTTTTCTTGAATCCCATGAATGGGACTCCCAATGAGACATCTAATTTTGTTTATGAATCTTATTTTGAAGATTCCATCATAAGATCTTGAAGACCCTCACCCTGCAAATGTTTCTTTCCTTTTGATGATGGAGGTCTTCTAAGATTCTTAATCATGATAAAATTTCTTTCATTGTGGATGAGGTCCTATACTAGGTATGCTCCTTCTACATGAATATCTTGAGCTATGTCTACCATGCTCTTATATTCTAGAAGATATTTCTAACCATGCATTTTGTTCTCATTTATAAATGATCCATCTACATGAGTATTTTGAACTCTATGTACATCATGCTTCTAGATTCTAGAAGATGTTTCTAGCCATGCAATTTTATTCTATTCCTACATGCTCCTATACTACTAAAAACTTTTAAATAAGACTTTAAGTAAAGAAGTAGACTTAGTCATAGTAGAGATCCGGAGGATCTTCCTTCTTTTTCTTCTTGTCTTCTTCTTTCATTCCTTGAGTCACATGAGTTTCTTCCCTTTTTATTTTGTTGTTTTTGTCCTTCTTTAGTTTAGGACAGTTCCTTTTGTAGTGTCCATATTCTTGGCATCCATAGCATTGGATTTTGTACATATCTTTGTTGTTTGTTCTTCGTGGACCAAATTTGCCAAATTTTCCCTTTCTCTTGGCCATGGTAGAAAATGATTGCTCCTTTGATCCCACATCCTCTTTTTCTTTGAGTATTGTTTCCTATATCTTACATAGAGACCACATTTCACTTAGTGGGGTGACATCCTTCTTGGTATATATGCTTGATGTGAAGTTGCCCCAATCCTCAGGTAGAGCATTGAGCACTACAATTGTCATTTCTTTGTTAGACATGACTTCCCCTGACTCTTGAAGTTGATCCCTCATCTTAGAGATCTTCATGAAGTAGGGAGATATTCCTTCCTTTGTTATCTTCATCTTGTACAATTAATTTCGTAGAGATGTCACTTCTCCAGAGTTGGTTACCGAGAATAGCTCTACTAGTTTGTCATAGATTTCTTTTGATGTTTCAAGTTTGGAGACATAAGGAATGAGAGAGTCCTTGATGGTTTTTATTAGAATCATTTGAGCTCTTGTCTCATCCTTATTGTACATGGCTAAGGCTTTAGTTTGTTCCTTAGTAGGAATAGTGATATTCCCTTTGATGTGTTCTAGAAAGTCATTCTCCTTGAGAAGTAAATCAGTCCTTCTTCCATGCAATAAAGTTATTGGTACCTACGAATTTGTTGCTTTCCTTGAAAAAATATATTGATGTATATTCAGAAGGGGACATATACTTACTTGATAGATTTTGAGATGTAGTGGACTTGCTTTCTCCTTGAAGAGTTCATGGATTTCCTCCCTTATATCTTGATGTTCTTCAAGTTTCTTTATCCAAGTGGACTTAATTGAGATTTTCTTGATGACTTGTAGCTTGATGTAGGTACTTCTTTGATTTCTCTTCTTGTAGGTGCCTTTATGTAAGGCTCTTCTTGCATTGTAGTCTTCCTTGATGAAAGATAGATGGTAGACCTTCTTTTCCTTGAAGTGATTGGGATTTCTTGGCTAGATGCTTCAACTTTTGTAGATGTCCTTCGTTGATGAGTGTTCTTGAGATGGCCTTTCCTTGATGTGTCACCTTAGCTCTGATACCATGTTGAAGGATTATGGGTAATTAGGTGTAGTGTGATTCTTCTTGACTTGATAAAACTTTGTGGAGTCTTTTTAATTTTTCTTGTTAGCTTAATCTTCTTCTTCTTATTATTAATGCATGTGTGTGTACTTCATCAAACTGCTACCAAAAACATAAGAACAATAACACAAGATGTTGGCTCTCTGCCAGGGCCAAAACCTCTCTTCTATTGAGAGGAAAACCATTTGGTAAATTTCTCTTATTGAAGCTTCTTATTGATCTATGCCAAAATCTAGACCCCTGACTAGAATGTCCTCCAAGAAAAAGTCAAGTCCTTCCTCCTTTCTGCATTTTGTTCCCCGACACTTAGTCTTCCTTCTTCCAACACTTCGTTACTCGGCACTTCTTCCTTCTTTCAACTGTTGTTAGATCTTGTTTATGTGATTTCTAGATGAGACGCTTCTCCTATATACTTAGAGATATCCTTCACTTATATAGACACCTTCCTTCTTTCAACCAAATTAGATCCTTCTTGAGATGTAGGTGTAGACTGAAGTGACTGTACAACAACCCTAGATTCTCGCACGTGTGGTAGGTACCCTTGCAAATTAGGGTCCTTTCACCTTTGCTTGAGAGAGCCTTACCTTCGCTTGAGTAGGAGGCCTTATAGGCCTAACTTTCTAGCCTAACCAATAATGAACATGTGAATGTGACCTTAATGCTGATATAACCGCAGACTGTCCTTCCTTTTTCTCGTACATGTGACTATACTTACCCTAGAAAACAGTCCTTATCCCTTCGATGATGACTTCTCCTTCTTCACTGCCCTTGGAAACTCTTCTTTCGTCCTTCAACTACCATTTTCTTGCTTCCTTACTTCACAGATTTCATAGATGTGAATGTGTTATCTTTAGAGGAGTGGACAGCCTCTATATATAGAGGTCTATCCCTCCTTTAGGCCAACTTGAAGGTCGACTAGCTGTTTGTAGGCCGACATGATGTCTTTAATTCAGATAGCTTCTTTGATGGTGCCTTTTCTTTGGAGGAAACTTGACTTAGCTTGGAGGGATATTCTTTGACTCTTATACAAACATTACATGGTGCAACATGCCCTTAAGGTATTCAACATTTTATTTTCACTGTTTGACTCACCTATATCAATTTAACATGTGCTAGACCTATTTCAATGAGAAAGAAACTCATTGACATATATTATAAAAATAATATTTCTTTTCTTAAATAAGTACAAATATCAAAAGTAAATTTATGAAGGCCGAACCTAGTTACATTTCCTTAAACATCCTCTTCATTCTCTTCATGCTTGTAAGGAAAGGAGGTCTTCATCTCAACTCTGTATTTTTCCTTAATACCCAAGGGATCATGCATTTAAGTTCTTTCTAGCTTGAAATGGTATTTTTCAATCTTATCTCTTTCCATCCTGACCCAAGTAGCCTTATGTTAGTCCACAAATTCCTATATATAGTGGGTAAGTTGGACACAACTTCTTTTCACGATTGATCAAGCATGCATTACAACCATGCAAAGTAGTTTGGTATATGATTCCCTAAATGAGAAACTTATTTGGCACACAAGCTAGAAGAGTATGGGGTTCTCATGCAACACCTTAGATCTTAATATATATATATAAGTGGAGTATTCATCCACATATCAATCTTCGGTGTCCTTTAATACTTCTATCAATTCTAGAGATATCCTTGGGCAAGGTTTGCAAGAGATAATATCATATAATGGTACTAAGAAACCATCACAAATGAGGAAAATTTATATTACTACATGGTCTTCCATAAATCCTTGAAATAAACATGAATAAAATATTGTTTTGGAGACCAAGGCCAACCTAATCTTATGTATTTGTAAGAGGAAAAAAGCATCCAATATGTAGGAAGACATAAAACTCTTGGTGTCCTAATAATGTGTATGATTGACCCTTTCTGATAGCTTGGACTACCAAGTGTTGGCTAAGATGGTTGTCGAATTGAAAATTTTTCCCCTCTCAATCATCTCATACATCATTGGCACAAAACCTATCCTTAGGAGTTGTGTCTTTCTCCCCATATATCTTGATTGCTAACCATGTGTATCTCAACCTAAGGTATATGGTAGAGAAAGACTTATTACTTAAAAATTTGAAGGTCCTCCCTTCCTCATATTAATCAACAAAAATTTCATAAAAGTTATGGTCATGGGTAAACATTCGTATCCACTCATTGGTGAAGTATATTTCAACCTTTGACATCTTGTGCAGTAATATTTAAACTATGTTAATGCAAATTATCCAACTCACTTTCCCTATCCATTTGGAAGCCTCCTAGATCTAACCTCCATATGTTGTATTAGATATGTAATCATTTGTGCATGGGTTAATGCTTGTTATTTGGTTGCTACATTATATACGGAATACTTTTTCAAAGTATGTTCTATGGTGAATACTACTTATTCTTTCTCATTCAAGTCCTCGTGATCTCATATCACCTTCCCATATTTAACTAAATGGAACCATTCATTTTATGTGAGGACCTCATCAATTCTATTGGTGTAATAGGTCTCTACATAAATGACCAAAAATATTTTAAGAGTTGCTATGATCAATTGTTTGCCCTTGAAATTTTTCTTCTCCTTCTTAATTCATAACATTATTGCTATGTAATTATACTTTCCCATTAGTATTTTCTCTTCAATATCCTTTATGATTTTAGTTGGATAATTTGATTGATTGACTACAAATTTCTCTTGCCTACATTTATTCCTTCTCCCATATCCCTTGGTACCCATATAGAAATCCCTACATAGCACACATAAAAATAGGGCACACCAAGTTTAGCTTGAAAGTTGAATCAAATGAATTAATGGATTCCTTCTAGAAATTTGAATGAGATCAAATATAAATTAAGGAAGAGTAAGAAGGTGGGGAGGGGGGTGAGGAATTTTGCTCAAAACTTATAAGAATCATTGAGAACTCAACAAGTTGATTATAATGCTTTGGCATGGAATCACAAATTGATAGTTAATCCACTCTTATGTATGGTGATAGAACCTTACTTTTGAGAATTGCAAATGACATAGTAGGAAATTTATTGATGTGTTAAGATGTATTGGTCATTTAAATTAGAAATGCAATATAATGTTTAATTTCAATTAAACTCATTTAATATAATTTTAATGTGGCAATCATTTGACATGATTATATAACATTTCACCATTTTTAATGTGAATTGTTTATTGTATAAGAAGGTCTAATATAGTGATCAAACATGTTTACAAATGTGATTAAATGGATTTGATTAATATTTTAAATTGTTTTTCTTAAATTACATTTATTAGATTTATTGTTAATATTTTTATTAAAATTTTCATTTATTTTAATAAACTTAATTATATTTAATAAAAAAATTATTCATACAATTTTATATAGTGATAACCTCATACATGTTAAATGATGAAAATAATTCTAAATTAAATTTGATTGATTTTTTTCATTAAATCTGGATTAAAATCTCTATTAAATCATAAAACAATCTTAAATATTAAAATTTTGCATGACATCAAAATTACTAATTTTTATTAGTATGAGTGCTTAATGCACTTACACTATCCCTTGCGATAATATTTGAAGACGTTTGTGCATCTCCTCAATGTAATTTTTTTATTTTATTTTTTATAATAGAAAGTTAGCCAAGCTAGACACCAAATTGGTGTATGAGAACCCCTTGTGGGACAAGGGACACCAACCTCCGCGCATCGATTTGACTGCTAGGCATACATATTCTACCACCTTTGGCTTTAAACCCCCTATGACCTCTTAGGAGGAAACACATGCTCTTAACCATTGTTGTAGTGACATATACATATATGATAAGTGTGGTAATATTATTTATATGGTAAAAAAAATCGCATTTTTTTTAAACTCCTTTGCAAAATCGACTTTAGATTCGAGTTTTCATTAGTGAGAGTTTTTGGAAGCTTTTACCGTGGGTTTTTTCCGTCTAATTCTCTAAAATCAGCTAGGAATTTATTGAAATCACAAGCTTGATGGGTAAACCCTGGACAATAAAAGTTCCATAGGGGTTTTTCAGGGTGTTGAATCCATATATACACTGGAAAACCCAGTTAAAATAACAGAAATCAAGATTTCACCTCAATTTTTTTCACCCAATTTTGACATCGAAAATTCCAAAAAAATCGCACTAAAAACAACTCCCTTGAATTAGGTGACAGATGTTGCGGTATGCAACATTGCAACATTAACGCTCCAAATCACTAAGGCGCCAAATGCACACTAAATTTTAGCACTTCCTCATACTTCTCTCAGGCCAATTCATGGGCTCATTGTACTACAGATTTAAATTTAAATGCTATCTAAAATATTAAATACCCAAAACTCCTACTTCAAACTACAGTCCACTCAAACTCTTAATTTGCTTATGATGCTTTGCAGGTATATCCGTCAGTTATATTTCAGTTTCAAGATGCAGATCTTTGTTAAAACCCTTATTGGAAAGACTATCACTCCTCAAGTTGAGAGCTCTGACACAATTGTCAATGTTAAAGCTAAGATCCAGGACAAAGAAGGGATTCCCCCCAAGCAACAACGTCTGATATTCGTAGGAAAGCAACTTAAGGACGACCGAACCATGGCCGATTAAAACATCTAGAAAGAATCTACCCTTGGACATTGGAATTCATATAGGCGGGTGAATTTATTGATGATTACACAGGTAATATTTTGTGGATCCATTCCTGAACAACTCAATGAATAAATTTTATCTTCCCAATTTCTTCTATTTCCATGGAAGAAAATTGGGGTGGTGACCTGCAAGGTGTGGTCGATGATAATGTAATTTTTGCATCTCCTTTCCAACTTGTTGAGGATGTAGCTCTCAAAGTGGATGCATCTAGCAACAAGAATGCAAGTATATTTGTACGCATGAGTTCTAGACTTAACATATTTGCTTAGTATGTTCTATATGATCACCATGACAAAAGGATTCCTCATGTGATGTTATTTGCTCTTGAAAATATCTCACCTTGGCTTGAGTTATCTATTAACTCATATGTAGAACAAACCATCCATAGCCATTTTTTTCCAAAAGACAAAGATATGGGAAAAGGTGGGGAAAAGCATGCATGAACAGTAAGTTTAGGAAGTAACATTGAATAGAGAAGCAATGTATATTACCCATTTTCTAGTATGCCATATGAGCACTGCAGCAAGCAATGTACAACACCTGTTTTAGGTACTACGTTTTCTTTAAGGCCTTTTTGAAGAAATTTTCATGCATGTAGATTCTTCAACCGTCAATAGTGAATCTTGAGATATTAATATACCAGATTTATCATTTCAATATGCAATGGTAGGACATTTGTAGGCATGTCTCCTAACTATACAATGTATGGATTCTAATTCATTTTGTCAAACACAGTTTCACAAGATCCAATGTGAAACACTTGTGTGGCAAGTTTGTTATCCTAGTCTTAGTGTAGATTTATGTAGTTAGTTTACTGAAGTATTTTTAGTGAAATAATTTAATTTTATATCTTCTTCAACTTCCTATATGGCCAAGTAATTGGCTCTGTTAATGCATGATATATGGCCGAGTGAATTAGGTTGGGAATGCCAATGGCACCAAATATCAAGTTCCATTAATAATCTAGAAGAATACTTGTCTATATAAATTAGTACATTGGTATTTTAGTTTAGTAATAAATAAGAGGAATATTTTGCTCAATTCTCATTGAATAAAGATATTAATCTCTTGAAACATGTTGTGTTGCCTATAATCAAGGTTAAATGTAAATATATATGGCAGTTTATTGAAGCCTTTTTAGTGAAACAATTCAAGTTGTTATCTTCTTCAACTTCATATATGGTCAAATAAATGGATCTGTTTATGAATGGGATTTGAAGAAAACTAGGTTGAAAATGCCAATGGCATCAAATATTAAGTTCCACTAATGGTATAGAAGAATACTTGTTTATGTAATTCACTGCACTCATCTTTTAGTTTAGTAATTGATCCAGGTGGCTCCAGACACATGCCGAAGTCCCAGAGGACTCAGAAAGGGTCAAAATTCAAAGTGGTCGTATTGCTCTCAAACCATAACATGATCGAAGTGCCTGTCACCCTGATTCCAACAGTACAAATGACACTAAAATCCGAGCTTGTAAGGAGAGTTAGTCAAAGTTCTGGTCAAAGTTGGGCAGTGGGCCAAGGTTAAGTATCCTACAAATTCACCGTCAACCGACGTGGAAACTTAGCTTCCGAGAGCGGGGGAAATTGTTTCCTCTTTAATCTATCTAATATCCCTTATATTAGACAAAATAAAAAAAAAACTTGTTATTATGTGTGTGTGTGTGTGTGTGTGTGTGTGTGTGTGTGTGTGTGTGTGTGTGTGTGTGTGTGTGTGTGTGTGTGTGTGTGTGTGTGTGTGTGATGAGGTGGCGAGCCATGACAGCCACGACCCCCCTCCCCCCCAAACCATACATTAAAAAACAAATTTTAATTAAAATGCGTCGACAGGCCGTGACCCCTCCCAGTCCCAACCCGCATAACAAAACAATATAAATATTGGGGTGGGTGGCCCACCTCTAGTGGACCCAGTCCACACCCCCCCTATTGCCACTTGTAAACCGTGGGCGCAGGGTTTGAACTCGCCCGCGCTCGGGCGCCCACACCAATACACAATTGTTACCAAAATCGTCAGCACCAATCAAAATGTAGCAGCTTAACCATAACGTGCCATTTCAAAACATTAAAACGATTTACCAAGTGCAAGGTTCAGTGGGGATTGAACCCTCGACCTCCCACCTCGTCGCCTCTGCCTTAACCAACACGCCCAGTAGATTTCTTGTTACCTCTACCCGAAAACATTTAATAACCCTTCCTCACTCATTTGCACAGGGACGGTGCCGAACAGAGAAGCGTGAAACTTTCGAACCTCGATTGTGCGAAACCATGATTTGCAGTGCTAAGGGGGAACTATGCCGACATACTTTTCGAGATAGTTCTTGCAGAGAATCTTAAGATGCTAAAAAGATTCTTGGGAGGTAAAAATTCATTTTGTGAGAATGTAAGCAAGTTTACAGTCATTTTTCTCAGATTTTCGTAAGGAACAATGGCGAGTTCAGATTCACCTTTTGAGCAGCGGATTTGTAGATTCCTAAGAGAGGAGAATCTTTGAGAATCTTGAGGGAATTTTCCAGATTCTTTGCAGGCTGCAATTTCCTAGATCCACAATGAAGCCAACTTTATACTCATTCTTCTCAAAATTTCACAAGGATCTCAATGGCGAGATCAGTTTTCTGATTTGAGTTGCAGATCTCCAGTCAACCCAGAGAAGGTAATCTTTGGAGAATCGAGAGGGAATCTAAAAGATTCCTATAGGCCCAGATTTTTCTAGTGTCGGAATTTGACAAATGGATAGTCAATTTTACACTTCTCGACGAAAACAATTCAGTGGTGTAGTCAGTTTTTGCAGCTGAGCCGTCTATTTTTCAGCCATTTTCCAGATTGGAGTGACAGTGTCAAATTTCAGAGTGTGCACAATCGATTCTATGCCATTTGAATCCACGTTTTCGATGGTGCATTCAGATCCAGCGGCTGAGTATTCTATTCTTCAGTCAGCGTTAGAGTGGAGGTATATGAAGTGTTGTTGTCATGTACTTCTTTGATCATTTGTTGTGATAAGTATGATGTTGTTTCGATTCCTGCTTGATGCATGATGCAGAATCTTTGTGTCTATTTCATGTGAGATGTATTCATCATGGATTGTTATGTATGTTTTGATTGAGATCCCTTTGCTACCATGATGGCGGGATACTCATTGTCACCATGAGTGTTTTGGTTGAGATACATTTGATGCCATGATGGTGGGATACTCATTGTCATCATGTGTAAGATTATGTCATGCTGATAGGAGGTCTATTGTGAGTGATAGTTCATGTAGTGGAACGTCTCGTGGAGAGACTTTGCCACTCATATAGAGGGCACATGTCCTTATATGACAGAAAACATAGTCCATGTACATCTTCACCATTTCCAGCACTGAATGAAGTGGCCAACACCATCTTGACACTGGGCCTGGAGATGTAGTCCACACTGGACAAACTCCGTTATCAACGTCTCATGTCTATGATTTGCTGATTGTCATTATGTTTCCATTTGCTTAAGCATGCATATATGTTCATTTATGCTCTGTTAAAATTCAATTCTAACTACATCACAGAAGCAAAATATCTTGGTTAAATCCGGGAGTTGAGTCAACTCAGATCAAGTTTTGTATCGAAGTGGTTTTCACGTGGATGTGAATTGCGAGCGTGAACAATGGAACGTGCAACAATGGAGGATGACAAAGATATGTACGAGACAATGCTCAGAGTGTCCAAAAAGGTGGACATAATGTATGAATCTCTACAAGAAGAGACAGAGGAAAAGCAATAATTGCAACTTCAGTTGCGAGCCACAGAAGAGGCCCTAGAAGAACCGAAGCACAACAACCAGAGTCTTTAAGCAGATAACGTTGAATTGAAGATGCTTCTATAAGAAGAAAAAGAGGAGAAACATAGGTTGCTACGACAACTACAAGCTTAGGACGAGGCCTTGGAAAAGATGCAGTGTGACCCCTGTGAGGTAAAAAGTAATTCTCCGACTTCATGTATGTTTCCTTATGATGATTTCACTATTTTTTGAAAATCATACCACAGGAATTGGCTCCAAACTGCTGAAGAGAATGGGGTATGAAGGAAAAGTCTTGGGCATTAATGGCCAAGGCATTGTCAACCCCATCAAAGTAGAGGAATTACCCCGTCAGGCAAGACTTGGGTATGTTGGGAAAGAAGTTGGGGAATGCGCCAAGACAACCAGCGAACCGCCAACAACAGATGATGAGAATCCCTCATCAGTTCTTTCCAACTCGATAGTGGAGGTAAAAGATGTTGATTTCCCTTCAGTTTCATCTTCACATAGTATAATTTCTGTTGGAAATGTGGAGATACCAATTACAGGGACAAACATGAGGCTCCTTACTAGGATGAGGTACAAGGAAGGAGAAGAACTTGGTGTTAATAACCAAGGCATAACTTAGTCATTGGAGGTCGAGCAAAGACCTTGATTTCCAGACTTGGGATACACCAAAGGAGAATTCTCAAGGGTGTCAGATGCTTTCGAGACATTGTTGAAATCGTCGAGGAAAGAGAATGATGGGAACACATCACCATCATCCCATGGCAATGCCCATTGTAGGGAAAGAGTTGAGGCAAGCTCTCATCGCCATAATTACACCAGAGACAACAAGGAAAGGTATAACAAGTCTCAATATTCGAATGTTCATTTCGATTACAATCATGTTGTTAATGATGGACATAAATCATGGCATCGAAAAACATGTATTTTTTGTGGTTTACATAACCATGTATTTGATGAGTGCTGGAAAAGAATAGCAACATGAAAAAGGATGAGGCATGAAAGACCCTCTCAACAACAAGCAAAGAAGAAGGTAAACCAGATCTAGAGGAAGAAAACCTATTGTAGTCATTGCAGCAGAAGTGGTTGTTGAAAATAGCAACAAGAAATGCTAAAAATAGAAATGATATAAATAACATTGCTATAGATAGAATTTCAGGATATATTCCAATTTTAATTTGTCATTGAATTAAAATTGAGAATTAAAATTCGAATTTAGTCTCACTAGTTGTTTGAAAAATAATTAATTAATTCATCTTGAGTTAATTAGTTGGAGAAATTCAAACATGAAGTCTTTGTGAAGACATGCAACAGTTATCCCTTTGATTGAGGAAGTTATCACTTAATTAAGGAGATAAAGATCAGTTGTATTTGAGTTTTAATTAGTTAGCTTAGTTAACTAAGTTAAGTCCAGTTAAATTAGTTCCAAACAGCTTGTGGAACTAATTGTGAGTTCAGTTAGTTAATGCATGCATGCATGCAACTGGTGTTCTCCAGATAACTGAATACTATCTCATAAATAAGTCATGCATGTCAGTTTGGACAAAGACCTAGTTGAGATTAAAGGCAGGGATAATTTACTATCAGTTGCTAGAATATTCCTATGAGAATATATCTTGCATGCAGAAGGAATTCATTCCTTGAGGATTGCGCAGTTTACTATAGAGGTCAGAGCAGTGTGTGAGGTGAGAATCACACAAGGTACAGTTGGAGGACCTAGGAGAATTGCACAAGGAAATAGGAGGCTTGGAGGACTGAAGGAAGGCATATGTGTTGTCTATTCTGTCTATGAGCAGTAGTGAGGGATTGTACTGAGAGCTAGATAGCTTGAGAGCTAAAGCTTTGTGTAATCCTAAGATATTTCCACTTGTATGATAATACAGATAGCGGGGTTTTTAACTGAGGCTTTCCCCAGAGTATTCTTCTGTGTTTCATGTGTGATTGAATCTTCTTCTCTGTTATATGTGTTCTATTTGATCTTGCTCAAAATCGATTAAGCTTCTGCAAGTTTGATTGTAGAAGTAGATTAAGTATTTTTCTTTAGTACATTGCATAATCAGTTTAATCTACAGTGAGAATTTCTACATGGTATCAAAGCAAAGGTGATCAAAGCAGAGAACAGTATACAAAGAAGGGAGAAGTTCAAAGTTTGAAGTTCTTGATTGTAGGTACAAAATCGATTTCTTATCACATCTCAAAGTTCACTAATGGCATTCAATGGCTTGAGACTCGAGTATGCCTTGGATGGCAGCTCGAATTACATAGCATGGAAGGATCGCATGGAAGCAGTATTAGAAGACAACGGTTTGAAGGACTTCATTGATCAAGAAGTCCCCAAGCCAGCAGCAGCTAATGCCCAAGAATTGGCGGAATGGAAGAAATGTGTGGCGAGAGCGAGGAGGATTCTTTTGGAGGGAGTTCGAGACCATATTGTCTCGAGTCTCCATGGGAAGGAGACTTCGTTTTCAATGTGGAAGACATTGAAGGATCTATATCAGAACAATAGTGACCAAAGGAAGCTGGCGCTGAAGGACAAGATTCGGAAAATCAAGTGTGAAAAGGGCGACACGATCTCTACATATTTGAACAAGCTCACCACCTGCAGAGATGAGCTTGGAAGTGTAGAAATCACGATAGCTGATGATGATATGGTGAGTCTTGCTCTCCTCGAATCTTCCTAAGAGATATCATAGCTACCAGGACTCAGTGAAGGGAAGAGAGAAACTGCCAGATTGGGAACGATTGTGGTCAGATCTGATGCAGGAGGAGATCAAGAGAAGCACCAGAGATGGTTCTTCATCTAAGCATGATGATGAATAAAATCAAGCCTTAGCAAGTAAGGCATGGAAAGGGAAAGGGAAGGCTTCCCATTCCAAATCAAGTTCTTCCCATGGAGGGAAGAAGATTG
This sequence comes from Pinus tabuliformis, assembly GCA_031772625.1. Taxonomy (NCBI): domain Eukaryota; kingdom Viridiplantae; phylum Streptophyta; class Pinopsida; order Pinales; family Pinaceae; genus Pinus; species Pinus tabuliformis. The sequence continues at coordinate 244,699,901 of CM062804.1, forward strand.
ACAAATCTAAAGTGAGATGCTTTAATTGTCATGAGGTGGGCCATTATGCAACTAATTTTCCATTGAATAAATCCTAGAAGGGATCCTCGAAAGGATCAGATGGTGAGGCACTGAACTCACAGTTCGAATTGGATTTTACCCTCATCGCATGCATGGTTCATCGATGGTGGGTTGTGTTTACTACTTGGATAGTGGAGCCTCATTCCACATGACCGGCGATAAGAGTTTATTCAGTACCTTGGAGGAGAAATACCTCCAGATGCGCATCGAGATGGGCGATTATGGAAAGTACCATGTTTCAGGTGAAGGTATGGTTGTGTTTTAGAGGGAGCATGGATCTCCTCTCACCCTGGCTGATGTAAAGTATGTGCCTGGACTGAAGAAAAACTTTGTATCGGTCGCGATGTTGGAAGACAAAGGCTAGGATGTAATCTTCAGTAAGGGAAAGGCGTTCCTGATACACATAGCCAGAGGTCAGACCAAGAGGATTGGGATTTGAGTGAAGAATCTCTACAAGCTAGAGGTAGATGACTATGCTGCATTGAGTTCCAAAGCATAATTGGTGCAAAGCCAAGATATTGATGAGTTATGGCATAGAAGGTTGGGCCACTTGCATCATGGGACCTTGAAGATAATGCAGCAAATTTCTATCGGACTTCCCAAAGGTAAACTTGAGCAAGTGGACACATGCAAAGGTTGTACCTTGGGTAAGTATGCAAAATATTCCTTTCATGATCGAGACAGTCGAGCTGAAGCAATCTTGGAGTGAGTTCATACAGATGTGTGTGGACCATTCTCGATAGCCTCCACCGCTAAACAAAGGTATTATGTGATTTTCATTCATGATTTTTCTCGTAAATGCTGGATCTATTTCATGCAAAAGAAGGATCAATCCTTCTCAAGGTTTTGTGAGTTCAAAGCCTTGGTTGAGAAAGAATCAGGAAAGAAGATCAAGGCCTTATGAAGCGATAATGGTGGAGAGTATGTCTCTCAAGAGTTTAAGGACTTCTGTGTTGCAGAAGGAATTAAACGGGAGTTGATGGCACCTCATAACCCACAGCAGAATGGGGTGGCCGAGAGGAAGAATAGAATGATTGTGGGAGCAACTCGGGCGATGCTACATGACCAAGGCCTACCACTTCATTTGTGGGCTGAGGCATGCAACACAGCGGTTTACTTGCAGAATAGAAGCCTGCATCGCATACTTGGGATGAAGACACCAGAGGAAGCTTTCTCTGGGAAGAGACCAGATGTGGGTCACTTCAAGATCTTTGGCTCATCATTGTATTTCCATGTGAGCAAGGATGCCCGGAAGAAGCTAGAGCCGACAGCAGAGTTGGGGATACTTGTGGGGTATATTGATACTCCCCACAACTATAGGGTGTATTTGCCTACCAGTCAAAGGACAGTGGTTCACAGAGATCTTAAGTTCGATGAGATGAAGGCCATGCGAGTTTCCCTTGACAGGGAGCTCAAGTTGCAGGCAGAGGAGGAACTTTTGGCTCCTAAGGAGGAGGAGCCTTAGACTAATGTGGAGCAGCCACATAAAGAGGTTCCAAGAGTGAAGACATCCACTCATGCAGAGTCTTCCAGAGAGGGGTGGAAACGCACAAGGGAAGCTGACAGATTGTTGATGGATGCGAGAGAGAATGTGGGAGATCCATCTTCTCAACGCAGACAGAGGAGGTCACCAGAGCGGTACACTGGTTACATGGACCTTGTTGGGGAATCTGTAGAAACTGAACCATCTTCCTTTGAGGAAGCAGTGCAGCAGCCGAGTTGGGTTGATGCCATGGTAGAGGAGTATGACTCCATAGTTCGGAACAGTGTTTGGGATGTTGTTCCAAGACCGGAGAACAAGTCAGTTGTGAGTTCTCATTGGCTTTACAAGGTAAAGCAAGCTATTGATGGTAGTGTGGAGAAACATAAGGCAAGGTTTGTTTCCCGCAGTTTCTCACAGGTCAAGGGGATCGACTATGATAAGACTTTTGCTCTTGTAGCAAGGTACTCATCTATCAGATCGATGTTGGAACTATCAGCATAGATGGGTTAGAAGATCCATCAGATGGATGTGAAGACTGCATTCCTTAATGGAAAGATTGAGGAAGAGGTGTACATAGAGCAGCCAGAAGGATTTGAGACCTTCGATCGTGAGTCGCATGTGTGCCGACTCAAGAGAGCTTTGTACACGCTGAAGCAAGCACCTCGTGCTTGATACGCCAGGATCGACAACTACTTCACCGGTTTGGGCTTCACAAAGAGTGAAGACTTATACCACATCATGGTGGAAGGTAAGCAGTTGATCATTGTTCTTTATGTTGATGATTTGATATTGACATGTGATGATCAATTGATCATGTCTTGCAAGGAGGACCTTGCAAGAGAGTTTGAGATGAAAGACACGGGTCTCATGCAATACTTTCTAGGCATGGTAGTGTGGCAGAAGGATGGGGAAGTGTTTGTGTTTCAAGGCAAGTATGCCAATGAGATACTCAGGAGATTCCACATGGAGAAGTGCAAGCCCATGCAGACTCCTCTAGCAAGTAACTGGAGGAAGGAGGATGCTACTTTAGGAGAAGTAGTAGAGGCTACTGTGTATCGACAGCTTGTGGGTTCATTGATGTATTTAGTGAACACACGACCAGATTTGTGCTTTGCGGTGAACCAGCTAAGTCAAGCTATGGTTCAGCCTACCAAGCTGTTTTGGAAGGCAGCGAAGCATGTTTTGAGATACCTCAGAGGCACATCTCAATATGGATTATGGTACAGACGGACAGAGGGAGTGAAGCTTCAGGGCTTCACAGATGCAGATTGGGCAGGGAGTCCATCAAATCGGAAGAGCACATCGGGAGGAATTTTCAACCTTGGTTCAGCTACAGTTTCTTGGTACAGTAGGAAACAGAGGTCAATTGCACTCAGCTCAGCAGAGGCTGAATACATGGCTGCAAGTCAGGCAGCATGTGAGGCCATTTAGATGCAGAAAATTATAGTTGGTTTGTTTGATCAGAGGATGGATCCAACTGTGAGATATTGTGATAAACAGAGTTGTATCAAACTCTCTAAGAATCCAGTATTTCATGACAGATCCAATCTAACTGATCATAACACATCACAACAAATCTCTAATAATAGAATAATCTAGAGAATTCTACATTTCTCCATTATTCCAAGTTCCCCTCTTAATGGAGAAATGGATCAAAGCATAACATGAATAACATATGCCTGTTGGTCTTAGTCTCAGCTAGGCTTACAATGGTACATAAAAAAAACTTGATAACTGAGCTTTCATTTTTGCCTTCTTGCTAAAGGGTCCATGCTTGTTCATTTGTTGGTGAAGTTTCATCTTCACCTTTCTGGCCATAAGATAGTGGTGGAGCTTCTCCTCTTTTTTATGTTTTCTGCGCCAAAGGTGGAACACTTGAATTCTTAATCTCCTCTTTCTTGATCTTGATTGCAGGCTAACATTCTTTGTATTCAACATTGTTGCAGGTTCCTTAATGTTTGCAATTTCTTCAAGTTTTATTGCTTCTTCCTGGCTGCCAATATTTGCACACTTAAAAAAAATGTTATATTCATAAAGAGAACCATACTGATTATTTTCATCCTGCACATTCATGGATTCTTCAGTTTCAAGGTTCTTCACCATGTCAGTTGTTGCTTTTAAACCTACATCAATATGTTCAAAAGATTTCTCAAGATATCCTTTAATTAGATTTATCTCTACATCATAATCAAGCTTGACATCTTCAAACTTGTTTTTTCCTTTAACTGCTGCTACAATTTGTTGGGTGTGGAGCTTGATTATCTTCTTTATTCAGAGGTATCACCGCATTGGACCCCAGTTCATAATGTGGCGGCAACGCCGCCCGTAATATTTGCGCTGCAAGGGAGGCCTGGGGGGGGGGTCAGATGCACCCCCAAAGCTAAAAATAGATGTAAAATTGCCTTGTAAAATGTTGTAATTTCATAGTCAATCTGGGTCGTTCATTAGGCGGAGATATAACAGTAGAAGTTATGTTTAATTTAGGGTTTTTTCCCTAGAAGGCAACCCCTCGCTATATATGAGGGAATTGTATTGCATCTACGTAGATCTATATTCTGAGTGAGAAAGAGAGAGGAGATTGAGTGAGAGCAAAGAGGGAATTACAACGGATTTGTTGTAGGTTGTATCTCTTCAGTGTGATGGATAATATGAAAGGAAGGAATGGTTGTTTCTCCATGGACGTAGCCCAAATTGGGTGAACCACGTATATCTGTGTCTCTCTTGTTTTATGTGTTTTCTGTGTTTATATTTCTGAAATATATTTTATGTGTTCCATTGCTCTGTAATATAAAATTTTCTAACACAATTTCCTCTTCATGCTCTTCCACTTTATCATCAAGAGTAAAAAACAATTTATCAACCAATTTATTTTCAGAGATAACTTGAAATTCATTTTCATAACACAAATATCCATTATCAAATTTAATTGCAAATTCCTCTTTCTTCAATTCATCAGTTGTCGTTGATTCCTCTGTTGCTTTTCTCTTTGCTAAAAATCCACCTTCATCTTCAGCTATCTCACTGCATCCCATTTTGAGCTAGTTCAAATATGTATTTTACATTTCATATGTCGTCTTTTCCTTAAGATACTTTCTCCTAAATTGTTTAAATTCTCTTCAGAATTGTTTAATTTTACTTTTCCTACCCATTGTTTTGGAGCAGCGATTCTACTGACAGATTTGAAGAGCTCTGGAAAACAAAATGGCTATGCCAGCAAGCTACGATTTGTGAGAGCAGCAATTCTGGAGGTCGCTTGATCTAGGTGGATGTTGGTGGCCACCCGCCTATCCCACTTGGACCCCCACAACTGTCTCTTTCAGTTTTTCAGTTTCCTTAATTGTAGCACAATTTATTATTTTTAGCAGTTTTTTGGGTGCTAAACTTCTGAAGCCATTTTGAGGCCCTAAACGACGTTTTTTTGGCAATCTACTGCCAATAATCTCCTAGTTTTTCCGTTGTGTTCCTCGGAGAGATCTTTCCAACTAGGTATCATGCGCGTCAAATGGAGATAATATGACCAAGTCACAACCTCGGGAAGTTGGCGATCCAACTAACCCCAACGGGGCCCATAAACTCTTGGTGTTACATCTCCTTAGGTTATGGTTTTTGTTGTTTAGGGTTTTCTCTTATTGTTCAATAATAAAAAGGCCCTTGAGCCTCATTGTAATGCAGTTCAAAGGCATGTAGCCACCACATTTCTTCTCAGAGATAAGCTACCATTGTTGAGCTAGTCTCATTTCCATACTGTTTGTAAGCATATTTCATTATTTGATATTACGAAAGGAAATGTTATTTCTGCTGCATCTCTGTATTTATGGTTATATATGTAATTTGTTGTGTTCCTGTTTAAATTCGGATTATTGGTATCAGAGGGGGCCTGCTCTTTCTCTATTTTTCTTTGCATGTCCCCAACGAGATCGGGATATAAGGAGTTAGGGATTGAACTGGTCGAACCTTTGCAAGACCAGCCTTGCAAATCTCAACGGCCTCCCATGGCGAATGAAAAGAAAGAGGAGGGGGCAGGAGATCCTATCAAAATATTGCTCAAAGAAGCCCTCGAGCAACAAAGGAATGTGATGATGGACAACTTTTCCCAGATCCTTTAGCGGCTACCCAGGGGCGACGCATCTAATAGCTACTCTGGAAATGCCACACCCTTTAAGGTACAAGTTAACTTTGAAATCCCCATATTCGAGGGTCAGATAGATGCAGATGTCGTAGATAAATGGTTAAATCTGCTAGAAGGGTATTTTTCTGTTCATGATTTTTCCATCTAGGAAAATATTACTTTTTCTCTTCTCAAAGCAGCCCCCCACGTCAAGGATTGGTGGGAAACCTATTGTGAGCAGAAGGATGAAAGTACGATCTCATTGTTTTCAACCGCACCCACTTGGAATTCATTCCGGGATTCCATCAAGGAGCAGTACTACCCTTTCAAGAGCTATGAGGACAAATACATAAAGTGGACCAAGCTGCGACAGGGAAGGGACCAAGATGTGCTGGAGTTTACCAATATTTTTCATACCCTACGCACGAAGTTAAGCATCAAGGGTTCTGAGAAACATTTGGTACTCAAGTATTGCGACTGCCTACATAGATACATCCAGGACAAGATGGAGTTCCTATACATCTCCTCGCTCGACACGGCTTATCGATGCGTTGTCAAGATCGAGTAAAAGTTTAAAAAAAAGAAGCAAGACTTTGGATCTGCGAATCCGAAGAACAAAGGACAAAGCCAAGATGGGGTGACCCAAGACAACCCGTCGAAGCCGCAAGAAAATAACAACACCACGAAGTCAAATAAGGACACCGGAAAGTGGTGTGAGTTCCACAAGAGCCCCACTCACAGCACAAGTGAGTGTCGGGCCAAGCAGTCGCTAGTGGCTGAGTTGAAGGCTTCAGAATCAGATGCATGTTCCAACCCTAAGTCAAAACTCAACAAGAGGAATGAAAAAGGGAAGCAGATCATTAATGTGGAGCCCAGTGCAACTGTTGCCACCACTAAGATGTAGAAGAATGAGCTCGACGATCCAAAGGAGGGGGAGTGTCTTTTCCACTCACAGATGTGGGTGAAGGTTTCGCCGCTGCAATTCATTGTTGACAATGGGAGCTAAAGAACCTCATTTCAGCGGAGGTCGTGAAGCGGTTTGGACTACTAACCATACCACACCCACAATTGTACAACATCAGGTGGCTTAACCAAGGACGAGATCTCTGAGTCCGCCAGTAGTGTCGCCTTCCCTACAGCATCAAGCCCTTCACAGATGAGGTATTGTGTGATGTTGCACGTCTGGATGTTTGTGATGTATTGTTAAGCCAACCATACTTGTGGAAGCAACATGTTGTGTATGAGTCAAGGCCTTGCACTGTTATTATTTCTTTGTGTAATACATTATATAGGATACCGGAGGTAGCCCCACCTACCACCACTTCTTTGATCTCTGCTAAGAATGGTAGTAAGATCATCTCCCAGACTAGGATCTTTTATTTTTTATTTTTTCTCTGGTTCACTCTCAAAGTAAGGGGAAGATCGTAGCCACATCCATGGCCCCAGGGAAGGGTTCCTCCACATAGCAGAAGCAGGGGGATACGGTCATGAAATAATATAGGGACATCTTCTCCTCACCCACAGGGTAACCGTTGGACTGTCAAGTCAAGCATTCATTCGATCTGACTCCCGAAGCACCTCGACCCAACAGGTAGCGAAATAATCAGCATCAAGGACCACACAAGTTTCAAGTGGACAACAAATTTTGGTTTCATTTGTAGAAATAACACCTTACCAAAGCCCATCGGAAGCTCAGACCACTCTGATATGATCCTTACACCATTACCAAGGCTGTGGGAAACAATGCTTTGGAGCACAGCATTCCCCCATTCCTTGGATTGCACCAAGTTTTCGATGTGGACATCACTCGACCATGCTTCCCATCATTACTAGACACATCAGAGATTGCAGAACAACTCACTAGGGACCAAGTTCAGCATAAGTTTCCCCATCTCATGGAGGCACTCAACGCAATGCGGACCATTGCTTCCTAGGGGGGAGGAATGATCCAGGTGGATGTTGGTGGCCACCCACCTATCCCACTTGGACCCCCACAACTGTCTCTTTTAGTTTTTCAGTTTCCTTAATTGTAGCATAGTTTACTATTTTTAGCAGTTTTTCGGGTCCTAAACTTCTAGAGCCATTTTGAGGCCCTAAACAACGTTTTTTTTGGCAATCTACCACCAATGATTTTTTAATAAATCGTCTTTTCCGTTGTAGTCCTCGAATAGATCTTTCCAAGAGGGTATCATGTGCGTCAAATGGAGATAATATGACCAAGTCACAACCCGTGGAAGTTGGCGGTCCAACTAACCCCAACGGGGCCCATAAACTCTTGGGTTACATCTCCTCAGGATAGGGTTTTGGTTGTTTAGGGTTTTCTCTTATTGTTCAATAATAAAAAGGCCCTTGAGCCTCATTGTAACATAGTTCAGAGGCATGTAGCCACCACATCTCTTCTCAGAGATAAGCTACCATCGCCGAGCTAGTCTCATTTCCATACTGTTTGTAAGCATATTTCATTATTTGATATTAATCAAAGGAAGTGTTATTTCTGTTGCATCTTTGTATTTATGGTTATATCTGTAATTTGTTGCATTCTTGTTTAAATTCGGATCATCGTTGCACTCTTTCTTTCTCTTGAGTCTGCGACTGTCCAACATAAGCAACACACAAAGCCACTAAGGTTCAAACTGTTATTCTGCCCCGCACCACTCTTACAATATGGACAGTCTGCACTCTTACACTTTCGCTGCACGACTTTGTCCACTTATCCCACTCGAACAAAGCAACTCTTTAATGGCTCCCTTCAGCCACAAAGTCAACTTTAGAAGCGACCCTCAACTCAACTCAGCTCAAACTTCGAACGGCTAATATGTCCCTTAGCCACAATCTGGGCAAGCAGCTGCTCCACAACGCCAAGTTAACAATAAATAATTCACATGCCGATACGTCAAGGTCTCAACAATCTCAAAAAATTTGAACTCGACCCATCTAATTAACACGCCAATGGATGACCACAGACTCCACGAGCCACGTCCCACATCTCCAGTTCCATGCTAAATCGATCGACTACACGCTGCGTGTAGTTCAAAAAAAAGGCACACACAAGAGGGAAACACAGAGTATGACTCTCCTAATAGAAACCACGCCCTCTGCTCACGGTAGCATCAATCTTATAGAATACCACCTCTCGACTTTCAAGATCCACGCTGAGGTCGAGAGTTGGGCCTCTCTCACACTATTCCATCCCATGCACAAGGAAATATTCAAATCACACACAACAAGAGCCTTTATATATGTCAGCTCTACAGGTGACTCAATGCAAACAACGATTTCCCTTTTTCTACATAGAGATCAACTCCTTACTTCTCCCAGTCCGTTGTTTTTAATGTTGACCTCTCCAAACAAGTTCACCGCATGATTCTTCAATGTTGCATCTCCTCCCACAGACAGGACGCCAAATACAAAAAAAAAATTCAAGGAGACGACACCAGTGCTTCACACCACAGGACTTAACATAGGCTTGGGAAACTTAACATCGTTCCCCAATGCTTCACATGACATGCAGGAGCTCACACAACCATTCCTTGCTTCTCCACACAATTTTAACACAATTTGATTTTCTACACAAGATCAATCAGACAACAATCTCACCTTATCCTTGGAGTAGCTACACGTAGTCGGTCACTGCACACACTCGTCTACGATTCTATTGTACAATCTCCTCCTTGCATGGAGAACAGGAAGGTCATCCTTCACGGAACACTTACCAGACAACCCCTCTCGCACACAGGTCCACATCACATCAACGCTCAACGCCACATGCACCAATAGTTGTATGCAAAAACTTCAGAATGCAAAGTCTCTCATACCAGTCACCCTCTATCACCTCATGACCTTTTAAGTGTCTAACAACCTTGTTCTGATACCAACTAAAAATTTAGGGGAGACCGAATAATTAGGAAATTAACCTTTCTTAGGTGAGCCAAGTTCAATCTAAAGAGTGCCCGCACATAACACTTCTATCATTCTCCAAATCATTTGTACATAAATAAGATTGGAAATCTGTTAAGAAATTGAACATATTCTTTAAGAATAGGATCCAATCTAACTGATCACAACAAATCTCTAAAAATAGAATAATCTGGAGAATTCTACATTTCTCCATTATCCCAGGTAAAAGCTATAATGAGTTTGAGCATAAATTTTTCAAATAGTAGAGCATTTTGAGAAGCCAATTTTTAAGTAAGAAACTTCGGCAATGCATTTCTAGTAATGAAGTGCATCCATTGATTGTTTTGTAAGATTAGAGGTCAGTGCAATCTCTGTAATTGAAGAGAAATAACTACAATAGAGGTTGCAGAACTCAGTGAAATTTTTGTATGCCTTTGTGATTATCAAATTTCTTCCAATACAATATATAAATAAATATTTTAATAAATTTATTTTATTTTAAATAAAATATAATTAAAATTTTAAATATAAACCTTTAGGTAAGGATATATTTAATTTTATATTTAGCTAGTCAAATTATATAAATTTAATTAGTAAACCATTTTTAATATAAATGTATAATTGAAATTTTAAATATATAAATTTTCAATGAAGGTTTTTTTTTTTCAATTATACACAATCCATGTATACAAATAGACATGACATGTCAGCGCATGACTCTTATTAGTATTAAACTTTTAAACAATGATAACATCTTCTATATATATTAGATCATGAAAGCAATTGTAAATCATATTTAAATTTTTTTAGTAATCAATTTGCTCAATTAAATCTTCTATTAAATCACTCTTCTTTTATTTATATATATAAATATAAACAATTGTAAATCATATTTAAATAATTTTAGAAATCAATTTTTTTAATTAAATCTTCCATTAAATTACTTTTACTAATCAATTTAACATACACTTACATTTTCTAGTCATTTTAATAATTTTTCACAACTAAATTATAATGTACTTACTTTCCTTTTCTAAAATCCTTTTAAGTACATCCTTTTTTCCTTTTTATTCCTTCGAACATTTTTTTAATTCCTATATAAAACAAATTTATTCTCATATATATATATATATAACAAATTTAGTCTCATATATATATATATATGGCGCTAAATTTGATTTACATAGGAATTGGAAAAATATGCAAAGGAATAAATAAATAAATAAGTATTTAAAATTTTTTAGAATATATATATATATCGAATGAGAATTTATATTCATTTTTTAGAATATATATGTGTGAGAATGAGAATTTATATTAAGTAAAAAATTGTATTTGGAAAATAATTATTATATCAAAACACATTAAAAATATAAAAATTTTGTTGTCCAACTTAAACAAAAAGATTATTCTAGACAAATTTTAATCTCAAAATTCTAATTTAAAACTATAATTGAACTAGAAAAATGAAAAAGTATAAAGTTTCTTAAAAAACCTCTCAAAAACCTACCAACTTTTACTTGCATGCTACTTAGGGGACTAAGGCAAAGCACATGGGCTAAAACCATTTCTACATCCATAACTGGTTCATTTAAATTTCAAACATGAAGTGGAGGGGAGATGACTAAATGACTAAATTGTTTTCCAAGGAAGATTCAAAGCGAAGTTGTCCCATATAGAATTGTAAATATTCCAATTTGTGGGGGTAGAGCGGAGATCTCATCTTCTGACTTCTAAATCATGATACAATGTTCTATAAATATTTTTATTGAAAAATTGATGCCATAAACCATCTAGTTGTGATACAATTGGAAAGCATATATTTCTTCCTCTATTTTATGCAATTGTTCATGCAAAGGACTATAGAATTGTAAATATTCCAATTTGTGCGGTAGAGCGGAGATCTCATCTTCTGACTTCTAAATCATACTGCAATGTTCTATAAAGATTTTATTGAAAAATTGATGCAATAAACCATCTAGTTGTGATCCAATTGGAAAGCATATATTTTTTCCTCTATTTTATGCAATTGTTCATGCAAAGGACTATAGAATTGTAAATATTCCAATTTGTGCAGTAGAGCGGAGATCTCATCTTCTGACTTCTAAATCATGTTGCAATGTTCTATAAAGATGAAATTTAGAATTCTCAAACCCCTTTGCAGATTTAGAATTTGGAATAAATTCCTCACTTAGTTTGAGTTCCCTTTTACAACAAGTTCCATGTTGTTCTTACCAATGGAATGTTTCTCCGTGGTTGCTTATCATAGGAAGGATAAAATTGAACAATGTCTTTAAGATGCCTAGATTTACCATACAGGGGAGTGAACTAAATATACACTAACACATACTATTAATAAAACTGTCAGAATGCATCATCTCCATGCTACAGGGAAGGTAAAAACCAGGAATGCATCATCTTAATCTTGGACTTTGAACCCTTCACAATTTGGGCACGGAAATGAAGAGAAAAAATCCCCAAAATACTTTATATGAAAGACCTTGCATGTAACCATCCATGGGCAATTTCCATGTTACCATTGACTTGGAGGAACTTTTGGGCCCTAAAATAGAGGGGGTTTTGCTTGTATAATTTCATGAGATCATGGTCAAGGGAGAAGGCATAATGATACTTACATATTTACCTTCAATTCACCAATATTCAAATGCACCCTTTTGTTTTCCATAACATTAGTTGCTTGATTATTCACTCTAAGAACATGATATATTTTCATATAGAGAAATAAAGATAAAATAGCTTTGATCTTTTTCATTATGTTCTTCAACCTATTATCATGGGGAAGGGAATCAAACACTTTATGATGAATAAAGAGCTTAGAATATCCAACAAATATTTAAGGAGAGATATTGTGTTTTTTGGTTAAAATTAATCTTTCAAGTAATGCATATGCTTGTGCTTGATTGTTTGGAAATAATCCCATACTCCAAACATAATACAGTTCTATTTTCTTCCAAGGAAAAAGATAACCCCCATGCTCCTACCACCCTTAAATAAAATTAATATTTTTCATAAGTAGTAAAGTCTTTTATATTATTAACTATATTATTTCCCAGTAAAAATAATATTGACAATATTATTTAAAAACAAACATTATAGTAAAATGCATGGAACTATGAATTATAAAAAACCCCAAATATTAAAATATGACATCACATATGTACCATAAGGTTATCAATATGGAAGGAAGTCTGCATTATTATTTTTTCATTAGGGTCTTCTAAAACAAATTAATTTATTTTGAATAATATGGTTATAAATGGTGTTAACTTATCATATCCATCTATAAAATGAATTAAAAAACATAATTTATCAATTATAGATAACAATACTTAAATGACAAGTCCACAATAAAAAAATTGTTGAAATAAAACATCTAACTATCACTCTCTATTTCCATCACCCTAGTATTATTCCTTAATTGGCATTATAACATTATTGTTCTCAAAACTTGTATTGATATTAGATTATGTCTTGGTACAAACCACAAATCCTTCTCTAACACATATGTCAAAAAATACCACTATGTCTAGTGTGTGGTAAATTTATTTGATGACGTACTCACTAGCATAATATAATAACTTGTATATTTTGTATCCTTATGCTATAGAGTCATTGAGATTTTCCCTTTGTTGAACAAAACCCTTCAAATATTTTCATATATCTCTTTAAAAATAACATCCAACAACATGATATCACCCTAATTATTTCAACCTCATTAGCTAGGTGCATTAGAAGAAGGACTTTCGAGTTTGTGAAACTCTTAAGTAGTTCCTTCTCAAACATACAAACAATCTATTGACGACATCATGGAATGCTTTCCATGTGAATCCCCTTTATTGTAATCCACTAACATAAGTAGATAATTTAGATACAGAAAGCCACTGGCCTTGATTGAGGTCATGGTTTACACAATCATGCATGAACAAAGGATAATGGCCACATTATAAAATAAACACATACAAAATTAATTAACATAAAATTATGAGCGCATAACATATTATAACCTACACTATAACAAAAGAAGCTTGCAATCCACATGCATAATGTCAGGCTAGGAGGTAACTCCTCAAAATGAGATTTTGTTATTCATTTAGGTTGTTCATTAGTATATACATGAGGGAGTGATTGTTGAGTTTCATCTCCCGATGACTCTCCATTTTCTCTATTATTTATTTACACTATTTACAGTTGTTCACCCAATCCCTATGATTAGTTGTCAAAATTCCCCCCCCCCCCCCCTTAATCTAAAGGGAAGGGATGTTGGTGAGGCCAAGCATCATTCTGAATCTTTGAAGCTTTTCTCTTCCAAGCGCTTTGGTGAAGATGTCTGCAATCTGCTCATTAGTGGAACAATGGCAAAGATGGATTGTTTTGGCCTCAACATGATGTTAAATCAGATAATATTTTGTATTGATGTGCTTCATTCGATCATGGAACTTTGGGTTCTTGGCCAACTTTATTGCCGAGGTATTCTCAATCATGAGTGGAGTCAAATGTACTTGTTTTGCCTGCAAATCTTCCATAATTTTCCTGAACCACGCAATTTCTTTTGTTGCCTCAGCTGCTGCCTCATATTCTACCTCTGTTGTGGAATCTTCGGGAACTGATTGTTTACGTGATCTCCAGGAGATAGCTCTTGATCCAAGACTCATAGCATAACCCAAAGTAGATACCCCAGTTTCTTTGTCTCCATCGAAGTCTGAATCAAAGTATCCAATCAAGCTGAAGTCGCCCACCTGTGTATACTTGAGTCCAAAGTCTTGAGTTCCCTTCAAGTACTTTAGAACTCTTTTTGTAGCAAACCAATGTCCCTCACAAGGCTTTTGCATAAACCTGGAGAGGATTCCAACAAAAAATGAAATGTTTGGTCTGGTAGTAGTCAGGTAGTTGAGACTTCCTACAAGTTGTCTATACTTTGTTGCATCCTCAAATTCTTTTCCTTCAATGGATGTGAGCTTTAAGTTTTGTTCCATTGGAGTAGTCAGAGGATTGCATTCATCCATGCCACACCTGTTCAGTAGATCTCCAATGTACTTCGTTTGAAAAAGGAATATGGACTTCGGATGTTGAGTTACTTCAATACCAAGATAGTAATGAACATAGCCCAAATCAGTCATTTCAAAACCTTTCCTCAATTCCTTCTTTATGGATGCAATGTAGCTCCCATTGTTCCCTGTGATCAAAAGATCATCTACATATACCACAAGATATACAACTAATTTGCCAACTTTCTTGACAAACAAAGTTGCATCATCAAGATCATAATGTTTGAAATTGAGTTTCAGAAGATGCTCAGTTATTTTTTCATACCAGGCTCGCGGTGCTTGTTTGAGGCCATACAAGGAATTCACAAGTTTGCATACTTTATTTTCATGTCCTTTCACAGCAAATCCTTCAGGTTGGGACATAACAACATTCTCTTTTAGATCTCCATTCAAGAAAGCAGTTTTTACATCCATTTGATGGACTTTCCAACCGTTCTGAGCTGCTAGGGCAAAGAGTATCCTGATGGTAGCCCATTTTGC
The DNA here is from genome assembly GCA_031772625.1 of Pinus tabuliformis. Taxonomy (NCBI): domain Eukaryota; kingdom Viridiplantae; phylum Streptophyta; class Pinopsida; order Pinales; family Pinaceae; genus Pinus; species Pinus tabuliformis. The sequence continues at coordinate 244,714,995 of CM062804.1, forward strand.
TGTGGGGGAAAAATTCTCCTCATAATCGACCCCTTCCTTCTGTGCAAAACCTTTTGCCACAAGCCTGGCTTTGTGCTTGTCAAGTGAGCCATCAGATTTATACTTGTTCTTGTATACCCACTTGCAGCCAATTGGTTTGGTTCCCAATGGAGGATCAACCAGATTCCAAGTGTCATTCTTTATCAAGGCATCATACTCCTTTTGCATCGCTTCTTTCCATTCATCATGAGAAGCGGCTTATTTGAAGGAAATTGGTTCAAAATATGTAGACAAATTCAATTCACAATCATAAGAAACATCCATATCAACAAGTGAATCAAATTCATCTACATCACCTCCATTTTTCCGGGTTGAATTTCTAGTTCATGTCTTTCCAACCTCATCAGGATGAACACTTTCAAGTGTCTTTGTCAGCCACTTTGGGGGACCTTTCTGAGATGGTCCAAACTACTCAGTTGATTGAGTTGGGACTGAATCAAGACTGAGTCTCCCAATTCTGTTAATCACATCACTCAAAGTATCATCCGTTGTTGGATTTTCATGCAGGGGAGAGAGTGCTTCAAAAGAAGATTCCACAGGTTGATCTAGTATAGGAATCCCCCCTTCAAGATGTGGAATCTGATTGTCAAATTCTTGAAATGATTTTTCATTTGTGAATCTATCCAAGCGATCAAGTTTCCGCTCAACATCATTATCAGTTTTGGATGATTCAAGAAAGATTACATCTCTATATACAACAAACTTTTTATTGACTTCATCATAGAAACGGTATGCTTTGGAGGTGTTTGAATACCCCAGGAAGATACACTTATGACTCCTTGCACCAAGTTTGTTTCTATGTACCTTTGGTATCAAGGCATAACATATGGAACCAAAGACCTTGAGATGCTTTACCAAAGGAATGTGCCCATACCACATTTCATAAGGAGTCATGTTTCTAATAGCATTAGATGGACATATATTCTTTACATATACAGCACATAGAACTGCATCATCCCAAAACATCAATTTTACATTCTTGAAAAACATCATGGAGCGCACCCTATTTAAGATTGTCCTATTCATTCTTTCAGCTACTCTGTTCTGTTGGGGATTATAAGGCACAATTGTTTGATGTTTGATCCCATGTTGGCGAAGGTAGTTTTCAAATTCCTTTGAAGTGTATTCTTTTCTATTATCAGTGCGAATAGAGCCAATATGAGATTGTGCATCATTTTCAATCCATATATGAAAGTTCTTGAATGTTTGAAAAGCATCAGATTTTTTCTTCAATAAATAAACCCAACACATTTTTGTGTAGTCATCAATAAATTTCATCATATATTTATTTCCTTTGCAGAAGGAAAAGGAATTAGACCACATAAATCTGAATGAATGAGTTCAAGTTTTCTATGTGCTCTGGAATGTGAATCATGAAAATACTGTTTGTTATGCTTTCCTAGAATGCAAGCATCGCATTACTTAAGTTTCCTAGGAATTGTAGGCAAACCCGTAACACCATTTTTTTCAACAAGCGGAGGTTGTCATAGTTCAAGTGTCCAAATCTAGCATGCCATAATAAACTTGATGGAAATGTACCTTCATCATAATGAGAATCGTATGAGAAATTTTGTGCACGAGAAGAGGTACCCTGTAGCTTGAGAAGCCTTTCTTCTTATATCCCTGTCATGACAAGTGAGTGGTCTGATGCTTTTCTCACCTCAACCTTGCCATCAAACATGTGAACGGAGTGCCCTTGTTGGCAGATGTGGACCAAGGACAACAAGTTTCTCCTCAGTTGTGGGAGATATAAAACATGATGCAGAAGAAAGTCTGGAAGGCCAAGCAATTTAAGCCTGATTATGCCAAGCCCTGATGGCTTGAGTTTTGATTTGTCTGCAAAGTATACTACTCCATTAACGTTGTTAGTAAGTTCTTCAAAAAAATATCTTCTAAAAGTCATGTGGCAAGTTTCTCCTGAATCAAGCAACCAATCATTTTTCCAAGAAGCAAGTGAAGCATTAAATAAGTCTTCATTTACTCCAACATTACAGTGTGCCACAACATAGTGAGTAGATTCAGGTGCATTACCTTTCTCTTTGTCATTATTTTTACCTTTGGGTTGGTTTCTTTCCTGCTCAATTCTGTCCCAAGGCAACTTGCATGTGGATGCATCATGTGATCCATCTCTTTTGCAACGTATGCAATGTAAATCTGACTTTTCTCCTTGAGAGTGTCTACCCCCCTACCTCTGAAATTTCTTCTTCCTCTTCCTCTTTGACCACCTCATCCTCTAGAAGAATCTTGAGCAAGATTCTTCTCTCTATGTGCAAGACACACAATCTCTTCAGAAGACTGAGGAGTTGTCGTCTTCCCAAAAGCTTTTTCTCTTTCAGCAATTTTTTTTCACGAGGGAGTCAAATGTAATTTCTTTGAGGTTTCCATTTGCTTGCAATGAATCAAGATAATTTGAGTAAGTGGGATAAAGTGCCTTGACAAAAGCTATAAGAGGAATGTCCAATTCAACAAAAGTGACTTTGATATCATGCATAATAGATTTTACTTCTAATGCAAGAGCAAGAGGATCATCATTTTGTAATTCAAGGCTGAACAATTTAATCATGAGTTGAACAACTTCAAGTGCAGAGTGTGAGCCATAGAGTTCCTTCAGTTTTTGTAAGGCTTCGAAAGCATTTGAAAATGGCGAAATATGACGACTCACCTCTTCATTTATTGATGCTGCAATCAAGGCATAAGCCTTGCTATTCTTATTTTTCCAAATGGCGAATTCCTTGTCTGAGTTAGGTTGTTCTGGTTCTTTTTCTTCGTCTCCAACACACACTCCTTTCCACAGCTCATTAAAAATGAGAGTGTGTTTAATTTTCTATGACCATTATGGATAGTTCTCCTTGCCGATGAGATCCACTCCCACAATAGATATCAATGAATGCATCTTAAAAATCTGTATACTGTAAAAAAAGTATACTTATGCTGCCAATGTAGAAAAAAAATCACCTCTAGTGTTAAAAAAAATACAGTTCTGGTGTGAAACTAGGAAAAAAAACACTTTAATATATAGAACAAAGGTATTTTGTGGGGGAGGTGATATATCTGGCAGAGGGTGTATCTGGAGGAGGGTCAGCGCATTTGTATGGAGGGGCGTACTAGAGCTGCTTACTGGAGCAACTGTAGTGTATTGGAGTTTACCATAACTTTTACTACAACGTATTATATAGGAGGATGGGAAGTGTATTAGAGCGTTTACCACAATGTTTACTGGAGCAACTACAATATGGAATGAGCAACCGAAGGTCTGCATACTGGAGAGGCTGGAGATCTGGCAACAGAATGCTTGAGAACGATGATGGTCAACACTCCCTCCTGAGCACCATGCTGCTGGGACTTCCAATCCAATCTATCAAAAAAATGCAGATGCTGATCACGTGCTGCTGCGAATTCCAATCTAATTTATCAACAAATGCAATGATCGATAGACGTATCATAGCAAGTGACCAGGAGGCTGATTGTGGAGCAACGTTATGGGAGCGAGGACTATGTATGGGAGTGAATTCAAGTTTTGTATGTTGTATGAGCCACAGTTGCAACGATACCACAACAGACAAGAAAAATGTAATACAACAACTATATTGGCAGGAAGCGTGTATGCAGCGAGAGCGTTAAAATTTCAGTGAGTGGTGGTATGGTGCAAGGATTCAAACAATGAAGATATCAATACCACAATGCTCATTAATATGATAGAGGTATATGAAACAAGTATTTTGATGTAGTGAGCACAGCAAGACAATGATGCAGTAGTGATTAAAAAAATACCATAGGGACAATATGGCAGAGAGCGCAGAGAATGGAGGGATAGTATGGCAGAGAGCGCAGAGAATAGAGGGACAATATGGCAGAGAACTAATACAAGGAGTTACAACACAAAAGCTAATTTTGGGAGCTGGCTCTGATACCGTGTCAGGTCCGGAGGTAACTCCTCAAAATGAGATTTTTTTATTCATTTAGGTTTTTCATTATTATATACATGAGGGAGTGACTGTTGAGTTTCATCTCCCGATGACTCTCTATTTTCTCTATTATTTATTTACACTATTTATAGTTGTTCACCCAATCCCTATGATTAGGTGTCAACACATACCCTCATAAGTTTCTTATGATAATGTGATTTCAACCCTAACAAATGTTCATCTATGGTAAAGTAACATTGTAGAGTCCACCAATATAAGAAAGGTGCCTTCACCTACAATATAAAATCCTTTGACATACAAAGACCATCTTTCTTCAAAATTCATGAGACATCATGTTCTTTAAAAGACCAAAGGGGCTGGACTTTCCTCTACTTCCTTTTTCTTGACCAATGTTTCTTTTTAGTATTTGAAGAAATAAGATCTCTCCTAACATCCAACGTGTCACTTTTTCTTAATGATATGTACCTTCATAAAGAAGATGAAACATTTTTTAATATATGCATGGGGATCTAATATGTGGGAAATATCCTAATATGGAATCTCATCAAATATAAATTACATGTTCATCCTTATGGGTATGTCCTTGACATAGGTGTCTAAAAATTTAGAATCATCAATCGTAGGTTTCCCATTTTAATTGAAAATTTCCATAACTATTTCTCCTTCTTTGAGTCATATGCCCCAATCTAATTTATTGATGATAATATATTAGGTCTTTATGTCCTCTCTATTTTACTAGAAAATGCCACTTTTCTATAAGGGAGTTCTTCACAAAGGAATACCCTGAGGCAATCGTGCATTGGATTATATAGGTATTTGAATCACTTAACCTTTCTAGAAGTTCCACAACATTTACATCCATGATACCCCTTTGCTACAATATTTGCAATGTCATTGTTTATAAAACATGTTGGTGTCAAAGGCAATCACACCAAATAAAGCATGTCAAATAACATTATGACTATAACCCAACCAATTAGCATTCTCACCACAACAAACTCCTAGGCCTAGATAATTGTGCATGGTATACACATCTGCCACACAATGTAAAAGGTCTCTCAATTAGTATGGATCTTGATACATCACATACATGTATCATTTCCCATAATTGTTTCAATTTGTTAATCAATGGTTGGAGGTATGCATTCATTCTCTTTAATTTTATTTTAGCAAGGACTATAAGAGAAAACCATATATATCCATTCCTTAGGACAACCATAGCGGGATATTGTTATCAATCACTACCACTGGCCAAATGAAATGATTAATTTTTTGGCAGGAATATGTGTTAACTCCATCCATGTATATGCTCAATTGAAGGCTTTTTACTTCTTCCTTGAATTTATGAAGCCATGTATCCTCTATATACTTCATGGTTATTCATCCACTAAGATCCACATAAGTGTTGGCTCACTTGTATGTAAGGCCTGCTACCCCTACAACATGCCTGATTCTTTGCAACGAAAGAGCCTTTTAATCCTTGGAATTATTGGCATGTACCTCAATATCTTATGAGGACCATGCCCTTGCCTTGTTTAGATTTATGATATTTATCATGCCCATGTTTTGGACATATCTCTTTGTCATCATATTCCCCTCTATATATAATGCAATCCTTTAAACAAGCAAGATATGGTATGTGCTCAACACCCAACCTTTTTAGCAATTGCTTTGTCTATTCACAACTACCAAGGAAGACATTGCCACTTAAAAGTATGTTATCTTTGAGTAAACTACAAGTATTGGGCAATAGAAATGTTCACAGTCATCGAGCATGAAGGGAATCATGTTTCTTTGCTAATTGTTTCAAAAAATTTGTTAAAATATTGGAGACATAATGATTACTTACCTTAGTAGTGTTGAGAAACACATGTGTTCCATACCATGCACTGCTTTCAAATTGTGTAGTAAAATTGTTGTCCCTAGTTGTGTAGACCTTTACCCATGTCTACATAAGGGTGGTGGAAGGATATTTTAGGCTTTCAAAGAATATATCAATGATATGAGCATAATTTCCTAGCTCATCTTGTTGGAATCCATGTAATAAAATTCCTTCCATAGCATGGGTATCTCGTAATAAATCATCTACACCACCCTCCCTTCCCCCGCCAATATTATTATTTTCATCCCAAGTGTGAGGAACTAAGTGTTACTATAGACTGAATTGGTGACATATTATGCAATGGGAATTGAATAGGTAGTTGATCCAACCATGCTCGTTATGCTTCCTCTTTGATTTGTGCTTTTGTAAAAAACTTATTTGGGTAATGACATTGTATAGGGTACAATAATAGATGCTATACAAGTAAGTTGTCATCAAAACACAATATATACAATGCATTTACTATGCCCAAACATTATACCAAATAATAATTAGAAGTGTGTATGTTTTCCCAATAGCACACATGCAACCTGACAATTTTTAAAATAATTGTTGAATTAGGAAATACATTAACATTAGTTCCATTGAAATCCAAAATACAACTAGTCAATGATATTTTTCTTACATCCCAAGGGGATGTTTAAATGTAGTTCCAATGCAGGCCATCTTTAATAAGATATTGGTGGTATACAAACATTGTATTTTATTAAAAGGTCATTACTAGGGGACAAACTGTATATCGTATTTACAACATAAAAAGTAGATGCCTTACTTTTCATAAAGAACTCTTTGTCAATGGAGAATTCCTCAAGCTAACAATTTGTACTAAACAATGAGTATTTATAATTATTTATGGACCCTACAAAGTTCCCATGAGTTCATGGATGACCATTAATAAATACAATCATTTATGTGCATATTATACATGGAAATGCTATGTTTGTATTTAATAATATTCAAGTAATCAAAATGATTATAAAGAGGACCACAAATGGCATAGTGCTACTAATTGTTTAGGAGGAATGAATACACATGAAATGATAAACAACCTAAACATTTGTATCATTTATTTTAGACTTGGAAATCATGTAATTATTACCACAAAAGAGAATTCTACCCCAACATTAGGCACACAAAAGAAAGACAACCAAGTGCCATAAAAGCATAGTTGTAGCAAGTTTGGTATTTACTTTGCAGGAGGATAGGAAGAGTGAATTCATCTCTACCCTCCAATAATTGAAGCAACCTATGTGTACTCAGAGATTTTTTCTCTCAACTCATACAATTTTTGGATCTCCTAGTATAAATGTTTTGGCTAATATTAATATCATACATTGGCTCATTATAAATCTTAGTTAACACAACATAAGGGGACAAGTTGGTCAATTTAGGATGAAACATGGTTGATTTGACTTCCAACTTTTCCAAAAATAGCATATGAAGTGTTCCTACATGTCTTTTTTATATCACCTATTGGATGCCTAACCCTAGTGAGAGGTCTTGGATTGTCGACTTTGGTAGTCAATAAAAAATACAATGGGATAGCATGACACACTAAGTGTTCACCTTCAACCCTTTACTTTTGAATATCCACATACTAGTGAAGTATCATAAAAGAGATACATCTCAGAGTGAAGTACCATTAGCCCATGATGGTTGTAGGGACCAACCCTATAATTTTTTAATTTTTTTAGTACTAAAGATACAACCATAAGAAAATAGCATTGGGAACTCAAAACTTATTAAGCATTATAAAACTTTCCTAAATTTCACTTTATTGAAGATTGTTCATATTATCTTTCGGATACATCGCATAAGGATTCTTTTTCATTGATGTTTCGAACCAGCAACGATGGTTCATCTTCAGGATCTTGAAGATATCATCTAATTTACATGTTATTAACTAAAACCATAATAAAGTCATACAAAAAAATATTATAACAACATAGGTACCGTTCACCAAGAGACAAGATTCAAACTTGACTTGCCGCTATTTGCCCTCCTTTGTTGTTGGTCGCCTCCAAGTGTGAATGTCGACGTGCTTAATCCGAATGCAATGACCCACCGGTTGACCTCCCAGCCTACTCCTTGGGTACTCTCCTTCCCCGCGGACCCCTGAGCTGCAATGGGGTTGTACAACGGAGGAATGTATTAGCTAGTAGAGGAGAGCACTCTTTGGCTCAAGAGTCCCCTCTCTAAAGTCCTCTACCTCACCAAACTCACTATAGCTCATAGTCACTACTCTGACATAGTCTCATCCATCCAATAGTAGGGTAAAAAAAATCCTTTCTCCCATGGCCTGCCCCTTCTTTTATAGGAGTCCTCATAGGTGACACTTGGAATTTCATGCATAATTAATTATTTTTGATAATCCAATAGTTTGATTATTCACCCACCCATGTGTCACTCTCTCATCAAGGGTCTTCGAAATTATTTACTTAAATTTTAATTTAAAACTAATATTTTTTCCTCACCTCAACAAGATTCTTATTTATTCTCCTAGTTGTCTCTCGATCCCCCTTTTTACTCCTTAATTTGTGTTCATTGCTAAAGTCAATTGATAAGTCAAGATTTGATCCCCTATCTACTCCCTAATTTAACTCAAGTTATCTACACCCATGTGTCACTCCCTCATTAAGGGTTTTCAAAATTATTTACTTAAATTTTAATTTAAAACTAATATTTTTCCTCACCTCAACAAGATTCCTATTTCTTCTCCTAGTTGTCTCCTGATCCCCCTTTTTACTCCTTAATTTGTGTTCATTACTAAAGTCAATTGATAAGTCAATATTTTATCCCCTATCTACTCCCTAATTTAACTCAAGTTATCTCTTATATGGATATTCTTATGTTAGTTGTTGCCACATGGAGGTTCTCTAAATTTCTCTAAACTTAAATTTATTAATCTTATTTTAATCCATCATCCTCTTCTCTTAATTAGGTTTAACTATTTTAGGATTAATATTTATCCTTACATTTATGTCTCTCTTTCCCCTTTTTACCTAATTAAATTACATTATCTACCTAAAATTTTCCAACATGGGAAGGGTACAATTTTTAAGGTAAAATATTTTATTTCTTCCTATGATCCCCTTAACCCAAGTTTTATTCTTGATTTAATTACCTCGGTTCTAATCATTATTTACCACTTTATGTGAATTTACATGGTTTTCATATCTTGATTATATTTATTAATTTGTTTATTTCTAATGATTCCAAGGGTGCCAAGTTTGGTCGTGCCCTTCAAGAACGTCCCTTAAAGTTCCAAGGGTGTCACGCCTGCCAGTTTATTTGTGATGCCAAGGGTTCCAAGTTGGTCATTCCCTTTAAGAAATTCCTATGAAGTTCCAAGGGTGCCACGCCACTTGCCCTTCAAGCATTCAGTGGCTATGAGGGGAAAGTATAGGTGCAATGACAAAGAACACTATCATCTCTTATGTTGCTTGTGGAAGTTCCAAGGGTGTCACCCTACCAGTTTATTTGTGATGCCAAGGGTTCCAAGTCGGTCGTGCCCTTTAAGAAATTCCCTTGAAGTTCCAAGGGTGCCACGCCACTTGCCCTTCAATCATTCACTGGCTACGAGGGGAAGTATAGGTGCAACGAGAGAGAAAACTATCATCTCTTATGTTTCTTGTTATAGTGAGACTAATGGTGTCATGGATCAAGGAATCTGCCTTGATGTGCGCCCCTCGGTAAAATCCTCATGAAAAACCCAACTTTGGGACCTGCCCTCATGACATCGTGATCTTGAAGGCGAAGGTGTTTCAACCTTTCCAGCCCAAGTCATGACGGGAGTGCTAGTGGATGAGATCAGGGACACTATCCCACCACTCCCATGTAGTTCCATCCAATTGTACAACCCCATCACCCATATGTGAGTCATTCGGCCAAGAAACTAATATGTGCCTGCAACCACTGACATAGCATCAAAATATAGATAAACATATATAACAGGTTTCAGAATTGACTTAGAATTTTAAAGATAAAATAATATAAATTTTCATCAAACCAGGTGTCGTCAACTCATCATATGCGAGTGCCTCTGGTTGTTTCCTACCATACTCAATAATCATCAGTATCAAGGTTTCTCAGTGTTATTCATTTTCATAATAACATCATCAACATCACTTAGTCATTCGCATCATTGTTCATTGTGAACCAGAACTAATGCAAGTAGGTAACATAGGGGGCACATCCATCATTGCTATCATCATCATAACATCAATGGAAACATACATATCCATCAAAGCTCTCAACATCGTAACATCAATAGAAAACATACCTATCCATCAAAGCTATCATCATCATGATATCAATAGAGAGCATACATATCCTTTACTACTATCATCATCATAAATTCAATAGAGACCAAACATAACCATTTATGCTACAATCATCATAATATTAATAGATAACATGCATAACCATTAATGCTATAATCATCATAATACCAATAGATAACATACATAATCATTAATGTTATCTTCATCATAATATCAATGGAGGACATACATAAACATCACAACCACTAATAATAGAGTCATGTGTCTGGATCCTCAACCTGAGGTCTTCAAAGAATAAAGTGTGGGCCTTAGGTTTAAATAAATGTTAATGTCATTTCACTATAAGTTGACTAGAGCGGGGCACTACATACACCCCCTCTTAATACCAGACTTCGTCTCAAAGTCCTTGGAATAGGTAAGGAAAACGGTGACGCATCTCCTCGGCGTCCTCCCAAGTAGCTAAACTGGGACTATAATTGTCCCACTGGACCTTAACCTAGTCCACTAACCATCATCTAAGCTACAAAGTTCGCTGGTCCAGTATGTGAACTGGTTCGGCCATCACTGTTCCCTCGTCCAAAACCTACAAATGACCAAAGTCAATAACATGCGAAGGATCTGAAATATAATGACGCAAAATAGAAACATGAAACACATCATGCATACACATTAAAGATGGAGGTAAGGCAAGCTTATATGCCACCAGCCCTTTCTTTTCTAAGATTTCAAAAGGTCCCACAAACTGTGGAGACAATTTTTCTCCCTTTCCAAATCTTATAGAGATTTTTTGGGGCCTTACTCTCAGGAACACCCTATCTCCCACTTCATAACTTCGGTCTACCTGATGAGCATTAGCATAGCTCTTTTTTCGATCTTGTGCTTCTTTTAGCCTTCCTCTAATCATAGTCATTTGTTCTTCCATCTCTTGCACCACTTCTGGTCCTATTAATACTCAGTCCTCTAGTCGGTCCCAATTGAGAGGTGTTCTGCAAGGTAATCTGTATAAGAAATCAAATGGTGCCATCTTGATGGAACTCTAATAACTATTATTGTAATAAAATTCCACGAGGGGTAAAAAATCCTCCCATCTCTTTCGTTTGTCCATCACATACATCTAAAGCATGTCTTCGAGGATTTTATTAGTGCTCTCTACTTGCCCCTCCATCTTAGGGTGATAAGCAATGCTGAAGTTCAACTGGGTTCCCAAGGTTTCTTGGAAACTGGTCCAAAACCTTCATGTAAACACTACTCCCCTATCAGATATGATCTTCCTCGGCACTCCATGCAATCTCACAATCTCATCAATAAAAACTTTGGCTATTTCTGGTGCCTTATATGTAGTCTTAACTGGTATGAAATGGGCACTCTTTTTCAACGTGTCCACCACTACAAATATGGAATCATGTCTTCTTGAGGTCATTGGTAGTCCCACAATGAAGTCCATTGATATAACTTCCCATTTAGATTTTGGTATCTCATGGGGTTGCAATAACCCTGCTGGATGTTTGTGTTCAGCTTTTACTCGTTGACACTCTAAGCATCTTGCTACCAAGTTCATGATGTCCTTCTTCATCCCTTTCCAAAAGAAGAGTGGTTTCAGGTCCACACTCATCTTCTTAACACCAGGGTGTGCCATGTATATTGTGCGATGTGCTTCATTCAAGATTAACTGGCATATATCTTCATTCAGTGGTACATATATCCTTCCCCGAAATCGTAGTAGCCCATCATTATCAAGGGAGTATTCTTCATATTTTCGTACCCTCATTTCATCCTCCCTCAAAATTTTACCAACCTCCTGATACCATGTGTCATTAAATTGTAAATCAAGTTGTTTCTCCCTCAAATTTGTCTTTAAGGGAATGACTAAAAATATTCGAGGCCTCCTACTTAAAGCATCATCCACCCTATTTACCATTCCTTTTATGTAAGTGATATCAAAATCATATTCACTAATTAGCTCAGACCATTGTCTTTGTCTTGCATTTAATTGGTCTTGAGTGAATATGTGTTGTAGCCCACAATGGTCAATCCTAAGATCAAACTTCCTTCCCAAAAGGTAGTGTCTCCAAATCTTTAGTGCATAAACAATTGTTGCCATTTCTAGATCATGGGTTGTGTAGTTTTCTTCATGGGTTCTAATTTTCCTTGATGTATAAGCTATTACTCTTCCTTCTTGCATCAACACACAACCCAACCCTTCCTTGGAGGCATCAGTGCAAACCAAAAATTCTTGTCCCATATCCGGCACCTTCAAAATTGGTGTTATCGTTAATAACACCTTTAACCTTTGGATTGTCGGTTCACATTTTTCAGTCCAAATGAATTTCTTGTTCTTTCTTTGGAACTCGGTAATGGGGCTTGCTATCTTCAAAAACCCTTCGAAAAATCTACGATAATACCCTGCCATGCCCATGAAAATTTGTATTTCATGAACATTGATTAGTGTTGGCTATTCCATGATGGCCTCGATCTTTACCGGGTCTGCTGCGATACCATCCCTAGAGATAATGTGCCCAAGATAATGAATCTTGGTTTGGTAAAAGGAACACTTTGACAACTTCTCGTATAATTGGTTTTCTCTAAGACATTATAAAACTATCCTCAAGTGCTCATCATGCTCTTATGGGGTCTTTGAGTAAATCAAAATATCACCGATAAAGATTTGTACAAACTTGTCTAAGTAATCCTGAAATATTCCGTTCATCAAACTCATGAAAACACCCGGGGCATTTGTCAGTCCAAAGGGTAAAACTACAAATTCATAATGCCCAAATCTTGTCTTAAAGACTGTCTTCGAGATATCTTCTTCCTTGATTCTCAACTGATGATATCTCGACCTCAGGTCTATCTTTAAAAACACAGTCACCCCCCTCATTTGATCAAACAAGTCATCTATCCTTGGCAAAGGGTATTGATTTTTTTTATTGTCGCTTTGTTCAACTGGCGGTAGTCAATGCACAATCGCCAAGACCCATCCTTCTTCTTGACGAAAATCACAGGGGCTCCCACAAATATATGTTAGTTTGTATGAACCCCAAGTTACTTCTGATATATCCATGCCCAATTGGGTTAATAATTTCATCCGCCAAAGTAATGTGTTTCCCTTTAGCTGGAATATACCCATCTTGGCCTTCATATTTGAGGTGTAATCTCTTAGGGTAAAGCACATAACCATGTTTTCTAACCATGTCTCTACAGATTGACCATCTGTGGACCCCCAAAACTCTGGAAATTTTACCTTTTCCAAATCTCGACGTACATCATTTCTTGTAGTGTTTTGGGGTGCTTCGTTTTGTATGACAGGTCCTCCATGCTCCTGTTCCAAATGGTTTATTAATGCCTCAGACATGTGTTGGAATGATCTCATTAAGTTCAAGACTTCTCCATATGGTATCTGTTCTGGTGTTGTGATGTTTTCCTCATCATTGAGTGGGGAGGTAGGAGTCGGTTGTTGTGATTTTTTTGGGCATATAGTATTAATAAGTTGTGGTGTTGGCCCATGATATCGTAACAAAATCTATTTATTACAAGTTAAAAATCTCAAAGTTAGGCTTCTGTGATTTGGATTGCTTTGAACTTTCTCTTCCATATCCATCACAAAAATTTGATGTGATGGATAAAGTTCAAGTTAAAAACTTGCATACTAAAATGTGCGGTAAAAGTTGTTACATATTCTTTTAAATGTAAATATATTTAAAATATACATTATTATTTTTTATAATAATAATAATTAATTTTGACAATGTGAAATGTATGATGAAATATGTGTTTTGGATTGATACATAAAAAAATTTACCAATCATTTAATTTATATAACTCTTTTAGTTTAACTAAATAAAATATATATTTTTGAAAATCTCAACCTTTTATCTTAACCGGTTAAATCTCAATCATAATCTCAATTCTATAAATATGTCTGACTATGGCCATGTTTAGTAGGCTCATATGACAGTCTTCTTCCAATGAAAACAAATCTTGGTTGACAAAGACAGATAAATGAATGGCTGAAAACATTGCCTTCTTTTGGACACGGCCCACCACTACTTAAAAATGGTGCCCTTCTAATCTCCAAATCATATAAATACGTTTTGACCTTTTTTAGTCCCTGCCTGGGACTATTAGCGATCGCTCGATCGTTGACTGACCATTAGTTTATACTTTGACCGATTTTTTTGTCAGTGTTTTTGCATTTTAACCTAAGTTTAATGCTCCCAATTTCATTCAACAAAATTTTAAGCAAAGTTTTTGGTTCGGAAAACAATTGACCTCTTATTACAGCCTTCACGTTGCGTGATGCAAAAATATTGAGGCAATATCATCTTATCCAAAGTAGGCTGGTGGAGGCAAAGTTTGCAATATCATCTTATCCAAAGTAGGTTGGTTGAAGCAAAGTTTGCAATATCATCTTATCCCACGTATGCTGGTTGAGGCAAAGTTTGCCTACATCTAAAATAAATTATCAGAATTTTTATGGTGCAATGATTTTGATATACTCATGCCCATTTCTTTATATCCAATGTTTTAGCGGCCACTTCCAAGTCCTTTCCACATGTCTCTCAAGGCCCTTTCCACATCCTTTCCACATGTCTCTCAAGGCCCTTTCCACATGGTTGTTAGCATGCAACTCTGGTATTGGTATCGTAAAAATAAGATATTGGGGCAAAAGGCTCAAGCAGAAATCAACGAAGACATTCAGGTGAAAGGCTCAAGCAGAAATCAAGAAAGACATCCAGGCGACGACTAGGGCCACTGCTTATACAGTCTGCAAGGATTGAATTCCACCCTTGGATGTGCTCTGGTATGTATCTACTCAGAAGAACCTTATGACACATTATTATTATATATTATATAGCCTTTCTGAGCTTTCCTCCATTTATTCAGTACTTCAATGTAGCGTTAGTCAATGGATCTGCATGAATTTGGGTTGTGAGCTGAAAGTGTTTATATTTATATTTCTGTCAATTATTACTGAAGTACCATCCTGTTTCATAATATCTTTGTGGATGATTGGTCGATCTGCAAGGGGAAATTAAAGGTCAGTTCTGCAATTCTCTACAATTTTTTAAGCATTCTACATTATAAAGACAAGCATTTTACATTAAAAAGACAAGATATCTTAAGCTATTCCCATACAAAGAAATTTCATAAACTTTAGCGTAATCAATCCTAGAATTCCAATTCAGAACATATTTATATAATCCTTTGCAACTGGTAGGGAATTTGAGGGTTTTATTTAGTTTTCTGTTTTCTTTTGCTCGTGAGAGCAGCTTCTCCGAAACAAAGATTCTCAGTGGATATAAATTTGAATCTCTCTTTCTAGCTAAATAAAGCGTAACACAAGGGACTAAGGGGTTTATCGATTGGCTGGAGATTGCAGAGAATTAATTCTGAGCACTGGCTATGGTTCTAAATGGAACCCAAGGTGCGAAAACAGCTTAGTTTCCTTATACGATTTACCTTGATTTGGGTCGAACCTCTATCGCTTTCAGAGGTGAGTAGCTTGGGAATTGAAATAGTTTCCTTATATGATTTACCTTGATTTGGGTCAAACCTCTATCTCTTTCAGAGGTGAGTAGCTTGGGAATTGAAACAGGGTGAATTGGGAAAACAATTACATACTGTTTTCTCGGATTGAACAAATTCTTGCATTTATTCTTCTCCTCTAAAATTATAAAGCTTGAAAATTCACAGAATGAACTTCACTCAAATACAAAGAACAATTAGAACGGTAGTTAGATGTAATCAATGAGCTCATTTGATGGTGAACATGTTACCTGTAACAAACAAATCTGTTCCCTCCCTTCAAGGCAGTTGCAACCACCTGTAACACACTTGAGATCCGACAAACATTAACCATCCCTTTAAGGCAGGTACAACCACCTGGAACACACTTGAGATCCCACAAATGCTAACCCGTTGCCTTCTCAGTGGTGGAAAGACTAGCTAACCATTCTTGTAATTGCAACCCTTTCAACTCTTTCAAATTTCGTGTGTTGTTATTACTGGAGAATCCTAATCGCCAAAAGAATAGCATACCTTCTAGTGAGTCTCCTGCTCAATACAATGACCATTCGAAGCATTTTGCCTACGTATATGGCTGCCATGTGAATAGAAGAATTCAGGTTTCTTGGTTTAGTGTGGATTCAAGACATTTTCCTACGTATATGGCTGCGAGGTAAATAGAAGAATTCAGCTTTCTTGGTTCAGTGTGGCATGCAATTGAAATAAGGTTTAACAAAGAGCCATGCATGTTTTAAGGAGGCAATGCCCACCCTCATTCAAGTTACAGAGAGATCAGTATTAAGTGTCACTTGTGCATAGTGCACGTTGGGCATTGGGCGTCACGTTATGGAAAAGGAGGGACAAGTGGTGATTTATATTTCATTCAATTGGCAATTTTTATTATGCTGCGATCTTTGCATGTATTACAGCTGTATATTTCTAAATTTTGTTTTGAATAACACACGATTGGTCTCCAGGTCGGCATACCACCTGTCTCCTTACCACATTGTTTTATAGCGTGTGTCGTTGTTCTGCAACGTTTTCTGTTTCCATCTTATCTTCTGTCTAGATTAACTTGAAATGATAAGACGCCGTGTAAGGGGCCAATGATTTGGCCTTTTCTCGTCAGCCGCCCTGCAACTATCACTGATCAGCGGCGATTCTACTCCGGTGTCTGCACTCCTCCACCATTACTGCATCTCGCCACTGCCGTCCCTCGAAATACGAGCAGGTAAGGGACGTGACTCCGTGTAGTGGGAGCGTTTGATCGTTTATACCTCTCCGCGGTCGAATGTTGGAAGTTTGAACTACGCAGATTCACATATTTCGTTAATTTTTGTCATTTAAATTCTATTTAATTAATAACAGACCTTTTCTGGCAAATCCATCACTCACGTATTTCCTTTTTTTAAGTCTCACGTCAGAGATTCATGGATGATATGACGTGTGTGGTCAGAGGGCGATTAATGGCGAATTGCCCCAAGCAGCAGAGTTACAGGCAGGTATCTGTACCAAGGACAAACCTGCCTTTCCCGTTATATTCTTTCGTTTCCGACTTGCCAAACGAACGTTAGGCTGGATAGAAGTTGATAACCAGGCTTTCTATTTCCGTCTTAGCTTCCGTCTCGAACAACCTAAAATTACAAGACGACGTGTAAAAGGCCAACGATTTGGCCCATTTCGATTACTGGCCTGCCACTACATCCTCTTGTCAGTGGCAACTCTACTCTAGCGCAACTCAGTCTTCCTTTCATTTAAAAAAAACTTTTCACAGTACAATTAAGAGGAATCAATATTGGCGTTTCGAGCATAATCCAATAACGTAATGCTCTAGGCAGAGCTATGTAATTAATTACTTTAGATTAATGAGATAATTTGTTAGCATTTTAGATTAATTAAGTAATTAATTAATTACTCGTTTCACTGTAGCTCCAACTGTGGAGAGTGTGGACCTCCTTATCTTATAAACTTTATCTGTAACGTGACTACTTTTACAATGCTGATGTACAGGTAGAGCGTGGGGCTCTTCATATCCGGCAGGGACTACCGCTGCCTGCGGCTCTTGTTAACGAAAGCATCACTATAAAATCCCAACTTGGATGTTTTTGTGTTGCACTATCTTCATTTTACAGAAGATTAAATAGCAATAAGTTTATGCAATTTTCTATAAATTAATGATAAATCGCTAAGCCAGAAATTATTCTTGCTAATCTTCTCTTCCGAAATTTTCAAAAGCAATTCAACGTGCTAATATGTTCTCCGACATTTTCGAAACCAATTAATCATGCCATTATTTATTGTTATGAAATTTAGACATTGCAATGACATCATGCGAAAGCTTTTAGACATTGCTATGAAATTTAGCTCATCAAGCGTTCGTGCGTCACGATTTCATTTATGAAGTTCTGTATTTTGTCGTGGTAAGAAATTGGAAAATATTAATTATCACTCTAACTAAATTATTATTATTATGAATATGAATTTGGTTATATTGAGAAAATATATTATAATTTAGTTTTTAAAGTAGTAATAAGGAAAGTTTGAATGCAGATTAATGTATTATTGTAATTCAAAGAAAATCATGCCACCTTTGAGTCTTGGTTTGTTAACTTGTTTCCTTAGGTTAAAAAAAAAAACTCTTAACCAAACAAAAATAGTTCAAACCCAAATAAAATTATATTCTTAATAAACAAAATAATATTATTAAAATATATATATATATTAAAAAAAAAAAACATTAACTTAATACATGATTTTTAATATTTGCCCTGTAAATCTATATCTTCTTGGAACTTTTGCAGCCGTAATGCCTCTGATCTGAATATTGCGTATTCCAATCCTATGTCCATCTCGATGATGGCACGTGCCCAACCAAATGTCTTCCATACGACTGAATAATGTTTCTATACAAAGATGGTTAAGATGGTTATGGTAGGAAACTGCTGGACAATCGGGATTTCTTGTTGGACCATTAATTGCGCTGAAAATATCTCCGTCCATTTCGTTGATGCGTTTAGGCTTTTTGTTTTTGTTCTCATTCATATGGAAAAAATCACATATTTTGGTCAAATGTTTATTTTTCACATATTTAAAAAAAAAAATTACTATAAGATTGTTTGAATTGTATTGTTGATAGTCAAAATGGATTTAGCATTGTCAAAATTCATCGAAAGATATTCAAAACTAATAATCTTACACAAAATATTGGAACTTCACAATTATAACTTGGATTTCCATGAACTTTATCAAAATAGTACCATAATTTGACACAATTTTCATGAACTAAAACATGGTTTCCTTAAACTAAGCGAATAATTTGGTTTACATGCTTAGCTACAAAGAGGTTTATCGCAGTAAGGCTTGTTGCACACCTAACTCCAATGTCTGTTGGGAAAACAAGATGAGATGGACCTCTCCAACAATCCCTTCAATGGGATGTGAGAAGGGCTGGTAAAATTAGTAGCTTTGGTTGTCCATCAACACCAATCTTTTGGTTTGCTTCTTGACTATTAAGTACGCCGAGAATAGAGAGTCTCACAAATTACAAAAGTCATAAAGGAATGGGGAGGTGAAAGTAAAGAGTGGATTAGCATAATAGGAAATATATCAGCAATTGTGGATTAAGCCGCCTTACATTAGCTTTCCAGACTGAGCCTCTTAAAAACTGAATGAACTTAAAAACCAAAGTTTCCGGTGGAAAAAGCATCGAGAAATCCGTGTGCAAGCTAAATGCACTTGAAAATCGAGAGCAAACGCGCAAAATTGTCTCCAGAAGCGGGAAAATACACCTATTCTGAGCAAAATAAAAATAGAAAAGGAATTTTAGGGTCCTGTGCGATTCGAAACATTGACATGCTAATAATCCCCGATAATTCAAACTTCTGGCATGAAAGGGCCACGCACAGTAAGGTAGCCAAATATGAATAGTGACATCAGGTTATCCTCTCCACTTCTCCTGAGATGTTGGCTTTCATAAATACTGGAAAAATATATTATTCTATGGGAATAGAATGTATATAAAGGAACAACACCTAGGTTAACGACCTCATGAAGACGCGAAATAGCTTAACCTGGCGTGAACTATCAACCTTAATGATTGTAAAACTCTGCTTTTAAAATTTTAATGCCCTAAGGTCCCGAAAGTTCAAACTTGGCTCCTATACCAGAATGTAGTAGATATTTAACAAAACTAGTCATGCATGCATGGGCCCATAGGTCTCAAGGATTCAACATAGCTCTGATACCAAGTGTAGGGACCAACCCTATAATTTTTTATTTTTTTAAATACTAAAAATACAACCATAAGAAAATAGTGTTGGAAACTCAAAAATTATTAAGCATTATATAAAACTTTTCCTGAATTTCACTTTATTGAACATATCATCTAATTTACATGTTATTAACTAAAACCATAATAAATTCATATAAAAGAATATTATAACAACATAGGTACCGTTCACCAAGAGACGAGATTCAAACTTGAATTACCGCTATTTGCCCTCCTTTGTTGTCAGTCGCCTCCAAATGTGAATGTCGACGTATTTAATCCGAATGCAATGACCCACCAGTTGACCTCCCAGCCTACTCCTTGGATACTCTCCTTCCCCGCAGACCCTTGAGCTGCAATGGGGTTGTACAACAGAGGAATGTATTAGCTGGTAGAGGAGAGCACTCTTTGGCTCAAGATTCCCCTCTCTAAAGTCTTTTATCTCACCAAACTCACTATAGCTCGTAGTCATTACTCTGACACAGTCTCACCTATCTAATAGTAGGGTAAAGAAAAGTCCTTTCTCCCATGACCTACCCCTTCTTTTATAGGAGTCCTCATAGATGACACTTGGCATTTCATGCGTAATTAATTATTTTTTATCATCTAATAGTTTGATTATTCACCCACCCATGTGCCACTCTCTCATCAAGGATCTCCAAAATTATTTACTTAAATTTTAATTTAAAACTAATATTTTTTCCTCACCTCAACAAGATTCCTATTTCTTCTCCTAGTTGTCTCTTGATCCCCCTTTTTACTCCTTACTTTGTGTTCATTACTAAAGTCAATTGATAAGTCAATATTTAATCCCCTATCTACTCCCTAATTTAACTCAAATTATCTACACCCATGTGTCACTCTCTCATCAAGGGTCTCCAAAATTATTTACTTAAATTTTAATTTAAAAGTCATATTTTTTCTCACCTCAACAAGATTCATATTTCTTCGTCTAGTTGTCTCTTGATCCCCCTTTTTACTCCTTAATTTGTGTTCATTACTAAATTCAATTGATAAGTCAAGATTTGATCCCCTATCTACTCCCTAATTTAACTCAAGTTATCTCTTAGATGGATATTCTTATGTTTGTTGTTGCCACATGGAGGTTCTCTAAATTTCTCTAAAATTAAATTTATTAATCTTAATTTAACTCACCATCTTCTTCCCTTAATTAGGTTTAACTATTTTAGGATTAATATTTATCCTTACATTTATGTCCTTCTTCCCCTTTTTACCTAATTAAATTACATCATCTACCTAAAATTTCCCAACATGGGAAGGGTAGAGTTTTTAAGGTAAAATATTTTATTTCTTCCTATGATCCCCTTAACCCAAGTTTTATTCTTGATTTAATTACCTCGGTTCTAATAATCATTTACCACTTTATGTGAATTTACATGGTTTTCATATCTTGATTATATTTATTAATTGGTTTATTTTTAATGATTCCAAGGGTGCCAAGTTTGGTTGTGCCCTTCAAGAACTTCCCTTGAAGTTCCAAGGGTGTAACGCCTACCAGTTTATTTGTGATGCCAAGGGTGCCAAGTTGGTCGTGCCCTTCAATAAATTCCCTTGAAGTTCCAAGGGTGCCACGCCACTTGCCCTTCAAGCATTCAGTGGCTACGAGGGGAAAGTATAGGTGCAACGACAGAGACCACTATCATCTCTTATGTTGCCTGCTATAGTGAGACTAATGGTGTCGGGGATCAAGGAATCCGCCTTGATGCACGCTCCCCAGTAAAATCCTCATGAGCGACCCAACTTTGGGACCTGCCCTCATAACATCGTGATCTTCAAGGCGAAGGTGTTTCAACCTTTCCAGCCCAAGTCACGGCGGGAGTGCTAGTGGATGAGATCAGAGACACTGTCCCACCCCTTCCATGCAGTTCCATTCAATTGTACAACCCCATCACCCATATGTGAGTCATTCGTCCAAGCAACTAATATGTGCCTGCAACCACTAACATATCATCAGAATATAGATAAACATATATAGCAGGTTTCAAAATTGACTTAGAATTTCAAAGATAAAATAATATAAATTTTCATCAAACCAGGTGTCGTCAACTCGTCATATGCGAGTGCCTCTAGTGGTTTCCTGCCATACTCAATAATCATCAGTAACAAGGTTTCTCATTGTTAGTCATTGTCATAATAGCATCATCAACATCACCTAGTCATTCGCATCATTGTTCATTGTGAACCAGAACTAATGCAAGTAGGTAACATAGGGGACACATCCATCATGGCTATCATCATCATAACATCAATGGAAACATACATATCCATCAAAGCTATCAACATCATAACATCAATAGAAAACATTACTATCCATCAAAGATATCATCATCATGATATCAATAGAGAGCATACATATCCTTTATTGCTATCATCATCATAAATTCAATAAAGACCAAACATAACCATTTATGCTACAATCATCATAATATTAATAGAGAACATGCATAACCATTAATGCTGCAATCATCATAATCCCAATAGATAACATACATAACCATTAATGCTATCTTCATTATAATATCAATGGAGAACATACATAAACATCACAACCACTAATAATAGAGTCATGTGTCTGGATCCTTAACCTAAGGTCCTCAGAGAATAAAGTGTGGGCCTTAGGGCTAAATAAATGTTAATGTCATATCACTGTCAGTCAACTAGAGCGGGGCACTACAATGGTTGTTGGAAGATAACATGTTACAATTAGTGAGGTAAAGTGACTTTTCATCTTTTTCTACATTTGTCTATGGTATCTTGCTCCTAGTAAGAATGTGTGACATTTTTAGACCAATTGAATATGTTGGCCATCTAAACACAAACCCAAATTACCCTTTTACAAAATTCAAAGCGTAATTATTCAAATGCACATGCAAAAGACTATAAATTCAATGAGATAATGAAAATATAAATAAACTTTGGACTTATTGTAAATGGAAAGGGAGAATGTAATGAAATTCGAATGATATGGAATGAGATGGATTATGAAGACTTTCTTATCTCAGATATTATCCCATTTTTTTGGTTATATTTTATCCAAAACCATAATCAATACGTGTGTACATTCTTAAGAAAAAAATTGTGAATCATGTAACATTCTAATTTCAAATAGAGCCTTAAAAGTATTTTTTAGAACTAGTTTGTTTATTCCACTTATACCACACTCGTAATTATTGTTATTCTAAATATTTTTGTGTATAAAATTAAGATATGCACTGGTTCCAAACCTCTACAAATGAAAAATTCCCCAAGATTGCACTTATATTTATTTTACATTGTTGAGCCAATGCAACTATATCAACATATTGAGACAATGTGCTTATTTCTGCATTAAAATCCAAATTGAAAGAAAAAAGCATAGCATGTGCATTTATCATCAATGGACTAATTCAATTAGGTTTAGGTTGGGTGTTTGAAAGAAATGTTGTTATCCTCCCTACTCAGGTTCAATTCCTACATGCGACATGTTGAGCTCATAACAAGTAATCCTTGCAATGACTTTGAGCTTTATTTCTTGAGTAATCCCTCGAGGATTCAAACATGTATATTCCTCATATGGAATATAAATATATTTTCTCATAGGGAAAAAAGCATAAATGCACTGAAATATTGAGTGGAAATGAGTAGAAATTTCTATTTGTAAAAGACAATTTATAAAATGAAACCGTAGTCCCTATTCCATATTTTGTGAAAAGTTAGAGAAGATACTTGTGCAAGAGAGATCTACTAAGGAAGAAATTGAAGTAGACAAATTTTTCCATAGAGATAAGTTTGCAAGAGATCATTGTAACTCAGATACAAATATAGTATGTATAAATTTAATTTATGTAACTTCATTCTATTTGAAGTTTACCCTCATTTGACTCAAAAAAAATTCCACAATTTTTAAATATTTATTTCTATTGCCATTTATAGAGCATTTTCAAGAAAAATAAAAAGATTTCAAAGTTACATTCAACATTGCATGCCCTAGTTTTCTTGTTGCATCTTTTTCATTTATGTTGTTGAAACTCTAGCATTGAGAGTTTATACTCTATACCATTGGAAAATTATATTTGTTTTTAGGTATTCAATATTTTTGGAATTGTGTACTTTTATATGGGGCCTTTTGATATTTGTTGGATTGGGACCACTCATGCATTAGAACCCAAACATTATCATTGTTAGTTTTTTCCTCTCTTTTATTTTATTTTGCTTTGCTTTCCCAGTGTGAGATGTGCACTACAAAAAAGCAATGCACTAGTGCATTTTTATAAATATGCAACATTCAATGTAATTGTTTAAATTATTATTTAACTAATGCACACTATACATTATTGAATCACTAATCTAACATATTATATTAAGAACACCATTTTGTTGACATATGTTTTTTTTTTTCAAGTTGTTCACTTTATTAGTGTGAATTATACAATAACAAGGCACTAGTGCACAAGTCTATATTAAGCACGTTGGTGCGTGCTACTCTATTGTACGCACCAACTTACCGTATAACAGTTTTAGATTAAAATTATTTACATGGTCTATAAAACGCATTTCATAGTTTGTGCATTTCATTATGAATGGCCTTTATTAATAGAAGATCATTGATAGCATTAGGAAAAATATTTATAGAAACAAGGCTACAAGCAGCGATAGTCCTTGCCGTATAGACATGGACTAACTTTGCTCAGGTATAATAGTATATTACCTGGTTATTAGTCCTCACATGCTCAGCGTTAGTCCCTGTTGTATAGATATGGTGGTACTCTTTGGGTCATATTGTTCTCTTCCAATGAGAAAGCAAAAATCGATAACTTTTGTATTTTAACATTTTTTTTTTTGAAGGCACTTATCCTTAGAGGAAAAGAGCGCTCTGCAACCTCTGAACCGAGCGTACAGAGCCTGAGATCCACTTTTTGCGCGAGTCGAGCCTGCGGGCGCGCCCGCACTTCGCGCCCTCTTAGCCTGCGGGGGAGTCTGCGGAAGGATCTGTCTAGTGCCTGCGAGGGTGCCAGCGAAGGGTCTCGTTCTGTGCCTGTGGGGATCCGCCGAGGGGTTTTGTTTCAGGCTGCGGCCGCCCTGGCTGGAGTTTTGGCTCTCCATGGAGGAGCCACTTCCTTCCCCATCATCTGCAGCAGAGGCCTTCAAATCCCTGTTGGCCTCCCTACCTAAGAAGAAATGCACGGAAGCAGCGAAGTTTGTGAAGAGGCTGGAAGATATCCTGGAGATCGCCCTACCGCCAGAAGGACCGATCCAAGTAGCTCTTTCTCTGGCAGATCGGGCCCTGGTTGGGCAGTTTACAGGACTTTGGCCTTCCCCGAAGGCGACCGAGAACTGGGTAGCCAGGAACTAGGCACCTCTGATACAAAATAAGGTAACCTCTTACCTCCTCAGGAGAGGATATTTTTTGTTTGAATTCTCTGCAAAAGAAGACAAAGATCTCATATTCAGGAACGGCCCCTACTTCATGAGCCCCCAAGGACTGTATTTAAACAAATGGATTCTAGACTTTGATCCGGCGGTGGATGTGCGAACAGCGGTCCCGGTGTGGGTGAGACTCCCCAATCTCCCAGTTCATTACTGGAACTGGGACTCTCTGAAGCACATCGAAAATACCCTTGGGAAATTTATAGACAAGGCCAACTGTAAGGACCAGTACGACTGTGCCAGAATCTGTGTGGAGGTAGATCTGGAGGTCGGATTACCGGAAGCCATCAAGATAGTTGTAGGTCCCTAGGTTCATATACAGAAACTAGATTACGAGCAGCTGCCATTCAAATGCCGGAAGTGCCATGTCTACGGGCATTTTGCAAGAGACTGCCCGTCCAAAGGGGTGGAAGAAAAAGGAAAGGAAGAAGGATGGAATCAGGCAAAGCGCTCCAAACCCTTTCACAGGAAGAATGCAAATGGAAACCCTAAGGCCCCTCAAGCGGGCCCTGCTCAAAAACATTCCATGGAAAGCCAAGGGAATAAATTCGAGATTCTTGGATCTGAAATCATGAACACCCAGGAGACAGAAATCGCCAAGGAAGCTTCCCCCTCTGAAATCTCCCCCATTCCAGAGAAATCCAAAGGGAGGATGCCAGAAGAAGAGGAAGAAACTCAAGAGTCTGAGGAGTCGGAGGAGGAAGGGGAAATAGGAGAAACCCAGTCATCCCCCAGAAGATCTACAAGAGGACGTAAGTCTGCAAAGGAAAAAAGAGAGCAAGAAACCTATAAGGACAAGCTTCAGGGCAGCCAGCCAACTCTAGAGAAACTTCTAGCAAAAACCCCGAAGATAACGAGGATCCAATCCCAGAGCTCCAAGGGAACTCAACAAGGCAAAAATAAATGATGAAGATAGTCTCCTGGAATTGTAGGGGAATGGGCACCATAGCTAAAGAAGAAACAATGAAGAGTTTAATAAGATTAGAAGTCCCGGACATCCTCCTCATCCAGGAGACCAAATTGGAGGATACAGCTTTCCTCCAAGCAAGCAAAAAGTTCTAGAATAAAAGTGGAGTGCATGCAATCTCTGCCCGTGGAGCATCGGGAGGACTTGGATTGCTCTGGAACACAAATAAGTTCTCGCTAATCTCCGAGTTTTTGAATACCCATTGGATTTTTTTCAAAATGCAGCACCTAGAATCAAAGGAGATTATTTGCCTTTTCAATGTTTATGCTCCTAACAATGCAGGTGAAAAAAGAAACTATTGGGACTCTATCAAAAGCCTGGAAGATCTGGAAAATATGGAAAACATAATCATAGCCAGAGATCTAAATCTCACCCTCCTTTCATTAAAAAAAAGAGGTGGGAGTATAGTCAGAGATCCGGCTAGAGAATGGGCGGAAGATCTCATGCAAGATTGGGATCTACTGGATATAAAGCCGGTTACAGGCACGTTCACATGGTCAAATAAAAGAGTTGGACCAGGTCACATTGCAGCAAGGCTTGATAGGTTCTTTGTTCAAAGCTCTTTCCTGCTCCTTGGGTTAGAGACAAAAATGTGAATTCTCCATAGCAGTGTCTCGGACCACAAACCCATCAGCGTAGAGTTGGTGGCTCCCAAGGATCTGGGGCCCATCCCTTTCAGATTCAACTCACTATGGACCAAAGAGGTATATTTCATGCAAAGAGTCAAAGAATGCTGGAAAGAGCCAGTCAGAGGCTCTCCCTTCTTTATTTGGGAGGAAAAACTACGCAGAGTTAAAAGAATGCTAAAAGGATGGGTTAAGACACTGCCAAACCCCACTGTGGATAGGAAATTAATTCAAAGTGAGCTGGAAAAATAGCACCTCCACCTAGAAACTGCCGAAATTACCAAAGAAGAGCTGGATAAATAATCACAGCTACAGCAAAAGTTCCATAAGGCGTGTTTGGCAGAAGAAGAGTTCTGGAGACTAAAATCAAGAAGTCTATGGCTCAAAGTTGGGGACCGAAACTCTTCTTTCTTCCACAAGCAGGCTCAAGCCAGGAAATGCCGAAATTCTATATCAGAAATCAAAAAAGAAAATTGCACTTTAAAAGATTTTGACAGCATTAAAAAAGCAGCTTCAGCTCATTTTGAGAATATGTACAGTGAGGGTGTTGAATCTGGCCAAAATGACAATCTGCTAGATGTTGTTCCTAAACTCATCTCAGTGAAAATAAACCAGGTTCTGGAAGGTAAAATCACCAAAGATGAAGTCAAGGAAGCACTCTTTGCAATGGAGCCAGATAAAGCCCCGGGCCCGGATGGTTTCACGCCTAGGTTTCTTCAGATGTGTTGGCAGATAGTTGAGAAGGACCTCTTCAAAATGATCCAGAAGTCCCAAGAGTGCCAAAAATTTGGGGGCTGCCCAAATTCAGCGTTCCTTGCCCTCATACCTAAAGAGAAAGGAGCAAACACATTTAATAGATTTCGACCTATATCCCTATGCAACATTGGATATAAAGTGATTACCAAGGTTATAACAAATAGGTTGAAGAAAATCCT
The DNA here is from genome assembly GCA_031772625.1 of Pinus tabuliformis. NCBI lineage: Eukaryota > Viridiplantae > Streptophyta > Pinopsida > Pinales > Pinaceae > Pinus > Pinus tabuliformis. The sequence continues at coordinate 244,742,852 of CM062804.1, forward strand.
CCCCAAAATCATCCCGGAAAATCAAGGAGGATTTATACATGGCAGGCAGCTACTAGATAATTTTATCTTGGTCCAAGAGGCAATCCATTCCAGTCTCCGTCGAAAAGAAAAAGGTATGGTCATTAAACTTGACTTAGCAAATGCTTTTGATCATGTAAAACATAGGTTTTTGTTTGTTGTACTGCACAAGCTAGGCTTCAGTCAAACTTTCATCCAGTGGATCAAAGCATGTATCTCGAAACCCTGGATTGCACCCTTAGTAAATGGCAGAGCAGCAGATTTCTTCAAAGCTTCTAGAGGGCTGAGGCAGGGGTGACCCCTCTCGCCCCTTCTCTTTGTGCTGCAGACCTATGTCCTCAGTTTCTATCTAAACAAGAAACAGTAAGATCAAGACTTAAAGGTACTATGCATTTCAAGAGGGATCAAGAGCATTAACCATGCCCTCTTCGCAGATGATACCATGTTATTAGGGGCTGCAACTCAAATGTATGCAAATAAATTCAAAGAAATATTGGAGGACTACTGCCAAGCATCAGGCAGTGAACTAAATAGGGGTAAGTGCCACGTTTTCTGCTGGAACATATCAGCTGTTGCGGCAAATTCCATAGCCAGGTGTCTAGGCTTTGCAGCCTCAACAACCTGGTCCTCTTTTAAGTACCTTGGGCTGCCCATATTCCATAAGAGGGCTATGAGCAAAGATTGGCTCCCCCAAATTGAAAAATTCAAGGCAAAAATGCTGGCCTGGGGATCCTCCTGGCTCAACATTGTCGGAAAGTCAGTCCTTATCAAATCAGTACTAAGCAGTCTACCACTTTTCCAATTCTCTGTTCTCTTGGCGCCAGTAGGAATCATTAAGAGGATGGAGGAGCAAATTAGAAATTTTCTCTGGAAAGGAGGCAAACAGAATGAAAAGAGAATTCCCCTGGTTAATTGGGAAATTGTCTCCAGGCCATTGCAGGAGGGAGGACTAAATTTCAGGGACTTAAACATGCAAAATTTAGCAATGGGAGCCAAGCTGATATGGAGGATCATTGCTCCAAAGCCAGGCTGGGTGCAACGGGCGTTGTGGAGGAAATACTTCAGAGGGAAGAGACTGAGGTGCCTGGAGCATCCAAAAGAGCTCAACAAGACCCCTCTCAGTGCCTTAATCATGAAAGTGGGGCCACGCATTAGAGAAAACGCACACTGGGTGCCAGGAAACGGCAAACAAATCAAGCTATGGCACGATAGCATCATGGGCAGACCTCCGCTGGCGAACTCAAATCTTGGGAATGATCTGAAAGATTGGATGGATGCAGCTAACATTACCACGCTCTGGGACATCTCAACCTGGAGCGGAGATCGCTGGTCTGGCTGGAAGAAGATCAGCATCCCTCCTGCGCTGCAGTCGAATTTTGATGCGTTGATGGAAATGTTGCATGGGGTGGCTCCTTTGCATGCAAAACAGAAAGACTCGAGAGGCTGGGGACCAAAACACATTGGCTACACAGTGTCTCAAGGGTACTCCAAATTCATGGAGAGGCCTCACGTGCCTCCAAATCCGGCGCCCTGGATAGGTATCTGGAACTCCCCAACCATCCCAAAAATCGATTATTTTTGCTGGCTGCTATGTCATCAAAAAATCCTAACAGATGACAGACTCCAGAAGAGGGGATTCTGAGGTCCATCAAGATGCACATTGTGTAAGGAAAGCTCGGAAACTGCATTTCACCTTTCACTAGCGTGCAACTATACAGGTCTGATCTGGTTCGAGCTTCTGGGAGCAGCGAAAATGCCTATCCTCCCCCAATCTGTCCAGGACTTGTTTGCTGGGTGGCTGGCCAGGTACCCAGGCCCAATCCCAAAAAATAAAATTGTCAAAGCAGCATGGAACGCACTGCCAAAATTTATCAGTTGGCAGATCTGGCTGGAGAGGAACAGAAGAATTTTTAGAGGCAAGGAACAACATTATAAACTTGTAGCTAATACAGTGAAAGGTCAACTAAATGAATGGCTAAGAGACAAGTGTGATGACTCAAACTTAAATCAGCAGGACATAGAGTTTGGAGCAGCCCTCAACCTCACTTTTCAAAATTCGCCAGCTACATATATAAATCTCAAAGATTGGCAAATAAGGAAAACTGAAGAGGAATTTAAATCTTGGTTGTCCAAGCAATCAATCCCCACCCTCTTCTTTGACGGGGCAGCCAAGGGGAATCCAGGAAGGGCTGGGGCGGGAGGTCTCATTATAAATCCAACAGGGACTACTACACATAGATTTGCATGGGGACTGGGCCACTCCACAAGCATTCAAGCTGAAGTCATGGCACTGTTCCAAGGGATTAAAATACTAAGTGGGCTGGGACACAAAGAAGCTGTTGTTTTTGGAGATTCCCAGGTCATCATCAATGCAATGGCGAACAACACAAAACCAACAGATCTACGACTTGCAAGGGCAATTACTAGAATTAAAGATATGATAAAGCTCCTAAATCTAAAATTCTTTCATATCCTGAGAAGCAACAACAAAGAAGCAGACATAGAGGCAAACAAGGCAGCTCAGCTAGGTGCTGGAACTTTACTCAGAGACAACGAAATCTCCTGGGATCCAATCCCCTAATTTTCTATGTTTTTCTGTTTTCTGGTAAACCAGTTTGTATGCATTCATAAGCTTGGGAAATCAGCAGCAAGAAAGCAAGTGAAAAACTGTAAAAACATGCATTTTATAAGCCTGTGCACCATGATTCGATGGTTGGAAAGAGGCCAAGAAATTAGTTTCATCCTCTGTAACCGAAATTATGGCTTTTCGCCAAACACTTAATGAAATCCCATAACCGTTCCTGTAAAAAAAAAAAAAAAAACATTTTTTTTAAGGCAAGGAAAAAGATACAATCCAAATGTTTGTATTTTGACCTATATTTTTTTTACAAATAAGGAAAAAGTTACAACCCAAAATAAAATCTGAAAAATCTAAAAGTTACAACTCAAAATAAAATCTGAAACATTTGAAAATGTGTGGGTAGTGGGTACTTCCTCTAAAATAAGTTAAAACGGTGAGAAGACCTGGGAAAATATGAAAATGTGTGGGTACTTCCTTTAAAATAGTTAAAACATCTGAAAAATCTAAAAGTTACAACCCAAAATAAAATCTGAAAAATCTGTGTGGGTACTTCCTCTAAATAGTTAAAACAGTGAGAAGACGTGGGAAAATCTGAAAATGTGTGGTTACTTCCTCTAAAATAGTTAAAACAGTAAGAAGACATGGGAAAATCTGAAAATGTGTGGTTGCTTCCTCTAAAATAGTTAAAACAGTGAGAAGACGTGGGAAAATCTGAAAATGTGTGGTTACTTCCTCTAAAATAGTTAAAACAGTGAGAAGACGTGGGAAAATCTGAAAATGTGTGGTTACTTCCTCTAAAATAGTTAAAACAGTGAGAAGACGTGAGAAAATCTACAATTCAGTTACGAGAGAAGATGTGGGAAAATCTGAAAATATGTGGTTACTTCCTCTAAAATAGTTAAAACAGTGAGAAGACGTGGGAAAATCTACAATTTAGTTGCGAGAGAAGACGTGGGAAAACCTGAAAATGTGTGGGTACTTCCTCTAAAATAGTTAAAACAGTGAGAAGACGTGGGAAAATCTACAATTCAGTTGGGAAAAATTTTATAGCATTATTGTGCTGTTTCTCAGTACTGTCATTAAGTCCAACGTTTAGGTAAATCCAATCAACCCAAAATTCACGAGCAAATTTAACTAACGATGAGGAGAATCTAATTCTTAAAAATTCATTGACAAATTTAGCCAACCATGTCTATTCGCTAGTTTTATGGTCAAAATATGTTCACAATGTTGTAGCCATAAGAGGCACTCAGCTATTGAAGTCTATATGGGTTGGAGAATATCAGCAGTTACTTAGAAGATGAGGTTATACAATAATAATAAGTGGTTCTGTTTTACAGATAAGCTTATTGATATTCTGCTAATGGTTGTGACGAATGAGTTTTGTTGCTGAAATTTTATAGTTTTAATCAGCTACCCCCATTGCTTAAAACCACATTTTGAAAAACAATTTTTTTATAAAAATATGTTGCTTCTATGCTAACCAGCCATTTTATCGCATTTTTGCAAGCACATGAGTGATCATCTTTATAAAGCAATGAATGGAGTGTAAAGCCTCTTCGTCATATTCATTACGTTTAAGCCCTTTAAAGGTAATAACATATATTTTATTAAAAGCCAAAAAGCAGTGTACACACTAATAATACTTAAGGTACATCCATGACTAACAGATTGACAAAAGAGGCAGCTTGTTGTCACAGTTATAGGTCAAGAGCAAATGAAAACTTTATAGTGGTCCTTCCACACAGCCATAATGTGACATGTTCTCTTTGCATGCACTACCCACGTAACCAATTTCTAGATGGCATGTGAGAGAAGATACAATATCTCTTTACATGCACCGCCCACGTAACCAATTTCTGGTTGGCATGTGAGAGAAGATACAATATCTCTTTGCATGCACCGCCCACGTAACCAATTTCTGGATGGCATGTGAGAGAAGATACAATATCTCTTTGCATGCACTACCCACGTAACCAATTTCTAGCTGACATGTGAGAGAAGATATGATATCTCTTTGCATGCACCGCCCACGTAACCAATTTTTAGCTGGCATGTGAGAGAAGATACAAGATGAGACTCACTATAGATCACGACCTCAAACCAGTCTCAGATTTCCTCAGTTTGGATCCATTTCCATGACCATATGTAAATCCAAACCATGCAACCCCATTCCCAATGGATTCCGTTCAGTTTATTGACCAGTATATCCACCGCGTATTAGGGATATGCTTCTGGCTTTGCAAACGAATATTTATCATTATCACATAGATTTGGACAAGATGATGACTCTCACAGAAGCTTTGAATCTGCCCTATTCCATAAACAAAGTAAAGGCATTTAGGGCGAGCAGAGTGCCTTGCAAGGTGGGTATCCTGTAGCCATGGATTGTATCTATCGATTCGAACAGGTAGTTTTCTTTTATTAAAACGTTGGATCTGTATCACTGCATGGACAAGGCGGTGAAGTTGAATCTCGATCTCAATATCCTTGCAGAAGGCTGACGTCATTAGTAGCATTTGGCTCTACTATAAATGCATATTTCGTAGATGAATTTTACTCCATTTTTTGCATTGCCCTTGCATATCCACGCTAAGCGTCAATAATCAATGGTCTAATCCTGATTTGTGCAGTAGAGATTACAAAAATGAATGACCCCAACAATATATAGAATGAACAATTTTCTGGAAAGCGATTGCTTGGAAAACGAGTACAATAATGAGATGTCAAATTGAAGGAAAGAAATTGTACTTCAAACTTGCTTATTTTTTGTTTTTATTTTTTCTCTGATTGTACACTTACACACATTGAAAATTGAAAATAATTTATGTTTTTGCTCTATTTTTACTTTCCCTCTTTTACTATATACATTATGGAATAATTGCTGAGACTTTTACTATATACATTGATTGAATCATTTCTGAAATTACTCTCGCTTTTTTACTATATACATTGATTGAATAATTGTTGAATTTTACTATATACATTGATTGAATAATTGCTGAATTTTGGAATTTGAAAATACATTTCATTGTGTTGGTTTTTACATTGATTGAATAATTGCTGAAATTTGAAATTTGAAAATACAACACTGTTGAGCGAGCATTTTGGGACTTCTGGGACTTCAAATTTTGGGACTTCCGTGACTTCTAATTTGTACCTTGCAGGTAATTTGTACCTTACTAAGAGAGAATTGGAATTCTATTGCTCATGGATGTAGAAATTTCACTGTAGATTAAACTGATTATGCAATGTACTAAAGCAAAATACTTAATCTACTTCTACAATCAAACTTGTGGAAGCTTAATCAATTTGAGCAAGATCAATCGGAACACATGTAATAGAGAAGAAGAAATCATACACATGAAACACAGAAGAATACTCTGGGGAAAGCCTCAACTAAAAACCTCGCTATCTGTATTATCATACAAGTAGAAATATGTCAGGATTACACAAAGCTTTAGCTCTCAAGCTATTCAACTCTTAGTACAATCCCTCAGTGTTGCTCATAGACAGAATAGACAACACATATGCCTTCCTTCAGTCCTCCAAGCCTCCTATTTCCTTGCGGAGTTTCTTCTAGGTCCTCCAATTGCACCCTGTGTGAATAATCCTCTCACACACAACACTGACCTCTGAAATAACTGCACAATCTTGAAGGAGATAATTCCTTCTACATGGATGAGTTTCCTATATAGGAAAAATCCTCCAACTAATAGTACATTGTCCCATCCTCTGATCTCAACTGGGTCTCTGACTGAACTGACATGTATGAGTTATTTATGAGAGAATATTCAGTTATCTGAAGTACAATAATTACATGCATGCATGCATTAACTAACTAAACTCACAATCAGTTCCACAAACTGTTGGAACTAATCTAACTGGACTTAACTCAGTTAACTGAGCTAACTAAGTACAACTCATCCCGATCTCCTTAATTAAGGGATAACTTCCTCAATCAAAGGGAAAACTGTTGCATGTCTTCACATAGACTTCATGTTTGATTTTCTCCAACTAATTAACTCAAGATGAATTAATTAATTATTTTTCAAACAGCTCCTAAGATCAAATTCGAATTTTAATTCTCAATTTTAGTTCAAGGACTAACTAAAATTGGAATGTATCCCGAAATGCTATTTATAGCAATGCTATTTTTAGCATTTCTATTTTATCATTCCTTGTTGCTATTTCCAACACTAGTACCTGAAATGCTATTTATAGCATTTCTATTTTTAGCATTTCTTGTTGTTATTTTCAACACTCCCTCTCAACAAGAAAGGCATTCAACTCGAACCCGATCCTGAACCTTTGGAATGTTCTGCATGCAACACTTCTCCCTAATGTTGTTGCTCCAGCAACTCTAGAAAAAAAAATATCCAACCTGAATCAGAATGATGCCTCTGTCATCAAAGTCTCTGACTACTATTGCCTCTATCGACTGAAAACTCTACACCTCTATGCTCTTCAGTATCTGACTGCTCTAGCCTCTGTCACTTTGATCTTTGACTGAATCAATCACACTGATTCCTGCTGCTACATCTGTGTTACTGCTAGTCCTATCTCCGAGCACTGCATCCTTACTGCACCTCCTCTCATCATGTTGCGTCATGCTGCCCACTGCTGCACTACAACTGAGTTACTAAGAAGTAAGTAACTGATCTCCCAACTGACCTCCCTGTTGGGATAGAAACATCCTCTGATGCTGAAGCTTCCTCTGCCGCTCCATCCATATCTGTCTCTACCCACTCAGCCAGTCCTGCTACTCCTCGTCGGGGCTTATGTAGCAAGGTCTAATCAAAGAGGTTGGGTACCTCAAGGATCCTACCCCTATTTCAGCCTTCTTGGGACTATCACTCCACATCGCCCCACCTCCCACCTGGAGATATGGATGCATGTGATCCCTTTGCCCACTTGGCTCAAAATTTCCCCCTATTGGAGGTCTCTACATGAGTGGATGCCTTCACTCAGTCTCCTCTCAGCTTCTCCAATTGTGGCTACTCCACAACCTCCTGAAGCTACTTCACCAATTGTGGCTCTTTCACAATTGTCTTAGACTTCTTCTGGTGCTACATGTTGAGAGGTAATGTACTCTCCCTCTCAACCACCAAGTCTCTAACCTTTGCCTTGCTCCTCAAGGCTTTGCATGCATCTTGTACCTCAAGTGCATACAGGTTCTTGGCTAACACACCAATCTATTTCATCTTTCCCGTCGTCACAAAGTTTTCTGGAAAAATGGTCGATTTAACTTCAGCGATATCTCCCTCATCCGAACTCCGATTCAGCCGATTTTATTTTTGAATTTGGGTATTTTTTCGCAAGGAATCCAGATCTTCTATTTGTTTTTGAAAATTTTGCACAAAAAGGTTCAGATCTTCTCTGCAAACTTGCGGCCCAAAATTTTTTTTTTTACTTCGAATTCTCTTCTTCGTATACTGTTCACTGCTCTGATAAACTTGGCTCTGATACCATGTAGAAATTTCACCATAGATTAAACTGATTATGCAATGTACTAATGCAAAATACTTAATCTACTTCTACAACCAAACTTGCGGAAGCTTAATCAATTTGAGCAAGATCAACCGGAACACATATAACAGAGAAGAAGAAATCATACACATGAAACACATAAGAATACTCTGGGGAAAGCCTCAGCTAAAAACCCCGTTGTCTGTATTATCATACAAGTGGAAATATCTCAGGATTACACAAAGCTTTATCTCTCAAGCTATCCAGCTCTCAGTAAAATCCCTCACTACTGCTCATAGACAAAATAGACAACACATATGCCTTCTTTCAGTCCTCCAAGCCTCCTATTTCCTTGCGCAGTTTCTCTTGGGTCCTCCAGTTGCAACTTGTGTGAATAATCCTCTCACACACAACACTGACCTCTGAAATAACTACACTATCCTGAAGGAGATAATTCCTTCTACATGGATGAGTTTCCTATATAGGAAAAATCCTCCAACTGATAGTACATTGTCCCATCCTCTGATCTCAACTGGGTCTCTGACTGAACTGACATGCATGAGTTATTTATGAGAGAATATTCAGTTATATGAAGTACAGTAGTTACATGCATGCATGTATTAACTAACTGAACTCACAATCAGTTCCACAAACTGTTGGAACTAGTCTAACTGGACTTAACTCGGTTAACTAAGCTAACTAATTACAACTCAAAGTACAACTCATCCTGATCTCCTTAATTAAGGGATAACTTCCTGAATCAAAGGGAAAACTATTGCATCTCTTCACATAGATTCATGTTTGATTTTCTTCAACTAATTAACCCAAGATGAATTAATTAATTATTTTTCAAAGAACTGCTAAGGTCAAATTGCAATTTTAATTCTCAATTTTAGTTCATTGACTAACTAAAATTGGAATGTATCCCGAAATGATATTTATAGCAATGCTATTTTTAGCATTTCTATTTTATCATTCTTTGTTGCTATTTCCAACACTGGCACCTGAAATGCTATTTATAGCAATGCTATTTATAACATTTCTATTTTTAGCATTTCTTGTTGCTATTTTCAACAAGGGATATTTGGGGTTCTACTGCTATGGCATACATAATAGTATTCTTTTCATCTGAAAGAGGAGCAAATGCGCTTTGAAAACATTAAGTATACTAGCTTAACTTCGTTTCTAGATTGGGTTTGAGTTTTAATTCATTCCATTCGAAAATAGAAAAACACTGCAACAAATAGAAAAACGGCCATGAATGATTAACAAGTATTACCGACTAAATTTACCTTTGTGCATTGTTTTAGAGCCTAGATTTACCTCAGGCTGAAAAGGTAGGATCCAGGGCCAACATCAAACCACGCTCAGCTTGGTAGCTACCCCTACCAGGTTAGGAGAGGGCTCTCTCCGGGTCAATCTCAGCAAATGATGATCTATGGGGCTTGAGATGACTGAAATATCTTCTAATCTTAGGCTAGGTATATGTGCAAGAGAATTTGATTTGATAAAATGATGATTTGTTGGCTCAGAGGGAAAGACACATTTTGGGGTGCAGGGATTGAGGCTCAATTCTGCAGAGATCTCGATGGGGAAAGGTAGGCAATCGTTTTGGCACTTAAATTTTAGTGAGATGGAAGGAAAATACAGGTGAGGTGTTGAAGAGGGCAAGAGCAATCATGAATCCTCCCCAAACAGCTGAAAACATCAAACAACTAAAGCAAACTTCAAGTAGAGAATTGCACTTTCAATGAATTCTACTTACACTCTTGTTTGTTTAGTTCAGAAGAAATAAGATAGATAATGCAATCACATAAAAAAATTCACAATCACAAAGAGAAGCACTGTACCAAGACAAATTTCCACATGAATCCCAAAGAGTGTTGCAAATCCTGGTCTCAATTCCTTAGCCAAAATACTGAAAATGAATGTACAATGAAGCTCAAGGCTTTCTCAAGAGTCCAACCTTCTACCAAAATCCAACCCCTACACTATGAAATTCATAAAATATATACATTTTCTCATCCTTGTACTAAGGGATTGAGCTCAACCATTTTCTTCAAAATAGAATTAGTTACATTAAACTTGGGCCGAATTTCTGAAAATAGGTGTTGAAGATGAACTCGTATCTCTTAATCCATAGAACCTGTTACAAAAATGAAAGAGCTTTTTGTAGATAAGGTCATGATGGAGAAAAACCTCTCTCAAATTTGGGAAATTCATTTCCAATTGCTCGCAATCTGTTCCACAAAATCATCTCTAAAACAGAAAATCATTAAAAATTTAAATCTGTGAAAATGAGCTGTAAATATCTAGTCACATATCCCAATTCGTGACACTTGTGAATAAAATGAAAGAGGTCTTTGTTATATGGCTTGTTCTTAACAAAAACCTCTTTGGGTTTCTCAAAATTACTTTTCATCTGTTTTAAAATGGCCCCACTAATAAGAAGGTCCACCTGTCTCATGCCCAACCTCTGAAGGTCCCTGTGAAGCTCTGAAAAATTCACGAGAGATGAAGTCATCCCAAGTGATGCCCTATAAACCAAGCTGATGAACGACCACAATTTTGATGAGAGCAAAATGATAAAGACTGTTGAACTGCTGCTGAGGGGTCTTGTGTTGCACAAGAGTGGTCATCTTCTCTATGTTTCGGCATATGAAATAAGGAATGTTCATCATTCGCACCCGAGTGAAATGCATCAGCAGCCTGATGTGATAAGCATACAAGCGGGAGAACCGGCCCTCACAGGTGAAATACTTCATGATGAGTTTCATTAAAGGAGCATACTCATCCTTGAGAAATCGAAAAGGAAACACTCTCTTGAGCTGCCTCAGAAAACCAGGTTTGATGTATGGTTCATAGTGTTGCCGGTCAATCTTCTGCCTCTTATTCCATGGTTCTCCAATGTTTGGTATGTCGGTTGCCAATGAAATGGTTTCTAGTGTTAATGTGAAAGTAACACCAGCAAGAGTGGCTTGATCACCATGCAAATGCAACACAAATAAGCGGGCCAACTCATGATGAAACTGAATATTAGCAACCTTCTCGCAAAATTCATAACATGATTGATGCTGGAAACAAAAGATGGCAAGAGGGCAGGCCTGCAACTCGGCAAGAGTGGTAGGTTCTTCTCTGATATGTCTACCACCTCTATGAGGCCTCCTGGGTGCATGTCCCTCCGTGGGTGAGTCACTTTGGGTCTCTTCTTCATAATCATATGAAGGATCAGATGCCATAATTGTTGGTAGACAAATTGGCTTGGAGAAATAGGTGCTGATGTGTCAAACTGTGGTGGACTGTTTTTGGTGATGTGCTTGACCTCTGCCACCAAGGGAAAACAGTGAAACAAGGGACTATTAGGAGAGGGGAAAACTAGTGGGAAATTTGGGACTGTTAGGAGAGGGGAAAACTAGTGGGAAATTTGGGACTGTTAGGAGAGGGGAAAACTAGTGGGAAATTTGGGACTGTTGGGATAGACTTAGTTAGGGAAATATGGGATATTATGGGAGTTTTTGTATAGGATTAGGGTTTGGGGTTTACATTTGGAAATTTGGGAAAGGGAATTTGGGATAGGGAATTAATGAACTTAGGGGGGTAGGGGAACTTAGGGAGTGATGAAATCAAAGGAAAAATGAGATGAGGAAGTGAACATGGTGACAAAATAGTGAATTGAAACCCTAGCAGCAAGTTTCTTTGAGGTATTTTAAAAGGTAGGCTTTGATTGTTTTACACAAGCACCATGAAACACACACCATCAACAACCATTAATCTTGGATGAAAAACCATGAATGAAGTTCAACCTACTTGTATCGATGCGTTTGGGCGATTTTGGAGCGAATTTAGTAATTTTCGGGCTTCCTAGCTGTATGCGCTGCGCAGCATGCCCAATGCGCCACGCCCCACCTATGCACCGTGCCCGTGTTAAAATGCACTTAGTGCTAAGGCCCAGTGCGCCGCGTCGGCTGTATGCGCAACGCCTCCTGCCCAGTGCGCCGCACCAGTAATCTTACAACGATTTTCGCCCAATTTCTCACTTGCTCACCGAAATTGCTCAATCTTGCTTCTCTTTTGAAAATGAGCTTATCACATGAAGAAATAACTTATAAAAAAAGAGCTTTTGAAATTTTGGCTCATGAAACCCACTTTTATAATGTTTTGGATTTGACTTTATCTTTAAACTCTGTTTTTCAACTTTTTCACTGCTTTTTTCACTTTATGATGAATTTAATGACCTGATCTTGCTTGTTTTTGCAAGTGTTGGAGCTTTTGGGCATAAGGAAAGAAACCAGGATGCAGATGAATGGATTTACAATGAGGAAAACAAAAAATTTCATGATTTTGTACAATAAATGCTGAATAATGCTTAATACTCTGTTTTTTCCTCAAAACAGACTTTTGAGGAAAAACACATTTTCAAATGCTTGGTGATAAAATTTATTGATGTTGCAACCTCCTCATGGCCTGTTGGCAATTATTGGACACTTCGACACATTTCTTGAGGAAACCCTAATGAAACCCTAGACCTAACTGACCATGAAACCCTAAAGACAATCTTTGCAATTTTCAGGATAAAAAGGAGACTATATATGTGTTTTATGAGAAAATCTATGCCAACAGGTAGATAACATGAGGGAAACTGAAGGAATTCCACTACCGTCAGATGATCTATGCGCCTAATGGAATGCAAATGACTGGGCGGGACACCTAATATGAAATGCAACAAGAGGATTTGATCTCTGACAGAGGGATGACAATAACGACTTTAACACATTGTACTTGCAGCACTTGCAACGATGAGCTCTCTCTGATTATTGCATGTCTTTCTTGTGTGAGAAAAGATGCTTTATGATTGTTTCTCGTGTATTGATGTTATCGGATTATTGCTTGCCTTGAGAAATGATTTCATGATTTGCAACGATGATTCTAGATTATCGATGATTTCTTATTATTGCATGTATTTCTTTATAAGATGCAGAATGAGTTCCCACGGTAAGAAGAACCAGACTAAATAGGATCTCTCTCTTAGTGGTGGAATAAAGGGGGAATAAATAACGCTGAGAAGGTAGGGATGGAATAAATAATTCTCAGAAGATGGGGAGATGTGTTGTCCTTGAAATGAAGCAGCGGCGGGTGGAAAGAAGCAACCAGTGGTGGGTGGAAACTCAGTGGCAGGTGGCAACAAATTGCTATCAAAATATATGGCAAGTGGCATGGAGCGAAATATATGACTTTCGATAAAAAGTAACCAAGGCAATCAAGACTTTGGATAGATGCGAACAGACTTCCAACCTCCTCAACTCTAGAAACTTTGGATAAAATTTACCCAACTGAATCCAGACTTTATTCCCCATGGGCTCCACCACGAGCCATCCAAACTTTGGTTAAAATTCACAAAGCGAAATAGCAAGTAAATCCAGACTTTGGTTAAAACGTTTTTTGGATCTGCATGTTCAATAACCCAACAATAAGACCTCGAATATAAAACTAGGGATAAAAGCTAAAAACATCCAACCTCAAATATAAAACTTTGGATAAAAAAGAAAAACATCATTTAAATGCACTGGTCAACTCAAATTAATAAGGATTCAACGCCAATGTGAATGCTATAGTCCTTGCACTGTCGTAGGCAGGGACTAATAAGGGTGAGGGAAGCACATCTCAAGAAGAGAACATGGTAAGTTTTTCTAAATTTTAAATTAAAGTAATATGTTTAACCTATCTATAGGTTTAAATGATGTTCGTTGGAAAATGTGTATCAAGTAGAGGTGACAACATGAATAAACTCCAAAAGGATATTCAAAATGTAAGTGGAAAGAATGTAAATATTTTATGGAAATGTTGTAAATAAATGAATTAGGTAGATTAAAAGGTTATTAATATGAAGTTTTTTGTTGGCTTTTTACTATCAATATATTCCTAAATAACAATCACTAATATGTTTCAAAACATTCAATTTTGCATTTGTTGAATATTGTGCAAGGACTGATAAGGAAAGATTAAAGGACCATCTTAAGAATATAAAAATTATGAAAGATGTAAATGATGATGAATCAACCATGAATTAATATATACTAGTGTTGGAAGTTAATAAGAGGGGGAGAGGGGATCTTTTATAAAACTACTAGGGATAATGGAGTTTATCGTTCTATGTGAGTGAGTCTACCTCTGAGGCATTCTATCTTCTATTGTAATCTCCATTAACCTCTTAGGATGTAGGTCACCCAATCCTGCATGCGCCACTGGTTGCGTTTCAGGTCATTCATGAAGCTAAAGATTATGTTGCGATGCTTATTGAGCTGCTCCAGAAGACGAGTAACTTCATCGAGTTGAATGTCCAGAGATTTCAAGGAAGGGTCTTGAACAACACTATTCTGTGGCTAAAGAGGATGGGGGTCAACTGCCTCTCCATAGTCCTAGCTTGGTTGACCATGTGGCATCCTGTAGAAATTCTCACTGTAGATTAATCTGATTATGCAATGTACTAAAGAAAAATACTTAATCTACTTCTACAATCAAACTTGCAGAAGATTAATTGATTTGAGCAAGATCAAACAGAACACATATAACAAAGAAGAAGAAACAATCACACATGAGACACAAAAGAATACTCTGGGGAAAGCCTCAACTAAAAACCTCGCTATCTGTATTATCATACAAGTGAAAATATCTCAGTATTACACAAAGCTTTAGCTCTCACAGCTATCTAGAGCTCGGTACAATCCCTCACGGCTGCTTATAGACAGGAGAGACAACACATATTCCTTCTCCTCTATCCTCCAAGCCTCCTATTTCCTTGCACTATTCCTCTGGGTTGATTCACCTTCAACCAAGTGGAACACTGCTCTTACACATTGTAAAATTGCGCAATCCTCAATGAATGAATTCCTTCTGCAAGAGATTTTCTCATAGGAAAATTCTTGCAATTAATAGTACATTGTACCTACCTTTAATCTCAACTGGTTCTTTGTCTGAACTAACATGCATGATTTATTTATGAGAGAATATCCAGTTATCTGGAGTACACTAGTTTCATGCATGCATGCATTAACTAACTGAACTCACAATCAGTTCCACAAACTGTTGGGAACTAATCTAACTGGACTTAACTCAGTTAACTGAGCTAACTAATTACAACTCAAATACAAATCATCCTTATCTCCTTAATTAAGGGATAACTTCCTCAATCAAAGGGATAATTGTTGCATGATTTCACAAGACTTCGTGTTTGAATTTCTCCAACTAATTAACTCAAGATGAACTAATTAATTGTTTTTCAAACAGCTAGTGAGATTAAATTCGAATTTTAATTCAAGGACAAATTAAAATTGGAATATCCTGAAATGCTATTTTTTGCAATGCTATTTTTAGCATTTCTATTTTTAGCATTTCTTGTTGCTATTTTCAACACTCCCTCTCAAAAAGAAGGGCATTATCTGCCACCCTGATCCTGTCTCTATGGAACTGGAATTTACACTATGACAATGCCTTAGTCAAAATGTCAGCATCTTACTCCTCGGTTGAAATATACTGCAACAACATGATCCTCCTCGCCACACAGTCTCTGAGATGATGATACCAAATGTCGATATGCTTGGACCTGTCATGAAATACTGGATTCTTAAAGAGTTTGATACAACTCTTATTATCACAATAGGTCACAGTTGGATCCATCCTCTGATCAAACAAACCAACTAGAATTTTCCGCATCCAAATGGCCTCACATGCTCCCTAACTTGCAGCCATGTATTCAGCCTCTGCTAAGCTGAGTAGTACTGACCTCTGTTTCTTGTTGTACCAAGAAACTGCAGCTGAACCAAGGTTGAAAATTCCTCCTGATGTGCTCTTCCAATCTGATGGACTCCCTACCCAATCTACATCGGTGAAGCCCTGTAGCTTCACTCCCTCTGTCCGTCTGTACCATAATCCATACTGAGATGTGCCTCTGACGTATCTCAAAACATGCTTAGCCGCCTTCCAAAACAGCTTGGTAGGCTGAACCATAGCTTGACTCAGTTGGTTCACTGCATAACACAAATCTAGTCGTTTGTTCACTAAATACATCAGTGAACCCACAAGCTGCCTGTACACCGTAACTTCTACTACTTCTCTTGAAGTAGCATCCTCCTTCCTCCAGTTACCTGCTAGAGGAGTCTGCATGGGCTTGCACTTCTCCATGTGGAATCTCCTGAGTATCTCATTGGCATAATTGCCTTGAGACACAAACACTTCCCCATCCTTATGCCACACTTCCATGCCTAGAAAGTAGTGCATGAGACCCATGTCTTTCATCTCGATCTCTCTTGCAAGGTCCTCCTTGCAAGACATGATCAACTGATCATCACTTGTCAATATCAGATCATCAACATAAATAACAATGATCAATTGCTTACCTTCCACCATGATGCGGTACAAGTTCGCATCTGCTTCACTCTTTATGAAGCCCAACCCGATGAAGTAGTTGTTGATCCTGGTGTACCAAGCATGAGGTGCTTGCTTCAGCCCATACAAAGCTCTCTTGAGTCGGCACACATGCGACTCATGATCGAAGGTCTCAAAACCTTCAAGGTGCTCTATGTACACCTCTTTCTCAATCTTTCCATTGAGGAATGCAGTCTTCACATCCATCCAATGGATCTTCCAACCCATCTGTGCTAATAGTGCCAACATCGATCTGATAGATGAGTACCTTGCTACAGGAGCAAAAGTCTCATCATAGTCGATCCCCTCGACCTGTGAGAAACCACAGGCAACAAATCTTTCCTTGTGTTTCTGCAGACTACCATCAGAAGCTTGCTTTACATTGTAAAGCCAACGAGAACTCACAACTGACTTGTTCTCCGGTCTTGGAACCACATCCCAAACACTGTTCTGAACTATGGAGCCATACTCCTCCACCATAACATCAACCCAAATCGGCTGTTGCACTGCTTCCTCAAAGGAAGATGGCTCTGTCTCAACACATTCCCCAACGAGGGCCATGTATCCAATGTATCTATCAGGTGACCTCCTCTGTCTGCGCTGAGAAGATGGTTCTCCCACATTCTCTCTCGCATCCGACAACAATCTGTCAGCTCCTCTCGTGCGCTTCCGCCCATCTCTGGAAAACTCTGATTGAGTGGATGTCACCACTCCTGGAACCTCTGCATGCAGCTGTTCTGCATCAGTCTAAGGCTCCTCCTCCTTAGGAACCAAAAGTTCCTCCACAACCTGTAGTTGGAGCTCCCTCTCAAGGGAAACTTGCATAGCCTTTTGCTCATCATACTTGAGATCTCTGTGAACCACTGTCCTCCAACTGGTAGGAAAATACACCTGATAGTTGTGGGGTGTATCAGTGTACCCCACAAGTATCCCCAACTCTGTTGTCGGCTCAAGTTTCTTCTGGGCATCCTTGGTCACATGGAAATATATCGATGAGCCAAAGATCCTAAAGTGACCCACATCCGGTCTCTTCCCGGAGAAAGCTTCCTCTGGTGTCTTCATCCCAAGTATGCGATGCGGGCTTCTATTCTACAAATAGACCATTGTGTTGTATGCCTCAGCACACAAATGAAGTGGTAGGCCTTGGTCATGCAGCATCGCCCAAGCTACTCTCACAATCGTTCTGTTCTTCCTCTCGGCCACTCCATTTTGTTGTGGGTTATGAGGTGCCGTCAATTCCCGTTTAATTCCTTTTGCAGCACAGAATTCCTTAAACTCTTGAGAGACATACTCTCCACCATTGTCGCTTCTCAAGGCCCTGATCTTCTTCCCTGATTCTTTCTCAACCAAAGCTTTGAACTCACAAAACTTTGAGAAGGTTTGATCCTTATTCTACATGAAATAGATCCAACATTTACGAGAAAAATCATCAATGAAAATCACATAATACCTTTGCTTTACGGTGGATGCTACCGAGAATGGTCCACACACATATGTATGAACTCACTCCAAGATTGCTTCAGCTCGACTGTCTCGATCATGAAAGGAAGACTTGGCGTACTTTCCCAAGGTGCAACCTTTGCATGTGTCCACTTGCTCAAGTTTACCTTTGGGAAGTCCGTTAGAAATTTGTTCCATTATCTTCAAGGCCCCATGATGCAAGTGACCCAACCACCTATGCCATAACTCGCCAATATCTTGGCTTTGCACCAATTCTGCTTTGGAACTCAATGCAGCACAGTGATCTACCTCCAGCTTGTAGAGATTCTTCACTCGAATCCCAATCCTCTTGGTCTGACCCGTGGCTATGTGTCTTAGTAACACCTTTCCTTTACTGAAGACTACATCATATCCTTTGTCTTCCAACATCACGACCGATACCAAGTTCTTCTTCAGTCTAGGCACATACTTTACATCAGTCAGAGTGAGAGGAGCTCCATGCTCCCTCTAAAAAACAACTGTACCTTCACCTAAAACACGATACTTTCCATCATTGCCCATCTCTATGCGCATCTTGAGGTATTTCTCCTCGAAGGTACTAAATAAACTCTTATCGTCGGTCATGTGGAATGAGGCTCCACTATCCAAATACCAAACACAACCCACCATCGATGAAACCATGCATGCGATGAGGGTAAAATCCAATTCGAACTGAAAGGCTAGTGCCTCACCTTCTGATCCTTTCGAGGATCCCTTCTTGGATTTCTTCAATGGACAATTAGTTGCATAATGGCCCACCTCATGACAATTAAAGCATCTCACTTTAGATTTGTCAATCTTCTTCTCTCCATGGGAAGAACTCGATTTGGAATGGGAAGCCTTCCCTTTCCCTTTCCTTGCCTTACTTACTAAGGCTATATTTTCTTCATCATCATGCTTAGATGAAGAACCATCTTTGATGCTTCTCCTAATCTCCTCCTGCATCAGATCCGACCACAGTCATTCCCAATCTGGCAGTTTCTCTCTTCCATTCACTGAGTCCTAGTAGTTATTCCAGCTCTTTGGAAGACCGAGGAGAGCAAGGCTCACCATATCATCATCGGTTGTCGTTATTCCTACACTCCCAAACTCATCTCTACAAGTGGTGAGCTTGTTCAAATATGTAGAAATAGTGTCACCCTTTTCACACTTGATTTTCCGAAGCTTGTCCTTGAGCGCCAGCTTCCTGTGATCGTTGTTGTTCTAATATAGGTCCTTCAATTTCTTCCGAAAACGGAGTCTCCTTCTCATGGAGACTCGAGACAATATGGTCTCGAACTCCCTCTAGAAGAATCTGCCTCACCTTCACCACACACTTCTTCCATTTAGCCAATTCTTGTGCATTAGCTGCAGCTGGCTTGGGGACTTCTTGATCAATGAAATCCTTTAAACCATTGTCTTCTAATACTGCTTCCATGTGATCCTTCCATGCTATGTAATTCGAGCTGCCATCCAGGGCATACTCGAGTCTCAAGCCATTGAACGCCATTGGTGAACTTTGAGGTGTGATAAGAATTCGATTTTGTACCTGCAATCAAGAACTTCAAAACTTCGAATTTCCTTTCTCTGTATATTGTTCTCCACTTTGATCACCTTTGCTCCGATACGATGTAGAAATTCTAACTGTAGATTAATCTGATTATGCAATGTACTAAAGCAAAATACTTAATCTACTTCTGCAATCAAACTTGCAGAAGCTTAATCGATTTGAGAAAGATTAAACAGAACACATATAACAGAGAAGAAGAAACAATCACACATGAAATACAGAAGAATGCTCTGGGGAAAGCCTCAGCTAAAAACCCTGATGTCTGTATTACCATACAAGTGGAAATATCTCAGGATTACACAAAGCTTTAGCTCTCACAACTATCCAGCTCTCAATACAATCCCTCACTGCTGCTCATAGACAAAATAGACAACACATATGCCTTCTCCTTTGTCCTCCAAGCCTCCTATTTCCTTGTGTTGTTCCTCTGGGATGATTCACCTTCAACCAAGTGGAACACTGCTCTTACACACTATAAAACTGCACAATCCCCAAGGAATGAATTCCTTCTGCATGCAAGAGATTTTCTCATAGGAGAATTATTGAAATTGATAATACGTTGTCCCTGCCTTTAATCTCAACTGGGTCTTTGTCTGAACTGACATGCATGAGTTATTTAGGAGAGAATATTCAGTTATCTGGAGTACATTAGTTTCATGCATGCATGCATTAACTAACTGAACTCAAAATCAGTTCCACAAACTATTTGGAACTAATCTAACTGGACTTAACTCAGTTAATTGAGCTAACTAATTACAACTCAAATACAACTCACCCTTATCTCCTTAATTAAGGGATAACTTCCTCAATCAAAGGGATAATTGTTGCATGACTTCATAAAGACTTCATGTTTGAATTTCTCCAACTAATTAACTTAAGATGAATTAATTAATTATTTTTCAAACAGCTGGTGAGACTAAATTCGAATTTTAATTCTCAATTTTAATTCAAGGACAAATTAAAATTGGAATATCCTGCTATTTTTAGCATTTCTTATTGCTATTTTCAACACATACCTCCCCCCTACCCCTTCTAGCTTGTCACAGTGACATGGCATGGTTGTTTTTCCCATTGTCCAACAAACCCTGAACATGACAATAACGTGGCTAGTCAAATAAGTGCCACAACCATCAACCTTCATGCCCAAATATCCACACAGTCTGAGCAGTACCCTCATCCAAGAACCTCAAATCCCCACTAGACAATTGTATACAGTGAAGGGAGAGCACCTAGTTCTAAAGCTAGGTTGTAAACAATTCTTCCCTAGAGGCAAGACTAAATAACTTACACCACCACCGACTTTGGTTTGGAAAACCATTGAATTTGAAACGAAATCAATCCTCAGAGACTAACTGCAAAGGTCTATCAAGAATGCACAACCCAGGTATGGTTGGCTTGGGAAGTGAATTTCCCTAGCATGCCTATGGCTAGCCCCCACTAGAAGAAGAAAATAAAACCTAGGTTGACATGAAATAAATTGTATTCCCACAGACAAAAGAGGTCTTTGATGCCTAGGTGAAATAAGAACAGAGGCCCAACTGGAGAAAAAAGGTGCCTTACTAGAGAAACCAGAGGTAAGTCTAGTGAGTGACCATGCATGTGCTAGGCATCGAAGCACTGAGCCACCTCCCTAATTCCATGCAGAGGAGTTGAACTACCTTATGTGATGCCCCGGTCCTAGACTATGAGGCTATTATCACACCCTTCTCCTAACAACTCATCCCCTAGGCCAGAAAACTCCGCTTCACAACATAATATCTAGCTCCTCGAGCAAGATTTCCACCCCCGACTTGACTCCCTAATCAAGAGTTGCAAGTGAACCTCTCATAAGCTCGATTCCCATGCACAATATCTAGCTCCTCGACATGTGTTCCTTTTAAAAATATAGATAAAATATTCCCTAAATAAAAACAATGTCGACTATCATAAAAAGCAAAAATGAATTTACATATTTGGTTAGTTTTAATTAAAAATGTTATAAAATATTAATAATCCTAGTTTCACCTAGGAGACTTGGCAACAATATTTCACTCTAAAAAATGAATTTACATATTTGGTTTATTTTAATTAAAAGCGTTATAAAACATTAATAATCATACTTTCACTAAGCAGATGTGGTAAAAATATTTCTCTCTCACTTTCAGCTATAAATAAAAAATATTTTGATGTGCATAAAAATATATTAATGACAAAAAAAATATTTAAAATTTAAATATGTATATATTATATATGGTTAAAAAAGAATATGCGTGTGCGTTGGTGGGGTTTAAATTACCAAATCCATCGAAATATAACACTTCTTTTCATCTCAACCACAAAGCCTAATCCCGAGAGTGTCAAGGGAATTGAACACATGACCTCTCAATAACAAAGGTGTTTTAAGGATGAGAGTTAAACCAATTGAGCTAACCCTTATATATATATATATATATATATATATATATATATAGTCAAACATATTGGTATGGTAAAAACATTTTTAGTCTCATTATTTTTGCACTAAGAGGTGCTCTCTAGCCAAATATGGTAGACATGTTGTAATGTTTAACATTTTGACTAGGTCAAAATAAAATTAAAATAAAAACATAAAATTTATAATTTTAATTAATAATAAACCAGCCTAAATCCATCTTAACTTTGGATCTACCAAGTGCTGAGAGGGATCAAATATGATGAGATGCAAACCTCTTTTTGAGTGAAAAGAGATTTCATCCCTCTTGGCACTTGGTAGATCCAGAGTTAAAATAGATCTAGGCTAGTATATTTTGGCTTCAATTGATTTTGTTTAAAATCCAATAGAGATTTGTTGAAATTGTAAATTTAAATTGTGTAGTCTACATAATCGAAGTGCCTAAAGGGATCTTCAAGGCATTGAATCCATTTATGCATTCAAATATGCAATTAAAATAATGAAGAATTACACATGGTGTGTCTGTGTAGAGAGAACCAATATAGATCCATCCTAACCATGGATATATCAAGTATCAAGAGGGATCAAATCTCTTGATGTGTAAACTTTTTTTCAAGTTTTGCACTCTAAAAAAGGTTTGCACATCAATAAATTCGATCCCTCTGGGCACTTAAGAGCTATATTGATCCATGAATTAACACCTGATTGGTCCATGATCCTATTTAAATAGCATGGAAATTGAATTGGTCAAATATTAATTGTGAGAAACTCTCATGTGTAATATTTTTGTTTTGCATTAATATATTGTCTCATATGGTTGTATTGAGTGGGCCTATAGATTGTTTCCCTATGCAAGTTTTAACCATGTAAAGCATTAATGTTTGATCCTTGATCTATTTATGTGAGTAGTTGCATAAGGTTTTAAAATGATTTAGAAATACCTTGTTTTGTTGAACATGGTTTTAGAGCTCATATGAGGACTCACCTCCTTTGTTGATCAAAATCTTGAACTTTTTTTGTGGAATGCACCAAAATATTTATAAGCTCTATTATTTCTATGCATTTATGGTATGAGTGAGTTGTAACCTATTTTCAATTGAAAACAATTTTCATTTCGCTTGAAAATATTTTCATCTACCCAAGATAGGACCATTGTTGTTAAATCCAAAAGTATAAAGTTTCATTACGCCTTTTAAAAAAAATTGTATATTGTTTTAATATTTTAGTTTTTCTATTTATTCTTTCTATAACACCCTTTCTAGTTTGTGTCTAGTGTTTGTTGTGCGCTCTTTGGATGTTTACAAATAAAAAAACAAAGTGAAAAGCATTTTATTTTTTATGTATGCTCTTTGTTTCATGTGATCTCATCAAACTAGAAGTTGATGAAGCAAAAGAAAGCTTGCCTTTTCTAGACAATTTAATTGAAATCTAAATCCAATATTGTTGAACTTTGAAATTTTTGTCTCAAAAATTTAATTTGTTTTTTACGTCGTTATGTTGAAATTATTGTTGTAACCTAAAATACTTCTTCAAAATTTTTAAAGTTCTTCACAGATTTCACTCATTTTCTCACTTACCCTACCTCGATACCTCCTTTTTCTTTAAACCTATGTTACACGGGTATTGCTCCCAACCATTGGAGAGCACATACCCCTTGATCTCGTGCTCTTGGGAATTTGGGAGCAAGTACAAAATGCTCCAAAACCACCAGGAGCATCTGTGGGTACTTTGGAGCGATTCTGGAGTGACTGTGCAATTTTGGACATTTCAGGTACAAGTTTCGACTTGGAATGTGGCTGTGGAGCTTGTGGGAGTTCCTGATCCATCCAGGAGCGTCTAGACTGTAAGAGGATGGAACGCTAAAGATAGCATTGAGCCCTAATGTCGATACTTCAGATCTGAAGAAAATATTGCATAGAAGGTGAGTCCAAGGGACTACACAGTATGTGCGTGAAATTTTAAGAATAAGAGAGATCTAATGTGGGCCACATCGTACCTGTTCACCCTGTTTTGGTCTATGTCGAGCCTCACCCTTGGAAGGAAATTGTTAGGAAAAACGAGAAGGGGACAATAATAATATACTGAGCAAAGGAAGGCAAGATAGAAGGTAAAACTACAACAACAAAAAACAAAAACAAAAACAAAAAAACAAACACCCTTAGTATCAGAGCAAAGAGGTGGCAACCATAACCCAACAAAGAAATGAAAATGAATGATAGTAGTTTTCCATATCCAAGTGTAACCCTAAGTTGTGTCCACCATCAGATCGCCTTGTGCGATCTCCCCCGTCCAACTAAAAATCCCATGGTGAAGGATGTCAAGTGGATCAACGCCTAAGGAACTGCATGGCATGATTATATGCCCTACCATGAATTAAGGTGTACCAAGTTAACTACTAGTCACCTAGGTGTAAAGTTTAAGGTTTATTGGGCAGAGCATAGCATTGGTCCCATGGAATATGTAAATAAAATGTAAGGTGTCAGAATAAATGAAAAATGTGTCTCTTACCAATCGCCAAGGCTAAGGTTTGCTCTTTAACGTTGGAACATTAATAAACTAGAGTCATTGTTGATGGAAGGATCTTAACATTAGCGGCCCATGATACTTAACGACAGGACTAGGGTATCCCAAGATAAAGACTTGATTCTTTGCAAATCAAGATATGGGAATCCTTAATGGCAAGGGTGAAACATATAAAGTCTCGTAGAAGGCTATATCTTATGGTTACCAGTATATATCCATCTTAAATACAAATCTAACACGAGCCGAGAGGGATCCAATTCCTTCACGTGCAATTTTTTATGAGCCAACATTGTTTAAATGTTTTGTATAGTTATTTAATTTTTTAATTTTTAGATTTTTTTTAAATTTTATTTTGGCCTACATGAGCAAAATTTCAACTTTGATGACGGACATACATCGTTACACATCACACTCACACTAGGTTGTAGAATGAGCCTCTCCGCTCAACGAATTTTTAGTATTTACATTATGCCTATGGTTATATAATTAAATAAAAAGGGTACATATATAATTCATTGATTTATGTCATATGATCTTCATTTTCAACCTTTAATATTGGAGGTATTAGGTATTTTGATTTATGATATACTCATACATTAATTTTTTGTTTTAATTTGGTATGCATTTTTTTTAGATAATTATTTTATTTTTATTCTTAACATATATTATATTTTAATAAATTATATTATTGTCTCTCCAAACTTGATATTTCTAGTAAATTTGGGAAAAGCTTCTAACCATACTAGATACTTGTTCTCGCATACCCAAAATACCTGCATACCGGATACTCGTGCAATGTAACTTTAAACCAATATTATAACATTGGTCTCCTTAAACATCGTTGGCATTGAGCTTTTCTATTTTGTTTATACCTATATTAGCTACTAAACAACAAAAGCTAAAAAGAAAGAAGGAAAGCGGTAAGCCTTGAGTTAACACTAAAGTCTTAATAAATATAATGTTAACATGATAATAATAACAAATATTATGAGTACTATAATACACTTATAATTGAGTCTAGAAGCTCATTCTATAGTCCAGTATGAAGTGATGTTGTGTGAGTAAGATGTTTAAACCTTATACTTTTCAAAAATATTTCAACATGGGATTTAAATAAACTATTTGAATATCTATGTTAATTAATTTATGTTGATATAAACTTCATATATATCTATATATAGAAAAAAAATGTTAAAAAAAATATTTTGGTGTTTTATATAATAAATATTCAATGTGGGTTACACTTAAAAATATATTAATAACAAAAAAAGTATTTTAATTTGCTCATGCACATGTTATGTAAAATATTTCAATGTCAACTATGTATTTATTATATATTGTTTAAATTTTTTATGTATATATCATATAAAGCTATTGAAAAAAATAAGCTTTTATGGGTGAAATGTTTTAAGTGGTTTGAGTATTTTATAGTTTGGTTTTTTTTTTTATGTATATGTTTTTTTGTCTAAATCCAACAAAGATTTTTTGGACTTACAAATTTAAGTTATGTACTCTACATAGAATTCAAAAATATAGTTTAAACAATAAAATATTACACATTGTATTTTGCACTCTAAAAGAAGTTTGCAGTTGAAACTTTTTTACCCTCTGGGCTCATGTTAGATCCTGAGTTAGATAAATCATTGCTAATCATAATATAACAATAGTCAATTTATATTATAATACAAACTATTATTATACTTCAGTATTAATTTTATTAATCTTTAATATAATTTAATTATAAAATAAAATATAAAAGATATTACTATTATAATATTAGTGAAATAAAATGTTAATTAATATTAATGTTATAATATTAGTGAAAGAAAGAAAGAGATTATTTTAACGTCCACAAGGCCAAAGATAGCCTATGGGACATATTGCTTCTTCATATGCTTGATGTATTCGGCCCTTTTTATGTGAAGCTTCAAAATAAATGCTCCAGCTTCTTGACAAACCCCTCGCTAAATAGATTATCCCAAGAGCTAACTGCCAGCATATTTGCATAACTTTCCCTATTGTCTTTGAAGGCCTCACATTCTAAAATGAAATGTTTTTTGTTTCCACTTTTCCGAAAGAACAAAAAATGCATTCTCTTTCCTCCCACACTTCCTTTGGCCTTTTCCAACGCCCTGTTTCACAACGGGGTTGATGAGAATTAGTCCTTAACTGAGCAATAAGAATTTTGGCTCTCCAAGAGATATTGGCCTCTATGTATGCTTTTGGTTGATCACTATGAGTGGAATTAAACACTTCAATATAGTAATTTTTCTTTCTTCCTAACTCCTTATCCCAAGTACGCTTGTGGAACTTTTCCATAACAAAAGTTTTTATCTCTTTGTTGTTTATGAGACACACGTTTAAGCAAATACTCCATTTACTAAACCATTTGTTATTTTGCTGCATCCAAGTTTTTTTGTTCTTGCACAATCTATCATTGAATACAACCTTAGGCCATCTACCCTCTTCCATTTGCTCATTTTTTTAAAATACCTTATGACTCGCACCATAGCAATTGCTTCAATAGGAGCAGTGCATGTTTCACTTAACAAGATGTCATAAGGAACTGCACTTTTAATCTTAAATTTGTTTGTACTCAAATGCTTCTCAATTTTCTCAATTTGTCTCCACTGCATGTCGGATGCATTGTTGGCCCATAGTTCACAATCATAGAGAATCACCGGAATCACTAGAAGGCCAAAAATAGTTTGAGTGGTTTTCCAGTCCCATAACTCTACCTCTCTACACCTATTTTGAAAAGCATAAAATGCTTTCCAACCCCCCAAATTTCTTTTCTTTCTTCAACCATTCCAACTTAGACTTTTGTTGAAGTCAATACTGAGGTATTTGTAATCCGCAATTTCCTCCGGAATGTTGTCTTCAAAGTAGAACTTATGCAAGTTATGTTTTCTTTTCTTAGAGAAGACCACTACTTCCGTTTTGTTGATATTGGCTTGCATCCCCACACTTCTACAAAAAAGCTCAAGGGATAGTAAGTGCTCTTGCAAACCAAGAGCCAATTTAGCAATCAAAATAAGGTCATCTACATACAAAAGAAGTCTTATAACAAACTTTCCCAAATAGATACCATAACCCCCTTGAGAATTTAACCACTCCTAAAGCTTGTCGATATGTAAACCAAAAAGGGTAAGAGACAGTGGGAAACCTTGCTTGACCCCGATATCGCTTCTAAAACTTTCAGAATTCCCTGCTGAAGTTCTAATTTTGACTTTCAACTCTTCATACAGCGTATGCATAGCTGCTCTCAAATGTTTAGGAACCCCAAGTTCCTCCATTCTGTGCCAAAGCTTATCCCTAGGAACTGAATCAAACGCTTTTCTGAAATCAACAAAGCAACAAAAGGCTTCTTCCTTTTTCTCCCAAAATTTTTCAATGATGTGCCTTAAAGTTATACAATGAGCAATTGTGGAATGTTTAGGTCTAAAACCTGATTTCCCTTTAGCACGCTTATCTCTTTCTTTTGCCCACTTGCTAATTTTGTTTTCTAACATGCTTCCAAATAGCTTTGCAAACAACAGGTTTATCATGATGGTCCTATAATTGGAGGGATTATTGATGTCGCCGCTCTTGAAAAGAGGTATTGCTAAACTAGTTTTCCAATCTGTGGGGAGCCCTTGTTGTATGATGTTGTTGAAGATTTTTGTAATGTGAGGTGCAAGAATCTTTGAGCCCCACTTTAGATATTCTGCTTGGAGTTCAGCTAAGTCTTTTGCTTTTCCAACACCCAACTTCTTGATACCCATCTCTACCTCTTGTACCATGAAGATTTCAGTATCAGTGTTGACCAAGGGGGGAGGGTCAACCTTGGGAACCTACTCATAGAGTTTTTTTGCATAGTCAAACCATTTAGAAGCTGTAATATTATTTCCAATTTGTATCTTTTTCGGTTGGAGCTCCTTCCAAAATAATTTGGGATTATTTTTCCCAATGAAGATTAGTTCTTCCCTCCTTGAAACCATGAAATCAACCTTTTTCTTGCTTAATAAATTCTTGTAAGCTTTAAGCTTTATGTTATCCTTGTTTGACTCTTTCCACATTCTCCTTGCCTTTTTGCATTCCTCGTTAAACCAAGCATTAACAAGAAAGAAATTTGTTTCAGACTTCTTAATTTTTGCTCTTTTGCACTTTGCAAGTGCACATTGAATTAAATGTGTTAATTCATGACTATGAAGGCCGTGAATTGTAATTTTTTCCTTCTCGAAGAACCTCTCTAGCGTCATTTTGAAGGTATTACAATTTTCTGGGGTCAAAAGAATTCTGCCCTGTGAGAGTTTTGTTGGACATGCTGAATTTTTTACTCTAATTGTTTTTTCCAATCCAAGAGAAACATAAATAAATTGGCTTATGATCTGATTTCAAGTCCCATAGTTGATCTCCAATCAAAACTTCCTCCATTTTCTCACACAAACCATGCGAGCAAATTACATAATCTATGACACTTGCTCCATTGTAAGTATTGCAAGTGAAATTATCGGACTTTGCTCATCTAGTCAAGCCATTACAAATGATTAAATCAAAGGCACCACATAGAGTAAGCAATTGTTCACCAAAGAGATTGCAGCCCTTGTCCTCTGAAATTCTTTCCCACTGATGATTACTTTCTTTTGTAAGCCAAATAGGGTCACAATCATCTTTACAACAAAGAATGCTAGCTTTCTCACTTTTAGTCATAACATTGAAATCACCCACTATAAGGACTTCACCTAGCTGTGAGTATGTTGCAATATCCGCTTTTAAGGCTACAAATGGATCTTTGTGGTGAAGCCCTCTACCTTTGTAGATTTTTTAAACTTGCGGTGCAAAATAGCATACTGCAATTCTGATGTGGTTTCCATTTTCTTATATTTTTAACCAAATGAATTGCTTATTTGAGTCTTCTTTTTCTAACTAAATGAGACGACCTTCTTTCTCCCTTACTAAAACCATGATACCCCCATGCCCTTTGTCATTCCCTGTTGCCTTGTTCCACACTGCCATCTTCCAATATCCTTCAAATAGAGGTGTCTTGCACCCTTCATGCTCATGTGTTTCTATGAAGCAAATTATGTCTCTATCTTCCGCAATAGGCCCTAACCCAGGTCCTCGTCTCCATGGTAACCTCTGCAGTTCCAACAAACTAATCTTAAAGAAACCTGGGTATGACTTGATTGCTATTTATTTTGACATGCAAGACTCACATTTGAGTCTTTGTCCCTAATTTCCCATACTAACCTTGCTTTCTGATTTCCTGTTGAAGAGTTTGCTGCCTCTTCTTTATTACCATCTTGTTGCTCTGTTTTGGAAGGAGGTCCAAATCGCGTTATCACAACTTTTCGTTTGTAAATCCATGCTCTCTTGCCTTCATCTCTTGCTTCCCTAACCTTTAAATTTCCTCCTTTCTTTCCTCTTGTTGTTTTACAGATAAATCTTCTTCTAGGAAAAAATGAGAACCCCTCATGAGATGTTTCTTGCTTAGAATGGTATATTTATCATGCAAGCTAGGCATAATGACTTTTATGGGCGTGGCTCTCTCCCCGTTAAACTTACCCACCCTCCATGCTTGGCATATTTGTCCTTGCCATAGCAACTTGTCTTTCAAGAAGTACATTCATTTTTCCCATACTTTTTCACCCCTTTAATAATTATGTTTGCTGCCCTATTTTGTCTTTCCTTGCCTTCACTATCTTGCATGTTGTCAACCTGAATATTTGTTTATCCTTCCTTATTAGCAGAATTGCTAATAACTTGAGCCTAAGTTTTTGAAACTTTGGTGGAATCTCCTTTCTTTTCTTCTCTTGCGTTCTCTTCATGGTTGTTTATTTGGGCAATCATTTTCCCTTTATCCTGGGATGATTTCACATTCACCACCTCTGTACTTTCCACTACAGATTTCTTTATGTTTTGCACATCCGCCTTCATGCGTTGCCATTCTGTCTTCCCTATCAGGAGAGCTTCCTGTAGCAATGTCACTTGTTCTTTTAAAACTTTATTGCTTTATGTTAAAGCCTTGTTCTCAGTTGTTATTATATGAATTTTATGATCTCTTTCCTACCCTTTAGCTTCTAAAACCTCCAACCTTTGTTTTGCATTTAACAATTCTTTCACATAAAGATCAGATGACCAGGTGAGAGGTGTGGATGTGGGACTATATAAGGCAGAATCATCAATGACTTTTCCTCTGGACTTCTTGTTGCCACGTGCTTGTAGAGGAGACTTGTTTGAGTGCTTTTTGCGAAGGGCTCGAGTACTTTTCTTTTTACACTGTTTCTTCCTTGTTTGCTCCCATTTTAGACAGGCTATTCTTCATTTTAAAATCCCTTATATTGTTTGGCATTGACCCAAACCCACTTTGCAACTTTGGCGGATGAGGCAATTTTCACTTATCCTAAATCATTTGTCTCCACATGTTCTGAAATTTCTTGTTCCTTTGTCATGTTTGAATGCATTTGTTGCTCCTTGCTCGCTGCTCGATATTTTTGCTGCATAAAAACTCCCCGCTCTCACATAGCTCACTATTCACTGCTCGTTGCTCTCACTGTTGACCACACTGCTCACACTGCTCGGACAGCTGCACTGAACAAACGAGAACTCATTGTCGCTCCAAGAGAAACCTGTCAAAGAAAATTGCAGCAAAAAAGTTCCCACAAATTTCTCTCTGTAGATTCTTAAAATAATTGTTGTCGTGCTCTTCTTTTCTGAAATTCTGCAAAAATCTCCAATAAAAATACATTTAACATTAAACTCTCACGAGAATTAACAATATCACTTAGGGTTACCACTTTATGCTTTGCCGAGATTTGAAACCAACACCCTTTGAAATATTTGCTTTGCAATTATTGCCACAATATAAGCATTTTGGTATAGGTGTGATTTGGTTCCAGCTCAGAGAATGTCTCAGCAAGTGTCGTCTTTGTCTTTGTCTATTGATTGCCTTTGTGAAAAATTAATACCATTTCATAATCTCTTTCGTTGTTACCGCCTCCCATATTCATATGTTGCTCTAGTTTCTTCTCATAACCCTCTAACAGGTGATGGATATTTTCCTCTTGTCTTAAGCTCCTATCACGCCTTAATATTAACACTGATATTAATCAATAATATTGTGATTATCATACAGTTATATTATATTATAATACTTAATTTAGTAATAAATATTATAATAATTAATATTAAAATTATATTGTAATTTTTAAATGAATATTTTTTAGTATTAAATGAGTATAATATGTTGATACAATTTATTGAATGTTAATTGTTTAAAATGCAGTTTTAAATTTATAAATGGATTTAGCTTCTTGAAAAGTTTTTAGACTATTAGAATTTTACAGATTATACAATTGAAAGTAACACAAATTTAATGGTTATCAAATTTTAAGCAAAATTAACTAGACTAGAAAAGACAAAAACTTCTAACAGTTAAACTATTGCTTAAAAAATAAAACCACTGATGAAATAATAACCCCGAGCGGTTAGGAAGATTTAATAATAACCTCCCCACCCAAATTCAAATCAGTGCAAATCGCAAATACTACAAATACTACATTATACGTTACCATCAAATGACACAACCATGATGTAACCATGTCCTAAAGGAACGACAAGCAGACAAATGCATCGAACGTGGTTTCGCCTTTTCGGGCGCACGGGAATAAAGTCCATGTATTTTTGCCCCTGAAATGCACGATGAGCGCAAATTATTTTACACGTGGATTTTGATAATAGATAATCGATTAAGGTTTTCTCCATTGAAAAATGATAAACTCTAGGCTTAAGAATCTATAATTCGTCGGATTTTGAACATGCTTAGTAATACAATTCATGAGAACAATATTTGGTTCACAGCCCAGGGTATCTCATGTTTATGTATTATATAGTTGTTGGTCACAAAAACAATCTATTAGGCAAAAGGAGTAAAACGATTTTGCAGCATACTTGAGAATCAAAAATCAGTTTTATATTTTTAAATCGAAGAAATTGTGTTTGGAGTAGTATTTAGGTATATATAGTTTTTGTTGGGATTAGATTATAAGATTTATGAGAAACTTCCCACTTAACAATTGGACCATATCAGTTAAACAAAATAGTATTGTTTTAAATAACTTATTCTAAAATATACTGGTAAATTTTTTCAATAAACTTGCTTAAATGACGAAACTTTCCTAAAAATCTATCATGGTAATTGCCAAAGGCAGGAAGAAGAGTTGCCTAGGACAATGATGGAAGCTGTCCGAGTACCGCTTGAAGTGTCATAACTGAAATGCGGTCTCCTGGGTCTCTAAAATGTCATTGTTTTTTAGATTTTATAAGATTCTTAAAATCTGTAATCAAAATAGAGATGACCATAAACATGGTATTCTATTGGCAAAATTTAATATTTCTATTGCTGGGAAATTTTCTTACATGGTCTACTAGGTTGTCTTACTAACCCAGAATTTTTTTCCAATCTAAATAAAACTCTTTCTTTTCTATTAATAAAAAAAAGTACATTAATTATGGATTCCATACATTCTATTGATCTTTCCTATCTGTAGCAGTTTTCCTACGTTTTCCTGTGTCAAAATTATTCATATAGTTCCATACATATTCTCTGTATTTATAGATACACTATATTTTCTGAAAGTTCCTTCGTTCTAGTTACAAAAAGAAAAATTCTATCTGTTCTTAGTATCAAAATGAAATTCTATTTCCGATCTTTATGTTCTTGTTTTTCAACATCAAGTGAAGCCTGCATTTATAGCATATAACCATCTAAAATTAATTGCAGTCCCTATGTACAATTGATGCTCCCAGCATTCATAAATCTGTCCTGCACATAAGCCGCAGCAAAATGATGCTTACCTGTCTCTGAATCAATTCCCCTCTTACTCACCCAGATTTACAGGCTTGAGACCACAAAGGAAGTTCTAGTATTGGGAGCTACAAATAATCCGGAAGCAATGATGTCACGCTTACACGTCCTGGTCGCTTTGATTTGGCACTTTATGTGCCACCACCTGATTCGAAAGGAAGAGTTGAAGTGCTACATGCACATACTCGTAATATGAAGCTAGAGAATGATGTTATCTGCCGCAGATTGCTAAGCAAACACAGTTTTTCAGCGGAGCGGAGTTAGCAGGTCTTGTAGGGTAGCGGCTATAGTAGTTCTCAGAGGTCAGAGGTCATTGTACCCTATTCTATGTCGAGCTTGGGCTGCCATTATTCTATGTCGAGCTTGGACTGCCATACCTCCGGGCGTGACACATGTTGAAATTCAAATTTAAACGAAAAGAACATGGAGAAGTTTAAATGGCCCATAAAACAATAGGTGTCCCATTCGCTAAATCATATAATGTTTTCAAAAAAAGATGGGGCAGAGTTCAAAATTGAAGTCGGGATTGTTTTTCAAGAGCTATTTGATTAGAGTTATAAATGGAGACTCTGCTCATACTATTTAACATGCTAAGCTAGATCTGTCTCTTCAACTTGTCCTGACGATGAACCACACTAGCTGGTTCGAAACGCGTCGACAAAAATTTC
The DNA here is from genome assembly GCA_031772625.1 of Pinus tabuliformis. NCBI lineage: Eukaryota > Viridiplantae > Streptophyta > Pinopsida > Pinales > Pinaceae > Pinus > Pinus tabuliformis. Next base: position 244,776,818 of record CM062804.1, read on the forward strand.
TCTATGTGATTTTCGCCGAAGAATCTTAAAAAAAAAAAAAAAATAAAATTATTTTCTGTGCCAATGAAATTTAAATTAAAAATTTATTTCTCAAAGTTGAAATGAAAATTGTTTTCTCACATTAGAAATGAAAATGAGCAATAAACTACCTAGTCTCAAATAAAATTAACGAAAAATTGTTAAGAAAGCGAAATCAAACAAAGAAAAAGGCTATAAAATAAAAGGTGGAAAAAAAGTAGATCCAAATAAAGGGTAACTCAAGTAGATGCAAGTGCCCGTTTCATAAAGGTGTTCATAGATGAAGGTCTTGCATAAACTAGTATGAGGCTATGACGCTTCTTATGAAGTACACCTCATATGATATTGTTTATCGCTTACATTTATTAATCGAAGGGTTAATTTGAGAATTGTTTCTCACTTTGTGTCTAGAAGCAACCATTGATGACATTTGATGATTATCCTATACCTAAATTTGGTACATTTACGATGTCATAACTTAATGTGAAATTTGAAGTGGTTACTTTTTGTGATATACTTACATGGCTTTGACATTAATTGTGGTCCATGTTTTATGCTTAAATGAATTTTGTGATCATGTTAATTGGTTTTACTTAACTCTTTGAGCCTATGCATATGATCCATAAATGGTCATGGTCTTTTGGAGGGCATTGGTTGCACCACTCATGCCTCTTAGATGCTAATGATACACCTTTTGGAGGGTTTTCTGTGAAAATTCAAAAACCTGAATCTTGTTGCAACAACTGGAAATTATTCTCCTAATTGTTAATTAAATTTAACAATTTATTTATTGTTTCCTACAACAAATAATGAATAACTCACATTGCAACCTACACAAATAAAAACAGTGGAAGAATAAACCCTGGAAGAAATGTTAGCAAGCATACATAAATTTACGCAGTTATTTTTGGACCAATGTCCCCGAAAAACCCAACTTGGGAACTGGGGTAGCAATGAAATTTGGGCACATCTATGGATGTCCAATTGGCAATCCAAACAACAAGAAAATCTAAGTAAAATATTGAAGGTAATTTCTCTTCTCCCACAAGCAATCTCTGGCTGAATTTTCCCTATCAAAACTTAGCCTCTTGGAGCACTGTGTCAGCCTCTGCGCTACTTTGCGTAGCTGGATAGAAGATTTGCTTTGGATTGGGCTCAAATGAAGTCGTTCTACCTATGGAAGCTGAGAAAATCATCTCTCCGACCCTCTGGGACTCCTTCTCAACCTTTGGAACTGAGAACAAATTTCCTTCTCTCCAAATCGATCTGCCTGACTGAAGCACTGCACAGTCCCTCAACATTGCCTCTCTGGGATAATTCGATTCACTTGTTGTTGCCTCCCCGGATTTGGAAAATTTTTCCTCCGGCTCACTGTCCCTACCCCTCAATCACTTCTTCGATCTCACTGGCTCTCTCTTTGGCAACTGATTGTTGCTACTCTGGAAATTGATTTTCTCATGAAATTGAACTGCTCAAGTGTATTCTCCAAGTGCCCACCGACTTCTTCTTATAATCCTCTGTTGGGACTCCAACAGCCAAGATTAAATCTTAGTTGATGGCTAAAATTTTCTTGAAGTCGATCCGTGTGAGTATCTACAACATTCACACCTTGACTTAATTAATTTTGATTAATTAATCATATTTCCTATGTTTAGACTTAGGAAATAATAAAAAACTAGTTAATAATCTAATTAACTCATTTCTAGGCAGAATTTCCATAAACGATTTCTGGTTTTTGGAGATCTCTTATATTCTAGCTTCTCCACAAATTTTTGTGGCTAGAACACATCCGATGCTACAAAAATTTACACTCCCTCTTAGCGAGGAATGTGTTCTACTGCTACTACCCCCTGTAGCAGCACCCTGTCTTTGCATTATCTCCTGTCACGATGTTGATGTCTGGCCATGCTTCCCACTAACTGTTATCCAACTCTGATATGTCTTGCATCTGTGTTGCTACGAACCCTACTGAAGTGCTTCCAACACTTCATATACACTGCAACTCCCTCTTCATCTATTGTTGTTGCAACTACAACATTTGGAACTGAAAATAATCCTAAATACTGAGTCAATTATGATTAGCATGATGCATCTATCTCTCGAGTCTTGATTTCTATTATTTATTGCTCTATCCACTAAAGACTCTACGTTGTTGTTGACTCTACATTGTGCCAACTGCACTGCTACGAAATTTGCATTGCGCTCCCCAGCATCTGGCTGCTACTAGTCTGCAACTGTCACTTGGCCTCTAACTGCATCTATTGCCACTGATCTATCCTGCTACTGAATATTGTGGGCTCCCATAGCAAGGTATTGATCCATGAGGTGGACCTCCTCAAGGATCCTGCCCATCTGTAGCACTTTGGGGCTACATCGCCAAATCTCCCCACCTCACTCCTAGAGGTATGTCAGCAAACATGGCAAAGTCTTTCTCCAACCTGGAGGAAAGCCTATCGATCTTTGCTAATGTTTCCTGTTGGTCGAACCTCTCCTCCTTTTCCTTCTTCCTAAGAGGACACTAGTATTATAATGACCAAGTTCACCACATCTGAAGCACTTGACCTTTGACAAGTCCTTCTTCTTCTTTCAATGCTCCCCCTGTCCCTGACTGGGACCCTTCGATGTGAGGGCCAAATTCTCCTCCTCCTTCATCTGGTTCGATCCGCTACTGCTGCCACTTATGGAGCTCTTTAGAAGAGCTCGCCTCAATTCCTCCTACTACAAATCAACCAACATCTTGTCCCACTCTGGTAGCTTGTATTTGCCCAATATGCTTTGGACAAAGACTTGCCACTCCTGAGAGACACAGTTGAGTGTCAATCTCACAAGCTCTGTGGGTTGAGGCACTTCCCCAATAGCTGACAATTGATCTTGGACCTCCCAAATCTTAGGGAGGAAGGGGTTTATGCCTTCCCCCTTCCGCATCTGGATAAGCCTCAACTTCTCCTCTAAGTACATATTCCGCTGCTCGAAAGTGCCCTGGTACAGCGTGGTGAGAATCTCCCACATCTCTCTAGCAATCCCTTTTCTAGCTATGTGTGAAACAATGTGATCTCGAACAACATCAAGGATCAACCTCTTCGCCTGCGCCATCTCCTTTATGTACCCCTTCGTTTGATCTGCATCCTAGGGCATATATACCACCGCATCTATATATGTCTTCAGGCCAAACTCACCGAGAATGAAGGACATCCTTGCCTTCCAGATGACATAGTTGGAAGTATCATCCAACCCGTTCTGATCTCACAGCTCAGCAGTGGCCATCTCAACAAATGTCAAAAATCCCCTCTTCCCTTCTGCTCAGTTGTTGCTCATCTATTCGCACTCCCTTATGGAGTGGAAAACTCTACACACAACAACTATTGATCTGTAAGTGAAATTGAACTTCTTGAGACTAGAAGTGCCTTGAGGAAAATTTTCCCTCAGTGTGTGCTCTTCTTCCACCCGACGCTAGCTCTACTCTAGCAAACTGCAGCAAAACTATTGCGTCCAGCTAGAGATATGCTCTGTGAAAATATTGGGTTACTCCCTATACCTTTGGAATCCTTTGATCTGGAGACATCGAATTTTTCTACCTCACACTTAGAAAAATCGAATCTCCTCAAGAAATTCAGCCTCTTGGCTAAGGTGATTGCACTGCCTCTGGGGTTTCGATCTGTTGCCCACACTGAATAGCAAAAATCCCTCTTCCTTCGCTACTGAGCTCTCTGGATGATCATTTGCGCTCTGATACCATGTGAAAATTTGGAAAACTAAATCCTATTGTAGCAACTGGAAATTATTCTCCTAATTGTTAATGAAATTTAACAATTTATTTATTGTTTCCTATAGAAAATACTGAATAAATCACACTGCAACCTACACAAATAAAAATTGTGGAAGAATAAATGCTAGAAGAAATTCTAGCACACACATAAATTTACACAGTTACTTTTGGACCAATATCCCCAAAAAAACCCCAGCTTGGGGAAACCAGTGCAGCAATGAGGGTTTATATTATTATGCAACAGTGAAATCTGAGTACATCTATGGATGCCCAACTGGAAATCCAAACAGCAAGAAAATTTCAGTAAAATACTGAAGGGAACTACCCTTCTCCCACAGGCAATCTCTAACTGGACTTTCCCTATCAAAACTCGGCCTCCCGGAGCACTACGTCAGCCTTTGCACTGATCTATGTAGCTAGTTGGTTGAATTGCTCTGGGATGGGCTCAGATGAAGTCGTTTTGCCTTTAGAAGCTGAAAAAAATGTCTCTCCTGCCCTCTATGACTCCTTCTCAGCCTCTAGAATTGAGAATGAATTTCCTTCTCTCCAAATCGATTTTCCTGATTGAAGCACTGCGCAGTCCCTCAGCAATGCCTCTCTGGGATAACTCGACTCACTTGCTGCTACCTCCCCGGAACTAGAAAATATTTCTTCTGACTCACTGTTCCTACCCCTCAATCACTGCTTCGATCTCACTGGCTCTCTCTTCGGCAACTGATTTTTGCTACTCTGGAAATTGATCTTCTCATGAAATCAAACTGCTCAAGTGTATTCTCCAAGTGCCCATCGAATTCTTCTTATAATCCTTTGTTGGGACTTGAACGACCAAGATTAAATCTTAATCGATTGCTAGGATTAACTTGAAGTCGATCCATCTGAGTTTCTAGAAAATTCACACCTTGACTTTAATTAATTCTGATTAATTAATCATATTCCCTAAGTTTAGACTTAGAAAATAACCAAAAATTGGCTAATAATATAATTAAGTCATTTCTAGGCAGAATTTATAGAAATGATTTCTGGGTTTTGGAGATCTACTATTGATCTAGGTGGTTCTAGATAAACTCAGAATTCAACAATGGCTATAGAAAATCTTCAAAATTGAAGTCCTCAGATTGAAGTGCAACGAGAACTAGGTCATAGTGCTCGTCGTCCTGATTCCAATGGTGTGAACAACACACAAATCTGAGTTCGTATGCTTCAGATATTTGCGGTTAAAGTTTTGGTTAAACTTTGACAAGTGGCAGGCTTAACGAGGTAATAAATTCGCAGAAACCCAACGCATAGAATTCGGCCACCGGAAAGGGTGAATTGTCAAATAGTTAAAAAACCCAATGACCTTTATTCTCGGAAAACTTAAAAATGTCTGATTTGTTTTATAAAACGAAAAATTATTAAAGAAATAGGGGGGCGAGTCTGGCGGGCCCATCGGTCAACATTGTAATATATATGTTAAACAATCAAAACCCAAAATGGGTATGCAAGTCGCCACCCCCGCCGAGCCCCACGACATAAAAGATATTATTGGTTGTGGGTCATTGACCACCGAAAACTGGGGCCAGTGGGACTTGAACTCGCGTCACGGCAGCCCCACAACACTCTGCCAACTACTAAACCAACAATGCCAACGCATATGATTATAATTTGTTTCCATTACCACATGTCAATCGCATAACCGCCGACATATGTTGTAACGTCGCCCAAACGTTGTTAACCACCACTCCAATGGTCTGCAATATATGTTAAGCAAAAACCAACTAATGCCAAAAATTAACATATGACCGTCGCACAACAAATGCCAATGGGTCATATAACACTTCGCACCAAAAATGCTAAACCATCATGGGCACGCAGGGGTTTGACCTTGGAACCGTTGCCCAGTGAACTTCGACACCCCCCAATAGCCCAAATGGGCCTTGCTTTGTAAACTTCGTCGGAACTTAAATATTTAAACCCAAATTTTACCCATTTTCCCAAGAAGCGAAGGAGCGGAGTTTCGACCAGTGGAACCAGGTGCGGAACCTTGAGCACCCAGATGTAGTGGAACCATGAACAAGGAATATGCCAAGATGCCGAAAAGATTCCCTTAGAGGGCCAAAGGTGCCAGTGTCAGAATTAGTCAAGTTGATAGTCATTTTTGCACGTTTTCTCGCCAAGAGTCCAATCGTGTAGTCATAATATCCATCTAAGCAGAAGAAATTCCGATGTCGAGCAGCAAGGAATCTTTGGAGAATCTTAGGGAATCTAAAAGATTATCTTGGAGGTTGATTTTTGACAGTGTCAGAATGATGCCGACTTTATAGTCATTTTTCACATAATTTCACAGGGAACACAATTGTGTGCTCATAATTTCCATCCAAGTGGCAGATTTTTTGGCCATCCTCAAGAAGGAATCTTTGGGGGAATCTTTAAGATTCCCGAGGGTCCAGAATTTGATAGTGTTAGAAAGGGGCAAAGTTTATAGTTGTTTGACATGATTTCACGCCACAAATTCAGCGATGATGTCCATTTCAATAGCCGAGCTTTTCATTTTTCACCCATCCCCGAAAGTGGAGGTATATGGTGAAGTTATGTCATGTTTTCTTCTGATTTGCTAAGATGATGTTTTTGTTATTGACATCCTTTATTACCATTATGTTGAGGAATACTTGTATGCTATGTCATGTGATATTTTATTAGCCTTTCATGCTGAAGGAATGCCCATTTGAGTGAGAGTTCCTATAGGGAGAACGTCTCATGGAGAGACATGCCACTCTTATTGAGGAAATTTTCCCATATGAGTGAGAGTTCATGAGAACATCTCGTGGAGAGACATGCCACTTTGGTTGAGGGTACTTATCCTTGTAATGACAAAGAATATACCATGTACATCATCATCATTTGCATCATTTAATGAAGCGACCTCCCCACTCTTGACACCAGGATCCAAAGACGCAACCCATACTGGGTGAACTCCATTATCAATCTATCTGTGTTCTTTGATTTAATGGTCATCATTATATTTCATGTCCTTTAAAGCATGCACATGTTGCTTTTCATACTCTTTTATATGCAATTATGCTAACATCGTAGAAGTAAAAGATCTTGGTTAATTCTTGTAGCTGAAGAGATCCGGATCACTTGTATTCTAGCCTATCCACAACATTTCGTGGCTAGAACACATTTGATGCTACAAAAACTAACACCTTCCACTACACCTTAGATGTTGTACATTAGACGAGGGATGTTGACTTGATGTTGACTTGGATTGCTCTGAGAGACACTTATACAACTCTATCACCTTGAACACTTAGACCCATTGGAGCTTGGGCAATGCCCATAAAGGGTGAGAAGATACCCTTAAGGATGATGTGGGCTTGAGGAGGAGACATTGAGGCTTGAGAAGGCACTTTTTGGATGTTAGAGGTGAATTTTCAGTTAGGACATGCGCCATTAATGAGGAGATACACTTTTTCATGATGAGATGTCACTTTTGAGGTGCTTTTATTCCTATTTGGAGATGTTGTCACCCTAAGAGTCAATTTTACTCACATATGTGGGTTAATTTGAGGATAATTTGTATGTTTAAGCCTTGGGAGGTTATTTTAGGGGTAAACTTGAGGGCCTATCCACCGTGTATCATGGACTTTATGTTTTTAGAGGATTTTAGCTTAATTTGAGTTAAATTGTTGAGCTACCCTAGTATAAATAAGGGAGTGATTAGATCATTTGAATCATTATCATACTTGCAGATCACTCATTTCTTATTTTAGCATATTTTCTCTAGTTCTCTATGGAGCGCTAGTTAAGTGAATTCTCTTGAGGGACTCTTGTGTTGTGGAACAATCTCTTTTCATGGATGGTTATTGTGAATCTTGGATGCATGCATGGTGAAGTAAGCAGGTTTACTATTTTTATCTTGGCTAATGTTTCATTGGAGGGATGATTCATACATTAATCTAGTTAGCATCATATTTGTTTCACGATCCTTGTTAAAATAATCCTTCTTCTAAGACCTTGAGGAAATAGCATGTTAGCTCCTTCCCTTGGCTTATTTTGAAATTGATAACCTTGATCTTAGACCATAGGGAAAATAGGTTTACTTGCCCTATTTAGTTGAAAACTTATTTCGGCTCCAAGGAAACTCTATATTGATTTGTTCATGGACTCCATTAGCAATTGAGAAGGCACTAGTCCTCTCTCTAGTGGCAGTCATATTTTATCATAAATCATGTTTTTCATTTCTTAATATAGGGTAAATTAGGGTTTATTGCAACAAAAAAATTATATTTATAGAATTTAATGACCTATGCGTGAGTGACATAATGTGATGAAATATTTCAATCACTTGTTTCTTCCACGGATTGAAGTAATAAATCAATGGTGGAAAATACTCCATTCAATTTATGACAATGTGTTAATCATGACCATATCGTGTGAAGCAACTGATGGGAGAGTTCTTAAAGGAGCTTTTATTAGAACCTCAGAAGTAATCAAGGTCGTTGTTGAATCTATAGGAAATCCATCAAGAGAGGACCTTGCTTGTTGTCCTGTTTACTAAGTTGGAGTAGCAAGAATTGTTCCAAAAGTGCTTTGTGTTGATTTTCTAGTGCAATTAGGGTTGGCATAATATTTCTAAAATTCTAATAGTTACTTTTGATGTAGATATTATTTTTAGCTTGTTCCAATATATCAATCGGAAATTATACTTCAAAAATTCAACAATAAAGGACAATAGAACAGTAGAGATCGCAATGCACAAAAGAGAGACAAGATTTACCCTAGGAAAACTCACTATGGGGAAAAACCCAACAAGCCTCATTGGCTATAATGTATTCTGCTCCAGCAATGTTGAGTGCAATTGACCTCTACTTCTTACTCATCCACAATATCATAGCAGATCTGAAACTAACCCATACTCCCAAGGTACTCTTCCTGTATTCAACACAGCGTGCCCAATCAACGTCTTTATATACCTAAAGTTGTACATCCTTGTTTGCAACATACCTCAAGCCATAGTTCATTGTACCATGCAAATATCTCAAGATGTGCTTTGCTTAATCCAATGCTTGTGTCTCGATTCCACCTAGAACTAGCTCAAGGTATTCAAAGCAAAGCAAATGCCTGCCCTAGTGTTAACCAAACACAACAACATACCAATCAGTCGATGGTACATAGATGGATCTACCAATCTAGAGTCGGAGCCTCTTAACTTCTTCAAATTAGTCACCATAGGAGTTTCCATGGATTTGCAATCCATCATACCGAATATCTGAAGGATCTCTATCACATACTTTCTTTGGCTAAGGAAGACTTCACTAGGTTTTTGCCATACTTATAATCCCAAGTAAGAGTGCATCAACCCAAGATACTTCATGTCGAACTCAGAAAGCAACTGCTTTTTGCACTAAATGATAAGAGGCTTAGAACCTGTTAGAAACAATGATCAACATATAATAATAAGATCACAAGTGCATTATTCACGACCTTGAAGTAAATGTTTGGATTAGCTTCACTCTTGATAAATCCCAGTCTCGTCAAATAACTATCAAATCAAGCATACTAAGCTCTTAGAGATTGCTTGAGTCCATACAAGGCCTTCTTCAACCTGCATACATGAGACTCCTTTCCATATACCTCAAATTTCTCTAGGTATACCTCTTCCTCAATTACTCCAATGAGGAAATCAGTATTTACATCCATCTAGTGTAGTTCTCATCCCATGGAAGCAACAAGTGAAATGATGGTTCTAATAGAGGTGTACCTGGAAACTGGAGAAAAATTCTCATCATAGTCTTCTACTTCTTTGTGGGAGAATCCTATAGTTATGAACCACGCCTTGTATTTTTCAATACTAAAATATACATCATGATTTATCTTGTAGATCCACTTGGAAGTCACTAATGACTTCCCCTCGAGCCTTGGCACAATCTCCCAACATGCTATCTATTTTCTTCTTCATATGTGGAAGGTTCTTCATCAATGATTTTTGTCACGAGGGTTGCATAACTGGAGAATATATTAGATTTCTTCACCTCTTTAAATGTGCCATCAGGAGTTTCATGTCCTTCAACCTCTTCTAATGCGGATCTAAGCCATGTTGGTCTATTCTTGATCTTTGGAACTATGACTAGTTATGAAGGATCTTGAGGCCCTTCTGGCCTTCATGTACATTCTATATAACTTGAGTGCTCCTCCCTTAACGATTCTTGATTAAATTCTTCCAAGGAATCTACATATACTTCCTTATACCTCCAATATGCCACTCATTGAAGGTGACATCTCGAATGAACTTAATCTAGCGTTGCCATGGAATATATATTCTATAGGTTTTTGAAGATTCATTGTATCCAACAAATATGCATTTCTTTCCGGAAGGCCCAAGATTGTTCCTCTTATCCTTAGGAACATGAATATATACAGTACAACCAAATATTCTCATGTGCCCAACCTCTGGCTTCCTTTTGGAGAATGCTTCTTTAGGACTCATGCCTTCTAGAACTCTATGAGGACTTTGATTTTGAATGTACACAGTTTTCTGTTATGGTTCGCCTTATAAGAACAATGACAAGTCCAAATCATGTATCATGGCCTTGACAAATTATTCAATGGATCTATTATTTTGTTCTGCTACACCATTTTGTTGTGTATTATAGGGGACAATTATCTCCCTCTTAATCCCAGCCTGCTTGCAGAAAGGAACAAGCTCCTTTGAGGTGTATTCTCCTACATTGTCAGATATCAATATCTTGATTTTTTACCTGTCAATTTTTCCACTTCAACTTTGAATTCCTAGAACTTCTCAAATACCTCACCTTTTGTATTTAATATATATACATGTCTTACGGGAGAAGTCATCAATGAATGTCACGTAGTATAACGAACCAACGAACGATTTTACAGGCATCAGACCACAAACATCAGAATGAATCAAGTCCAAAGCTTCCTTAGACCTATTGTCACTATTTGGAAATGGTTTCTTGATGTTCTTCCCAAGAGAACAACCTTTACAACACCATTATTATTTATCTGTAGTTCAAGAACCCCCAATACTATTTTACTTAATTCAGGCAATGCTCTAAAATGAAGATGTCCACACCTTCAGTGCCATAACTCACTTGGATCTATTTCATCATTTACTAATGCTTAATCTAGTTGACTCACAAGTCTATATAGTCTTCCATCATGAACACCAATAACCCTAGCATCATCTATACTAGAGCCCTTTGACCACACAATTACTTTTCCATCCACAAAAGCAACCTTCTCCTTTATCTTCTAAACAAGAAACATAAACAAGATTATTTTTCAAACCTAGTACATAAAGGACATTGCTAAGATGTATGTGGTTACCATATTCCATCTCTATGGATGCCTTTCCAATTCCTTTAAATGCATAACTTTTATTGTCTCCCATTTCAATCCTTTCAGACAACTTATTCTTTGTCGTGCTTGAAAGATTCCTACTCTCTCTGGTCATGTGTCTTGATGCTCCACTATCTACCAACCACATGTAATCATCATCTATAAAGGAGCCCGTCAAATTGGAATAGTAGAAAAAATCTTTTTCACCTTTGGGCTTCTTTGGATTTTCATCTTCTTCAACTTCTATTGCGGAAACGTGTTGTTTCCCTTTTCTTTCCTTGTTATCCATATTAAGACAATCTCTCTTGAAATGTCCATATTCTTGAAAACCATAGCATTGTATCTTAGATAAGTATTTCGTCCTCTTAGAGGAAGGAAACCCTTTTTCTGACTTCTTATTTTGAGGTCCAAACTTCTTCTTTCTCTTATTCTTGAAACGAGCTGTAAGGGCTTGACTTCTTCATCTTGATGATCTCTAGTCATCAATGTTGCTTCTTCTTGAGCACATGATGTCAATAATTTCTCAAATGAAGGAACTTATTTCCAACTGCTGCAAATGCATCCCATGATCTAGGAAGACCTTTGAGTGTTGTAGTCACAAGTTCTTGATCGGGAATAGATTCTCCAGTAGCTGAAATTTGATCTCTGATTTATGAAATCCTTACAAAGTATGAAGCCACGGTGTCATCATTAGTCATGTTTTAATTTAAGAGATCATTCATCAAACTCATGGACTAACCAACATTCTTGATAGTGTATAGATTTATTAAGTCATCATACATCTTCTTGGAGGTATCGTGCTTTGCAATGCAGGGAATGAGATGATCTCTAATGGAATCCACCATTAGACTCATATAAATTATATCATCCTCCTTGAACTTCTCTTTTTTAATTGCATCAGTCGATTCAGTAGTCTTTCTTATCACAATATCCAACACTTTGTTTTTGGCAAGAATAAGATCTATTCTAACTTTCCGAGCTCTACAATTCGATGCTCCCTCTAGCTTATTTTCGGATTTCATGGAGGAAGCCATAGATGCCAATGTATAAGAAGAACTTTAATAAAACTTTCTCTCTAGGGTTTCTGCAAAGGTGATCTCAATGTACCTTCCTTTCGTCTCCAAAGCTTTGATCTCATATTGATCTTATAGTGCAATTAGGGTTAACTTGTTCCAATATAACATTCAGCAATTATACTTCAAAAATTCAACAATAAATAACAATATAACAATAAGATCACAATGCACAAAAAAGAGACAAGATTTACCCAGGGAAAAACCCACTGCAGGGAAAACCCCAACAACCTTTTCAATAGAGAAATTCTTCTTGTTCAGTGAGAGACACAACTAGACCTATGGTCAAACATGGTCTTCTCCTCCAAGTCAAGTCACCCAAATTAGATCTTTCACTTTAGTCTTGGTCATGTACTTCTAGAATTTCGGCCCTCCTACAATACTAATTTCCCTAGACTTTCGGCCCTACAACAGTTGCCCTAGTAACCGAAAAAATTTCAGCCCCCTGCAACAATTGCCCCAGAAACTACGAATCACAAAGAGAGAGATTCCTTCACACATGCGAGATGCTAGAGAGATATAGGAGAGAGAAAATATGACCTCCTTCTTCGTCCTTCTTTGTCCTTCTTGCCCTTTACTCACTTTCCCATAAACTGTCTTAAGAGAGAAATGTGAATTTCTCAAATGAGGAGCTTGATCTACCTTTATGTAGTAATTTGTCTAGGGGGAATGGATGTGTCTCTTGGATAGGGTCAACTTGACTTGGAGGGAAGCCGATTTGTCACATTTGGAGCCAAATTTTTCATTTTAAAAATTCAAATTTACATCTTTTAAAAATTGCAATGGGACTTTGACTCAAAAATAAATTTTCCTTTGACTCAAGAATTTATAAATATGTTTTACAATGATAAATATAATTACATCAAGTGACCACAAGTACATTATGAAGATCGAACATAGTTACAAATTCAACACCTTTTTCCTCTAAAATATTATTTTCGGATTGAATCCTCATGAATTCATCCCATTCTTGATGCATCTTAATTTTATGAGAAGCTTGTTCAATAACTTATTTTCAAGGCAATTCATCAACAATCTCAATAATAACTTCGTTGATGTATAATGCAACTTTTTTCTGGAACTGTTGTAGGTGTTGCACATGGAGTGGCCTTGGGCATGCTCCTTGCTTGTATTGCATTATCAATATCTTCTATTTCCTTTTGAATAACAAGTGGCAATTTTTTTTTCTTTAATATGTGGTTAAATGAGAGTATGTTTGTCTTGACAATTGTTGATTTCTTTGAATAACTTCTTCATAAGATTATACTCTCTTGAACAAGTCATCATAAGATGATTGTTCATGTACATACTTCTTCATTCCAATTGCACTGCAATGATTAGCAACAATACTCAAAGGATCGTGTAACTTCAAAGAAATCTAAGAAAAAATGGTAATTCAATAAGCTATCGCTTCTTTAACAACATGAGTAGGGTTTTCCAAACTACAGACCCCAATACAAATGGGAAACATAGGCCAACCCATTTTAGAGATAATATATAGTTCCTTAGTGATACTAGTATCTACAATTTTGTAAGCAATTTGTATAAAAATAAGAGAGTCGTAGGAAAAGAAAGGAAAAGCATGAGGGGCATAACAACTATAAATGTGAATATAAGAATATGTTTCATTTAAATACTAATCACTAATTGGGGTTATGTATTCCTTGGCTTCTTCTGACATGTGAGGGGGTTTGGTTTTATAAAACAACTGATGGATGTGAATTATAACATAATAATAAATTTCGTAAAAGTGTTTTTCATAGTTCTCATCCATGAACTTTGAATGATAAACATGGATGGGCTCTAATAATTCTTGAGTCCATTTCTATCCCATGAGTAGAAAAGCATTAGAAAAAAAATGGCATCCATAATGTAGGCAAACATGTGAAAAGGAGGGATAAATTGTTCTATTTTAGCATAACGAAAGGCAAAAACCTGTTTGGCTAGGTTATCAAATAGAATAGTGGCCGAGTTAAAATTATAACCATATAAAACTCTCTACATGAAAGGTATCCAAATTAAATTAAAATGATTAGCATCCTTTCTACCAATTAAGCGACATAACATAATAACAAGATAACAAGGACCAAGTTCTAAAGAATAAATTGAGTATTCTTTAAAACTTTTTTCTTTATGCTTAGGTTCTTTTCCCCTCCAAAGTCTAATAAACTCAAGCATAATTGTATGTTCTTGTATGCATTCTTTCTTGATAAAAGCTTTAACAAAATCAAAATTTGAGGTCGGGGAAGCTTATACATTACTTGAAGACTATCAAGATAAAATGAGCTTACAACAAATCCCTCTGGTATGAGTGGACCGAGTCAAAGTATCTGCATGGTCGAGTGCCTAATGAATCATGTTTATATATGGCAAAAGCCTCAAGCTCCCAACAACTTTGTGTAGAGTAGACTTTGTGATTAGCTTAAAAGTCTTATCCATTAAAGGTTCTTCCAGAATCTCTTCCTCTAAACTCCACTACAATTCTTCTTCAAACATTTCATATATGTTCAACCAAAGTGAAATACCAATTTCTCCTTTGGATATGACAATATCATAAGAGAGACCTGCATTGGAATTTTTCTCCTCTATCTTCAACAACTTGCTATTGGGCTTTTTGCGCTCTCTTAGCTTGTTTTCCTATGGCTTATGGCTTAAATGACTTAACGTTGTGAGAATTATACATAATGAACAATGGAAAGCAATTAACTGACTTAATAGATTTAACATTCCCAAAACTAGTAAATGCACAATAATTTCACCATAAATCGTGTAAATGCATTTATCATTTCATATTACTCACCATAAAAGCCTACAAACATGACTGACAGGTAAATCTTGATACATCGGATCTGATAGTTAAATTCATTTAAATGTGAAAAGAGCCACAATCCACAACATTTAATGTATTAGTCGTAATGATGATAATTAATCCTAATGACCATATTTAACGTTTTAATCACAAACGTTAATACAATATTTAACACTAATCTCGTGTCATTATTGTCTCGTCTGTTGGAATATTAATTCCTACTTGTCTTAGTTGTTATTTTCTATGTAAAGAGTATGTTCCTATTCTATAGGAGTGGTTTCCCTAGTTTGGTGTGTGGTTGAGATATTCTCTCAACCAACAGATTGCGTGTCCAAGATAGTTTCCCTATATTGAGACAACACTTCCTGTATATATGTAATCTCATATTTGATTAATAGAATATTGATTGCTTTATGGAATTTTAACATGGTATCAGAGCCCGTGAGGGCCTGGCCCCTCCTGGGCTTGGCTCGTCCTGGGCTAAGGAAAATAAGTAAAATAAAAGTTTTGTGAATGTTTGTTTGTCCATCACCCTTTGTTGGCCAACGCAACTATGGTTGTGGCGATTCACCCCTGAGATCTACTTCAACAGATATGCTTCATTTAGGGAATTATGGATTGAGCCTACTAACTGGTGCAAGAGCCGAGCAAAGTGCGTGGTGCAGCATAGGAGAGTGAGATCACTGTAGGTGCATGGTGTGTGATGCCTTTGATTGTTGCAGGTCGTGGAGCAGCATCGTGAATTGTTGTAGATCAGAGCGTTGCTGTTGAGGCTCGTTGAACCTGATTTCCTATTGATCTCGAGCACTTTGGTTTTAATAAGTGGTGTTGAGGCTTGAGGTTATTATAAATGAGCAGAAGAAGTTTATTCACTCTAGTCTGATGGAAGATATAAAAAAAGCGATACTTGAGCCACAAAAGGCTAAGGTTAAGTTGAGGGTGAAAAATGTGGATATTTGTTACCCTCCTATGTTTCAGAGCAGAGGTGAGCTTGATTTGAGGCTCGGGGCTGTTAGCAATGATGATAATCTCTACTGCGAAGTCACTGGTGTCATTGTCTACTCTATTGGATCATGGTATAATAGCTATTGCTCGAACATGTCTATAACTTATCTGATCGATGCAGAGCCTGTTCAGGGGAAGGCGTATAAGGTGATGTTGAAGGCCCAGGAAGTGGCGATTAATGCGCTCAGGCCAGGAAAACCTGTGAGCGCTGCTTATAAGGCTGCAGTGGAAGTTGTTCAGAGAGATGGACCAGAGTTTCTTCCCCATTTGACAAAAAACTGCAGGAACAGGGATCGGAATCGAGTTCTAGGAGTCCGGATTGAGCTTGAATGCGAGGAATGACAAAGTCCTTAGAGTTTCACTCGTGTTCAATGTTGCACTTGGACTTCAGAATTTGCAGCTGCAGAATGGTAATTCTAAAACTCGGAATTATTCTTTTTCAATTAGCGTTTCTATCAAAGCTAGCGGGAGGGAGTTCCAGTTTTACGAATCTGGTGTGTTCACTAGCGCTTGCGGAACCCAGCTAAACCACGATGTGACTCTTGTGGGCTATGGATCAGAGTCTGGCATAGACTATTGAATTGTTAAGAATTCTTGGGGAAAGAGATGGGGAGAGGAGGGATTTATCAGACTGCAGAGATAGAGAAATTTGATGCTTTGTTAATCTGAAAGTTTATTTATTTATTTTTATGTTTTTGAATCATGGATAAAATTGTTGTGCCCTTATTGAGCCTAGCTAACTCAATTTAGGTTAAGTTATTTTGTTAGAATTCACGACTCTAACAAATGACGATAGGTTAAGCATGGAGTTCCAATATTAAATTGACAAAGAAAAATATGCCCAAGATGTTAAACGAGCAGCAACAACGATTAAATGATGATGGACAGCTAAGTGAAAGCTAGTATGAGTTTGTTTGTGTTTGTGGAATAGACTCTATTATGTTGTATTATGAGTCACACATTTTATTAGTAAGCAAGTCTAGGATGTTTTGTAGTGGTCTTTGTAATATATGTACCTACTAACTCCAAAAGTTGGAGTTGTGTTGTAAGCCTTGTAAGGCATGTGTACCCCCATATAGTTCATGGTAATTTAAAAAACACTTTGTATTTGTAGTGTCAGTTTGTGGTAAGCTAGAAACCACATGTAAGAGTGAAGTGGGAGAGAGATTCCATGTTGGCATGGTTTAGGGTTAGCCGAGAAAACCCTCGGCTTGGTTGAGTCAGGTCTTTGGTGAGCCGTAGTGGTTGGATTGCCCTAGTGGTAGGTTTGTAGCCCAAAGTGGTTGGAGTGCCCTAGTGGCAGATTTGTGGCCCAGAGCAGCTGTGATGAGCCTTCGTGGCTGAGTTTCATGGTTGTGTTTAGCCTTGGTGGCCGAGAGCCCTTGGAGGCATGGTTGAGGGTGATCCGATAAAACCCAGAGCATGGTTACTGGTAATCTGATAAAACCCATGATGATATTGGAGGGGGATTTACAGGTACAGGTACAGATGTGCAGTGATAATGGTAGAAAGAACCATGTAACCGAAGGACATCCTACAACACTGGCGGTTGCAGCGTTTAGTACCCATGCATTCTGGTGGATGGTTGCTCCTTTATATGGACATCAACATATTCTTTTATGTTTGACCACAACTAGACTTTGCAGATTGATATCGAGAAAAGTACTCATTAAGGAGGTGTGTTGGAATATTAATTCCTACTTGCCTCAGTTATTACTTTCTATGTAAAGAGTTTGTTCCTATTCTATAGGAGTGGTTTCCCTAGTTTGGTGTGTGGTTGAGATATTCTCTCAACCAACATATTGTGTGTCCAAGATAGTTTCCCTATCTTGAGACAACACTTCCTGTATATATGTAATCTCGTATTTGATTAATAGAATACTGAGTTCTTTATGAAATTTTAACATCGTCGAGTTTGTATGTGAAGTTCTTTTGAAATGGTGCAGTAAGACAGGAAATCACTTTTCGTAAAATTCCAACTTTTCTGGTTAATTTCCGATCTTATTCCCTATAGTGAGTTGGATTTTTTTTGCTGACGTGAATGAATGACATGGCTTAAATAATGATGTGTTGTGTCATTGTCGTGGCAATGAAATGTGTCAACTAGAAAAGGCATTTTAGGATGTTTATTCATCTTAAACAACATGACATGTGAAGTGGGTTTGTAATGCTACATGGCAGTGTGATTCCATGTAGTATGACATCGAGGAGACATGGTGGATATGCCACATTATATCGGCTCTCGAATCATCGCTAGTTCTGATAGCTTTTCCTTTGTTACCTCGACACGAAGACAGAAAGTGCGACAACAATTTTTTTAAGTACGAAAATACTTCACATTTGCGTCGTCGAAACAACGCCATATTTCCTCGGCTAAACTTTGAAGGTGGGCGTGATTGACAAAAAGTGCAACGAGAGACTTTAAATTTTATTGACGGAAATATTTTTTTGTTCACGTTATTGAAAAACCTTTATATCAAATCAATTTTGCATAATGAAATGAAATGAAATGGTACTTTAACGTTTAAGAGACTAAAAATAGTTTATGGGACTACCAGTTTCCTACTTTTCGCCTTTTGCAATTCAATCTTTTTCTTATTCAAATTGATGATGAGTTGGCCCAACCTTCCAACAATTCCCTCGCTGAAAAGACAATGCCAAGAAACCAATGCTAACATATTCCCATAACTTTCTTTGATGTCTTTGAACGCATCACATTCAAAAATGAAATTTTTTTCGATTCCAATGCCCCAGACGTGCAAAATGTACACACCTATTCTTCCCGAGCTTCTTTAGGCCTTTTCCACCGTCATTTTTCACACCGAAGTTGATGCGAGTTGGTTCTTAATTGAGCAATACGAACCTTTTCCCACCACGGAATGCTAACTCCATTGTACTCTTTTTGTTGGAGATCACATGTATGGTTGAATTCCTCAATGTAGTACTTCTTTTTTTTACCCAACTCTTTTCCCCATACCTATTTACGAAACTTCTCCATAAAAATATTCATTAGCTACTTGTTATTTGTGGGACAGGCATTGAGGTGGATATTCCATTTTTGCATCCATGTGTAGTTTTGTCTCATCCATGTTTTCTTTCTCTCACTCATGCCTTCATTGAAGATAACATTAGGCCATATACCTACTCACATTTGCTCAATTCTTTTTAGATATCTTATGAGACGCACCATACCAATTGCTTCGATGGGAGTTTCTCATGTTTCACTCAACATTATCTTCTAAGGTACCGAACTTTTTATTTTGAACTTGCTCATGATCAAGCATTTTTGGATTTTCTAAATTTGTTTCCATTTTGAGACGGGGGTGCTGCTAGCTCACAATTCACACCCATATAGCATCACTAGACAAACTAGGAGTCCAAAAAGAACTTTAATCATTTTCCAATGCAATGTCTGTAAGCATTGTGGTGCAAAGGTGGGATGGGAAAAATATTCATTAGTTTTTTGTGTTTTGGTCTCTGTTAGCACTTATCGGAAGCATTAAGCGATAGTTTCCTTATGAGGTTTTGGCATTGTGGTGCTATGGTGATCATGGTTGTGTAAATAAGTGCCCCTACCTCCTGGCCCCTGAATTTTAAATGTTTTCCTACGTTTTATGTGATAATAGAACAAATAGGGTCCCTAGGGGAAAACCTATACAAAAGGTTCTAGTGCCTAACCTAATATATGAGAGAAATCTAATGAAATAAAAGGGAAATAGACAGCAAAAACGTTAAAAAAAAAGGGTTTAGTAAAAGAAAAACAAACTTCAAAATTCAAAAGGGTTCCCATTTTTTATTAAGGTATATACAAAATTGGAGGGTGTTGTGAGGCTGCAAAAATGCCCTAAGACATTCACCTAATGTTCCTCCATTCAAACCCATAAAGATTCTCTCTTAACTCTGTTATATACAGAACACCTAGTAAGGGCTTTCTCCATTAACATTACTACAACTTCCAATATCTCCACCAAGGGCCATTTTCACCTACTATTTTTTTTCTTTTCCTTATACACCTTTACTTCAATTATTATTAAAATCCTTCCTTTCGAGTTGCAACTTATCACTCACAAAATATCCTTCCTCCCTGCTCTTTTTTATATTTTCATCTTCAACATATCCCATTCTCAACACCCCTACCATCTAGCTCTAATGCTTTATATATTGTAACACCCCACCCCACATTTACCCGCTTTTACAATATCTCTCAGGTAAACATGAATTGAATGTCACTAGAACATGACCCAAACTCCAAGTTCTAGTGATGGAAGTGGGGCCTATAACTAACAACTTACAGTGATCCCTCAAGGACTACACACCACTTAGTAGCCTGCAAACCACCCTAAGTGATCATTCCCTGAGCTGGAACTCTTTTCTCACAAGATTTACACCCCAAAAGCACCCTTGACACATTGTGCATGCGGTTAGGAGGCTCCAACTACACCCATAAGCATGCCTACCTGCGGTTATAGCCTAAAATTACATGTTATATGCATGCGATCACGAGATCTATGCCACTTTTTCAGGCAAGCCTCTAGACCACATGCCTATAACTTCCTGTAAGTTTCAAGAGCCATAAATAATCTGATAACAAGGCTAACCATTCAAAACTTGAACAAGATCTTGACCATAAAATGCCTAGTACATGATAGACATTTCATCAAACATATGATAAACATGAAATCTACAAGTCATGAATGCATATTTAATCATAAAATTCTAAACTTCAATTGAGAATCACCAAGAAGGCTAAATGCCCTCTCAAGCTAGCTGCAACAACACTTGTTAGCCCATGCATTCATCAACCATTCAATAAACTATCAAATCATGAACAACTATCAAATCATGAACAAGAGCTATAGCTAGAGAACATCATAGAACCATGATTATAACCAACATATAACCAGAATAAAAACCATGACAAATCAACCATAAAATCCACATAATAACAAGTGCATGTGCACATTAATTACATTAGAAGAATAAGTCATATTAACTTATGCAAAAAACCAACCAAGTCAGGGACTTCCATGTACCACCCGACCATAGATTGGGCTAAACCAAATCTTTATTTCAGTCAACCACTCTTATGCCATATTCCAAGAATGAATGTGGGATCTCATGGGATAAACCAAGACATACTCAACCAAGGAATTTGGAGGTTAAACCACCTCCACCCTCAAGCTACTGTGATCTCACCTAAATCGATCCTGAGATCACAAAACCAAATCAAGCTTGGATGCCTCAAAATTCCTTCACCATACCTTGAGGAATTTTCTTGTCTCCACCCATCTATCAAGGGCCTCTCAGAGAAAACCATCTCCACCCCAAACCCTTGGGATTTTCCTAATACCACCTCACTCGATTCCAAAACCTTCCAGAAATTCGAAGCTCAACCAAGAATGAATCCCATCACACCATGGTTATCCAGGAAATGTCAAGGAAGGGATAAAACCATAGTCAAACCAGGCAAAACCCATGCCAATGACAACAAATGAACCAAATAAACAAATGCATGTACCATGCATTCACAATCCAACAAGGAAATCACACATACAAACTGTAACCTACAAAATCTTCTTGTTGAAGTTGTTGATCCACCCTTCTCCTTGCATTCCTTTACTTGTCTATTTCCTTCCTTTGCTTGCTTGCTTTCCTTTATCCAAATCCAAGTGAATGCTAAAGTGCTCCAAGAATGCCCTAAGTGCACAAGAGTCTAAGAGAGCCAAAAGTTAAACTAAAAAAAAGTTGTGAATTGATTCTCTGATTCATTTTTATCATTGATATCCCATTTTTATTCATTTTCCTTCATTTTCCCTCTAATTTCCTTTGCATGCAAATTTGTGTCTCTTCACCTTCCTTTTCCCCTATTATTTTCCCTTTGTTTTCATAATTAAATATCATTTATTGCCTCTTTTCCTTTGCCAATTTCGATAACCATTATTGAACCACAAGTGATGCCCACTATAATGTTTTCCCAACATTGAGCTTAAAATATGTGTCCCATGACCTTGACCTTATTTTGCCCTTATTATCCTTTATTGCATGAAACTTTAACTTGGGGTAGTTACAAACCCCTCCCCCTTGGGGGAACACCGTCCTCAGCGTTCTACGACACCTATGACTAGAAAACCACTGAAAACAAAACATACTACCTATGGAGCTTTATAATATAGCTCCTGAGATCCTGCTGAAAGAAAAACAATCATACCATTTATTGGAGCTTTATAACACAACTCATTGTGGTGTTTACAACAATATCCACATCCACACACACCAAAAACTCATTTGCTTGAACTAGCAAATAATGAAGGATACAAAGCCCACATCTGATCAACCATCTCCCATGTAGCTTTATCGGGCCCAAAGTGCTTCTATTGCACTTTAATTTTCTCTATTGCTCGGTTTCGAAGCATGAGTTGTTTCCACTACAATATGCATTAAGGCTTTGGCTCGAACTACCCCTCTGGTTTCACCTATAATATAGACCAATTAATCACACAATCAACATCTTGCACATATCTCTAAAGTAATGAAACATGGAAAACATCATGGACTTTCATTATTGGTAGCAGTGCAAGTCTGTAGGCCACTCGTCCAATCCTCTCAAGGATCTCAAAAGGCCCACAACATTGAGGTGCTAGCTTGGCACATGATCCAATCCTCAAGGAGCTCCTATTGGGCTTGATGTACAATAACACATGCTCCCCAGCCTGAAACTCCTTGAATGCTCTATGTTGATCTACATAACTCTTCTGCTTATCGTGTGTTGCCTTCAAATTCCTCTTGATAACCTGCATCTCCTGCTCCATCTCAACCAACATATCCGATCCAATCAACACCCTGTTCACTGGATCACTTCAGCTGATAGGAGTATTACAATTTTTCCCATAAAGAGCCTCGAATGGACTCATCCTCAAGGATTCTTGATACCCATTATTATATGCAAACTCCACTAGTGGAAAATACTCCTCCCACTTCCTTTGTTAATGCATGACATACATCCTCAACATGTCCTTAAGAATAATGTTAAATCTCTCTATATGTCCATCTGTTTGGGGATGATAAGTTATACTGAAAGTTAATTCTATCTCGAAACATACAAACAACGCCTTCCAAAACTTGGAAGTGAACTTGGCATCTTTATCTTATATGATCTTCTTAGGAACACCATGCGACCTCATTATCTCCCTAATGATGATTTGAGCTACCCCACTAGCCGAATTTGTAGATTTCACTACAATGAAGTGAGCTAACTTACTTAAATTGTCAACCACAACCATGATGGAATCATGTTGTCTCGATGTCCTAGGAAAACCTGTAATGAAGTCCATGGGAGTGACCTCCCATTTCCATTTTGGAATTGGAATAGGTTGTAATAGACCAACTGGGTGCTTACACTCATCTTTCACTTGTTGACAGTCCAAACATCTAGCAACAAACTCAGCCACTTCCTTTTTCAAGTTCAACCGATGATATGATTTCTTAATAGTTGTCAATGTCTTTTGATATCCAGGGTGACCTGAATATGGCTTAACATTAAACTCCCTCAAGATAAGCTTCTTGAGCTCACTGTTATCCGTCACATAAATCATGTTCCTGGATCTGACCAAGCCATATGTCGTGAGGTGATACTCTTCATCCCTATTATCTTCACCGTGCTGTTGTAACCTCTGCTTTAGTTGTTGGTACCTATTATAGTGTTGTCCTACCTGCAAGATCACTCCTGCAAATCTATCCCATAAGAGCTCACAACTTAAATATGATTCACCTACACTCTCCTACCAAGAGTATTTTCAACCTTGTTCTCCTTTTCCTTGATGTATATGATCTCAAGTCAAACTCACTGAGAGTAGCCAACCATTTAGCTTGTCTGGCATTTAGATTAGGTTGGTCAAACAAGTACCTCAATCCACTATGATCACTCATCATAATAAAACCCCTGCTAAGAATATAATTCCTCCACATCTTCAAGGCATGAATGATAACTGCCAAATCAAGATCATGAGTCACATAGTTCTAGTTGTGCTCATTCAACTTCCTTAACTCATAGCATACCACATGTCCTTCCATCATCAAGACTCCATCAAGTCCTTTCTTGCAAGCATCTGTACAAATCACAAACTCCTTATCAGGATTTGCAATCTTCAAGACTGGAGCATTTGTAAGCAAATCATTCAACTGCTCAAAACTAGTTGCGCACACCTCAGTCCATTCAAAGATCTTTCCTTTTCTCTACAAAGATGTAATAGGATAGGAAATCCTTGAGAAGTTCTTGATGAACTTCCTATAATAACCTACTAGTCCCATGAATGATTTGACCTCATTGTTTCTAGGGTAGCTACCAAACCTAGAGGGCTCAAAACATGTTAATTTCTATGAAGAGGTTGGCTAATAAGACCACTCATTGCAATTGTTCCTCAAAAAGGGTAAAACAACCAAGTGAAAGCGTATGATCGGCCAAACGGATGGTGGCGATGGGATGTACACAACCAAGGTTCAAAAGGCTGATAGAATGGCAATCACAAAGGTTAATTACTTGTAAATGGGTTCATTTTTTGACAAGCTTGAACCATGGGGGAACTATGCTTGGATTTGGTTTCATGTTTACACAAGCTCGAAACGAACAAACTATGCTTGTAGTCAATTTCATTTTTACACAAGCTCGAAATGATAAAACTATGCTTGCATTGGTTTGCATGCCCCCAGCATGATAAAAGGGAGAGTCTCCTGTAACCAGAGGGAAGTCACTGCGGTGAAGCAGGACGGCTTCATCCAGAATAGACAAAACACCTCTTTGGCTTCATCCAGAATAGAAAAAGGTGAATGGTGTGTCAGACCAATCACATAACCTACAGGGAAACTTATCTTTACACACTAGGTGCATGCCCCCAAAGCTTCATTACATTCACCAGATTACTCTTGGCTATCAAGTGGATGGAATGAAGGTTCAAGTGATACCGTTGATGCAAATGGACCATTTAGGGATGATGATTGGCTTGGAGCTATATTTGGACCGGGAAATGAAAGTTATTTAGCGGTGACAATTTTGCCTTCATGCGGGAAACACATCACTCGGTAGAGTGTTGAAACAATACCTTCCATGTTATAAACATAGT
Source organism: Pinus tabuliformis (assembly GCA_031772625.1). Lineage (NCBI taxonomy): Eukaryota > Viridiplantae > Streptophyta > Pinopsida > Pinales > Pinaceae > Pinus > Pinus tabuliformis. The sequence goes on from CM062804.1 coordinate 244,801,949, forward strand.
CACATCCAAGGAGTAAATTGTAATCTAACGGTCCTGGGACTATCATCACATTCAGATGAATGGTTTTCCTTCTCAAAGTGATAGGTAACTTAGGAAGGATCCCTAACGGTCGACTGGTTCCTTTGTTAAAGCCTAACAAATTTTGTGTAATGGGCATAAGCGATGGAGAACCAAGCGCTTTCCAAGCAGTTGAGGAAAGGATACTCACTGATGCACCTTCATCTATAATAGTGCCAGACATGATCATTTTACAAACTTGTACTATGATTCGGAAAGGTACATAAGAAGGAAGGCGGGATCTTACCAGTTGATTCCAATCAAAGGAAGTGACTAGACTACTTGGAGGGTGTTGGGTGTGGAGCCTGATTATCTTCTATAGTACCGACATATTGGACCCCAGTTCAAAATGGGGCGGCAACGCCGCCCGTAAAATAATCGCTGCCGTGGGCAGCGCCCCCGAAGCTAAAAACAGCTGTAAAATTGCCTTGTAAAAGTATAGTAATTTCTAGTCAATCTGGGCTGTTCATTAGGCGGATGATCTGATGGTAGAACTTATGTTTAGTTTAGGGTTTTTTGCCCTAGAAGGCAACCCCTCTCTTTATATGAGGGCATTGTATTTGAGGCTGTGAGATAGATGTGTATTCGGTGAGCGAGAAACAGAGAGGTGAGACTGTGAGAGAAAACAGAGGATATTACAGCGGATTTGCTGTAGGTTGTGTCTCTTCATTTTTGCTGGATAATAGAAAGGAAGAACTGGCTGTTCGGGGTGGACGTAGCCCAAACTGGGTGAACCACGTATATCTTTGTCTCTCTTGTTTTGTGATTTTTCTGTGTTTATATTTCTGCAATATTTTATGTGTTCCATTGCTCCGTAATATATAATTTTTCTAACAGAGGGGGTATCGAATAAATGGGTGAATTAACCCCTTGAGTTACAAGAACTGGGGGGTTTTCCTCCTATCATGAAGGAATGGGCGGATTGCCCCCATGTTCATTAGAATCTGAAGTAACAAAAAGAATTTGAATGGTATCATTTTCACTCTTTTCGGGAAAGGTACGATTATCTGAAGGTGAAACTGGGTCAACCGTTACCTAGACCTGTTGACTTTGGTCGGGTATAGACTCATAAGATTCACTTTCAGAGAGAGTGGTTTTCACCGAGAGTTGATTTAAGTCAGTTGGTTTTTCAACTAGTAAAGGACTTAGGGAGAGTTTCTTGTAACCAGATGGGAGTCACTATGGTGAAGCATGACGGTTATCCAACACTCTTTTGGCTTCACCCAAAAAAGGACAAAGGTGAAGAGAATGGTTACCTTCACATAACTTACATGGAAACTTAACCTTTCTCCTGTGTGCATGAATTTTACTATCACTAGTTGAAGATGTGTTACCAACATGATCTCCAGAAGTTGATGACACGGGATAGTGTGAACAGGGAGACCATTCTTTCAAGATCCGAGGAAAGCAAGGACAATCTCGATGAAAATGGTCTCCCGTACAAATTATGCATGAAAATTTGGGTTTGGGAAGTTTAATGGGTGGATTTTCACCAGATGATGCATTCAATGCAATGGTTGCTTGGTTGCCCCCTTGTTGAATTGGATTCTTCCTCTTCTCCTTTCCTTTCTTCTTCTTCTCAGCCACCTGGTTACTAGTATCACCATTTTCACCAAGCGAAGAGGAAGAAGGGGAGGGAGAAACAAACGAGGAAGAAGGTGAAGGGTAAACTTCAGGATCAACTGGAGGTTGATTCGATTGCGGAGAAATTACGGCATTTTGAACCACAAAGGTTGAAAACAGCCATACTGGTAGGCCAATGGTAATTCCTGGAAGGGACAATGTAGCCCTATAAGGAGCACCAATATTTCCCCAAGAAGGAAAAGGACTAGGATTCCCCTCCAAAGGGATTCCTTGATTGGTGGACTCCGAATTTGTCTCCATATATCTCAACCTAAGATCAACTAAGGAACAGGGATGTTATTCCGAATTCAATTAATTTTAATGACGCTTTGACACAACTTTGCTTTTTTAGTTTTTAAGAATCGAGAAAAAGCTAAACATGACTCTAGTCTCCTTCGATTTTTAATGAGCCTGAAAGGACAAGTGCTCAGATGGACCTTTTCTTTTAAAGAGTTGAAAATGAATGAAAGTGACAACTATGGAAAATCTAGACAGGGGGATTACCAAACCAATCGCAAAACTGCAATATACACCTTGGTGATAAATTAAAGAGAAATTACCAAGGACTTATGTATGGCAGTCAATCTTCCTGAATGTTGTGTTCAGTGCATTGCGATCAATAAGGCGGTAGACTCGGCTTCCTATGGATAAAGGATTTAAGCCTATTGTGGTCTCCCAATATATACACGACGGTACGAGGAGCACAAGTCTGTGCTAGCACTTGTTGTATCAAGGAGGAGGAATCACCCAACCTTCAATGAAAACGATAGCCACTAGATTTAATGACGCCAGAACAAGTCTCTAGCCTAGACCTCTAGATATGTTGCGTTAAGTTCCAAAGCGTTGTTAGGTTCATTGAAATTTATTTTAAAGTTGATCTTGTTTAGAATTTTTCTTTCAATGGTTCACCGCATGATGATGTTTTGAAATTCCTAAAATGCAATCTACAATGATAAACAATCTTTGTTTATTTTGAGCAATGAAAATCCTAGCTAGTAGGGAAATAAAATTACAGTGCTTTCAAGCGAAAGCAAAGAGCACACACTAGTGCATTTCCCTAAATCATATTTTTGCACACAAATCTAAAAAATGCTAAATTTAAATGCATGTATTTGTTTTTGTTCTCCTTAATGTGAAAATACCAACAGGAAAACTAAATGCAGTGAAGATCTGAAATATCTTATTCAACATGTCACATTTTCGACAATTTCTTCTTCAAAAGAGAAATGAAGACTCCACGACACTTTTCAATTTTGAATAAAAATGATTTTGACACTTCAAATATAAACAAATCAAACCAAATACATGAAGAAAAGTTCAATCGACTATTGAAGGAAGGAAGAATTCATGACACTTCTCTTTTTGACACAAAACGACAATTACGACTCTTTGTATCAAAGTGACAAATCGATTTAAACAACTTTTCAACAAAGGACTATAAATGATGAAAAAAATACAAAAAAAACATTCACTAATCCTAATCTAATGGAGGCTGATCTATGTGATGCAAGTAGGCTTCAGTAAGGAGGCATTGTTCATATGCAGCAAAACAACTAAACAAAACTGAAAACAAGGTCAAAGACCCCCAATTTATAGAATGGAAAAAGAGTTCAGTTAGTAATCGCACCTGGGCTTCACAGAAACAGGGATGCATCGCACTTACTACACTCGGGAGGTGCGATGCATACTGGGTTACAGTGGAAGACAGTGCGATGGTCCAGGGAGCGCAACTGAAATGGGTTTTGGCTCAGATGTGCAATTGTTTTCAATGAGTTAGGTTGGGCTTTGATGGTCAGTAAAGAGCAAAGTATGAAGGAGTGTCTTGAGAGGTTGTTGGGCTACCAAACGGGCATCTAGATGTGCTTGTAAGTCAAATGTTTAATTCATAAACTAAACCAGAGATTGATTGAAGCAGCATTCATCTACTATGAAATTGCAGAGAAAGAGCAGTTCGAAGGCTACCTGGCTGACTTTAGGCTCTGTCTATAGTTTATAAAGCAAAAAATAATAACAAACAAACATCTATTCTCTCCCCAATGGAGTCGCCAATTTGTTTCTAGGAAAACTAGTGTCTTGTCAAAAGACTAGCCCTCTAAGTTTGGCAGCTACCCTAGAAACAACAGTTTAAAGCAATTCAACGATTTCTTCTATGTGTAACAGATAAGAGAAAGTTAATGGAACCAACCTGGAACTTCCGCTTAATCCCTTGCTTGCTCTCTCTCCCGTTTGATAGATCCAGCAACTCCTCCCCGTACTTAACACGCTTGGAGAGTACCTGCACAAGTACAACAACAAATAACCGTCAAAGTATCACGATCTATTACAACATAAACACTACAGAATCAGATATGTAATGAACAAATGATAGCATTCACAAATAATAACATTCACAATTACACAATCATATGGAAGAAAACTTGAATAACTTTGTTAATAGAAGGGATAATTACAACCCAGTTGTCTGATCCAGCATCATCCTCCCAGCTTCAATCCCTCTTCACCTCATGAAATAGCAAGATCGCACCAACAATACAATGTTATTTCCTCAATTACAAACTATTAGCACTTCCTTGCAATTCACAACCTTCCAACCTCTAGATCTCTTAGATGAGGGATCCATTTATAGATGTGTGCAAGGGTGTGAGTCATCTATGGGGTTTGATTAGTATCATTCCACTTGTTACAATTGGTTCCACTTGGATATTTTTTAGATCTCTTACTCATCCTTGGGCGAATTCAGAGAGGCAAGTGGCACAGGAGAAGTTTCTAGAAGATTCCATGAGCAAACACCTAGCAAACTGTCTCGGACAATTTTCCATCCTTGCCCATCGCACCCTACAGAAGGCCCAAACAGTATGCATCGCACCTTGGCAGTGTACCACTTAGTATGCATCGCACTTTGCCAGTGGAGCAGTCAGTATGGTTCAGTTTAGGCCATTTCTAGATGGTTTCTCAGATGGAATTTTTGGGGAATGATGTAATCAGATGACTATGTTCTTTTAGGGACTGATGAGCCCTAGTTTATCGACATAAAAATTTGGGGTTGATGTGCCCAAATATGTCTATAATACTCATTGACATTCCTAGGATCCGGCCACTCCATGATAGCTCTAACCTTTTCCGTGTCCACTACTATCCCTTCCTTGGAAACAACATGCCTCGAGTAATGCATCTGAGACTAAAATAAATTGCACTTGCTAAACTTGGCATACAATTGATGCTCTCTCAACAATCTCAACATTGTTGCGAGGTGTTGTGCATGTCCCTCCTCATTCTTAGAGTATATCAATATATCATTAATAAACACTATCACAAACTTGTCCAGATAAGGACACAACACAATGTTCATCAAGCACATGGAAGTGGTTGGAGCATTAGTAAGACCAAAAAGAACCACCACAAACCCATAATGTCCATACTTAGTATGGAATGTGGTCTTGCAGATATCTTATTCTTTGATGCACACTTGATGATATCCCGATCTCAGATCAATCTTTGAGAACACTATTGCTCTCTTCAACTGATCAAACAAGTCATCAATCCTCGGCAATGGATACATGTGCTTGATCGTCACCTTGTTCAGTTGTTTGAAATCAATGCGTAATCTGAGAGGACCATCATTCTTCTTTAAAAACAACACTAGTGCACCCCAAGGCGACACACTTGGCCTTATTTATCCTTTATCAAGCATCTCCTTAAGCTACAACTCCAATTCCACAAACTCTGGAGTGCTCATCCTGTAAGTTGCCTTTGATGATGGTGCTACTCCTCGTACCAAATCAATAGAGAAATCCACTTCCCTATGAGGCAGTAACTCTGATATTTCTACAAGAAACACATCCTAAAACTGCTGCAAAATAAGATACATCTTCAAGACTTCATCATCCTCAACATCCTTCCCTTTGTCACTAGAAATATGCATGACAAACAGTACACACACTTTCATGCAACTGCACTTAGCTTGCATGGTTGTAACCATTCTCACTGATGTAGGCTTATTTTTTTCCTACAAGATTTTATTCTCTCCATCACCATCCAGGCACTCAATAGCCTTCTCATAATAGTCTTGTAACACCCTCCTCCCACATTTACCCAACTTAACCGGTCTGTCAGGGTAAACATGTGACGAGAGGTTACTATAATGTGATTCAACTCCCCATTTACAGTTAAGGAAGTGGAACCCACAAAACACAACCAATCTAACCTTCTACTCATGTTACAAAACCTTCGAGAGCCAACCAACCCTTCCAGGTGACCAACCCCTGAGGTAACTTGACATTTCACTGCCCTAGAGCCTAAGTCACTGGGACCCTCTATTCACTCCCACAACAAGGGCATGCCAACGACTAGGGAATTTTTTAGCTAGTTTTGAGCTAGCGACCCCAAATTCTATGCCACTTTCTTAAGGCTAGGTCTCATGCCACTCCCCGGAACTTCATGAAACTTCCAGAAATGAAAAATGACATTGAAATAATGATATTAATGCAAATAATTGAACAATGACTTGATCTGACCCGTAGTAGCCATGACAAGCATTTGTCAAACATGTCACAAATATACATTCTACAGGTCATAACAACATATCTGAGCATAGGGGACTCATACTTATCTGAGAATCGATAAGAAGCAATGACGCCTTATCAAATTAGCTGCATTATCATCTATTAGGTAATATATTCATTGTTCATTCATTTAAAAAACAAAACATGATGAGAGACATACATCATCACTGTCATAAAATGTACTCATAACCAGCGTATAAACAACGGAAATAACAAGGATACAACAACCATAAATGCCACATATAAACCAGTACATTTTCTCATAAAATACCAAATAAAGGAACTATCATAATGAATGCAAAATCCAACCAAGTTTGGGACTTCCACTTACCACCTGACCATATATTGGCTAAACGAAATCTTTCTTTCAGCCAATCACCCTCGTGCCATATTCCAAGCATGAATGTGGGACTCATAACCAAAATCAACCATTGCTTCCCAAGGCTACACCACCTCACCCTTATCAATAGAACCATGCTTTACCGCAATCCCCTCTGGATCACTAGGCCCTAAACAAGCATGGATTCTGTTAGCACTCAGGTTGTTCCCCAAAGTTGTAAGAAAGGGAATACGGCCGAGGTAACCACAAACCAATCTTTTAGATACAGATTCTAGCCAATCTGCATCCAGAGAGGGCTCTCTCTTTATGATTTAGTGTTGTTTGAAATGTGTTAGGCTAGCTATGAAGTTCAAGGGTTTTGTTTTGGGTTTGGATGATGGAATTCAATAGAACAGTGAGGCAGACTGAATAGTTCAGTCCATTGGGCATGATGGAGTCAAAGAAGTATGGCCTTCTGGATTTGGCTTCTAAATGAAGGATGGTATCACAGAGCAAGGTAGTCAAACATGGAACGAATATAAGCTGGAATCAAATGGAATGGACTCAATGGATGAAGGGCAATTAAGAATCCTTCAACGTATTGAAAGAGAGAAAATGGATGATTACTGGTAAGGAGAAATTAAGAATTCCTTAGCAAAGAGTCAAGATGCAAGAATCAGGAAGCAAGAGCAACTAAGAATTCACTGCTTATATTAATTCTGAGGAAAACACAGAGAATAATAAAGATTGAAGACAGAGTGCAATTTAAGCAAATTCTGAATTAATCCTTTTCTTTACCATTCAGATTATGAAACACAGATGATATAGCAAATAAGAAAATTGTAAAACATGAGATATGGTGGACTTATTGATCCGGAGTTTGATTCAAGAATTCTATAACAATTCTTCTGCATCAATTCCTCATCCAGTAGGCCAGACAACAGATGGTTCCAACAACTTTTTATTCCAAAAGTCTCAGTATTACAACCAAAATCTATGAATACCCACCAACCCCAAATACTTCGTTTGGGGGGGTATTTATACAAAATATCAAAATATTTGATAGAGATAATATCTAGTGATGACTAATCCCCTTTTTTTACAAAAGATAGAGACAAACATTCTCGAAAACAGGGAAAAGATGAATCGATGTTGTGTTGGCTGTTCCATCTTTGTCAGATGTGTTGGAGGTAGGTTCTGTGAGTCGGTTTACAGTTGTCTTCCACTGATACTCTGTGTTGGCTACTCTGTTATTGTTGGACATTCTTTGACCTTGATCAGATATACTTTGACACGCTTGAGCCTCATTTATCTTTGTTTATCTTTATCACGGAAAAATAACCCAAAATGTACGTTTTACCCAAGAGAAATTTACAAAATCCCCAACATGTCTTCCCACCATTGTTGCTCTAGCAATTTATGCCTCTGAAGTTTCCTCAGTGTTTCATCAGTTTCTGTATATCTGAAAAAATTAGGCTGGAGCTGAAACAGATGTTTTACCTCATGCTCAATATAAAATAAGTTTTCTAAGTTATCATAGAGAATTTGGCCTGTGGGGAGTGCTTTTACTCCTGAAGCACTTGTTGATGAATTAACTTGATCAACAACATATTTGTTCAACTTATGTACATAATCTGCGTGTTTCATAAGCCGGTCATTATTTCCCAAAAGACTAGGTAGCCCTTTATCCTGCAAAACTATAAACCTTTCCATGAAAGAATTAATTTCTACTTGCATATCCTGGCATCTTTTTTCCAAATTCTGCATTAAAATTCTCTTGGTTAGAACTCTTTTGATTTCCAAAATGGTGCCTGTCCTGTCTGGGATGCCGAGTTGTTCCAGCTGTTCCCTATTTCTGTTATTCAAAAAATGTATGAGCCGGTTGGCTTGATCAGGAATTTGTCCTAATAAAGCTCTTGATTTTTGAATTTCTCCATGTGTTGCATTTACTAAGTCAATCTGCTCATAAATAGATTGGATAGATGGCCAAACATTATTTAGGGATTGATTGATGTTGGTCCAAAGAATTCCTTTGATTTCTGCCAGAGGCTTATCCATAGTGAGATCCTTCTCTAATGTTCTCACTTTATTCTCTAATGCTTTAACCTCTCTTATTTTCTCTGCCACACTTATTTTGGATTTATCATAACTCTTTTCTACTTTTGCCAATTGCTCTTTCACTCATTTCAATTCTGACACTTGGAGTCTCAATTCTTCCATGGCCTTTATCAATTCTTCTGTGCTCATATTAGTACTGCTGCCTGGTGCTGCTCCTGCTGATGATATATCTATGATTGCCTTTGTTGTGATTGCTGGGACATTTGGGGCCAATGTTGATCCAATTGTTGAGGGGACTGCAGTTGTGACTGTAGGGATTACCTCAGGTGGCTGGGAGTTCGACTCTCCCTGCTTCTCTTTTAATTCTTTTTCAGGTGCCTGCTCTATATCAGTTAATCTTTCATTGAGTTTCATGAGCAGGTCCATCATATCTTCTTCTGATTTCTGCTCTATAATTTCTGCAGTCTGAGGGTGCCTTGAAGGAGGTAGCTTCAGTTGTTTCCTCAGGGCAGCAATGTCCTCTTCTTTCTTCTTGATTAGTGCCTTTATGCCTTTAGCATCTTGGGGGTCATGCCCCAGTTCCATGATGATCTCTTCCAATGATTTGATTCTATTATCCTTAGCCAGAGAAGAAGCTTTTTCCCAATGTAACTGAGCTGTTGTGTTGTCTAAGGAACTTTGTAACTGGTGGGCCAACATTGCTTTGTCAGTTAATGTGGAATAAACCATTTCCCCAGTCTGTTTGTGAAGTTCAATTTGGTCCAGTGGATGAATGTCTTTGGCTAGGACCTCCAAGTTTGTTCTGATGTAATCTGTTGCCGACTGGGGTTGCTGTACCTTTGGCTTAAAATAACTCATTAACATTTTGCCTTCTTTAATGTCATAGGCAGACATCAATCTTTGCTGGGTTGAGGGGCCATTTTCAAGTATTGATTATAGATTTCAATTCTCACAGGATCATTCCTGGCCTTTATCTCTGTGAAAGTTTTCTTGATGTCTGAGGCCTGCTTGCTTTGTGGCCTGGTGGACGACACCTCTACACTGTGCTGCCTTTCTAGCTCCTGCCTATGTGAGCTAGTTGATGTATCTACCACTGGGGAAGTCTGTTGGCTGACTACCCTCTCACCTCTTAGATTGTCTGTCGTTTCTTCAATAATTTCCTCTTCTAACAGAGGATTCAGTCTTTGTCTCTTTGCTCCTGGTTGTTCAGCAGGTCCACTGATAGGTGTGGCCTCTTCTCTGTCTCTCTTCTTGCTTCTTTCCTCATTTAGAGGAGTTTGCAGTGCTAGAATTTTTGGTGCTCTAGTTTGGGCTGGAGGAATTTGTTCCTAATTCTGTTCTTTTGACGTTGCTGGTAGATCTGTCATTATAGGATACTCTGTGGTATCTACCTCTTTACCCTTTGAAGTCCCTGTGACTGATGTGCTGGTTTTCTGTGCAGGCTGCTGAGAAGTTCCAGCAGAGGATGTCCCAACTCCTGATTGTTGAGGCAGCTTGAAAGATACCTGTCCAAAAGAGTCCAGGTCAAGGGTTTTTTCAAGATCTTTCATAGCTTTTTCCATTTTTTCCTGTTCACTAATTTCTTCTATTAAGGTTCCTTCTACCCATTCTTCCTGATTTGAATACTATTCAATTTATGGGATCCTATGATGTACATACACTGATAACCTGTACCTTACCCTTCTGTCACTTATGAAACTACATGGGTCATATGGCACCCATTGAAAACTCTTCTTCATTCTAAGGTGGTCTTCTAAGATTTTTCAGCATCTTTCCATGCATCCCTATAATGGATAACATAAGGGCCTAACTGGTTTTTGATTCTCAGCTGAGCCTTCTTCTTTACATTACAAAAGTGGGTCAAGTCTGCATTGATGATCTGCCTGAAATATTCTAAAGCAAATAACCTCATGGGCACATATCTAGGCAACTTGAAAGGGTAAAGTTCACATCCATACATTTTGATTTCTGTGTGATTCTGGTAGAGGTACCAGTCACCTATCCTGTACTGTTTAGAAATTTGCAGAATCTTCTTCATATCACTAGTGATCCTAGGAGGAGGAGCTCCTATCAACAGAGTGGAGGCTGGGTGTACAAACAAGTCAATGAATTCACTATAAGTATAAAGGGATTCATAGGTATCATGGAAGACTGAGCCCCAAAATATCACAGACCTCCGATTTCCTTTTGAGTCTAATTTCCTTATGGGAAATGGAAAGTTGTCTGGTTGATAATATAACAACAGATGGTATATAAAAGATGTGTATTTGAAGACTCCTTCTCTATCCAAATTCAGGAATTGGTCATGGATTTTGTTGGCAATAAAAGTGGCATAGTCATACTTGACAGCAGGGGGCTGTCCTGGAGTAAAGATTGATAATAGAACCAGGGTGATATCATCCACATATTCACTGGACCTAAATCCCAAGATCAAGGATATCATGTCAACAATGAGTTTACCAGTTTCAGTAAAAAAGGCGTGCAAATAAGGAGGAGGGCCTTTAGGTTGGTGCGTTGGTACCATGAACATCTGAGCAATACGAGTTATCTCTGAGTTGGGCAATTGAGAAGCTTTTTCCAACAAAAATCCCATGGAAAGATGAGCAAGGGGCTCAGTGGAATGGAAATGTATCATCTCATTGATGGATTCAACAGTTATGGAAAAAAGGACAGTTTTAGAAGGTGACATAACTGCTCTATGGACAGGGTCATAGCTGGCACAACATTGGTGAATGATGTCTGGGAAAACATGGACTGAGGGAAGGAAGTACATGGGAAGGTTTGATTCCCACAGTCCAAAAATATCATAGTTGCTCAGATAACTATCCCTAATTTGGCAGAAGGCCTGGAGTTGATTATAATCAGTGGTTAAGTCCTTTATTTGAAAATATTTATTTGCAAGAGGCAGATAATCTAAGTCTTTGTGGGAAGCATTGATGGGTGCGATGCTCAGAGCTGCAGGGGCTTCCATGTTTGGTTCTTGTGTTTTCAAACTGGAATTCGGAATTCGTGTGGAAAACTGGGCTAAACAGCAGGTTTAAGAGTCTTTTTATGGCATCTGTGGACTGTTTTTACTTGAATTTGGTTTTCACAGGCAGAATTTTCAGCGAAGAACTGAAATTTACAGGGTTGCTGGTAAAATGGATAAATACCTGGATTAAGGAGGCAAATTGAGTAACTGTAGGTGGGATGACGAATTGCAGAGCGCATTGTTGTGGTCTCTTTCGCCGGGTGATGGTTGAAATCTAGTATAGTGGCTCCAGTAGTTATTTTGCATGGGAGCGTGAACAAAGAGAATTACAGTGAAAATGATATTTCGTCGTTTTTTAACGAAATTCAGTTTGGCGGGTAATTTCTGGCATTTATTGAGTGGATGACGTCAGCATGACGGGACATCTTTAGCATTTAGTGGAGGGTACGAAACGGTGACGTGGCATTGATGTGGTGGTGACATGGCAGGATGACGCCAGCGAGGGGTCAGCGGGAGGGCGGTAAGTGGTTTACCCTGCACCGCTTATGGGCTTAAGTGGTTTCAGACCAGGCAGCCGCGAGCAGCGCGGGTGGTTGACACGTGTCCAAGGTACGGGCGCGATACCGCCAGTCTCCCGGGCGGTAAAGTTCGACGATGGAGGGGGGTGCAATATAGATATCGGCCATCCGATGGGAGGGCGCCGATCGGACGGTGGGCGCTTGTTGGAGGTGGCAGATGGTTAAGGCACGGGACCGACACACAATAAAATAAAGTTTTATAATGCATCGGGGTTATTACAATTGGTTGGCGGGGTTGTGGGTTTGGTTATTTAATTAACGAGAGGTTAATAAATCCCAAGGCTATGCACACGAAGGGTTATTACAAGGTTTCGGATAAACCTTCAATCCCCGATTACATAGTGATATGGTTTATAACTAAGCCAGGGGGGGATATTTAACATTTTGAGGATTATATTCTAAATACATAATATGGGAGAGGGTAATGGGGCGGGATTTAAATAATAAAATTAAAGTTAATATGAAAAAATGAATTGGAAAGCGCCAAGTCATAATGTTTAAAAACTTAGGAAAAAGGGGAAAAACAGGGATTTATACAAGAAATGAGGCCATTTCCCTAAGTAAAACTGGGGTTTTACTCAAGCATCTAATGAAAAAAAGGGAATGAGTGCCTTTTAAGGATATTAAACAGATCTTAATATCTCTGGGGGAGTTTTTAGTAAATGATTTGGGAAAGGGATGAAGGGGAGTTAGTCATGCTTTGCTTGAGTTGTATCCACACATTTGCCATGGTACTTGTGATAATAGTAAGATGAACAACTTGAGAGATAAAACCTATCACAAGTCTTATTCTGCAACACCAAAATTGCCTACCCAGCCTACTGTACCTAACATTTTCTCTTCTTTTTCTTTGGGTGCACTTAGACTGGAAAACCCTCATCAATTTTCTTTTCTTTGCATGATAAGCCTATCTAAGTCTGCCCTTATTTCTTCCAAGTGCTCAGATTAAACAGTTGAGCTCCTTAGATTCTCTACCTATCTATTTATCTGCCAAGATTAAACAGTTTGGACAGATTTCTATTCTCTATCTCTAAAACAGGAAATTCAAACATGAACTGGCCAAGATTAAGCTTTTTGGCCATTCATCAATTGTGGTAAAAAGTTCAACAAGCTGTACATGATGCTTTATTTACATAAAAATGAAATAGTAGTGGCATTTGGACTTGCACACTTTCCTAGTCCTTTTTATTTGGGGTGCATTTCTTTTCATTTTTTCTTTTGACCATTTATCTTTTCACCCTTTGATTTTTATTTTAGGGTATACCCTCTTTACATTTTTTAAATTTTTTGATTTTTTGAAAATATGAAAACCTTTGCAACAAGAAAAGGTATGTACATATTGCAGAGCTAATCAAGTCAATCATGAAAGATGGCACCTAATGGTATAGGAGCATAACAGATTCCATCAGATTTCTCCACCTAGACTATGAGGAATTTTCTTGGCTCCTAGTCTCTAGGCTTTACTATACATCTCGCCATACCATGGTTGAGGATCCCTAGTCCTAATCAAGACCCCACCCTCCAGGATTTACAGTATATCCTACCATTCACTGGCCAAGGATTCCTAGGCCTCATCGAGGACACCCACATCTAGGTTTTACTGTATATCCCACCATTCATTGGTTGAAGATTCCTAGGCCCACCGAGGTAACACAAAAATATGGATTTACCGCAACCCACAGTGCGGTTCAGGGGTTACTAGGCTAAGACTTTACCGCGATCCACAATCTGATTTAGGGATCACTAGGATATGTGTTCTTTATTTCAGAGATCACCTCACTTAGTTTCGAATCCATCCAGCAATCTAGCTCAACGAAATTATGAGAACCCCATCACACCATGGTTATCCCGAAATGGAAAGGAAAGGTTGAAGAACACTATCATGCTTGACAAAACCCATGCCAATGACAACAAGAGAACCAAATACACACATGCATGTATCATGCATGCAAAATATAGCAAGGAAATCACATGTGAAAATACATACATGCAAATAATCTCATTGTAGTTGTTTGATCCTACTCTTCCTTGCTTTATCTTTTCTTTCTCTCGCCTTCTTTTCTTTTCTTGATCCAATGATGAAGTGCTCCAAGAAAAATTTAAGTTTCCAAGAATGTGTGAGAGAGAATAGAGAGAGAGCCCCAAAACCAAACTGACAAAAGTCAATGAATTGATCCTCATAAGCCTTTTTATCAATGAGGCCTCTATTTTCTTCAATTTCCTCTATTTTCCTTCATTTTCCTCCTCTCATGCATCATGTGACCTTTCACCTTCATCTTCTCCTAATTTCCTTTATTTTCATAAAGAAAATGCCAATTAATGCCTTGTGTCTTTCCAAAACATTTTCCTTTGCCTTTGCCAATTTCCTTAGCAATAATAAACCAAATGAATGTTGGAAAATGTAACTATGTTGGGTCTTCATTAATGTACTTGATTCATCATGTCAAAAGAATAAAAAAAATATTTGTTATTATTATTATTATTATTGTGACTTATTAAAGCACTGGTTTCATGCTTGGGTCACTTTGTTTTAGGTCAATTCCCCATTGAGGACTTCTAGGATTTATTCTGAGTCAATAGAGTAATTTTACTTTTAAAGAGACCTTTCTTGGGCTTTTGAATCATGTGAAAAGGTTAAGTGTTGAGTCAAATATGATTTATGTATCCTCCACACCATGTCAACCTAAAAGAAGATCAAGTCATCCTAAGGACCCTATTCGACCTCACATGGAGCCTATAAATACAATCTCACTGAATTCATTTGGAGCATCATTCTCTCACATAAGTTTGATATCTCTTGTAGTTGGGAAAAAGTGTGGAGTTCTCTTGTAGTTGGGAAAAGGTGAGAAGTCTGTTGCCAGGAAGCCGAAGTGAATGCGAGTTTGGGGAAGTATAAGGAGAAATGGAAAATCTAAATTTTGGTGCCTCTCTCTCTCTGTTTTGTTGTTTGGATTGAGAGACCGAAGTCTAAGTTTCATTATTGTCAGAAGTTGTATGTTGCCGGAAGCTACTGCCTAATAGAAGTTGCTAGAAGGGGTCGAAGATCTGGAAGGCTTACTTGGAGTGGGGGGAAGGTATGGTCTTGGTTTAGGGTGAAGAGTCTCAAAGAATACTATTAAAAGGAAGAATTATCTTGACTGGATTTTCCTCTCGAGGGGGGTTTTTCCCTGGCATATTGCCTATATCTTGTGTCTCTTGTTTTGTGATCTTCATACACATAATATGGTAATTGCTTGATGAAAAATAAGATAATAAAGAAGTAAAAGAAGCCAACACATTCACAAGTAATTATCAAGAAATGTGAATCAAACCCTAATATAACTACTTTGATTTTCCAACATTGTATCGGAGATAAGGTCAGGAAGATTCGAAGATCACTTTGTTGGCATGGATTCTCCCTCTATGATGAACTACATAAGAATGGTTGCAACACTGCTGGAAGCTAGATTAAGAAGGTCATCTACTACTTGTTCAACAAGGTTAAGAGTAAAGTATTCTTGGCTACCCTTACAAGTTCTCTTACTAATGACAATGCATTGATCATAGATAGTGGATCATCGAGACACATAACAGGAGAAAGTAAGTAACTTCATACACTATCAAAGGTGTTATCATCCCATGCAGTGGAATTGGGTGACAACAAAAGCTGTGTTGTTAGAGGCCTGGGATCAACATCGTTGAAGCTGGATAATGGATTGAAGTTGCATCTCAACTACATTCTATATGTTCGAGATTTGAAAAAAAAAATCTTTCTATTTCTTGTTTAGAAGATAAAAGGGAAATAATTGCTTTTTTGATGAAAAATATTGGTTCGAGGAAAGATTCTAGTGTTGATAAATCTAGGGTTATTGAAGTTCGTGAAGGAAGTCTTTATAGAGTCATCACACCACCTCCTCAAGCTCTTGTTCATATGGAAACAAGTCCCATTGAGCTATGGCAAAGGAGGTATGATCATCTACATTATAAGGTCATCCCTACTCTAGGTAACATTCATTGATGACCATTCTAGAAAGACATGGCTCTACCTTCTCAAGACAAAAGATGAAATATTTGAGAAGTTCAAGGAGTTTAGGGATGAAGTGGAAATCCTAACCGAAAGAAAGATAAAAACTTTGAGGTCTAAAAATGGTAGGGAATACACTTCTAAGGAATTGACTGCACGTTGTAAGGAAGCATGTATTAAGAGGGAGCTCATTGTTCCCTATTATCCCGAACAAAATGGATTGGTTGAAAGGAAGAATAGGTTAATTGAAGAAGGCATTTGAACTATGCTCCTTGATCAAGATCTACCAAAGTCCTTATGGGGAGAAGCAACGATGAGAGTTGTATACATTCAAAATAGAAATCCTCATAAGAGTCTTGATAAAACTACACCTGAAGAAGTATTCACAGGAAAGAAGTCGAGTATGGATCACCTCCGAATCTTTGGAAGTCCAGCATATATTCATGTTCCAAAAGACATTTGCCATGAAAGAGTCCTCTCAAGACAAGGTTTGTCAAAGAAAAATGGTATGCTTTAAACATTGATTTCTTTTGCTTATTCATTTGACAATCTATTAATAACATTGTTATGTCTAGTTATATTGAATCATAATGATTCTTGTTTTGGGTGATTCATCTCTTGATAAATCTACCTGTTAGCGCTTGAAATTTCACCTCAGGCTGAGAAAGGTAAACCTCAAGGCAACATCAAACCATTTAGCCTCGTAGCTAGCCCTACGGGGCAGGAGAAGGCTCTCTCCGGTCTCTCTCGTAAAATCTTCAATAGATGAGATGACCAATAAGGTAACACTGATATTAGGCTAGTAAACTGATCAAAAGGGTTGATTTTGGGTTTTTTGGGTTTTTGGTGGCAATTTGAGGAGAGGGCAATTTTGGGTGCGGGGATTGGACACAGTTCCTGCAGGGGGTTCCTTGGGGCGAGGTAGGAGACAGTGTTGATGCCTTTAACTGTGGTGGATGGTCAGGAATGAAAGATGAAGAGCTAAAGAGAGCAAACAATAACTTTGAATTCTCTTTAGACAGAAGAAAACATTGAAATTAAACAAACTTAAAAGCAGAGCATGGCAAGCATGAATTCTTACTTTAACACTTCATTTGTTTAATGTGCAGATGTAAAAGAAAGGAAATGAATCACATAACAAGCTTACAAGTACATTGAGAAACACACCATAAACACATGAGTCCACAAGAATCCCAAAGAGGACTGCAAAACCTTGGTCTTCCTTAGCCAAAAATTGCAGAGATACAGTGAAATAATACAATGATAGCTTCTCCCTCAAGAGTCCAACCATGAAAATGAGCAAGAAAGTACATAATATAGATGATCTAACCTCTTTCCCTGCCTCCATGGGTCGAGCTCACTATCCTAGGAGTTGTTTCAACTACTTCTAAACTAATCACTACAAACTAGGCAGTCAAAACAACTTGCCTCTATAAGCTAGGAAACCAATTCATTCATTTAATATTTACCCTTTTCATGAATGAATCTTCTAGAAGTGTTACATAAGAGTAAAAGTGTCTCAAAAGTACAATAATTACATCAAAGAGAATCATAATTCACCCCAAAAAGTCAAACTGAGTCAAATCTGCGTTTTCTGAGCTGTACAGTGCATTTTGGAAAAATCTGCCTGACGGGTCGCGCGCCTTTGGATCCACTTTTGGGGCACTTGCAGGTGTCTAAATTGGGCAAGAGTAGGCTTGTTGGAAATTTATGTGAGTCTACTTTCCAACCCAACTGGAATTTTTGAATTTGGAGTTCATTTACCCTGTCAAAAATCAAATCTCCCAAGACTGCTTTCTGCAATTCAAAAAAGTGGCAGAAAGTCAATTTTTGCTAGTTTTTTGACTTTCTGGAGGCCCAAAACTTCACCAAATCTCAAGTCCATCCATGAGCATGTGTAACTTTGCATGACAAATCTGGAAATGCTGAGTTTTTGTCAAATGGAGGTGCCATGATGAAGGGTCGCGCGGGGGGTGAGACCCGTTAATGGAGAAAACCTGTAAATTGCACAAAAAATTCACAAATGACAAAATTTTCTCCAAATTTCTTGAAATTTGGGCTGGGAGTCCCCAATCAAGTACCATGCTCATTCAAAGAGGCTTTGACCCAAAATTTGGAGTGGATCGGGCCTTTTCCATCGTTTTAGTGCCTTGGCCAACCTCCTTGGATCTCGCGATTGCAATTTTGACATTTCTCTAAAACCATGACACCTGTGCAAAAAGTGAAAGAGGTTTTTCTTCTTTGGCATGTTATGGACAAAAACCTCTCTCAGTTTTGAAAAATTCATCTTTTATTGCTCTGGACATCATTTGAGTGCGACTTGTCCCGATGTGTAAAACAAGGAATTTTGTCGAAATGGAGCGAAATGAAGGGGATAGGGGGCTTCTAAATTCTTGGGGAAATTTTTGGGAATGGGGAGGGATGTTAGGAAGCAGGGGAAAGTGGAATCTCAGATATTGAGTGAGGGGAAGGGGTCCAAAAGGGAAAAACACAGGCCAAACCTAGAAAATCGCCAGGTTGTAGCTAGAAACTAGGGTTTGTGCAAAAATGAGGAATTTGGCGGATCCAAGGGATGGGAAGCATTTGGTAAGGTACTTTAAGGATAGGGGAAGTTGTATGAACATCTGGAAACAAGTTTTGCCAATGATTTGGCCGCCCAAGAGAAATTGCTTTCAAAACCCTAGGAGAGGGAAATGACCTTGCCTAGGCGCAACTGAAGCATGAATAAGCTGTAGAATGACCCTATGGAACTTGAAATGATGATGAAAACCCTCTGAATGATGATAGACTCAGCTAAATGGTGACATGAATTGGCGTTTTGACAACTTTAAGCCCAAAAGCACAATGGAGACTTTTACTTGCAAATGAAGACCTTTAAAAATACAATCATGATCTTCTTGAACTGTAGCAAGCAATAATTTTTCATGATGGAGGGCCTACCTTGCAAAATTTGGCAATTTGTGGCTCCTTGGTGAATTTTCAGGCAGTTTTACAAAGAGGGCGCTGACGGGTCGCGCGCCTCACCCAACGGGTCGCGCGCCTCTGACGGGTCGCGCCCGTTATAATTTTGCACTGGCGGAGGGTGCCTGACGGGTCGCGCGCCTGGTCTGACGGGTCGCGCGCCTGTCAAGCTCACAAATTTCACTCAAACTGTCTTGCAATCAGTTGCTCTATCACTTGGATGCATAATGAGGCTTGATAGAGGGAGATTAGGGCTTTTATAGCCTTGTTTGAATTAATTTCATGTCACAACCCACATGGTTTCCTTTTATCCTGAAATTGGTTGATTTGATGCTTTTCTTTGATAATTTTTGCAGGGACAGCATCTGAGGGATCTTGGCAAGGGAGCCAGGGTTATATGCTGTCCTTTGAATCATTTTGAATTTTTTACAATTTTTACAAAATTTTGAGAAATGTCCTTGGCTTTAAAAACAGGGTTTTTAAATCCAAGGTGAAAATTAGCTGCACAAGATAGAATATTTCGAAGAAACACTTTGAAAATCATCCCTCTGGCTTGTTGGGCACTTATTGACCTTCAGAGACATGATGTTGAAGACAAACTTGACCAAAACCCTAGACCTAGAATTTTGACTTCAAGACAAGACAAGTAAGCTTTAAAAGAGTTTAAGGACTGAAACAACTTTGATCCAGCAATGCCAAGAGGGGGACAAAAACACCAGCTCCTCCATCAGGGTTATGGCATGCCTAATGGAATGCAAGACACTGATGAGACACCTACTTATGCAAATGCAAAGAGCTTTGATCGTTGATGGAGGGCTACTAGACCGACTCTAACACTACCCACCCCAACCATATTCTTAATTGATTTTGTAGAACCCTAGATAGGTTATGGGAAACCCTAACCGAAGGGTATGCTAATGAGAATGAAACCCTAAACTGCTTAGGGATATTGTGAAACTCTTTTTGAATTTTGATGATGTCATGTTTGGGATTTTGGTATGATCGGGAAAACCTAACTTGTCAGGGTCGAATGATAAGATCTAAATCTGAACCTTTGAAGCTTTGGTAATGTTGGGTTTGATATGTTTCTACATTGAAACCCTAGCTCATTAGAGTTTGGTGGAATGTGTGAGCAAGACCCTTATATTGCCTTAGAAATGATTTCCTTGGTATGTGTGTGTTTATCCGATCAAGCCCTAATGTAATCAAGATTGTTGTATATCTAACTCTTATTGATCATTGTGAAGATAGGTTTGACTAACACGTGATATGAAATGCCTTTGCATGATGATGAATCCCTAGGTATATATAGATATGTCCTTTTGGTCAAATCCTTAGCTTGGTCTAGGTAAGATGTATTAATGTTGTCAGACATACGATATGCTTATATATGATTATGAACTCCTAGATATGTGTGTTGACCTAGTTATGATGGTCATAATTCTTAGGGTTTAATGGAAGTACTTCTCTGAGATTCTAGGATGATGATATTTGAAAATCTAGGGTTTGCAGCTAAATCCTAGTAATAGTTACATTGTCTAGTATGTGTGATATAACAATTTGAGATCTATTTATTTAATGATTGTTGAGATTGTGAAATGAAATTCTAGGGTTTTTGAGTTAAACCTTAGTAGAAGTAAAAATCTCTAATGTATGATGAAAATTTGGTAATTTGAGATTTGTGTAAGACTGTTGAAATCTGAGTTTAGGTTGGATTTGATGGTTGATCGTAAATCTAGGGTTTGCAACTAACTCTAGTGGAAGCTAGTCATGTTAATGACTAAGCTGTGATTGATTTTGATTGATTATTTTGTATGAAACCCTAGTGAGCAGTCTAACATTTGAATTTTGAAAGGTTGTTGCATGCTTTATAGTTGTCTAAATTGTTTCTAGGGTTTTCCATATGTTGTAGTAAGGCATGTCATACCTTTGGAAGAAACATTGAAACCCTAGATGGAATGAAATTTGTTATGAAGTAGTATAGGGCTTATGACAAAGTCCCTAACAAGATGTTGAAGAGTATATGTCTCTTGTTTGTAATTAAGTCTAGGTATCTGATATGCATAAAGTTGAAATGCTTCCGTGATTATAATATGGCTAGCTTCATGCTTCTATAGATTTGGTTGTACTTGCAATCTAAGTTGTGTAGGTACACAATCTTCAATTTCATGAAGATGCTCGTTGATGTGATAAGCATGATGAGGATGATAATAACTTTGATGGAATGGTTGGAAGCCACGAAAGATTCTTCGATAACGAAAATAAGAAGTTGATCTTCCTGATAAAGCATGAATAGAAGAGATCTCCCTAAGATTAAGAGGGAGTCCAAATTGTAGAAATTTTGAATAATATGACACATATTCAATGGAGATTATCCTGATCATGTACTATTGCGGAATAAATACACAATACATAAGCTCCTCTAAGTTGATCATCAATTTACAGAAGCAGAAACATTCACAGGCGCACATAGAAGCATCAATCAAACTCATTAACACAGTATGTATCTCGGGGAAAGCATCTCGCTAAAAACCCCAACTATCTGTATATTATATTGATTGAATCATGTAAAATTACAAAATACAATGCTTATCACAAGCAATCGAGTACCATCTCCACCTGTTACACACAATACAACTCAGATCTAATCTCCAAATCTATTCCACTACTTGCCTGCCTCCACAGCTCAATACTTGCTCAAGAATGAATGAGAATGGTTTACCAAACTCGTATTTAACCTCCAAAGAATCACTCACACTAGGAAAGACGTGAGCAGAGGCTATAATACTTGGTATTGGCCAATTCATTGGCATACTCAATCCCTTTGATTGTGCAAATCATCATGCACAACTATAGTCACAACTGATAGCAATCTGATCCTCTAACACCCGTCCCTGTTGAACTGAACATGCACTGACATGCAATTGAGTTAACTGATGTATTCTATAGTTGCATTATGAGTTAATAATTAGTTTAACAACTCATCATTAGTCTATTTGCAGTTAGATTAATTACAACTAGTTTAACCAAGTCAAACTGAACACAACTCCATTAACTCTACAATCAACTCCACCAAACTCAATTGGTTGAGTTCTAACTGAAGTCATGCATGCGACAACTCAACTAACCCACAAAGAAAGCGTACTTCCTTCTGACAGCTGCATGTGCCACCTCTGTAGCTCAAACTAAAGTGCTCCAAGAGAATAAGATCAAGTTTATAGTCCAAATATTATTATGAGACAATAATATTTGACTTTTCTATTTTTGACAGCCAATCTAAAAATAGACTTTGATCACTCCTGCTGTGATCACTCCTGCTGTGATCACTTCCTGCTGTGGTCACTCCTACTGTGATCATCCCTGCTGTGGTCACTCCTGCTGTGATCATCCCTGCTGGGATCCAAAAATAGAACTTGCGCCATAATTTGCCTGTGGGCCCACTTAGTGAAGGCGACTCTTTTCACTAAGCTCCATCATCTTGTTGCATTCTCAAAAGGCATTTCTTGTTGCACACTTTTCAACACGAATGAAAAGGTACTTCCTAGTTTAGAGGGAGGGCATAGCTTGTTGTTAATTGAAGAATGAATTTTAGAGGATATGTTGCTACATGAGAAGTAGGAAAGGAAAGTATATAATTGAGGAACCTTCTATCAAATATTTGGTTGATAGTCCTACTGAGTTGAGGAGAAACATATAGAATGACCTTGGAGGTTTGTATTTGATTATGTACATGTGAAAGTATATTATTTATTGGGGTTATGTTTGTATAGGTAAATCTCTCGAAGGTTTTTTATAGCATGTTGGTTACCGATCAGTTTGATTGGGAGAGATTTTTGGTCCTTAATATGTTGAATCAAGGGGAGTTGAGGCTTTGTGAGTGAGGCATTTCTCGGGAAGACATCTGGGTGACACTTTGTATTGATGTCTGGGTCCTAAAGTTAGAAAGGTGGTGTTGGTTATTGAACTCTGTTAGGGATATACACCTAGATGTTTGGGTTGGTGGTTAGCAAGTAAGCCTGAGGGTACTTAGAGGGGCTGAAAGATTGAGTCCATCTTATTCCCACTTGGATAGATTTCCCTGGTTAGGAATCTAGTCCATGGCATTCAAGTGCCTAAATCGTTGAGAGACCAATGGATCGATAGCCCCGTTCAGGAATATAGTATGTGGCATTGCAGTGCATAAATTGTTGAGAGACCAATGGATCGATTGCCCTGGTCATGAATCTAGTATGTGGCATTGCAGTGCATAAATTGTTGAGAGACCAATGGATAGAGTTCCCTGGTCAGGAATCTATTTCATGGCATTTTGGTGCCTAAAGTTCTTCATGGTTCATATAGTTTGACATCTTCCATTGTATTTGTACATTATGAGTACCTCCCTAGTTAAGAGGAAGTGTTGGAAAGCGTAACTATGTTCGGTCTTCATTAATTTACTTGAGTCATTATGTAATGTACTTGTCAAAAAGAAAAGAATTTTTATTATTATTATTGTGACTTATTAAAGCATGGGATTCATGCTTGGGTCACCTTGTTTTAGGTCAAAGTCTCCCCATTGAGGAATTCTAGGATTTATTTTGAGTCAATAGGGTCATTGTACTTTTAAAGGGACCCTTCTTGGGATTTTGAATCATGTAAAAAGGTTAAGCGTTGAGTCAAATATGATCAATCAAAATGGAAATAGCTCGATCTAAAGCTTCCCTTCCAAGCTTATTATCAAATGCTACACAAATCTGTGGAATGCTCTAACAAACATCCCCAACTATCTGCGCCTCCTAAGCACTGTAGATTTGAGGTCTGCTACCCTAGTACAATGGATAATCCTTCTTGCGATGATCTTTGCCATAAATCCAACATTGCAATGGTTCTCTACCACTACCTTTGTACGCTGCTTTCTAGGCTGAGGTCCATGTCCTTTCTCAGTTGCATTAAACTTCTTATAAGGAGCCACATTTTATTTCTCACTTGCATCTTGAGTTCTTCCTCGCTTCTGAGGCCATTTTCCTTTAGCCTCCTCATTCCCTTTCCAATCACACTTAGGCTCGGGATTGCACTTCGACTGCTCATAATAATGCTTCAATTTCCTAATGACTTCCTCCAATGATCGAGGCTCATCATACTCAATCTGATCCTTGAATGCTAATGGAAGTCCACTAATGAACCTTTAGACCTTTGCCTTCTCATCCTTGAGATAAGGCACGTACCTCAACAACTCCTGAAATTTGGTTGACTAATCTTCATCTGTCATGGAACCCATCTTCAACTCATAGAATTCCTTTTCCTTTCTGTCATAATATCTCTGAGACAAGTACTTCTTCTTGAGGAGTCTTTTAAACTCTTTCTAACTCAACTCTTCTACCTTGATGCTCTTGACACGCTTCACATCTTCCCACCAGATATGTGCATTTCCCTTGAGACTGAAGATCGCTATAATGGATTTCATATTCTATTAATAACCTTGCAATCCAAAGAACTTCTTCATCCCAAAAAGCCATGCTTCTGCATCTTCTAATTTCTTCACATCCCTATCAAAAGTAGGAGGCCTCACTTTCTTTAACTCATCTGGTAAATACTACTTCTCTCTCCCCTATAAGGATGATTGTGGTGATGAGGATGATGTCTTTTTGAACCAAAACTAGAATAGAACCCATAAGCATTGCCTCTCATATTAGGTGTATCCAACCATCTGCCACCTCTGATTGTACCATATTTGTCAAATATGTATCTTGATCGAGACCTACTACCATATGCCACATTATTCATTTCCTCCTGTCCATGATTAATCTTTAATTGTCCTTGTCTCTACAAAAATGATAGGCTCTAAAGGTTCACTGCATTAACCTCTAATTGCTTTTATTGAGCTCTGGAAAACCTTTCCTGTGTCTCAATTAGCCTATCATTATCTGCCTTGCAACTTTTGATTTTCTCCTTTAAACATCTCAATGTATCCACTATATCAGGAGAATACTCATCTCCTTCCTGATCAACTGATTTGTAAAGAGAGACACATGAATTGTAATCCATCATTCTGCTCATCATCTCTGATATTTTTCTTCCTGTGAACATACCATGTTAGATAAACCGAATAGAAAACATAATCAAACCATACCTTAGTGTATCTTAGGGGAGGCTATCTCATCTGCACAAATTAGTTCAGATTAACACTATATATATATATATATATAATGACATCAACATATCAACGTCTCAAAATCATACACGATGAAACAAAACTACAATAATAACCACATGCATGATAACTGTAACCATCCTAGTGCATGGATATTAGGCACCTATACACTTGACATACATAAATAACTATATACCTTTACATCGAGGTCCAATGCTGCAACCTCGCACTGGTACCACCTGTGCTATCAGATATCACCCAAAGAGAACGAAAACTACTCGAGTACCATCCTGTAACACCCTACCCCACATTTACCCACTTTTACAAGCTCTCCCAGGTAAATATTAGTTGAGTGTCACTATGACATGACCTAGCCTCCATGTTATAGAGATGGAAGTGGGGCCTACAACCAACAACATAAAACCATACCTAAGGGACTATAGACCACTCAGAAGCCTATAAGCTACCCCAAGTGATCAATCGCTAAGTTGGAACTCTTTTTTTATAATATTTACACCCCAACCACACCCTTGACACACTGTGTGTGCGGTTGTGAGGCTCCAACCACACCCATAAGCCTACCTGCCCATGGTTATAGCCCAAAATTCCCTGTTCTATACACGCGGTTGCGAGATCTATGCCATTTTTTCAAGAAAGCCTCCAAACCACTACCCAGAAATACTTGTAGGTTTCGAAAAAACATAAATAACTTGATAACAAGGATAATCATTCAAAACTTGAACACGATATTGACCAGAACAAGCCTAGTACATGATAAACATTCCGTCAAACATATGATAAACATGAAAGCTACAGGTCATGAATGCATATTTGATCATTAACTTCTGAACTTCATTTGAGAATCACTAAGAAGGTCATTTCCCTCTCAAGCTAGCTACAACAACACTTGTTAGCCCATGCATTCATCAACCATTCAATAAACTATCAAATCATGAACAAGAGCCATATCTAGAGCACATCATAGAACCATGCTTATAACCAGCATATAACCATATTAGCAACCATGACAAATCATCCATAAAATAGACATAATAACAAGTACATGTGCTCATTTATTACATTAGAAGAATAATTTATATTAACTTATGTAAAAGGAAACCAGGTCAGGGACTTCCACGTACCACCTGACCATAGATTGGGCTGAACCAAATATTTCTTTCAGCCAATCACCCCCATGCCATATTTCAAGCATGAATGTGGGATCTCATGGGATAAACCAAGACATAATCAACTGAGGACTTCAGAGGTTAAACCACCTCCACCCTCAAGCTACTGTGATCTCACCTAAACCGGACCCAAGATCATAAAACCAAACCATGCTTGGAGGCCTCATAATTCCTTCACCATACCTTGAGGAATTTTCCTGTCTCCACCAACATGTTGAGGGCTTCCTGGAGAAAACCATCTCCATTCCTAACCCTTGGGATATTCATGAGACCACCTCACCTGGTTCCAAAACCTTTCGGCGATCCAAAGCTAAACCAAGAATTAATCCCATAACACCATTACTATCAATGAAATGGCAAGGCAAGGTTGAAACCATTGTCAAACCAAGAAAAACCCATGCCAATGACAACAAATGAACCAAATAAACAAATGAATGTACCATGCATTCACAGCCCAACAAGGAAATCACACATACAACCAATTACTTGCCAAATATTCCCATTGAAGCTACTGATCCACCCTTCTCCTTTCTTTCCTTCAATTTCCTTTGCTCGTCCTTTTCCTTCCTTTGTTTGCTTGCTTGACTTTCTCCAAATCCAAGTGGATGATAAAGTACTCCAAGAATGCTCTAAGTGCGAAAGAGTGTAAGAGAGAAAAAATCTAAACTAAAAAAAATGTGCAAAAAGTTGTGAATTGATTCTCTAATGCCTTTCTGTCATTGATGTACCATTTTTCTTCATTTTCCTTCAATTTTCCTCTAATTTTTCTTGCATTCAAATTTGTGTCTCTTCACCTTCCTTTTCTCATTTTCCCCTTTATTTTCATAATTAAATGCCATTTATTGCCTCTTTTCCTTTGCCAATTTCCATAGTCATTATTGAACCACAAGTGATGCCCACTATAGTGTTTGGCCAACATTCAACTTGAAATACGTGTCCCATCACCTTGCTCTTATTTTTCCTTTATTATCTTTTATTACATGAAACTTTAACCCGGGGTTCTTATAGATATTGTATCAAGGATATCAAACTTGTATGACAACGCTCACATAACTTCAATGAACTTCCATTAAATAGGGTCGTTGAGCCTTCAAGAAACCTTCATTACAAGATTGATCTCCTCACTCATGTTAGTGTCATTATCATCATTAGCATTTACTTTGAGGATGGTGGGAGTTAAGATTTGAACTATCCTTTCTCTATTGATGGCTTGATCCTTTGAACTTCCAATAACCTCTTCGTAATTGAATTTTTATGTCTTGTTGAAAAATTGGCCCAAATCCTTTTCACTATAAGATAAAGACCTTCATGACATGTCCCCATATTCTATGCTTGAAATAATCTCCTTCTTGAAAGCCTTAGACCTCCTCCATATCTCCAAAATCTCCTTCATGGATCTAAAGATTGACCAAGGACTAAAACTCTCAATTTCATTACAGTCCACTTGGTCAATCTCCACTAAATCAACCAACCTATCTCAAAGTAACCATCTCTTTATAACTCTCAAATCATTTGTTTGTGAACTAATAATGATATTGTTAACTTTATTTATTTAGTTTTCTATAATCTAATTATTAATGTTTTACTAATTTTTTCACAATTAATCTTAATAATCAACTTTCGATGTTCCACTTTTAATTGTCTTTAGATCTAATGTTCTTTAGGATCGCATCAGTTTTATCTCTCTAATAATTAAAGGAAAATGTATATTCATACTAGTAAGAACATTGTAGCTACTAGTAATTAGCTGACATGACAAAGTAATTGTTGATAAGATAGAAAACACTATATCTATGAAAATATATTCCTAATGTTGATAATAAGTACAAAAAATTATCTTGAAGAACATTCTCATAGTTCCACATTGCCATACTTTGTTGCATCATTTCCACAATATTCTCTTCACCGTGTTAAGTGGGCCCAATGGTTAAGAGCACGTGTTTCCTTGTAAGAGGCCACAAGATCAAATCCAAAGGGGGGTAGAATATGCACACCTCCATAAAATTTAGTAGTCAAACCATTACGTGGAGGTGGGTCACTTGTCCCACAAACAAGGGGGTCTCATACGCCAATTCGGTCTTTGGCTTGGAAGTGACATTAAAAAAACAATTTATAAGATTATAAGAATTAAAGAGTTTAGGTCATTGACACGACTAGAAATGCTCAATGTGTTGTGATTTTTTAATTAATTTTTATTGTTTTTTTACCTTAGGAACAATCAAATGTCTCGATCCATCGGAATCGACAATTATTTTTTAAACTTAGTGTTCATCCAATAAAGATTCAAATGTACATTCATTTTAATAATAAGTTCTATAGTTATATTAATATAGCCATTTTAAGATATTTGCAGAACAATCTAAGAGGTCGAGCTTTTATGTGTTTTTTTTGGCATGGGAAAATTCATTGCACTCCTCAATAAATGTATTTTTCCCTCTCTTTTATTTTATGATATAGATATAAATATTTTTGGTATTTTCACTAGTGGTGAAAAGAGATGACGAATATTATAGTGGTTAAGAGAGAGGAAATCATAATCTTTGTTAGAAAATACCAAGGTAATGTTTCATAGCCATGCCCACAAGGAATTGGTGAATGTTATAGTCTAAATGACTCGATTAATGTCGAAAAGAAATCAGTAAGCATTTGTTTTATAATTTAGCAAGTCAATGGGATTCATTTTAATGTTCAGCAATTAAATGGGTTAAGTCTCTTAATACTTGCATTTTGGGTCTTTTATAAAGTTTTTTTGTTTGATCGAATGATCTGTTAACTTTTGTGGATATTCCACTAGGCAGTTCGTCACAAAAGTCCTGCTCAAATATATATGAAAATCTGAAATCTACAATACGAGGTTTAATTTTTCCTTAGATTCTTGGATTTTTTAATTATTTTATTATTCTTATGGATGCAATAAATAAACTATGGAAAATAGAGAAGAATAAAATAAATTCACAAACCAAAATGAACATAAGATATGATTTGGGAAACTCTTGTGAGAGAAAACCTAGCTAGAAGGCGAGGTTGCCTTGTTCTCTCTTTCTCTGAACGGAAATGAATGCAATTACAATGGAGTGAGATCTGTGACTCATAGGTTGCTACAATACACAAGCCCTCTTTGTTTTTTATCTCTCTATCAACTCTCCATTACTATGCTCATCTATAGAAAAAATGCACTCCAACATAATGAAACCCCTTTTCCTCCTAGTGGTTCGGTTACAACACAATCTAATAGCCTACTAGTGGTTAAGTTTGAAATCTTGAACTCCTAACTAGAGTTGCAATATTGAATCTTCTAGAGTCTTACTCATCAAGAACACATGGCTTGCCCCTTTCCCATGAATAATGGGGGCTGACATGGCATCCTCTCAAATCACATTGATCCAAACAAGAAGGTCAATTTCCATGTGACATAACTTTTGCATAGAAACTATCTGAGGTCTTTCTTATGTCGTTGGAAAGGTATTTAAGTGTAGAATAGCACTATGGGGTGAAACAATTAAGAATCAAAGTTTTACCCCCACAAAACTCCTTTGAATGCCTCAAACTGCTTCTAGAAGGTTCCATACCCCAATTTGTCAAACTAGGGGCCTTTGATAAAAATGGTCCTATGACTTGAATCCTCCCTATTTTCCACTATGAAAGCATTAAGATGGATGAAAATAATATAATGATCCAATCTAGATCTTGGAAAAATCTGCTTAACAAGCAATTTTGAATAAATGCATAACCATAGATGTCATTGCCATCTTTATCTAATGTAGAAGCATGCATGACCATATCACACTCTCTAGTATTTGAAAGAGGGTATAATACGAGTTGAGTGCAAACTAATTTTAGTGTGGGGAAGGGAGGGGGGATGAGGGGAATCCACTAGAGTTTTATTTCCGATGTGTTTTCTTAATGTGAAAGGTTTCCTTTCCATTCAATGTATTCTCTTTATTTACATTGTTTCTATTTTTCTTTGTAGCAGATTTTAATAGAATTTTATTTTGATTGTGTTTTTTCAATGTGAAAGGTTTCGCTCCATTCAAGGTATTCTCTTTATTTGTATTATTCTCATGAGATAGTTGTTTCTATTAATCCACATTGCATATTTTTGAATTCCACAAAAGGCTTATAATTATTACAAATGTATAATTGTTTTTCTTTTATGGATGAAGGTGGTTTATTTGTGGGAACAAACATTGAGTATGATTACATAGTAGTCTTGAGTCTTAATCCTACACAAATTATAATTGGGAGTACACTTTAAGTAAATTGGTTCCGCTAGCCATTATTATATGTTTCCTTGTCTATTTGATGGATATTCCTTGGGAAATTTCATATTACTATGTTCCAAATATGGATTTAAGGTGTCAACTTCCCTTCATATCTTAAATAAGATGAATACAGAGTAATTGTTGGTTGATAAGTTCTCTCTTAGCCACCAGATGTGATTAGAGGTTATTTCTTCGTAATGAGAACTTTGATACATTTCATAATTTAGACATTTGCGATTATTCTTGTGTGTAGAATTTGTTTCTGGATTCATCGCATCAGTATTGGTTGTTTTGTCAACGTTTCGAACCATCATATGTGGTTCCTCATCAGGATTTAAAGAAAAAGGCGAAGGTCTAATAAAAAAGGTAATATGTGTATGTGTGTGTGAGGTAATGATGGGAAAGTCGACAAAAAAGAAGAAAGGGAAAAAACAAACAAAAGGAATCCTAAAAACCCTAAAAAATGTTAATAATAATTTAATGATATGTATCATTAACTAATAGATTATTAATATTTAAAATTAGCATTAAGTTAAACAAAGATATTAAAAATTAGCATTAAGTTAAACAAAGATATTAGTCATTAATATTGTAATTGAGATAAAGATATAGTGATAGAGTTAAGGGTGAAGACATATTATATATGTAACTAAATTGTGTGTAGTAGTAATTAATAATTATAATATTAATTAAAATAAAGGAGTGGAAATACATATTAATATAAAGTTCTATATCTAAAGAATTATAATATAAAATATTATATTTATAAAGTAAAGTGAATATAAAATAATATTATTAAGTGAAATTTAATATGATATTAATTATTATTATAAAATATAAAATATAGATAATTATTTATTTAAATTGTTATGTAATTGGATCATTATGTTAAAAGAAAAGATAAGAAGCTAATTAGAGATAGACTTGGAAGCAAGGTGGGAATCCAATTCTCGCTTATTTTCCAGCCTTCATTTCTATTAAGGTTTGTTAGGACGTTTTCCTATTTCTTTAGATTCCCTAAATTTTTTATGGTGATAGTGATAAATTTTAGCAAATATGTTTTCAATGAAAAATTGATCAAATAATATGACTTGACCTGCAAACATCAAATTTACATTGAAAACAACTACATCCTTGCTAAAATTGATCACTATCACCATAGAAAATTTAGAGAAGCTATAGAAATAAGAAAATGTCCTAACATTTTTAATAGAAACGACCACTGGAAAATAAGCCAGAATTAGATTCCCACCTTAACCTCCAAGTCTATCTGTAATTAGCTTCCTATCTCTTCTTTTAACTAGATGATCCAATTACATAACAATTTAAATGAATAATTCTTTATATTTAATATTTTCTAATAATATTTAATATCATATTGAATTTCACTTAATAATGTTATTTTATTTTGACTTTACTTTATAAATATAATACACATTAATAATTCCTTATCTTTAAACTTTATATTAATATTTATTTTCACTCCTTTATGTTAATTAACTCTATCACTATCTCTTTATCTCAATTACAATATCAATAATTAATATCTCTATTTAAACTTAATGTTAAGTTTAGATATTAAATATTAATAATCTATTAGTTAATCAACATATCATGAAATTATCATTAACATTTTTTAGGGTTTCTAAGATTTCTTTTTGTCTATGTTTTGTTTTTTTCCTTTTCTTGTCAGTTTTCCCCATCATTATTTCACAGATATATATCACATTTTTTTACCAGATATTCACATCTTTCTTTAATTCTTAATGATAAACCACATATGATGGTTTGAAACTTCGATAAAACAACCAATACTTATGAAATGGACTCGGAAACAAATTCTACACAAATTCAGACAATGAATTAGAGAATCATAATGACATTTATTAGCAAACAGTCACTATACAAAGCCTTGTTTTCAATTATTAGATTACTGGAGCGCTTTACCTCATTTTAAGGATGGTACGCATGGTAAATTGAATTCTACAAAAGCTTTGTCAACATAAGCTTCAAGGTCATTACAACAGTATACTCACCAAGAGCTCAACACGTGGCTTGCAGTTGTGGGGTTCAACACTCCTCTCACTCTTCTCAACCTCTCTGGCTAGACCATATTGACACAAGGCTACCTTACTAAGTTAAGTTGTTGTCCAATATAAAATGACATGTTTGGTTGTAGTTATCTTTTTATTTCATAGATGGGAGATTTCAAGCTCTATGTTTATTATTATCCATTAATAAAGATGTTTTTGTCCCTTGTATTCCCAAATTTAGCAAGTTAATTGAGAGGTTTACTAAAAGGAATTACAACAAAATCATGCAGGAACATATACAATGGAATTATGCAAAGAGGCATAAATGTTCATTATTGATATACATTTCATTAACAAGAAATAAATGGAAGAAGTGATTACTAAGCTCTAAATGAAGTGACAAACTAATAAAGAAGTTAATAAAATATAGATTACAAGAACAATAAGAAAGAAAAAAATTATTTTAACGTCCACCATGCTAAAGATAGCCTATGGGACAGATTGCTTCTTCATATACTTAATGTATTTGGCCCTTTTTCTGTGAAGCTTCACAATAAATGCTCCCAACTTCTTGACAAACCCCTCGCTAAGAATGAGGAGTGTATTTTTTGTGATGATGGTAGTATATGATAGATGCTAGTGTAAATCTAACATGATTAGTCCCTCAAAAAAAATTTATAACACTATCATTATCAATTCTCTTGATGTTAGTTGTATCCATATCTCTATTATTAAATTTCAAGTAAGTAGTATCAAAAATTGTTCTCTAAAATTTATAAAAACTTAAAACCAATAGTAAAAAGAATAAAAAAACCATGTCAACAATGTCAAAAGTGCAAATTTAGGTGATTTAAGTATCCACATCAACACCAATAATACTATTTCCTAACGTAAAAAAAAACACCAATAATACTATTTCCTATGTAAAAAACAAAAACAAAAAACAAAAAAACAAAAAAAACAACGCTAAACAAACCAAACAACCCAGAGAGAAAAAAATAAAAAAATAGTAAAAGGCCATGATAATGTAGTTAGTTTTCCACGTAAAAAAAATAAAAACCTAAAAATATAATGAAATTTGTGATGCTTATATAAATTTTTTGAAAATAGTAAAAACCCATGATGATGTAGTTAGTTTACCACATAAAAAATAAAAACCTAAAAGAAAAATTGATGCAAATTTATCTTTCATTTCTCCATTATTCTTCATTAAAGACTACATAGTTTTCACATTGCAATTGATAATGTAGTTAGTTTACCACATAAAAAATAAAAACCTAAAAGAAAAATTGATGCAAATTTATCTTTCATTTCTCCATTATTCTTCATTAAAGACTACATAGTTTTCACATTGCAATTGATAAAAGAGAAATCTAGACGGGTATTCATAAAATTGGAATTCAGAAAGAATGAAAAACAATATTTAATGTATATATGGTTTAGGATGTAGATTGAATTGGGTTATTTTAAGATTTTTCTTATATATATATTTTTTTTATCAATAACAAAAAAATATTATTTTTTTCAGAGAGAAAATTAACATGTATATTATATTAAGGAAATATATTATTTTATTATACTTTTTATTGTGAATGTTTTGTTTTGGAAATTGTTGCGCAGAGATTTGTTCTTCACAACAATTTCCTAAAAACTTCATTCACAATAATGACAAACTGTGAGAGGATACATAAAATAAAATAAAAAAAATTAAAGTAACAAATTTTGAAATAATTAAATATATAAAAATATAATTTAAAGAAAAAACTAAAAATTAATATAGAATAAAATCTAAAATTATTTTTTTGAAATTTTGAAATAATTAAATATATAAAAATATAATTTAAGGAAAAAACTAAAAATTAATATATAAAATAAAATCTAAAATTTAATTTAATTATAGTAAGGGGAAAAATTAAACCTAAAATTTGATTCAATTACATTTAGAAGAAATTTTATAAACAACAAAGAAAATGTAAAGAAAAAGATCAAAGTAATAAAAATGCAACCATTGCCTATTTATTTATTTATTTATTTTGGTTTTTTTTTTTTTAATTTTAAGTAGATTTTTTTGAAGGAATCATATTCCGTTGGCAGTTGGCCAAACTAATCAGGTTCTAACCCCAAGAGCATCAAGGAGAATTGACTTTGTGACCTCCCAACAACAAGGTATTTGGCAACAAGATCTCAACCAATTGCGCTGACCCTCGAGGCTACAAGTCAATACAACTAATAAAGTTAGTTATATATTTTACTTTTTAAATTGATGTTATATGAGAGTTATTATCCACCTTATAACAACAACTTGGAGTTTTTTTATCGGCCTGGAGTATGCCGTAAAACTGCTTCTGCTTGGCTAAGAGCTCGTCTTCCTCGGACGTAAGGAAACAGGTTAACGGCCCAAGACCCAGAGGCATCTGGCAGGAGTGAGAGCCTGCTCCCGATTACGGACCACCAGCAGGGTTATGTCAGGTGGCGTGGTTTTCCTATTTAACAGTGATGAGTCATCCCAGCATTCGCGGATAGCAGCCAGAGATGGCTGTCCTCACTGTTGGTTTGACACCTGAGTTGATAGGTTTTACCACCTTCGGAAAAAAAAAAAAAAAAAAAAAAAAAAAAAAAACAAAAACAAAAACAAAAAACAAAAAACAAAAAACAAAAAAAAAAAAACTTGGAGTTTTTTTAATAGATATAATACAATCTCATTTATACAATTGGTTGATATACATCATTTAATGTGTGCATATTTATAAATTGCATTTAATTATTTATATATATGAAATTATTTAATTGTAACATATGAATTTATGTAAACGTAAAGTGTAAATAAAATATATATGAAATTTCTCACAGGGCGTAGAATAGATGGTGATGGGGTGTAATATTAAGGTACTCTATGATGTGAAGGTCATCAACTTGAAACTATATGGAAAAAATCCAACCATGTTAAGGGTTGTTGTGGCCTATGGTGGTTGTGATCCCCGAGTGATTTTGATGGCTTAGATACCCCTCGGTCATGATTTCTCAAGCCAAAGGTTAAGCGTGCAATCATCTCAGGACTCACACAAGTTATCAAACTAACACACACACACACACATGAAATTATACCCTTGATAGGGGTGTCTGAACATTTGTTAGAGGGATCATCAGGTGGGGGGTGCGCACCCGCCTCCCCACCAACTATCAAGCTAATTAAAAGGGGGTTGGCATGGCCTCCCCCCCACCCCACATGCACGAATGTATGAAGCCCCATACCATTTGTAATGGATGGAAGCACTCTTATTTACTCATGTTTTGTTTTGATCCAAAGTGGTGTGTATTTATGCCTTGGGAATGTTTTATCCCTGATGCAGGTGGTATTTTCCTCCCCCTTTTGGTGGTTGGTAGCTCTGTGTTGCTTTAAGAACATGTCCATGATTCACAATGGAAAGTAGGAGTTTCCTATTTTAAATTGGCATGTCGGCGGATATGCTGAAAGTGTGGCTCATTATATTAGCATTGTGGTTCTCTAGGCAATTATGGGAGGAAGAACTCAGGAAGAAGTTGGTAGAGTCAACAAGGTAGAAGGTGACTATGGTGCCAAATTTGTGGTTGGATGGTGGGGTTGTGTGGGGCATAATTAAGGCTTCATGTCTCTCACTACCTCAACCTTGGCTCATCCTCGGGGTTGTAAACTGGTAACATTTTTCTTCCGGCCTTCTGTGTTTCCCTCAAATTTTGTTTGTTCCCAATGTGTTGTGGGTTTTGGTGAAAGGTTTATGAAAGGGTTTGTTATTGATCCTTTGTTCTTGAGTGTTGGGGGCTTGTTTCCTATGGAGTTGGTCTATAATCAAGGAATTTTCACTTCTCAAATTGGTCATTGGTTGTTCCTTCTTATCAATTTTGTTAGTGGGTTTGCTCTGGTCAACTCTTCATACAGTTGTAAGCCTTTGAGTTTGTATGGTCGCCTCACATGCTTAGTTGGTTTTTTCTCTGTCGCATTTTTCGAGAAAGTGATCTCTCCTAGAGTTCTAATTATGTTGTTCGATTATGAGGGGTTGCACTCTATTTGGGGTTCCTAGAGTTGATTAAATTCTTATTTCGAGCTCTATGTTGGTTTGGAGTATACTATAGTCCTCATGCTGATCATCGTGGGGCTGGTGGTCATGGCCAAAAGAGTTGGTCACATGTCCAATCGAAGGTCCAAGAGGCGACATGTACTTTCTAATCAATGTCCCCTTGAAGTACTTGGGAGGATATTCAATGAATTGAGAAACAGGTTTCTTAAGACTATTAGGCCTTGTCAGATTCAAAGTTATTAGAGGGGGTGTCTTGTTGGCTTCTCAACCCTGGCCACACTAGGCGAAGACAAAACAAATAAATGCATTCAATAAGTCTTCACTATCAACTAAGACTTTGCTATGAAGAGTTTTAAAGGAGAAGCATGAGGATATGAACGACATCATTTATTTATTAAATACTATTCATTGGAATAAGTGGAAACAACAGAACAACCTTAACGAAATGGAAGCACATTTTGCTCACATCGAAATTCATATCCAATGTGAGTTTAAACCCTTAGCTCCTCCAAATTCAAGGGCATGTGATCTAGTTCCTGTTATATCATCAACACTTGATTGGCTTTCATGTTTTGGATTTTTCATAACAATTTTCTTTTGGTTTTAGGATATATTTCAATATGTGTAGTCCTTTGTTATCTGCAAACTCTTTGCATTTTCATAATACCGACCAATAAATCTGGTTTCTATGTGGTAGAGTGACGTTGGCATATTTTTGTCATCTATGATGTAATCAATTTTTTGAAGGCAATATAATCAATTTACAAAAAATAAATATATGAAATTATATAAACTCATAAGATGTATTCTATTTACAATGAACCCTAATTTGATTAGCGGTGAATGTGATTCCACTGTGACACCTGGTATGAAGTTGGCATCAATCTTGACATCTGTGCTACACTAAGCTTTACGATTCATTTTCTAAGCATAACTTCTGATTCCGTATCAATTATATCTCAATGCCACTTGTTATATGATAACTTGTATAATAATTCCCCCGATCGGGGTGATGAAAGAGGAGAGTACGAGAAGGAGGACAGCGCAGGGGAGAGGATGGCTAGGACAGCCACCTACTGCCCTCAATCTGGATCAACCGAACGTGGTGGCGTCTTGCATGACTATGGGAGTTTCGAGGCAGAGAAGTGGCAGGAGAGTGGGGGGAGAGGTGGGAAGAAACGACGGCGGTAGTGGGATGGGACGTAGGGTAGATGGGAAGGGGTTTATGAGGGTGGCGAGGGTAGGAAGAGAGCTCAGTATGCAGCGAAGGAAGGAGGAGAATAGGGCAACGCGGGCGATGGGTTCTTCTGTAGCCAAGCTTAACTCTGGGTATGTCTCATTTGGCTCACCTCCTGTAATTCAATCTGTCATGCTTAGTATATTGGAGGAGGGGGGGAAGCTGGGAATTGCAGGGGAGGGGTTGTGTCTGAGTGGGTCTAAGAATTGCATTGTGAGGCAGCGAGAGGAACAGAGCATAGGCATGCCGGGGGAAGGTATTCATAGGGCAAAGGGTTAGCCCAAGAAAACTAAGGCTTGAATCCATGCAAAGGATAGGATGAATGAGGGCTTGACCTCCATTTTTAGTCCAGGGGGGAGAGACCATCAATTCTCGAGAGTGAAGGGGGAGGCTGGAGTGGAGAAGGAATGCTAAGAAACAAGGAGATGCTGGCTTATGGGAAGATAGCAGGTCTTAGAAAGCTAACGTTTGTTGTTGATAATTGTAAGCAGGAGCCAGTAAAGGAAAAGATGGCACGCCTGGGTAGAGGCCGAGGTCGTGGAGGCAAAGGGTGACAGAGCCAGCCGGGTAGAAGCGATCCTACAACTTCGACACCAGCAGGTCAAAGAAGAGGCAGGAAATCTATCAAGACGGCTGTCCATGAAGCCGCTTGCGCATATCGAGAAGGGACGGATGTTGACATTCGTCAGCTTATACAAGAGATGGAGGATAACGTCATAGAAGAGGATTATGAGCTAGAGATGGAGGAATTGGGGGATATTGTCCCGGACTGAGGGCACACCAGAGGAAGGATTATGCTTTACAGGCAAGCCCTGCACGTGTACTGGTTTATGAAGCACTTACTGGCCAGGGGCTTGGAGCAGGTGGAGGGAGAAATGGTAGAAATAGCTCAAGGTATGCCCAATATAAAAAAGGACATGAAAAATCTGCAAATTAGCATGATTATGCAAGACAGTAAGCTGGATGAGATCCAACAACGTTTAATGAAGCTATCTCCAGAACCAGGCGATGCAGCGGCAACACCAGCTACTGTGGACTTTGACAAAGATGACCGAAAGGAATAGTTTTTTCAGTTTATAGTTTTGATCATTTTGTAGATATCATTTTCTTTTCATATGTTTTATTTTATTTCGGAACATGAATAGCATTTCTAGACGTGAAGTTCATATAGCTTGGATTGAAAGACTGGTTAAATTTTGTTACTGGATGGCATATAACAGACTCAGGTGACCAACAGACTTGGTTTCCCATATGGGCAAGTTGAGGCCACCAAAATGTTGTTCATGGAACAACTTGTTTTATAAATAGAAAAGGAAGGAACTACTGTAGCTTACCAAAAAAAACTTGTATAATAGTTTCTTAATTGTATTAGGTAAATGTAAAACATTAAGCATATTTTTTTTTATTTACTTTTAACTAGAATGGGAATTTTTATATTTATATTCAAGTTTGTGCCCAAGTCGCAACAAATACTTCATGTATTACATATCATTATCAACAAAATTTTAGTTTATTCCCTCCTATCTAAGAGCATTACTATCTTTTCTTGAGGGACATGATTCTAGTAATAAAAATGGGGGATTTGTAAGTGAATTTAAAAAATTGCCCCACTAAAAAGCAAAATTTACATAACATTCAATTTTTGATCTATAATATAATCTATCATAACAATGAACATGCCCAGGTGTTGGGCGGGTTAATTTAAATTAGGACAATAGACTATGGTTGTATTGCTTGAACTATTCTTATCATTCATGCTAAGGATTAGGCTATTTACTGAAGCTTTGATCTCTTCAATCCGTTGTCAAAGTGTGTTTGCTACATCTTCATTTTTCTTTGATTGTGCTTTCACCTCTTGAAAATTATCCATAACACGAGAAGTAGATGTTATATGCTCATTTTGCTTCAATTTTAACTTAAATACATCTAATTATAGTTCTTCAAGCGTCTTTGTAAGCTAAGTAATGGTTACCTTATGATTACAACCCATAGATGCCTCACTGCTAAAACCAACAAATTTGTGAATATCAAGGGGGTTTGTACTATAACCAAGATCCTCAATTGTGTTTAACAAACTAAGAAAAGATAATTGAATAAGTATCCAAAAAAATTATTTCAAATCCCTTTATGATTTTGAATTGGTCACACAATGTTAGTTTTTGTATCATCAGATATGTTCTAGTCTCGAAACTTTGTGGAGAGACTAAAATACATGAGTTCTCCAAAACCCATAAATTGTTTATGGAAATTCCACCTAGAAGTGTCTCAATTAGATTATTAGCAATTTTTAAATATTTCCTAAGTATAAACTTAGGGAATATGGTTAATTAATTAGTA
This sequence comes from Pinus tabuliformis, assembly GCA_031772625.1. Lineage (NCBI taxonomy): Eukaryota > Viridiplantae > Streptophyta > Pinopsida > Pinales > Pinaceae > Pinus > Pinus tabuliformis. Next base: position 244,842,319 of record CM062804.1, read on the forward strand.
TTAATTGAGATAAGGTATGAATCATCTAGAAACTCATACAGATTGAATGGGAATTAATATGGGCCTTTGATTAAGTTTTAATCTTGGTCATTGGAGGTCTAACAAAATACTATAAGAAAAAGTCGATGGGTAGATGGAGAACACACTAGTACAGATACTCAATGATCAAGGTACTTCGATTCCCTAGTGGCAAGTAATTTAGCAACGAGAGCCAGTGATTGAGCAATAGGTGGAAGAGGGGCAACACAGTAGATTCCTAGAGGAGTTTCCGGTTTTGGAGGAATCATAAGAGAAGGCCGAAATTATTCTCCAGGTGGCTAAGCAGGGAATTGTAGGGCCTCAATTTGAGTAGTTCGATTTGGCTGACAGAAAGCACGATTCAACGTCCAAAAGCCAGGGAAAGTTTCCATAGTGCCAAAGAGTCACTTTCACCAGTATAGGAAGGCATGACAACTTGTTTTGAGAGGGTTTGTTAGCCACACATGTGGGACCTATGCAAAGGCAACGTAGAAGGGTCTACGTTGAAGTTGGATGAATAGCCTTTAAGAGGGAGTCAGTTGCCAGAATTGCTCGGAGAAAGGGAAAAATACGTCAATATATTTTTACCAGTATTTCTCTTAGGTAGAATCGCCAGTTTGGCAACAGTTTATTGCATTCAGAAATTCCGTTGTTGCATAATAATAAAAACCCTCACTGTTGCACTGGTTTTCCCACATTGGGTTTTTCTACGGACAATTATCCAAAATAACGGTGTCAAAGTTTCTGTGTGTTAGAATTTCGTAGTTTCCAACATTTTATTTTCCGCAATTTTATTTGTGAAGGTTGCAGTGTGAGTTATTTGATATTTGTTGTAGAATATAAATTATTAAATTAATTAACAATTAGAAAAATAATTTCCAGTTGCCCCAATAAAACTTTAGACTTGAAATCTTCACATGGTATCAGAGCGAGGTTAGCATATTGGTAGCTCAGATCGAAGAAGCAGGAATTTCGTAAATTCACAGAGGTTGCGTAGATTACCTAGCTAGGTAGTACGAATTGCTTGGGAAATTCAATTTTCAATTGCAGGTGGCAGAAAAAGACTGATCTCCCGAGATAAGTGATTCCAGTAAGCAGAGGGAGCAACAAGTTATTTTCGTGAGTAGATTATTGATCTGTGGAATAGAGGGTTTTTCAGTAGCATAATGAGTGTCGTGGGGAAGAGAAATAACACACATAAAAATTCTTCAGTATGGTCATGGATGAATTTGATATTCAGGGAGCTTCATAGTTGTCTTCCAGATTGTAGGACGAATTTGCTTGATTATCAGGCTCAACTTCAAAGGGTGTTTGGTATATAGATAGTGGAGCATCAACTCATATGACAGGGGTTAGAGAATATTTATCTAGCTACAATGAGGAGCAAATGGAATTCTAGACTACTCCAGTAGGGAGAGGTACCATTGATTTTCAGAGGGAATTAGGAACAAGTATTAACACTATAAAGGTACTACATGTGCCAAGATTGGGTATTAATATGATTTTAATATCCAAGCTACAAGGTAAGGCATATGATGTCCACATTTTAGGGAAGAAGGTGTTTGTCAAACACCCAAGCTGGAAGAGGGTGAGATAGATTGGAGTTCAAAGAAACATGTTATACAGGTTGCAACTCGATTCTCCATTGGCACTGATAGGCAGTGACAATAGCAGTGGGAATGAGTTGAATGAGTTAAGGCAAGAAGAATGGGACATTTACATCATGGAACACTCAAGATGCTCAGGGAAACAGTAATAGGGGTTCCAGAATTGAGCACTTAACACAATGATGTACGTAGATGGTGTGTGCTTGGGAAATATGCTAAGGCAACACTCCCAAGAAGTGGCAGCAGAGCAGATGGTGTGTTAGGACTTATACACTCAGATATTTGTGGCTCGATGTCCACTAGAGCTCTTAGTGGGGTTGAATATTTCGTCACCTTTATTGATGATCATTCTAGAAAAACTTGGATCTATTTCTTGAAGACCAAGGATGAGGTCTTCGATCGTTTCTGGGAGTTTAAGGTTCTCGTGGAGAATGCGACAGGGGAAAATATCAAGATGCTTCACTCAAATAATGGTGGAGAGTATATTGATAAAGACTTCATAGATTTTTTTTGTGAAGGAAGGCATCATAAGGGAGTGGATAACTCCATATAATCCATGGTAGAATGGAGTAGCGGAGCAGAAGAACATAAATATAGTCAAGGCTGCAAAAGAGATGTTATATGACCAGGGTTTACCTAGGTTTCTATGGGTAGAGGCATGTAACACAAAAGTGTATATTTAGAACAGGACTCCTCATAGAGCATTGGGGAAGAAAATGCAAGAAGGAGTCTTCTCAGGGAAGAAGCCAGAAGTTACTCACTTCATGATCTTCAATAACATTGCTTATTGCCATGTACCAGATGAGAAGCAAACCAAATTGGATTAGACTGTGGAGAAGGGGTTTCTCGTTGGGTATAATGAAACCTTAAAGGCATACAAGATCTACATTCTTAGCAATAGGAAGATTGTAGTGAGACAGGATGTAAAGTTCATGGAGGACCGAACTTTCAAGAGATCCCATGAGATGCCTACAGGTGATCAAAATTAGCCAACATAAGCTCCATTGGTCCAATAGCAGGGGCAGCTAGTGGGACCGCCAACAGAACAGTCACAGGCATCTAGTATAGTGACCAATACCAACATTTCCTCAGGTGTAGGAGATCCAGTAAGTTCACAAAAGACGAAGTAGAAAAGGCAGGATGAGCAGGAGATGGTTGAACCTCCTACCAATACTGGTCAAGCCAACAAAGAGGTTCTTCAGACATTGAGAGATGCAGAAGAGTTTATTGGAACTCCTAGGATGAACAAGGGACAACACACACAACTTGATAGGTGCCAAGCATTGGTGGCTCAAGTTGTAGAACCTGCCAACTTTCAGGAGGCCACATAACATCAGGGGTAGATTCCATGTTAGAAGAGTATATCTCTGTCACGAAGAATGATATTTGGGAGGTGGTGTTGAGACCTGAAGATATGTCAGCTGTAGGTTCTCAATGGATCTACAAGATCAAGTGTGTTGTAGATGGAAGTGTGAAAAAGTACAAGGCTAGTTTCATGGAAAAGGGGTATGCACAGAAAGAAGTGATAGATTATGACGAGACCTTTGCCCTAGTTTCTAGATACACTTCTATTCAGTCAATTATATCCCTAGAAGCTTAGATGGGGTGGCAATTTCACCAGATGGACGTCAAGATAACGTTCTTAAACTGGGTGATAAAGGAACAAGTGTACATAGAACAATGAGAGGGCGTCAAGACTCATGAGAGGCACACTCATGTGTGTAGACTGAAGCAAGCTCTAGAAAGGCTCAAGTAGGCTCCCAGGGCATGGTATGGTTGGATTGACATCTACTTGCAATAGATGGGATTTGTCAAGAGTGACACAGATCCCAACCTTTACTATTTGATGGTAGAGGGTGAGCCATTCATCCTAGTATTGCATGTGGATGATCTCCTCCTGACAGGATCATCAGGGCTCATAGAGGACTGCAAGAGGAACTTGGTAATAGAGTTTGACATGAAGGATTTGGGGTTGACGGACTATTTCCTAGGATTGGGAGTGTGGAAAAGATATGGGGAGATCTTCCTTGGTCAAAGGGAGATACGCTAAAGATATTTTGAAGAGGTTCAAAATGCAAGATTATAGACCCATGTCCATGCCTATGATCATCAATTGGAAGAAGATAGATGCATCAGATACTAAGGATGTTGACCCTACCTTGTATAGAAAACTCATCAGTTCTCACATGTATTTTGTCAAAACTAGGTCAAATATCTACTTCATGGTCAATACTCGCAGTCAGTTTATGGTGGATCCAAAGATGGTACATTGGACAACGACAAGGCACATTTTTAGATATATTCATGGCACAATCGAATATGGGTTGAGATATACCCAAGGAGATGACACTAGAGTATGTGGGTTCACAGATGCAGATTGGGCAGACAATTCATTGGATATGAAAGTACCTCTGGGTATCGCTTCAACGTTGGATGATAGACGATCTCTTGGTGTAACAGGAAGAAAAAATCAATAGCACTGAACTCTACAGAAGCAAAGTATATGGCAGCAAGCACAACTAAATGCAAAGCTATATGGATTCAGAAGATGCTAGTAAGCCTTTTCAGGCAAAGGATGGAGGAAAACCAATGTCTACTCTGATAACCAGAGTTGCATCAAGATCTCCGAGAATCCAATGTTTCATGACAGGTCGAAATACATAGATATTCACTGTCATTTTATCAGATAATATGTGCAGTGTGGAGCAGTCTAGCTACAATATGTTTCCAAAGACGAGTAGGTTGCAGACATACTCATGAAAGCTCTAAGGAGATCTAAGTTCGTCTATTTCAGAGAACATATGGGTATGGTGGAGAACCCGTTCAGTAGAAGGGACAAAGCGTTTTGGATGCTTCTCAGTTGCACTTGCAACAATAACAGATAGAGGGAGTTGCAGTGTAGATGTTGAGTTGGCAACAATATGACAATGTCAGTAGCAGCATATATGCAACATCATAGTTGGACATTGGTTGGTGGGCAGTATGGCCAGACATCAGTGGCATGACCAGTGATGGTATAGAGACAGGGTGTTGTGGCAAGATGTGCAGCATTAGAACATAGTCCTCGCTAAGAGGGAGTGTTAGTTTTGTAGCATCAGATGTGTTCTAGTCTCAAAACTTTGTGGAGAGACTAAAACACATGAGTTCTCCATACCCCATAAATACTTTCTAGAAATTCCACCTAGAAGTGTCTCAATTAGATTGTTAGACAATTTTTTAATATTTCCTAAGTCTAAACTTAGGGAATATGGTTAATTAATCAATATTAATTGAGATAAGGTGCAAATCATATAGAAACTCACACAAATTGATTAAGAATTAATCTGGCCCCTTGATTAAGTTTTAATCTTGGCCGTTGGAGGTCCAACAAAATATTATAAGAATAATTTGATGGGTTGATGGAGAACACACCAGTGTAGATTCTCAGTGATCAAGGCAATTCGATTTCCTTGTGGCAGGTAATTCAATAGCGAGATTGAGCCAGTGATCGAGTAGAAAGTGGTAGAGGGGCAGAACAATAGATTTCTAAAGGAGTTTCCAATTCCATAAGAATCAAAAGAGAAGGCCAAAATTATTCTCTAGGAGACTGAGCAGGGACTGCGTACAACCTCAATTTGAGCAGTTCGATTTAGCTGAGGGAAAGCTCGATTCGACATCTAGAAGCCAGGAAAAGTTTCCAGAGTGCTGGAGAGTCACTTTCACTAGTAGAGGTAGATATGAAAGCTTTTTGTGAGAGGGTTTGTCAGCCACACATGTGGGACCTACACGAAGGCAACGCAGAAGGGTCTGCGCTAAAGTTCGACGACTAGCTTTTCAGAGGGAGTCGATTGCCAGAATTGTTCGAAGAAAGGGAAAAATGTCTCAGTGTATTTTTACCAGTATTTCTCTTGGGTAGAATCGCTAGTTTGGCGACATTTTATTATATTCATAAATTTTGTTGCTGCATAATAATAAAAACCCTCACTGCTGCACTGATTTTCCCACATTGGTTTTTTCTGGGGACAATTGTCCAAAATAATGGCGTCAAAATTTTTATGTGCTATAATTTCTCAGTTTCTAACATTTTATTTCCAATAGTTTTATTTTTGAAGGTTGCAGTGTGAGTTATTTGATAATTGTTGTAGCAAATAAATTGTTAAATTAATTAACAATTAGAAAAATAATTTCCAGTTGCTACAATAAAATTTTAGACTTGAAATTTTCACACAGGGTCCCTTGTTCATTATAGAACACTATATTAGACTAAAGACATAAACAAACCAAAAGACAATAGTTGCACAGTGTGAATTCCAACCACAATTCTCAACGGAAACCGACATAATTGACTAATTTTCAAATAATTTAAAACTCTTATCACCAAGCAAGAGGCTCACACTAATTTCCCTATACCACTTCAAACCAGAAGTCACCGCAATGACATACATGACATTTCCATATACAAAGTGTAACACACATCAAACACTAAAAAAAACATTGGAGTTTCTACACGAAAGTCCTCTCAGTATGTTATCTACATAAAATTCATTTCTCACACCAAACTTTCCAATATGAAAACCTGATTAAGAATTAATCACCAACTTGGAAAGAGTGCTCTCCATGCTTCAGTTGAACTAGGATTTGATGCAGAGGAGAATTACATGACTCCCGCTAGCTGCCACTAAATCCTTTCCCTCGAATGGAAGGAAAATGCACCTCTTCTCTCTAAAATCACTACTTACAAAGGAAACTTAGAAATTCTTGGAGTGTTCACTACTCTTTGTGCCTAGTTCCATTATAATTTGTTCTTGGCAATCATGCACAGAAATGGGCGGCAGCGGGATTGATTCAAGCCATCTCTTCACAAAATTACCACACTACCTAAGAAGCCATTCACCATTACTATCCATAAGTGGCAAGCAATGCAGATTGATATCTTCCCATGGGAGCATGATCTGTGAATTGAAGAACTCAGTCCTTGTTTGCTTGGAAAGGACGACCTTGCTGTATCACTTAGATTGTGAAATAATATTGATATGAATGTTGGGTTTGTTTGCATGCATAACTTCAATGGGTCTACCATGTTGTGCTAAGATCCCCCTATATAATTTTTGAATAAATTTTTTGTTCGAAAAAAATATTTTTAAAATTAAAGTCCACCATCTTCTAAGGTATTAGAAAGGGCCTGATATGGACATTTACTTTTAAATCCCTCGTTTGCAATTTACACCCTCATCGGCATAGAGATCTACTTCTTTATTTAGGTCTCTTGGGACATGAAAGAATTTTGAAGAGGGGATTCCTTTTGTGCCTTTTCTGATTCTTCGGATAAGGTTTTCTAGATATTTATCCTTCGGGAAGGAGCCCTTGACCATATGTTGAAGAACTAGGAGAGTATCTCCCAAAACGGTAAGTGAATTGGCATGATTTTCCTTAGCCAACAAAAAACCTTAATATAGTCCATATTCTTCTACTTTATTATTCATCAAGTAACCTAATTGCCATGAATATTCTATAACTTTAACTTCCTTCGGATCATGGAGCATCCCTGCCCCTCGTGCCACCCCTATTTTTTTTTAGAAGGAGGACACAGGATTCAGATTTGATCCACTTATGTGTGCACACATCATGAAACCATTTAATATGTTCTCACTGGTTGAAACCACATGTTCAACTACTACGTCAAGGTGCCCGTATGCCTCTAGGGAAACCCTCATGGGAATTGGACCTTGCCCAGTGGTGAAAATCTCCTTGCTTTCTGCCATTGAATCTTAACCCCTTTGGGCTTTTTTTAAAGGAGGACATGGGGGTGGGATTTGATCCACTTATGTGTGCACAAGTCCCAAAACAATTCAATAGGTCTTTCTGGGTGCAACCACATATTTGATCATTGCCTCAAGGTGCACCCATGGCTCCATAGAAGCCATCATGGAATTGAACCTTGCCCAATGGTGAAAAACTCGTCGCTTTCCACCACTAGATCCAACCCATTTGGGCATTAAGCATAGATAACAATGTAAACTATGAAATGAGAACTGTAAACTTAGAGCGATAACTCTAGCCAAAAAACAAAAAAAAAACATGAAAAATAGTCCGAAAATGAAAAATGTTGATGCTGGAATAAAGATTTATTTTTATTTTTATTTTTTATTTATTTAACTTTTTTTCCCGGGTAAATTTTCAACATTTTTTACAATTGCCTGTAGAAACCAATCTTTTGTGCAAAAAATACCCTAAAAACAAGAAGTGTTGATCTTGTAATAACATCTTTTCTTTTTAGGTAAAATTTCAACATTTTTTAGCAATGGCGTTAAGGATAACATATCATGACTTTGAAAAACTTTAAAATTCCAATGATTCTCAGGCATGACATTAAATAGAAAACATCACGTCTCTGAAAAGCCTTAAAATTCCAACAATTTTCATCCATGGTGTTAAATATAAAATATCATGACTAAAAAAACCCTCAAAATTTTGACAAATTTTCAGCCATGTAATTAAAACAAAAGATCATGACTACATAAAACCTTAAGTTTTCAACATATTTCAACCATGACATTATGAAAATTTTCTATGACTTTTTTTTTTTTTTTAAATGAATACATTTTGTAAATTGAATACGTGAATGAAAAGGTCATTATACCAAGAGTAATTTTTTTTCAAATGCTAAAAGTATAACAACTTTAAAATCTTAGCCTAAGACAACTTGACACATTGCAACAAAAATTTAAAAATCAACCATCAAATTGACACGCAGTGTAGGCGAACTAACCCATTGTAATGAAAGCTTAAAGACCAACCATGAAATTGACACATTGTGGGGTCAGACTCGATCCATTATAACAAAAACTTTAAAATCAACTATCAAATTGACACATAATGGGATCAGGTTGCTAGTCGATGATCGACACAGACCCTGCAGGAAAAAATAAAATAAAACAAAATAATAAATAAATAAAAATGAAAAATACAAAAGAAAATAAAAATTAAAACATTGAAAAAAATAAAAACATAAAAAAAACACAAAAATTTAAAAAATAATAACAAGTAAATAAATAAATATATATATATATATATATATATATATGATAAAATATAAAAAAGACATGAAAAAAAAAGAAAACGTAAATTAAAATAATGAGAAAAATAGAAAACAAACAAAAAATTAAAACAAAATAATAGCAAGTAAATAAAAATATATATTAAAATATAAACAAATTAAAAACATGGCAAAAAATATAAACAAATACAAAAAAATATAAAAATGAAAAAAAAGAAACATAAAAATTGAATTTAGGCTTATGTGATTCATATCAATGTTTATTGAGAAGGTTTTCGGCGATAATCACATCAAAATTCATTGGTCGACATGTTTCGAACCAACAAGTGTGGTTCATCGTCAAGACAAGATGAAGAACCAAAATGTGGCATCAAGTTAAATAGAGAGATCTATCATTCAACAACTAGAAAGGAACGGCTACATTTGACCAAGGAACCGGCTGGGCAACCACTGCATTTGGTCTCATGACCAAGAAAAATTAGATTTTCTTTTTTCCAACATCTCAACCGGCAGTCTTCCTCCATAAAGTTTACTATGGAGCAGGAAATTGATGGGTGCCTACCTTTCCTTGATGTTCTCATTTCGAAGAATGATGATGATTCTTTCTCCCACCAAGTGTTTCGGAAGAAAACTCATACTGAGCAGTATCTTCATGCCAACTCTCATCATTTCCCTGCTCAAAAGTTGGGTGTTCTCAACACTCTAGCTACTCGTGTGCTGAGAATCTCTGATGAAAAGAACCTTGATAAAGAGAAAGCCCATCTCCTTAACGTTTTTGTTAATAATGGGTATAGTAGGCACCAAGGTCTGAATGCTTTCCTTAAAGCGAGTAGAGGTCCCAGGGTTAAGAAAGACCCTAAAGATCGAATCTCTGGGGTTCATCTCCCTTTCATCCAAGGGACCACTGACAAGATTGCGAGAATCCTTAGGAAGCATAATGTTCCCTCAACCTTTAGACCCCTTAACACCATTCATAGCTCCCTAAGATCTGTTAAAGATCCTATTGACCCCAAGGACATGAAGGGTGTTTATGTTATTCCTTGTTCTTGTGGGACCCCCTATGTTGGAGAAACTGGGCGCTCTATAAATCAGAGGATTCATGAGCACACAACTGACATCAAACATGGGAGGACCTGTTCCTCTGCCCTGGCGGAACATGCGGAGAAGACTAAGCACCATATATGCATTGAGGAGGCCCAAGTTATTGCTAAGATTGCTCCTTTCCATCATCGGAAGTTTAGGGAGGCCATTGAAATTGAAAGAAGGCCGAGGAATCTCAACAGGGATGACGGCTGGAAGATTAGCAACTGTTGGATCCCTGCCCTTTCCTCCTAACCCCTCCTCTTCCTTTCCCCCTTTGCCCCCCTGTTTCGCCCTTGTTTTGATTTTCACTCCCTTGTCTTCTGGATTGTTTGTTTCTCCTTTATTCCCTTTTCTAATATTATTATAAAATTTTATTTATTTGTTTATATATAATTAAAAAAAAATTATATAAAACATTTTCTTAAACCCTTAAGTTTTTTCCCAATTATCATGTGATTCCAATTATCATGTGATTCCTTTTGTTAAAGAAAATAAATATTTCCAATAATCAAAATAAACTAATTGATTATAAACAAATTTATTAGAAGAACAGGTTTCTAATTTAGTTTCATATAGCTTAAATGTAAAAATAAAAAATAAATGAATTAAATAATTAACTAACTAATTATTTATTCTTTCCTATAATAATAAAGTCTTTATATAATCTTTTTAGTTTTAAAATAATAAAGAGGATAGTCAAAAATAAAAAATAAAAAATAAAAAATTCTTAATTTAAATTCATAAATATTAGTTAAAGATTAGATTTATTTAGTTACAAATAAATATAATAATAAATAAATTTAACAAACTAACTACTTAGTTATTAATTATTTGATTAATATTAATAATAGAGATGATAGTCAAAAAAATATATATATTTTTAAATTTATAAAAATTAGTTAGAGATAGGATTTATTTAGTTACAAATAAAAATAATATTAAATAAATTTAACAAACTAACTAATTATTTATCAATTATCTAATTGATATTATTCCTATCTCTTGGCCCTGTCAAATGTAGTTGTTGCCCAGTCAGTTCCTTGGTCAAATGTAGCCGTTCCTTTCTAGCAGTTGAATGATAGATCTCTCTATTTAACTTGTTGCCACGTTCTGGTTCTTCATCTTGTCCTGACGATGAACCACACTTGTTAGTTCGAAACGCGTCGACCAATGAATTTTGATGTGATTATCACCAAAAACCTTCCCAATAAACATAAAAATGTAAAAAAAAAAAAAAAAAAACAAAATGAACTTATAAATGATAAAATTTTAAAAAATATATTAAAAAACACAAAAAAATTGAAAATAAAATAAAAAATACAAAAAAATATTTCCAAAAGATACATAATTTACATAAAAAAATATTAAAAAAAATCATAAAAAAAACATCAAAATAAATAAATAAATAAAACATGAAAAAACAAATTGAAAACCATTTTTTTTTTCACTTACTGGTTCACGGATACCCGGGTCAGTGGGTAGCCACTACGTCCAGGGTTTTTAAACACTGAGTGGACGCCACCCGAAGGGCATCAACACCCCTCGGCCTATTTACTGACCTAACCCCAAGAGCTTTCGGGATTCGACCCTGTGACCTCCCATTGGCGAGGCACTTGATTTGACCGATTGAGCTAACTCTTGGGGCTAACAAATTGAAAACCATTAAAAAAAATTAAAAACATAAAAATAAAAATAAAAATAAATAAATAAAATAAAAATAAATAAAAATCATGCGGCTCAACAAGCCCAGGGGGTGGAGGGTCGATTCTCCCTCCCCCCCACCGTTGCGGCCCAACGAGCCCAGGCGGTGGAGGTCGATTCCGCTCATGAAGGTGTAAAGTGTCTCCAGTGAGCCATTCCTCATGCCACAGTGCGCTCTCCTTTGCCTTAAGTGCATGAGCGCATTGTGAATGCTCAAAGCTTTGTTAACCCTTTCCTTCCTCCCTTCAAAGTGCGTCACTGTGCCCTCCTTGTCTCCTTGAGCGCATAGGGAAGACATGAAGGCCCATTATTCCATCCTTTCGACACTTCAGGGTGCGACAATGCACCCTAGTTTATTTCTTTCCTCTTTCTTGAGCGCATGAGTGCACTACGAAGACCTGAATGACCTCACATGTCCTCTTCGTGCTTTGAAAGTGCACCCTTGTAGTTTGCATGCCTATTTTCTCATGCATGTAAGTTATTTTATGTTGTCATTCATAATTTTCCATGATCTGTCATTTGTAATGGCTCTTTTTATGTGATTTACAAGTATTGCTACATAGTTAGGTTATTTTAAGCTAATACTATCACTATGAGTGTTAGAAGGAAGCTTGGTAGGCATAGTTGACCGATTGAGATCATGGAGAAGAGGGTCATTGATGAGCTAGCGGAAATCAGGGAGACTCAAATCAACCATAAAAGGAAGCAATGGAGTAGGAGTGACCATACCTGTGGAAGGTTTCGCTCGTGGGGTTACCCCGGTTAGTACTTGGGTTACCACCTTGGTTTCCCGCAGAACACAATTTTTGGTGTTTGATGGAGATTACAGGTTCTCGGAGTAGAAAAAGCTACATCTCAAACAGAAATAAATTCCCATCAAACTTGTGATTTCAATAAATTCCTCCAATTTTTTTTTTTTTTTTTGAAAATTCTCACTAACTCTATTTATAAAACAATTATAACCTAATATTATTTTCATAAATTTATGTGATACATCAATTTTCAAACACGTTAGAGAGCATGAAATCTTTTCGGTTCAATGAATTATAAGGCAACATTGTTTGACCACCAAGTTAATGGTATAGCACCCCGTCGGAATAATAAAAATGAGAGGCCACAATGGGTCGGACGACCATTATCGTAAACCGCCAACCACCAAGCAACGTGTAATACAGGCCTGACTAAGCTATTTCAGACGAACTCGGCTTCAATGTCTGGCTCTAATCGAGGCTCAAGATTGCCAATGTACATGGAATAAAAATGGCTACATAAGATTGCTGGTGAGCTTATCCTTTTGTAAAGCACATCCCTTGAGAGAATTCAGAGATCAAATGGCTTTGCTTACGCCAGCTTGTCTAGATATTAGAAACAAGTCTTACCACGGAGGTAACACCCGCCAAATTATCAATTCAATTTACAGTAAAGAAATCCAAATTCCTCCTGTCAAAATAGCACTCCGGGTCCGTGCTCAATTACAAGGACAGGGTTCAGTGGAAGATGGAGAAGAAAATAGAATTCCTGCAGCCGTGAAGCGTGCACTAGAAAAAGCAAAAGCTTACAAGAAGAAGCAGCGGCAGCAAAATCAAAATGGAGCTCCTAATGTACCAGAATCAGAATCGGTGTCCTCCAAAGGTAAAGGCACAGCTATGTATCAATTTTAAGGAACAAATTTGAGAAATCTTTATTTTTTAAAATTTTATGAAACTGCATATATATGTGGATGGCATCTATATGTGGGAAACTTAAGGGATTCTTGTCCGATGGCATCTCTAGAAACCCGTTGCTGTAGATTACTGTGCTTGCTTGCACAGAACTAGATGAATGCTCAGCAACGTTGATGAGAACCAGTTCAGCCAATCCTTTGTGCTTTTATATATATAAGTAGGTTGGCTATTGTTTAAATCCCAGCTTATTTATTTCAAAGTTCTGTTGATGTTTGAAACTGTCAGGTCCCTTCTCAGGCGGCATAGCACTTAAAGGAATGCTTGATCTTTCCTTGAAGTCTTTATATCCACTGGGTTAGTTGGAGTTTACTCTGGGGTTTAGCTGTATAACATTCCCTTTTATCCACCAAGTGACAAAGCTTTTATCCACCAAGTAACAAAGATTTTTTGATGCATTGCAGATCAACCCCCAGCTGACTTGACACTCCAAAAGACTTTGACAAAATGGATCTTGAGACCTCTGTGAACTTCGCACAAGAGCATCTTACCGATAGAGCTTACCCTTGGGGCTAGGACACTCATACACACAGATATTAATTTATTTTTGAAACAAACTTGTAACGTACCCACAAGGACTTGACAAAATGGATCTTGAGACATTTATGAACTTTGCACAAGAGCGTCTTACAAATAAAGCTTACCCCTGGGGCTAGGACATGTTGCCTCCCCGCAAAATCTAGTGGAGGCTTGGTGCAAAGACTCACTGAGTTATGGGCCAGAGACTACTAAGGCAACAAAGGATTGGTTGCCCAGTGTCTCCTTAGAAACCAGTCTCTTGCTCTTTAATGGAATTTCACCACAAGGGAGGCTTCTCTGTATTCACCTACAAGGGTATTCTTATTAGAAGGCTCAAGGTGATATAAATGACCCGGGGAATGATACTTTAAAGCTAAAATAGACTCAAGTCTTCTTTATAAAGGAACAAGTATCCTAACCCTAGACTAATGAAGGACTACTACAAGTTAGGGTTTATTGATCGACAATGATAAGGAGTCAACAAAGAGATAGGGGAACCCTTAGGCTTCACGTTGAAGCTTGGCTAAGGACTAGGTTTCAATGACAACAATGAGCCAAGGAGCGATGACATCAGCCCTAATTACGAAAGTTTAATTGTTATAAATGTTAGATTTTATGTTTTAAGGGTTCCAAAGGCTAAACCTTGGATTTTCATCCACAACGATCCACTCAAAGCTCAACTATATGGCAATTCGGCCCTAGGAAACCTTAGAGGCTTGGCTTAAAAAGCCTAGGAGATGTAAAAAAAGGAAAAATACAAGTTTTGATGGATTTTGATCAACACAACCTTGACCAGTGCCTAATCCTGCAAGGGCTAATGGAGTTTTAGGGAAAGTTTAAAAGGAAGATGAAATTTGATTGGAGTAAGGGGGGGGGAATTTATTTTCCTCTTGTAATACCCTATCTACCTTTTTTTGTGAGGGGAGAAATTAAGTATAGAAGATGCATCCTATAAGTTCTTCTATAGGTTTTGTTGTCGCAAAATCTAGTAGGCCTTGTGGAGGGGTACCCTACAAGGCAAGAACTAGACTAAGTGACAACATTAAGGTAGTAGCCCACTGTCAACACAACTACTAGCCCTTGTTCTTTATGGATTTTCACCAATGGGAGGAGTCCTGGTATATAGGTAACCTAAGAGATGTTCTATGGTTAAAGGTATAAGGTGACTAAAAGGCTTCTAAGGGAGGATTCAACTTAAGGACAAGGCTCAAGCAATGAAGAAGAGGCAATGCACTTCCCTTAGACAAGCCAATATAGGGCACACTAGACCTAGCGTTTGAGTAATAACATGGAAAAATGAATGTCCCAAGGTCAAGGTGTAAAGAAAAGGTTCCCAACAATGAGTATTAGGCTATTAGCGCAACGAAAGGACTTGAAACCTTCAATAAGCCCTCAAGTTGAAGCTTAACGAAACTAGGGTTTTATCCTAGGGCAAATAACTAGGGTAAGAGAAATTAGGGATGAAAATGGACAAAATGGTCTCCAAGAGGAAGGATTTTGAGGCAACCACTACAACCCTTGATGTTGAAACTTTCCAAGATAAAAAATTCCTCTTCCCAGCTAATTCACACTAAAGCCTTAATTAGGTTGCTTGGCCTTAAGAGTGCCGAATTATAGAAAGAGAAAATTTTAATTTATGGATAAAAGATGACTTAATCACCAACTAGACAAGGCCGATGCTTAGTCCTTGGGTGGATGGAGTCTATGGATTCTTAGGATAGGCTATAACTTGCAAAGGAGTAAAGATGTTTGATGCCCTAACATAAACCCTAACTAAGGGCATTGTGAGGGATCAAGGTCACTTGGGAGAGCCATAATCAAGATTCACCAAGGGGATTGTCATTCACATATCATACATGAGTAATGCATACAATAATGAGACCTAGTTTCTATGCAATTGATTTTCAACAAATTAGGGCACAATAGAAAAACTCTAGATCATCAATATATTCCATACATTAGATCTAAAATCAGAAATTTTCAATAATTAAAGCTCACTTACAAGAAATTATGCATGAACAATCCTTTGTTGATCCAAGTAAACTTCTCCAAAGTCAAGAAAGTAGCTCCAATGAACAAGAATACTCCATAGATCATGTCTTCACCAAGAAACAAGAAGGCTTTAATCTCTCTAAGGAGGGCCGAAATAGTCCAAGAGGTGATGATGAATAACAATGATCCTTTCCTCTATTTATATGAGGATGAGTTCTAATTGTTAGCCTACAAGCCCTAATAACAAGTAAAATCACAAGCCAACCCACTAGCTTTTGACATAAATACTAAGAAAAGCCCACACTTGTGGGCTGTGAGGCTTCTAAAGCTCATGTTATCCATGAAAGAGGCTCTAAATGCCATGCGTTGGTGCTACAAGGTGCCAAGTGTGATGTAGTAGCATAGAAAAATCATGATTCAAGGGTTGGCCCTCAAATCGACCTCAATAGCTATCCATGGTCCCAAAATTCAGTTGGGGCAGCACAAAGGGGTCTCCATGGGTCTCTAGTTGTTCAGAATGTCCATATTTGCTCTAGCGTTGAGGGATTTCCAAGTACTACTAGCCTTTCCAAGTCTCCTAAGGTGACACCATCCTCGTCTGTGCCTTGAATCAACTGCCATCCCTCATATGGTGTTAAGGCCGACCTGGGGGAATGCTAGGTCTAGGTGTGTCATCTTGAAGAAGCATTAAATGCAGTGGAAAGTGGCAAAACATCTTGGGTGCAACAAGTGCCTAGGGTCATGTATGATGTGCTACTGCTGCTCGAAGTTCCAAGGCTCTCAACACTTCACCTGTGAGTACCAATGTACTTCTTTGGTGGCCTGGGTACCTATGGGTGATGTGCCCAGAACATTGGCTAACCATCTGACTATCACGACATAGATTCTAGTGAAAGCAAGCAATCATTAGAGACAATAATCATTATTTCATCTAAGTGAACCAAGATTGAATGTAATGGGCCATTTAACACTTCAAATAAGGATTCCCTTCCAAAATCAAGGCCTTGAGCTCACAATGGTGTTTCCTCCCTAGGTAGGAGTGGCTAAAGAAAAACCCTATTAGGTGTTTCCAGCCCCTAAAGTGAAGTAACATTTCCTTAGTCTACCCCTCAATTGATAGGTGTTAGTGAATAATGATGATGGTACGAAGGGGAGAAGACTTCATGGTCAAGTGCCATGGTCAAAGGGATCGACATTATGGGGATCCACATCCTTAGTGTATAGATGTGAGGAGGGAGCAATCGTGGATACATGAGTTACCAACTTGGCCTTTGTTTTTCCACCCCTCTTGTGCTCCTTTTACTTTTGATTGCTTTTCCTTTGTATTACTGCTTAGCTCAAAGGGTTAGATCTTGATTTGAATGATATTGCAGTTGTATTACCCCTTAAGGATGAGTCATTTCATTGCTCATCGGGGTTGGGACATGCAAGGGTTCCTTTTATGATGTAATGGAGCAACATGTGCTCAAGAATTGGGTGATGGCCATAAGGAGTGAGGTAGAGCTCATGCTAGGCTTTTGCCCACACGCTAATTTGTATGTCCCGACCACCTTTTGCATTTTGATATTCTTTCTCTTGATTATTTTTGTGGCCATAATACACTCTTTCTTTTTCTTTTAGCTGCGTCAACCTCCTAGGACAAAGTTCCTAGCCCTACCCAGGTATGAGGATGTATGGGTGCCAAATCCCAGAGAACTAATGGTTAGTTGAACCTGAAGAATGGATGTGAGATAAGGGTTTGTAATGTATGATGAAAAGTGGTAAGTATGGAATAGGGATAGATGGAAGAACGCTATCTCAATCAGGGCTTCCCGAGTAGTGCCCCTCCTATACCCATTGGGCCATTAGGGGAGGTCCCACTAGACTAGGATCGAAGATTAACCCCCCATTTAAGGTGAGAGAACAAGATCATGGTCAAAACCTCTTTTTCTTCCAATTCACCCCATAATCTATATCTTCGTCCACATGCTCATGCTGGATGGGTGAGAAGCATATGAATGATGCATGTGGCGAAGATATAATGGCATGTCATCGACTAGTGGTGGTTGTTAGGGGTTGCATGGATGACCAGCTGGATGTGAAGAATAGGAGAAAAGTTTTCTCCTATAGGGTTACCCATTTTGGTGGGTAACATGTTTCAAGGAAGAATAATTTTAACATGCAAAAAATTTCACCAAGGTTTCCAATATTCAATATGCATTTAGACATGGAATATATTAGAAACCTTAGCTTAAATTCATTCACTTATAGAATATAAAAAAATCAACAATAAATTTACAAATTCCACCATGAAACTCTTCTTTCAAGCCCAAAAATGCATCTCCAATGCAAAAATCAATCTCCAAGATAAAAATGCTCCATAAATACCATATTTTGCCAAGTAGCGAGTTAGACAAAGGCAATTCACACTCTTTAAGAATGTTGAATTCACTTGTGTGATGATGCTAAAATGAAATCGAGGGATCCCCTATTTATATGAGGTCTATCCCTTCAAATTTACAAAATAATTAAGCCTACAAGCCCTAAAAAAAGATCACTTTTGAGTGCTTGACAAGACAAGAGGTTACAAGCCAACCTTATCGCTCAAAACCATAAAAAAAATTCTTTAAATGCCCACATGTGTGGGTCAATTTCCTCTACAAGCATGATGTCATCTCCTTTTTAGAAATAAATGCCACAATAAAGTGTGGAATGGGCTAAGGAGATGCTTCACCACCATAATCAACTCCAAATCCTGAGGAGAAGCCTCAAGAAGTGCCTCAAAATGCCTCCATGTCCAAAAACCATGTTTTGGGTGCCTTACATCAACCCCTCAAGGGCTAGATGGGTGATGTGATAACTTCTCTCTTCAGTGTTGGGGCTCCAAGACTGAGTACAAGTCCTCCCCTGTCATCCTATGGATGACCATCATCATTTGGACTCTGGAACAAGTAACGCCCATCGAATAGTGTCAAGACCAACCTGGGGGTGTCTTGGGTCCGCTGGGTAGAACATCAAGTAAATCCAACACCAAGCAAGAGGAACTCAACTTTTAAGCATTTTGGGGTGCTATGGGGTGTCAATCATCCCTTAGAATCATCAAAGTGTCCAGTGCTCTACTTTGGAGGGAAATGCTGCATATACGAGGTCATCATTGCTCTCTCGAAGGTAGAAAATGACCTGGGCATATTGTGCGTGGAGTGTTGGAAGGTGTCCTTCAAGGCCTCTACTATTGTGTGAAAAATCACTTGGCAAAACCATCTCAAGGTCAAGTGAAAGTCACCAATCATTAAGGAAAATGACCATAGATGCATCACGGTGGACCATACTTAATGCTTGGGGCATAATAACACTTCAAATTGAGATCACCTTCAAATATCTAACTAGATGTTGTAGCGGCTACAACAACCTCCAAAATTTTGGCATGCATCCAATTTCAGAGCCTCCTTTGAGAGTTTTACGTGATGACTACACACACTTGGGTTCACTCCGTGAGCTCATGTGAGTCCTCACACCCACCTTGCTTGATCATTCCACCGACAACTTTTGCATGTTGATGTCAATGTCATGCTTGCGACCATGTTCTGGTCATACACAAGGTCTTCGCTTCGTGTGTACATGTTGTGTTTGCTATGTAAACATCTATCGCGCTCACACACGGAGTCATATACATTGTCGCGCAAGCGTTGTCATGGTCGACCAACGATCAATCACAAGTGTCGTGCTTGTCGCTTACACTGTCAGTCAATCATGTTGAACATGTGTATCTGGATGTATATCTAGCAGGTTCCCTCCAGGAATTGCGCAGTTTTTGCTGCCAATGTCCCAGCAACTGACTGCCAGTTCCCTCCAGGAATTGTGTAGTTTTGGTGGCCAGGCTCCTGTTGCTCGCTCCTTCCAGAAATTGTGCAGATTTTGTCTACCATGCCTTCCCATAGCCCAGATTGCTCCTCTCAAAAGCTGCGCAGTTTTTCCCTCTAGCTGAGCCAGGCCCCGCGGATAGTCATTGTCAATCCTAATTGCCTGTCTCCATCACCTAGTGACTCCTGCTCAGTTTTCACCAGCAGTGCCAGGAGCCTCCATCCAAGCTCATATCTCGCAACCTTGTCTCCTCTCTCGGTCACCTACATCCAAAACGATCATGCATCATGGTAGACTAGGAGGTTTATGGATTTCATGTCGTCTAGTCATGAGCGACTGCAGATACATGTACACAAACGAACATGGCGCGACGACAGATGGGATGATCAAAGGGAGTTCATGTAGAAGGACATGTTCGCCAACGGACTAACAAACGATGCATGCAAAGGGATGTGCTTGCGAACGGACGATCATGCAAAGATGGGTTCGCGGACGGATGGACGGATGAGCGAACATGCGAGATGTGTTCACGTACGGATGGACGGATGGACGAGCATGCACTTTTTGCGAACGGGCGAACCTGTCAAGCATGCCAACATGCAAGCAAGGAGCAACGTGCAAAGGCAACATCAAGCGAACCCAACGACCATCGAAGACTCCGCGCACTTTGCCATGTGGAGGTGAAGCTGTGACACACCATGAGGACATCCATCACCCAACAACACTACAACTCGACATGCACACTAGCAACAGCACGAATGTACCAGCACTGTCATGTCGAGTCTTGTCATGAGTCATGTCGTCCACATCTCTACTGTGGGCCACACTGTCAATCAATGTAATGTAACGTGGAAGTCCAAGAGACCCACTTGTCATATGAAGAGTCATGTAAAGTCGAAAGGTCATGGAAGTCAAACAGTCATGAGGGTAGTCGAACAACCACAAGGGTCAGTTTCACCCTTGGCTATAAATACCCCCTCATTTGTACATGCAAAGGACTTTTCACCTCGGCTCCTCCCACATAGCCTTGAGAGTCTGTAATCTTTTCTTTGAGGAGTAAGTAGTGGCTCCAACGCCCCGCCCACGGGGTTAGTGATGTATGGTGTAACAATGTGTCTTGGAACTTTCGCTTAATTCAGAAGCCTGCTAACAGGCCAACACATTTTCACACATGTATTGTAACTGTTGTAAGACTGATCTTGAACACTTGTAATGCATGTTTATTTAACCTGTGTTTAACACTTGAACTCATTCACTTGTTGTAATACATATATATTAATGAAAATGTGTTGTATGAGCTGTTAACGCTGTCCTGCCTGTGTTGGTTACCTCCCCGGACATCAGACAGACCTTTCACATAAACTTGCTATAACAACCGTCGCACTCGCGCGGACTCCTTCGCTGTGTGTTGTATGTGTTATCTTTCCTTGTGTGTTGTGATTGCCGCATTCGTGTGGACTGCTCTTTCGGAAGCTGTGCATGTCTTGTTGTGTTGTGTGTTCCTAGCAGAGTTGGGGCTTCCTCCCATCCGACTTGGGACTCACTCCCACCCTCTCCTTCTACAGTGAAAGAACCATTGACACAAGTAACACTAGTCATCACCAGGCATGCGAACCTCACTACTCGAAGAAAAATAAGACCACTCTCTTGTGCTCACAAGCAAGAGCTGAGGCAAATCTGTAAGATAATGGCAACCGGGCCATCATACCGGGTGGGACTCCCACACCAAAAAGTGTGAGGTCTAGTTGGGACTTCATACCGGGGTGATCCCTTGAATGTTGGCGGGTCCAACAGCGTCTACACTAGACCAAATCTTGTAAAAGTGTTGCCTATTTGTCTTAGAGATGGCTAGATGGTCAACCCTATTAGGTGTTTCTAGCCCGTAAGGGGAAGTGACAAGTCTTAAGTGAAGTCTTCAATCCATAGGTGCTTGTGATAATAGTGGCAACAGAGGGAAAGGAATTCAGGGCAAGATACCACTGCCATGGAATCAACTGTTGGAGGTCCAACATCTCGAGTCTATAGATGTAAGGAGGGAGCAATCGTGGAGACATGAGTTACCCTTTTCCTTGGCTTGCTTCTTCCACCCCTCTGGTGCACCTTTTACTTCTTTTTGATAATGCTTTGATTGGGAGCATAACTTATGAGCCCAAGCTTGCTTTTAATGATTTAACATTTATGCATCCTTAATAATGAGATAACTTATTGCTCATCAGGGTTGGTACATGCAAGGGTTCCTTTATTATGTCATGGAGCATCAAGTGCTCAAGGAATTGGGTAATTGCTAATAAGAGGTGTAGAGGTCATGCTAGGATTTTGCCCATGTGCTAATTAATGTCCTAACCATCTTTTGCATTTTCAATTTGTTTTTCTTTCATTGTGGCCATTTATGTTTTTAACGTTCTTTTAGCTGCATCAACCTCCAGGGAAAAATTTTCAACCCAATCTCAAGGACGAGGATAAAAGAGTACCAATCTTGATGAACCGATGGCCACAAACCTGAATAATGGAGATGAAATCTAGGGAATGATGGAAAGTGGTAAGTATGGAATATCATGGATACACTACTTCAATCCAAGTTTCCCATGTAGCGCCCTTCCTATAATTCTAAGGCCTAAAGGAGGTGCCACTGGACTAGGGTAAAAAACTCACCTCCATGGTGAAGTGCGAGAACAAATTTATAGTCAAGATTGGTTGATTGTCCAGTTCATCCCTTTATTCATATTAGAATGCCCAAAACGTTAAGCAAAAGCAAATAATTGCAAGATTGTTAAAGTGCCTGCCAAAGGATGACCCACCTTCCTTCAAGAGGAATGTCGGATGCGAGAGAGATATCTGACTGGTGCAAATGGTGGAGGATCTTGGCACAATGTCATGTATTGAACAATGTAGGATTGTTGGCTGGCTGGTTGTCCAAAGAAGAGAAGTTTTTTCTTGTATCGCATTATCCACATTTTGGTGGGTAACATCTAGCTCCAACTTGGGGACATGTGCTCAAGATAGAGCCTATGATCCATATGCTCGAATGGGGAGTGCATGAGAACTCCAACAACTCAAAGCAACTAGATGATAGCATGTGAGTGGACTATTAATCATTACACTTGTGATTTTATAGGATATAAATAATACTTGAAAGAAAAAGTTAGCTAAATGTAATGTGATATAACTGCTATGCATATACGTCAACATGAAGAATGCAAAAGTAGGATGCTCACACAAGAATGCAGTGCAACTTCCTACTCTAACTTATGCTAGCCTACAATACATCAACTAAGTATAGTCGTACCAATGTGTTGTTGCTGCTACAACACCCTCTAAAATTTTGGCCTACACCAAATTTCGGAGCCTACCTTGGTCTTCTATATTGGCGTCACAAACATTGAAATCCATTTCATGTGTTTTCCCTAAGTATTTTGGTCCCTTTTGAGAGAAAATAAAAATGTCGTCTTTTCACATGTCAAGTGTCGCGCGATGTATATAAGCTTGTTTTGGTGGTTTCAAGGGGTTATCTTTGTGAAAATGAGTTGATCTTACCATGTAAACATTCGTTGCACTCATTCCCAAAGTTTTAAGCATTGTCGCACAAGTGTCATCACGGTCGTCACACTTGTTGTAACTTGTCGCAACGTTGTCGCACTGAGGGAAATGTGTTTTTTGTAAAATTTCTGTTTTCCCACCCCGGTTTTCAGTTTCTCCTTATTTCTCCCATGTAGTTAAATGCCCATTCCCATAACCATACATTTAACAGACTGAAAAAAATAAATATTGCTGAAAACACAAATTCTGGAAATTTTTCAGAATGCTGGAAATTGCAGAATTAAAAATCAGCAATCAAAAACAGCCATTAAAACACATTAAAACACTGATATTTTTGGTCAACTTGACCCTGGAAAAACCCCCTACAACTCTTGGGGAAAACCAGTTTGAGAGCTCTTCTTTATTTCTGAAAATTGCCTTTTTACAGTGAGAATTATTCAGCAAAAAATTAGCAAGCAAATTTAAAACTTATCTCCTTTCCCGTGCCTCACAGCAATCTGGAAATTACAGCAAACAGGACAGCAATAAATGCTGTACGGCCTCCGTTTTGTGTGCAGAAAAATCAGCAAACTGCTTCTTGATTTTTGTGCAAAAATCTGCCTTTCACTATGTGCTGAATCAGCTGTACAAATCTGCTCAACTGCTGCCTTGGAATGTGTGCCAAGCTGCTGTCTCCTCCTCCCTGCTCAGAAATCTCTCTTGCTCTCTTGCTCTCCTTCTCCCAATCTGCTCATGAAAGAATGAATGACTTTTTCCTCCTTTAATATAACTCCAAGTGACTTTTGGGTGATCCAAGTGACTTTTGGGTGATCTCTAAATCCAATGGCTGAAATAGATTTAGATCAATGGTTGAGATTAAATGCTCATTTAAATCTCACTTTCTATTTTTTAATTCACCCCACTTTAATAAAGACCCACTTAGTCATTTATTTCCAAAGTCACTTTTCCTTTCTAATTTTTCATTTACTTTAAAAAAGTTACTTTAAAATTAGACTTAGTAACTTTATTACTTAAAGTCACTTTTAAATTAGATTTAACTTTATAAAATTATAAAGTTACTTTAGGAGAAAAATTAAATTCTTTTTGGACCCTTTCCTTTAGGCCAAAGATCAAAGCCTAAGGGAACCACCTGTCCTCCGGTACCAAATTTCAACACTCCCTCTTACCGAGGAAGGTGTTCCTCACCACACCCATCTTGTCTCTGAAGTAGACATGCTTGCCCCGTGGTAAGGCTTTGGTAAGAATATCTGCAACCTGCTCATCAGTGGAAATATACTCAAGCTTCACAACTCCCTTCTGAACATAGTCTCTCATGAAATGATATCTGATCCCGATATGCTTTGACCTGTCATGAAATACTGGATTCTCCGTGAGTTTAATGCAACTCTGATTATCACAGTAAATCATTGAAGGTCTCAACGGCTGACCAAATAAGCCAAACAACATCTTGCGAAGCCAGATAGCCTCACAACTAGCTAGACTGGCTGCCATATACTCTGCTTCCGCTGAACTCAGTGCTACTGACTGCTGCTTCCGGCTGAACCATGACACTACTGCCGAACCCAACTCAAAACAACACCCTGAAGTGCTCTTCCTATCAGAAGCACAACCTGCCCAATCAGAATCAGAGTACCCTGCCAATCTCACTCCATCTCCCTGCCTGTAGTCCAGACCATAATCCACTGTCCCCTGCAAGTACCGCAAAATGTGTTTTGTAGCCACCCAGTGAACCTTCCTAGGCTCACACATAAACTGACTCATCGTGTTGACTGCAAAACAGATATCTGGTCTAGTGTTGACCAAATACATCAAGGAACCAATCAGCTGCCTGTACAATGTGGGATACACCAACTCGGAATCCGAAGCATGAAGCTTCTTCCAGTTGGTGATCATCAGTGTCGACATGGGTCTACAATCCTCCATGTGGAATCTGCTAAGGATGTCCACAATATACTTCCCCTGCCCCAGGAAGAAATGCCCCTCCTCCTGCCACACCTCCAAGCCCAAAAAGTAATGCATCAAACCGATGTCCTTCATCTCAAACTCCGTCGCAAGATCTCTCTTGCAGTGCTCTATGAGTCTCTCTGCACCTGTAATGATCAAGTCATCCACATACAACACCAGAATGAGAGGCTCCTCACCAATCACAATAAAGTAAAGGTTCGGATCTGCCTCACTCTTTGTGAAACCCATCCCCTGCAAGTATGCATCTATCCTGGAGTACCAAGCTCTGGGAGCTTGCTTCAGGCCATAAAGGGCCTTCTTCAATCTGCACACATGGGACTCCTTCCCATGCACCTCAAAGCCCTGTGGCTGCTCAATGTACACCTCCTCCTGTATGAAGCCATTGAGAAATGCGGTCTTCACATCCATCTGGTGGATCTTCCAACCCATCTCTACTGCTATCGATATAATGGAGCGGATCGAAGTATATCGAGCCACGGGAGCGAAGGTCTCCTCATAATCAACTCCCTCTACCTGGGAGAACCCTCTAGCCACAAACCTCGGTTTGAATTTCTCAATGCTGCCATCTGCAGCATGCTTTACCTTGTAAAGCCATCTGGAAGTAACCACGGATTTGCCCTCAGGCCTCGGCACCACCTCCCAAACATCATTCTTCATGATAGAAGAATACTCCTCCTGCATGGCCTCTCTCCAGACCTGCTGGCTAGCTGCCTCCTCATAGCTAGAAGGCTCAGAGTCAAGGATGCTGGTAACCATTGCCATATAGCTACAAAACCTCTCAGGTGGTCTACTCTCTCTGACCGGCCTCTTCGGCTCAGCAACAGATGTGGCATCTCTCAAGGTGTCCTGAAGCCACTTGGGCTTCCTCTTCCCTGAGCGCACTTCTCCCACCGGAGAATGAAACTCCTCCTCCTCATCATCATCAGTAGCCTGAACTCCTGACTGTCTGTTTGCTGTCCTCCTGCCTGCACCTGAACCTGTAGAAGCTGAGGTACCGTGTGAACTGTCCATCAGTGGACTCCCTAGTGAACTGCTCTGTGAACTGCTCTGCATGCTGCCCGGAGCACCACCCCTCTGGCTCGATGAGCCACTGCTCACTGACGGACCTGACATCCTCATAGATGTACCTCCTGATCCTTCTGATCCCTGCCCACTGGATCCCTGCGACTGACTCAACTGCTGCTGAGGGTCTGGCTGATCCAGATACTCTAACTCCCGTGACCTCCTAAAGGCCCTGTCCTCCTCGAACTTCACATCCCGTCTGACAACAACTCTCCTCTGTGCAGGAATGTAAATCCGAAAGGCCTTTGAGGTCTCACTGTAGCCCACAAAGATACCCTTCTGTGCGGTGGGCTCTAGTTTGGTCCTCTTCTCCTTAGGTATATAGGAGTATGTTATGCATCCAAAGATATGAAGATGACCAATATCAGGCTTCTTCCCAGAGAAAGCCTCCTCCAGAGTCATGTGCCCCAAGGCACGATGCGGACTCCTGTTCTGCAAGTAAACAGCTGTGTTGCAGGCCTCTTCCCACAAGAACAATGGCAACCCCTGATCAATTAACATGGCTTTGGCAGCCCCTATGATGGATCTGTTCTTCCTCTCCGCAACCCCGTTCTGCTGGGGGTTGTAAGGAACAGTGAACTCCCTCCTAATGCCTGCTTCCGCACAATAGTCAACAAACTCTCTAAGGGTGTACTCTCCTCCATTGTCCGACCTCAAGGACTTGATCTTTCGACCTGTCTGAGTCTCCACAAGAGCTCTGAACTCCTGAAACCGCTTGAAGACCTCACTCTTGGTCTTCAAAAAATAAATCCAGGTCCTCCTGGAGTGATCATCAATGAATAAAACATAGTACTCATATCCACTCAAGGAAACATGAGACATCTGACCGCTCACATCGGAATGAATCAAATCAAGTATCCCCGTTGCTCTGCTGTCATTGTTGGGAAAAGGGGATTTGGCAAACTTGCCCATCGCACAACCTCTGCAAGTATCAAAGTGATCAGTACTGAAATCTGGCACACCTGTAGTGATCTCCCGCAATGTCCTCAAGGCTCCATGATACATATGTCCCATCCTGCGGTGCCAAATCTCACACAGCTCAGAACTGCTAGCTCTGCTGTCAGTACTACTGCTCAATGCCAAAAGGGGCTGAAATGCAAACTTGTACACCTTTGCATGGCGTACACCTATCACTCTAGCTGAATCAGCTAGAGTGCCCCTGGGATACATCAACACCTGTCCTCCCCTGAACAGTACCTCATATCCTCTGTCCTCCAAAGCTGAGACGGATATGAAGTTCTTCCTCATCCCTGGCACATAAAGAACCTCTGACACCTTCAAGGGAGGTTTGGACTCCCTCTGAAATGTCACTGTCCCCACCCCGACTGCTCTAACAACTCTGTCATCACCGAGTACTACCTCAATATCAGTGCCACTCTTTGAAAGCTTTGAGAAGTACTCACGGACTCCTGTCATATGACGTGAAGCCCCACTGTCCACATACCAGATCCCTGAAGATGCTCCGCTAATCGAGGGAAAAGCATGCTCCCTCTGAACCTGTGTGGCAGGTGATCCTGCACTAGAGGACTCACACGTAGTGAACGCAAACTCCCGGTCAAAACGACGTGCAAAGTCCTCAATCTCTGCTGAAGCTGCCACGTCCTGGTTCTTCCCCTTCTTCTTCTTCTTCTCCGGACACACAACTGCATAGTGTCCCATTTTTTGACAATTCCAACACTTCACCTTGGAATAGTCCTTCTGTGTGTTCCCCTGTTTACCTTTACCTTTGCCTTTGCCCCCACCACTGCTTGTGGAAGCCTGCTTCTTCCCTTTGCCTTTCTTGCCTCCTGCCACCAGTGCTACGTCCTCATCCTGCTCAACTGGCTTGGCTGCCCCAAGCTGTCCTTTCCTGATCTCTGTCTGAATACAATCATCCCAAAACCTCTCCCATGTGGGAAGGGTCTCACGTGCACAAACCCCATCAGCAAAGTTTAACCATGAACGGGGGAAAAGTACACCTCCTCCTGTATGAAGCCATTGAGAAATGCGGTCTTCACATCCATCTGGTGGATCTTCCAACCCATCTCTACTGCTATCGATATAATGGAGCGGATCGAAGTATATCGAGCCACGGGAGCGAAGGTCTCCTCATAATCAACTCCCTCTACCTGGGAGAACCCTCTAGCCACAAACCTCGGTTTGAATTTCTCAATGCTGCCATCTGCAGCATGCTTTACCTTGTAAAGCCATCTGGAAGTAACCACGGATTTGCCCTCAGGCCTCGGCACCACCTCCCAAACATCATTCTTCATGATAGAAGAATACTCCTCCTGCATGGCCTCTCTCCAGACCTGCTGGCTAGCTGCCTCCTCATAGCTAGAAGGCTCAGAGTCAAGGATGCTGGTAACCATTGCCATATAGCTACAAAACCTCTCAGGTGGTCTACTCTCTCTGACCGGCCTCTTCGGCTCAGCAACAGATGTGGCATCTCTCAAGGTGTCCTGAAGCCACTTGGGCTTCCTCTTCCCTGAGCGCACTTCTCCCACCGGAGAATGAAACTCCTCCTCCTCATCATCATCAGTAGCCTGAACTCCTGACTGTCTGTTTGCTGTCCTCCTGCCTGCACCTGAACCTGTAGAAGCTGAGGTACCGTGTGAACTGTCCATCAGTGGACTCCCTAGTGAACTGCTCTGTGAACTGCTCTGCATGCTGCCCGGAGCACCACCCCTCTGGCTCGATGAGCCACTGCTCACTGACGGACCTGACATCCTCATAGATGTACCTCCTGATCCTTCTGATCCCTGCCCACTGGATCCCTGCGACTGACTCAACTGCTGCTGAGGGTCTGGCTGATCCAGATACTCTAACTCCCGTGACCTCCTAAAGGCCCTGTCCTCCTCGAACTTCACATCCCGTCTGACAACAACTCTCCTCTGTGCAGGAATGTAAATCCGAAAGGCCTTTGAGGTCTCACTGTAGCCCACAAAGATACCCTTCTGTGCGGTGGGCTCTAGTTTGGTCCTCTTCTCCTTAGGTATATAGGAGTATGTTATGCATCCAAAGATATGAAGATGACCAATATCAGGCTTCTTCCCAGAGAAAGCCTCCTCCAGAGTCATGTGCCCCAAGGCACGATGCGGACTCCTGTTCTGCAAGTAAACAGCTGTGTTGCAGGCCTCTTCCCACAAGAACAATGGCAACCCCTGATCAATTAACATGGCTTTGGCAGCCCCTATGATGGATCTGTTCTTCCTCTCCGCAACCCCGTTCTGCTGGGGGTTGTAAGGAACAGTGAACTCCCTCCTAATGCCTGCTTCCGCACAATAGTCAACAAACTCTCTAAGGGTGTACTCTCCTCCATTGTCCGACCTCAAGGACTTGATCTTTCGACCTGTCTGAGTCTCCACAAGAGCTCTGAACTCCTGAAACCGCTTGAAGACCTCACTCTTGGTCTTCAAAAAATAAATCCAGGTCCTCCTGGAGTGATCATCAATGAATAAAACATAGTACTCATATCCACTCAAGGAAACATGAGACATCTGACCGCTCACATCGGAATGAATCAAATCAAGTATCCCCGTTGCTCTGCTGTCACTGTTGGGAAAAGGGGATTTGGCAAACTTGCCCATCGCACAACCTCTGCAAGTATCAAAGTGATCAGTACTGAAATCTGGCACACCTGTAGTGATCTCCCGCAATGTCCTCAAGGCTCCATGATACATATGTCCCATCCTGCGGTGCCAAATCTCACACAGCTCAGAACTGCTAGCTCTGCTGTCAGTACTACTACTCAATGCCAAAAGGGGCTGAAATGCAAACTTGTACACCTTTGCATGGCGTACACCTATCACTCTAGCTGAATCAGCTAGAGTGCCCCTGGGATACATCAACACCTGTCCTCCCCTGAACAGTACCTCATATCCTCTGTCCTCCAAAGCTGAGACGGATATGAAGTTCTTCCTCATCCCTGGCACATAAAGAACCTCTGACACCTTCAAGGGAGGTTTGGACTCCCTCTGAAATGTCACTGTCCCCACCCCGACTGCTCTAACAACTCTGTCATCACCGAGTACTACCTCAATATCAGTGCCACTCTTTGAAAGCTTTGAGAAGTACTCACGGACTCCTGTCATATGACGTGAAGCCCCACTGTCCACATACCAGATCCCTGAAGATGCTCCGCTAATCGAGGGAAAAGCATGCTCCCTCTGAACCTGTGTGGCAGGTG
Source organism: Pinus tabuliformis (assembly GCA_031772625.1). Taxonomy (NCBI): domain Eukaryota; kingdom Viridiplantae; phylum Streptophyta; class Pinopsida; order Pinales; family Pinaceae; genus Pinus; species Pinus tabuliformis. The sequence goes on from CM062804.1 coordinate 244,872,568, forward strand.
ATCCTGCACTAGAGGACTCACACGTAGTGAACGCAAACTCCCGGTCAAAACGACGTGCAAAGTCCTCAATCTCTGCTGAAGCTGCCACGTCCTGGTTCTTCCCCTTCTTCTTCTTCTTCTCCGGACACACAACTGCATAGTGTCCCATTTTTTGACAATTCCAACACTTCACTTTGGAATAGTCCTTCTGTGTGTTCCCCTGTTTACCTTTACCTTTGCCTTTGCCCCCACCACTGCTTGTGGAAGCCTGCTTCTTCCCTTTGCCTTTCTTGCCTCCTGCCACCAGTGCTACATCCTCATCCTGCTCAACTGGCTTGGCTGCCCCAAGCTGTCCTTTCCTGATCTCTGTCTGAATACAATCATCCCAAAACCTCTCCCATGTGGGAAGGGTCTCACGTGCACAAACCCCATCAGCAAAGTTTAACCATGAACGGGGGAGGCCATTCACTGCAATACGCACCAACTCAGTGGATGGAATGGCCTCTCCAATCGCTGCCAACTCATCTCTCACATTGGTAATCTTTGTGAGATATCCAGCTGCACTATCATTCCCCATCTTAATGTTCTTCAGCTTCTCCTTCAAGACCATCTTCCGGTTCTCATTGGTACTCTGGTAGAGATTGGACAATGCTGTCCACATCTCATGGGCATTGCTCTTTCCTCTCACATGAAGAATGCAATGGTCTTTGATTCCGTCTAGAATCAGCCTCTTACCCTTATTGTTCTTCTTTTTATACTCAGCCAACTGAGTAACATCAGTGGGCACAACAACAGGGTTCTGTGCGGTATGCACCATGATATCCCAGACTTCTGCCTCCTCAAAGATACTCTGCATTCTCTCCTTCCAAACGCTGTAATTTATATGCTCATCCAACCTATCCTCCACCCTCAATCCCAATGACATCCTGCTGTCCTAAAACTGAAAAATAGCACTGCTGTAGTAAAGATAAAACTGCTGTTTATGAAAAATTCAGCTTGTTGGAATTTTCTGAGTGAAAAATCAGCAACTGTAATTTTTCCTTTTGCTGTCCCAAACTGCTCTTCAGCACTCAAGCTCTGATACCATGTAAAATTTCTGTTTTCCCACCCCGGTTTTCAGTTTCTCCTTATTTCTCCCATGTAGTTAAATGCCCATTCCCATAACCATACATTTAACAGACTGAAAAAAATAAATATTGCTGAAAACACAAATTCTGGAAATTTTTCAGAATGCTAGAAATTGCAGAATTAAAAATCAGCAATCAAAAACAGCCATTAAAACACATTAAAACACTGATATTTTTGGTCAACTTGACCCTGGAAAAATCCCCTACAACTCTTGGGGAAAACTAGTTTGAGAGCTCTTCTTTATTTCTGAAAATTGCCTTTTTACAGTGAGAATTATTCAGCAAAAAATCAGCAAGCAAATTTACAACTTATCTCATTTCCCGTGCCTCACAGCAATCTAGAAATTACAACAAACAGGACAGCAATAAATGCTGTACGGCCTCCGTTTTGTGTGCAGAAAAATCAGCAAACTGCTCCTCGATTTTTGTGCAAAAATCTGCCTTTCACTATGTGCTGAATCAGCTGTACAAATCTGCTCAACTGCTGCCTTGGAATGTGCGCCAAGCTGCTGTTTCCTCCTCCCTGCTCAGAAATCTCTCTTGCTCTCCTTCTCCCAATCTGCTCATGAAAGAATGAATGACCTTTTCCTCCTTTTCCTCCTTTAATATAACTCCAAGTGACTTTTGGGTGATCCAAGTGACTTTTGGGTGATCTCTAAATCCAATGGCTGAAATAGATTTAGATCAATGGTTGAGATTAAATGCTCATTTAAATCTCACTTTCTATTTTTTAATTCACCCCACTTTAATAAAGACCCACTTAGTCATTTATTTCCAAAGTCACTTTTCCTTTCTAATTTTTCATTTACTTTAAAAAAGTTACTTTAAAATTAGACTTAGTAACTTTATCACTTAAAGTCACTTTTAAATTAGATTTAACTTTATAAAATTATAAAGTTACTTTAGGAGAAAAATTAAATTCTTTTTGGACACTTTTCCCTAGGCCAAAGATCAAAGCCTAAGGGAACCACCTGTCCTCCGGTACCAAATTTCAACATTTTTCATGTGTCCTAGATGATCTATGTTGTTGTGTCGTCAAGCATTCTAAGTGTGTGATCATAGTCAAGTCGTATTATTGTTCACAGTAGCTTCATCGGTCCAACACTTAGCCAAATTACGAAAACTTTCCATCAACTTAGCCTCATCCAACCCTCTTGAACTGCGCATTGTGTAGTTCTAGCCCTCAAGCTGCAACCTAGCCTCTTGACATTGCGTAATGCGTAGTTCCTGCCTCCTAGGACTGCGCAGTCTCAGTGCCCAAGCCCCAACCTTGACCTCTAGAATTGCGCAATTTAGCCCTCCAGCCTAGTCTCAACTGCGCATTGCGCAATCTCTGAGCTCAAGCCCAGGTCTTGAGCTCCTGAGTTGTGTAATTGTGCAATCACCAGGTTTGCTCTGCCTCCTAGAACTGTGCAGTTCGCTGAAACAGTGCAAAGCCCCTACGCCCGACCCACTGAGTCCCAAAATTGCGCAATCTGTTTGCCTAGTCCAGCCTGGATTGCACATTGCGCAGTCTCAAGGCTCAAGCTTCACCCCTGACTGCTTGAGCTGCGTAATTGCGCAATCACTGAGCCTCTCCCCCAGCCTGCAACCCGGTTCCAGTTCCGGCTCAGTCAGTGGATCAACATGCATCATCTTAGACTAGGGGTTTATCAAACTGATGTCGTCTTGTCATGAGTGAATTGCAGATGCAGGTACTCTATCAGTCCATGACAAGATGATGAAGAAGGAGATGGAGAAGGGAAACATGCTGAAAGACATCTTTGTAGCTGGTTATGCAAGTTGATCAATCAACACAAAGCAAAGGGACACTAGTTTGCGATCACAACTCAAGACTTGATATCATTGAAGACTCCTCACCTCTAAGCCATATGGAGGTGGACAGAAGAGCATACTCAAGAAGACACATAGCAAGGAGCAACAAGAATGGCTTGACATTGCCATGTCATCAAGAAGTCCATGTCAGCAATGTCATGTCATGTCATGTCATGAGTCGTCATATGCCACATCATTATTGTGGATTATGTAATTTACGATTCGAGAATGGATTGTAAAGTGGAAGTCCAAAGGACATGTACAAAATATGAAGAGTCATGTAAAGTCGAAAAGTCATAGGAAGTCAGTCATGAGGGAAGTCAAAGAGTCACAAGGAGGTGAAGCATCACTCCATTGGTTATATATACACCCTTATTGTATGAGCAAAGGACTTTTCACCTTGGCTCCTTCCGGAAGGCATCAAAGAGACAAGCTAGGTTTTTTGGGGAGTAAGGAGTGGCTCCAATGCCCCACTATTGGGGCTAGTGGCTCCACTATTGGGGCCAGTGGTGTTCGTTGTATACATGTATCTTGTGACTTATACTTAATATTAGAAGCCTCATGGCCAACAAGTTCTTCCTGCGTGGATTATGAATATTTGTAAGACTATTCTGTGGATGTTTGTAATTCATGTTTGCTTTCATCTGTGCTAAAGTAGTTGAACTATTTCGGTTATTTTAATGCTTATCATATTGAGAATGTGTTGTAATGGTTGCTATAACTGTCGCATCCTTGTGGACTATTCCGCTGGATGTTAGACATATATTTTCTGTGTGTGTCTCTACGAGGGTGGTACTATTATTTCTCTCCTAGAGGATCACTTTCCTTTCCCTCCTAGTAGAAGAATCTTGACACACTTACAACCGAACACTCACTAGGCATACTCACTTGCTGATCCAAGATTTCATGTGCATAACACTCTTCTGCTGAACTTTGTAGCCAAGGAAAACCGATAAGAATACATGGCAGCTAGGCTGATATCCTGGATGGGGCTACTATTCCAAACAATGTGAGGTCTAATTGGGACTTCACATCGGGGATACCCCCTTGGTTGACGGATTTCCAACACTGTCAACAAAATGGTGCTAGGAGGGCCAGATGACAAGCTAAGCTCTTTGAGCCTGTTTTGAATCTCTTATCTTAAATGGTTCATCCTCAAATCATACTCCTTGGGTGTTTTTCTAACCTGTCCCCTGGTGAACTTTCAATCCTCGATGAGTTTCTCCATGACTTGTCTCAACTAAAGTTTGATGGTGAGGGTGATATGTCCTTTGCCGAACATGCATCTCTTTTTCTTATGTTCTGTGAATATTATGAAATTGATTGTGAAGATGTGACTTGTATCACCCTTGAAGGTCGAGTTAACCGATGGTGTCACACTCTACCACCTGCTTCCATTCATTCTCTTAACCATCTCATCGAGGAGCTTCATTTAGCATTTGATAGGTATGATTACCAAGATGTTTATAAAAGAATCAATCAGCTTAGAATGGAGCTTGATGAATTAGTTGAGGATTTCTCTAATCGATTCCTTCACCTTTGTTATGAATTTCCTGAAGAAGATATGGATTGGGATTTATTGAAACAAAAGTTTGAGCATTTGGTTCATATCTCTTTGCACGGTGAATCCAAACCACCTAATGTTTCTTCTTCCCCAACTCTTGTAAATCAAAAGACACCCCTAATTTTAGAGGAGGAATTGACTACTCCTTTTGTTCCTTGTCCCCCTCCTTTTCCAATTCTGATGAGGGTGCCTTCGTGTGATGATAGTAAAGTTGGGAAATCTACACATCAAATTCCTAATCCATCTTCTCATCCTCCTTCCACTTTTCATGATTCAAATCCAATAGAGGAAATCCCAGAATGGCTCATAAAGCCTATGGTGAAAGCCAATTTTTCCATTCCTCAAGATGGTATCAACATTCATAACTCTAGTCTTGAATCTGATTTGGTTTTCCGTCATCCTCTATCATCTACATGCCATGACTCTTTGTACCGTGATCCACTTGATCAATCTGCTCCACCAGCTAGTTTTTTCACACTCCTAATTTTCAAGTTGCTGGTCAAAATTGCAATCAGGTTCAAGGTAGTCACATTACACAGGTAGAGGAGCAGGAAGGTGAAGATTCTTTCATTCTTTCTTCTTTTTTTCAAAATCCTCTGTGTTAAGATGATGCACATTCTTGGATGATTTTCAATCTTCTAATCTCGGTAGTGAATCAAATGAAATCAATTTGTTCAGATCCATAGTCTTGGGCAACAATCATTTTGATGATGGTGATTCTGCTAATGTATGTGATGATGAATGCCCAAGTGCACCAACCATTTTTTCGGTTCCTCCAGAAGATGTTGATATGACAGAATCAGATCTGGGATCTGATCCAGCTGAAGAAAATGTTCTTATCGAAACTTCCTCTTCATCCCACTATCCCTTGTGCTCACCTGTTTGCAATGCATCTACATGCAATGAAGATACTCCATGCTCTTCAAGTTCTTCATTGGATGAGGTCACTTCTCAATTGACACAAGGTAGTGAGGTTGTCCATGACAAAAGAGAAAATAATTAGATCATTGAGTATCCTTTCCATCCCGTATCATCTCTTGTTTTGCATGAAGACAAATCTTCAAATCAGCTTGCTCATGAAATTTCTCCAATTCATACATCTCTAGACTTGCGATCAAAAGAATCTTTCGACTTGAGTAATTTGGTTGTCAAAGTTGTAAAATTCAATCAAATCAGTGACAGAGATGGCTGCCATCCAGTTGATTGTGATCTCATTAAAATCAGTGAAAGTAGCTTTCCTAACACCATGCATGATCTGGATCAATCTTCAAAATGAGATTTTATAATCCTTGAAAGTTCTGGGACTTTTCAGGGAGTCGAGGCATTTCAACTTTCGTTGATGGTTATGTCAAGACCTTGCAACTCTATTAAGATCCCCGAACTAAGTCAGGTCTGGTTTTCCTCGCAAAATTCTTCTTTCTGCATGGTTTTGCTCGATGTAAATTTCTTCTTGAAATATGTTTGGCATTGCAGATATAATCTTTTAAACTTTCAAGATTCGGTTTCTGAATGGATTCAAGTTACTATTTCAGTTGATTCATCTCCATGGAAAACTCTTTCTCTTAACCCAGGTTTGGAGAGTGTGTTTCTCACAAAAGCATGGAATTGTGAAGTTTATTATTCTAAAGATTATCTTTGGCTAAGGAAGTCATGCTTGTCACATTCTTTTGAAAACAATCAACTCCTGATCCTTCTTGTGAATATTCTGATGCTAATCTTTTTCTTCATCGCACCTGAAATCCTCTTGAGCGTTAGTGAATGCATGGATTATTTGATGAATCAAATTCTTCTTCACTCATTTTACCCTAATTGACTTCATGTGTTTGCTATACTAGCATTCCTTTTTACTTCTTTCGATGATTACGATGCTAGTGTAGTGTGTAACCAGTTACAAGAAAATGGTTTGTTACACTCATCATGCGAGGAAGATGATTCTATTATGTAGAGCATTTGCGAAACTATTCAAGTTGATTTATCTTTGGTAATTACAAACTGGGAATCTGATGCTTTAATCAGCCCATCTGATCATGATTCTGTCTCTGATGACTGTCGTTCAACTTACTATTTTCCCATCAGCACATCTAATGACAATTGTTTTACACCTTTTGATCTTTATGGTTTAACATCTCACTATCTGGGTACTTGTCAAGCAGTTGAGGCACTTCCGCACTTGCTGATGGTTATGTCAAATCCTCACTGTCTTGACATGTCTGCTGAATATGATCAAATCTATTTTACCTCGCAAGATTCTCATCATAATCCCGTGCCTCTAATTGAAATTCATCTTTTCAAAGATTTTGAGGTTTTCAAGAGGATTGTCACAAATTTTATGATCAGGTTGCTGAATGGTTGGAGCAATCTTACTTGGCAGGCTCCGTTGCAAATAGCAAGTTTCGATCTTTTCGCGTGCTTGCTAAGGAATTCGGTGTAGTTGAAGACACATTCGCAAGAAGTTTCCGAGGTTTGTTGAATGATGGTTTTCATAAAAAAGGTAAGAATGTGAACTAGTTAGAAGTAGTGGCTATGGCCTCTCTTTCGGCTGATAGGTGAGACCTTCAAATTTTTGTGCAAGTTATTCAAGTTCTTATCTGTTTTATTGCACATTACTTTATATCAGTGTTACTTTCTTATATCTTTGTGAATGCAGGTTGGAGGCAGTTATGGTGGCTTCATTGGGAATTTCATTACACATGACCCCAACCTTCTAGATTATTAGGTTAGGAGTAGGTCTAGTTGCATATTAGTTTACCTGCAAATTCATTTTTTGTAGTTTGTCTTGTGTTTTCTCATTTTGGTTTCACATCATCTTTCGGTTAGTCTCCTTCCGTTTTGTCATCTGGTTTTGTTTCCTTGTTATGTGTTGTCTTTTTCTTTGTTTTGTAAGACCTTGCATGAAGATTCTATGTTGGCTCAAAAGGCAATGTGGCAAAATTGAAAAGAGTCTTGTGACACTACAACAATTGGCTAATCTTCGGTCTTCCTTCTTTGTGTTGGTTATATATTTTGGTCAATGAAGTTCCGACTGAAAATATGATCTGTCCATAAGGATATTTTTGGTCAAACCATGATACTTGTGTCTATTAAGGAAACCTTATGCCCACACTTTGTTCTTTATGTTTCAATATTTTCACGCTTATCCAATCAACAAAAGAGGAAAAGGGGAAAATCTAAACGAGCAAACCTAAATTAGAGGCCTCTATATGCTTCTCTCAAGGAACAACCTCTCCTGCTCTCAATCAGTCGGGATCCCTCTTCTTCCCATAAAATAAATAAGTGCCAATGTACAATCCTCTTTAAATATATAAATAAATGCGAAAGAAGAGAAACGCTTCTTGCGCTGGGATACTGTCTAGGCTCGCTGGCAGTGGAGCAATGTTTGTGTTCCTGTAGTGACTCCGCCGGGGTACTATCCAGGCCTGCTGGCAGCGTAGCAACACCAAAGATGAAAAATTACACTTTGAAAATCTAAAGCTCGCGAACTTCACTACCCTTTCCAATTCGAAATATTGTGATATTGCTGAATCTTATGTTGTGTTCAACCGAGAAGGTACAAAGGGGACCATGTTTATTCACGGGGTAAGTGGGGAGGCCAGAGTGATCTACACGATGAATCAATACTCCCTGAAGAACTGAGACCTTGCACAGAAGAGTCAACCAAGACAGAGAAGCTGGAATTCTACCAGTGTGTCACCAAGTGTTGTCGTTGCTACAACACCCTCCAAAATTTTGGCCTGCACCAAATTTTGGAGCCTACCTTGGTCTTGTATATTGTTGTCACAAACATTGAAATCCATTCCATGTGTTTTCTCTAAGTGTTTTGGTCCCTTTTGCGAGAAAAGCAAAATGTCGTCTTTTCGCATGTTAAGTGTCGCACGATGTATATAAGCTTGTTTTGGTGGTTTCAAGGGGTTATCTTTGTGAAAATGAGTTGATCTTACCATGTAAACATCCGTCACACTCATTCCCAAAGTTTTAAGCACTGTCGCACAAGTGTCGTCACAGTCGTCGCAAAGTGTATCTTTAGTCTTGCACCTGTCGTAACTCGACGCAAAGCTGTCGCACTGAGGGAAATGTGTTGTTCATGTGCCTTGGATGATTTGTGTTGTTGTGTGGTCAAGTGTTCTAAGTGTGTGATCATAGTCAAATCATATTATTATTCACTGTAGCTTCATCGGTCCCTCACTTAGCCAAATTACGAAAACTTTCCAGCAACTTAGCCTCATCCAACCCTCCTGAACTATGCATTGCGCAGTTATAGCCATCAAGCTACAACCTAGCGTCTTGACACTGCACAATTCGCAGTTCCTGGCTCCCAGAACTGCGCACTACGCACTCTTAGTGCCCAAGCCCCAACCTTGACCTCCAAAATTGCGCAATTTAGCCCTCCAGCATGGCCCCAACTGCGCATTGTGCAATCTCTGATCTTAAGCCAAGCTCTTGAGCTCATGAGATGTGCAATTGCACAATCACCAGGTCTGCTTTGCCTCCTAGAGCTGCGCAACTGGCTGCAACAGTGTAAAACCCTTAAGCTCGGCCCATTGAGTCCCAAAACTATGCAACTTTTGTCTGCCCAGTCCAACTTGGATTGCATAGTCTCAAGGCTCAAGCTTCACCCTTGACTGCTTGAGTTGCGAAATTGCATAGTCACTGAGCCTCTCCCTCAGCCTGTAACCTGGTTTCAACTCAGTTAGTGGATCAACATACATCATCTTAGACTAGGGGTTTATCAGACTGATGTCGTCTTGTCATGACTGTATTGTGGATGCAGGGACTCTATCAGTCCATGACAGGATGATGAAGAAGGAGATGGAGAAGGGAAACATGGTGAAATACATCTTTGTAGCTGGTTGTGCAAGGTGATCAATCAACACAAAGCAAAGGGACACCAGTTTGCGATCACATTTCAAGACTTGATATCATTGAAGACTCCTCTGAAATTTTATCTATTGCAGATACTAGAAATTATTCTTCTAACTAAAATTTAATTATGCAGTTTATTTTCTATGACAAACAACAAATAAAATCACAACTGCAATTTTCACCATAAAAATACCGCGGAAAATAAAATACTGGAAACTGAGAAATTCTAGCACACACAATAATTTTGACACGGTTATTTTTGGACAATTGTCCTAGTAAAAACCCAACTTGGGAAAACCGGTGCCGCAGATGAGGGTTTTATTATTAATCTTCAACAACAATTCTAAGTACAATAATTTAGACACCCAACTGGCAAAAATATCATGAAAATTTTCTCTTACCTCACAGCTATTCTCTGCCTCCAAAACTGCCTTCCTAGCCTCTGCACTAAGCTCCCTGCGTTACCCTCTGCATAGAGCTTTCGCTGGCCCACTAGAAATTTTGGGCTCTTTCCTTTGCCTCTCCTGGGAACTGGAAATCTTCCTCCCGGAATGCTGCTGCCATCCTCTTCCACCTGCTACTCACCCTCTAGCTCTATCTTCTCTGCCGGTTCTAAGAAAATTGAATTGCCCGGGAAACTGAGTATTTGCACTGGATGATTTCTCCATCACCACATCGACTTCCTCTTATAATTTGCCGTTGGAGTACCAACGGCCAAGATTAAAACATAATGAATGGCTAGATCATCTTTGGATTGATTCGTGTGAGTTTCTAGATGATTCTCACCTTGTCTCAATTAATACTGATTAATTAACCATATTCCCTAAGTTTAGACTTAAGAAATATTTAAAAATCGGTTAATATTCTAATTGAGACACTTCTAGGCGGAATTTCTAGAAATGATTTCTAGGTTTTGGAGATCTCATGTACTTTAGCCTCCCCACCAGATTTCATTGCTAGAACACATCCGATGCTACAAAAATAACACTCCCTCTTAGCGAGGAATGTGTTTTAGTGCTACTGCATGTGAAAATTTCTAAATAGAAATCCAACTGCAGTGACTGATATTATTTGTTCTACTTATTATTTCAGAAATAAGTTATTCACAGTGTTTCTACAACAAATATCGAAATACATTCTACTGCAGCCTTCACAATTAAAAGACTGCAGAAAGTAAATGCAAGGAAAAATACTAGCACAAATGTAATCACAATGACAGTTATTTTTGGACAATTGTCCCCGGAAAAACCCAATGTGGGAAAACTGGTGTAGCAGATGAGGGTTTCTTTATTGATCTTCAGCAAAAATCTCATGTACAAGATACAACCAGCAGAATAGAAGATAAATTTATAGACGATATTCTCACTCTTCTCAGCAAGATTCTGACTCTGGAGAGGACCTGCTGCTCCCTCTGCATCTCACTACGTCATCTTCTGCGTAGGGATTGCGCAGTCCCATCGTCACAGCCTCAGCAATGTCCCTCCTCTGCTCTGCGTCTTCTTTCGGCTCCTGCACTCCCGACTGATGCTGATGCCCTCTCTCCTTCTCACCTGCAACTCTCCCTCTGATTTGATTTCCTCTTGCCGAACTTCAACCAGTGAGAAAATTGATTTTACATTGGTAACTGAGTATCTGCCCGGTGTGTTTTCCAAATTCCTATTCAAGTCCTTATAATCCTCTAGTTGAGTAATCAACGACTCAGACTAGATTCTAATCAATGGCTCAAATCATATTGACTTGATCCTTGTCTTCTTCTAGAAGTTTCACCCTCAGTTTAATTAATACCCTTTAATTATTTTAATTTCCTAAGTTTAGACTTAGGCACCCATTAAAAATAATTAATTATTTTAATAAAATTGTCTCTGGGTGAAATTTCCCAAAACGATTTCTGGGTATTGTGGAACACGTGTGTCCAAGCCTCCCTGCTAATTTTGAGGCTTAGAGCACATCCGATGCTACCAGAAATCAACGCTCCCTCTTAGCGAGGAATGTGCTCTAGTAATGAAACCTGTTGAAGCATCACCCTTCTCTGTAACATCTCCCTCTGCGCTGCTGATGTCTGTCATCGCTTCCCACCAAATACTTCGCAAATGCTGCATCTGTACTGCTGCTGACCCTGCCACTGCCAACACTGCATCTGTACTGCAACTCCCTCTCATTTCCTGCTACTGCAACTGAGAAACCACCTGTTTCTGCTACTGAAACGGATTCTCTACCATACCCATCTTCTCCCTGAACTGGATGAACTTAGCTCTTCCTAGATATTTTGTGAGTATGTTTGCTACCTGATTTCCTGTGGAGACATACTGCAACTGCATTGCCCCACGTTGAACATGGTCTCTGATAAAGTGACATCTGATATCAATGTGTTTCGACCGATCATGAAATATTAGATTTTCAGAGAGTTTAATACAACTCCGATTATCGCAGAAAATACTGGTCATTTCCATCCTCTTCTTGAACAAACTCACAAGCAGTTTTCTAAGCCATATAGCTTCGCATGTAGTTGTGTTGGCTACCATATATTTGGCTTCTGCTGAGCTCAGAGCCATCGACTTCTGCTTCCTGCTGCACCAAGAGATCATCCTTGATCCAACGCTAAAGCAATACCTGGAGGTACTTTTCCGATCTTTTGAACTACCTACCTAATCTGCATCTGTGAAATCATTCAATTTGACGTCATCTCCTCGGGTGTATTTCAACCCATATCTGACTATTCCACGCACATATATAACACTGTGCCTAGCTGCTGCCCAATGCGCCCTTTTCAGTTCCACCATGAGCTAACTAAGGGTGTTCACAGTGAAGCAGATGTTTGGCCTAGTGTTGACCAGATACATGAGCGATCCAATGAGCTGTCTGTACAAGGTGGGGTGCATCTCCTTGTCTCCTAATGCATCTATTTTCTTCCAGTTGGTGATCATGGGCGTAGCCATGGGTCGACAATCCTGCGTTCTAAATCTCTTCTGCTTCAAGATTCTTCTTGCAGTCCTTTATGAGCCTGGATGATCTTGTCATATGTGAAAATTCCTAGTTTCAAGGAACCCCTACTGCAACAAATCTGAATCTACTTCACCTACTTGATTTTTTCTAACATACATTATCAAGTTATTCTTTTGAATACTGAAGAAAATTACTTCTGCAACCTACACTAATTAAATGTTTGATCTCATGAAACAGAAAACAGAGCAAAGAATAAGATACATAGGACACACTTATTTTTGGACACAATAGTCCTTGGAAAAACCCAATGTGGGAAAACCGGTGCAGCAGTTTTGAGGGTTTATTATTATGTAGGAGAAATATCTGAATACAAATCTAGGATGCTCATCTAGCAATCATTTACAGAGAAAATATTGGCGGAAAATCTAAGTTAGTTTTACTTCACTTCACCAGGCAGAATTCAAGCTGATTCGGCACAAGATTGGCTAACCCTGGCTATTTCCGCGCTGGCTATGCGCCAACCCTGCGTCACCTTCTCTGCCCTCTGCATCAGCTCTCCCAATAGTTCCCGACAGTTTTGGTAGTTCTCGCCAGTTTCGGTTATTCCGGCAGTTCTGGATTCTGCGCGACAAGCAGCTTTTCTGCGTCAGCTCTCCTAGCTATTCCGGAAGTTCTGGATTCTGCGTGACAGGGAACTTTTGTTCGTCAGCTCTCCCGACTACTGCGCTGCCTCTTTGCAAGCTCTCTCCGCCTCTCTGTTCTGCATTTTCTGGGAAGTCCTCTTGGATTCTCTTTGCCCCTCAGCTGCAAGATATCCCCAATCGATTTTCCTCTTGAGAATTTCTCACCTCAGAAAATCGATTTCCTCAATCTCTCTGCGTGTGTTTCTAAATGAACCTCAAGCCTCCATTTTATACTTTTCCTGTTGAGTCTTCAACGGTCGAGATTAAGTCTCTAATCAATGGCTAAGATTAAAACATGGCTTGATCCGCCTTCTAGATCATTTTCACCCTTATTTTGATTAATACCCATTAATATTTTAATTTCTCTAAGTCTAGATTTAGGAACTGCATTAAAATATTAATTATTTTAATAAAATATAATCTAGGTGGAATTTAACGAAACGGTTTCTGGGTTCTTTAGAACTCATGTGCCTTAGCCTCTCCACCAATTTTCAATGCTAGATCACTTCTGATGCTACCAAAAATTAACACTCCTTCGTAGTGAGGAAAGTGCTCTAGCAATAATGTCCACCTACATGCTGCTCTGTTTCTGAAGCACCTCCTTTCTGCACTATTGCTACCACCAACATTGTGTTGCTACTGCTACTGTACTACTGCCCATGACACTGCCACTGCCACTGCTGCATCTGTACTACATCTCCCTCTCAAACGCTGCATCTGCTATGCTGCTAGCACTGCATCCTACTGCAACTCAGTTGCTGAGAGATGCAACTGAAAAACATCCAAAATTACTTGAACTTAACTGTGTTCAACATAATACCATGGATGTTGGAATCTGACTGCTGCTGATTCTGACCCTTTGAACCTTCTGCGCTGCTACTGACTCCTACATTGTGCCAACTGCACTCCTGCCAACCTTGCTTTGTGCTGATCAATCTTTGGTCCTCACGTACTGCATCTATCCTCCAACCACTCCATTGCATCATCTGACACTAAGTCCATCTCGTTACTGATGAATCTTGGGCTCCCGTAGCAAGGAATTGATCCAAGAGGTTGACTCCTCAAGGATCTTGCCCACATGTAGTCCTCCCGACTACAACTTAATATTGCCCCATCTCCCTCCTGGAGATGCGTGGGCACTCATGGCAAACTCATCCTCGTCAATCTTTGTTGAAGTAGTCTTAGGATCATGTTTCTCATCCTTGTCCTTTTTCTTCAAAGGACACTGGGATGCATAGTGGCCCATCTCGCCACAATTGAAACATTTCACCTTCGAAAACTCCTTTCGCTTCGGCTTCTGCTGTCCTTTTAATGCTAGAGCTGCGTTTTCCTCCTCCTCCTTTGTCTTTGTGCCACTCCCACTGTTGCCATTGAGGTTGACCTTCACTAGGTCCCTCCTTAATTCGTCCTATTGAAGAGCCACCTACATATCCTACCATGAAGGTAGTTTTTCTCTGCCCAATATGCTTTGGACGAAAACTTGCTATTCATCAGAGACTCCATTCAAGGCTATCCTCACTATCACGGTTGGTTGAGGAGTGGACCCCACTGCAGCAAGTTGCTCTCTAGTGTCCTGAAGATGCTGAAGATAGAGGTTCACCCCTTCTCCTTTATCCATCAAATTCTGCTGCAACTTCTGCTCCAAATACATCTTTCGTTGTTCGGAAGAGCCTTCATATAGAGATGACAAGGCTTCCCACATCTCTCGGGTTGTATCCTTGCCTTGCAAGTGTGAGACCACATGATCTTCGACTCCAGTGAGAATGAGCCTCTTTGCCTTCCCTTGCTTGGCATTGTACTTCTTCTTTTGATCGTTGTCAGCAGGAATAGCTACAACACTATTGACGTAGGCCTCGAGATCATATTCATCCAGAACAACTAAGATTCTGGTCTTCCGTATGACATAGTTGGAAGCACCTTCCAACCTATCCTAATCTCTGAGCCCATGCGATGCCATCGCACCCAATTGTCGAACTGACTCCTCTAGTCACTGCTCAGGACTTCTCAGCTGCTCAACAAGTGAGAAATTCGAACTTTCTGGCGGAAAAGTACTATGAGGAGAAAATCCCCCTTCTGCGTGTCTTCGTTCTTTTCCATCGGATTTCTGCCTCGACAGAAACTACGCCCTTCAAGTACTGCATTGAGGCTCTGCATCACTCCCTCTGCTTCTGCAAACTCACGAACTAGAAATCATACCCCTCTGTCATATCACTCAGAGAGAGATTTCCTCGGATCCGCTTCCCAGCAAGGACTGCGCAATCCCTCAAGGGGATTCGAATTGCTGCCAAGTTCAGCTTTTGGCCTCACTGCTCAGCACTGGATCTGTTCTTCCTGTTTCCAAATCAATGCTCTGATACCATGTGAAAATTCCTAGTCTCAAGGAACCCCTACTGTAGCAAATCTGAATCTACTTCACCTACTTTATTTTTTTTAATAAACATTATCAAGTTATTCCTCTGAATACTGAAGCAAATTACTCCTGCAACCTACACTAATTAAATGTTTGATCTCATGAAACAGAAAACAGAGCAAAGAACAAGATACATAGGACACGCTTAAGTTTGGACACAATAGTCCCTGGAAAAACCCAATGTGGGAAAACCGGTGTAGTGGTTCTGAGGGTTTATTATTATGTCGGAGAAATATTTGAATACAAATCTAGGATGCTCATCTAGCAATCCTTTACAGAGAAAATGCTTACAGAAAATTTGAGTGAGTTTTACCTCACTTCACCCGGCAGAATTCCGGCTGATCCGACATAAGACTAGCTAACCCCGACTGTTTCTGCTTTGGCTCTGCGTTAGCCTTGCGTCACCTTCTTTGCCCTCTGCGTCAGCTCTCCCGGCTGTTTCGACAGTTCCTGTAGTTCTCGATAGTTTCGGTTGTTCCAACAATTCTGGATTCTGTGTGACAGGAAGCTTTTTTGTGTCAGCTCTCTCGGCTACTGCACTGCCTCTGCGTTAGCTCTCCCGGTTGTTCCGACAGTTCCTGACAGTTCCGGCAGTTTCAGCTGTTCCAATAGTTTTGGATTTTGCGTGATATGCAACTTTTCTGCGTAAACTCTTCCGGTTACTGCGCTGCCTCTCTGCAAGCTCACTCCGCCTCTCTGTTCTATAATTTCGGCAAATTCCTTCTCCTGTATTCTCTCTACCCCTCAGCTGCAAGATCTCCCAATCGATTTTCCTGCTAAGAACTTCTCACCACAGAAAATCGATTTCCTCAATCTCTTTGTGTGTGTTTCCAAATGAACCCCAAGCCTCCATTTTATAGTTTTCCTGTTGAGTCTTCAACGGCTGAGATTAAGTCTCTAATCAACACCTAAGATTAAAACATGACTTGATCCTCCTTTTAGATTATTCTCACCGATATTTTGATTAATACCCATTAATATTTTAATTTCGCTAAGTTTAGAGTTAGGAACTCCATTAAAAATATTAATTATTTTAATAAAATACAATCCGGGCGGAATTTCACCAAACGGTTTCTGGGTTTTTTAGAACTCATGTTCCTTAGCCTCTCCACCAATTTTCAAAGCTAGAGCTCTTTCAATGCTACCAAAAACTAACATTAGAAACAAGTCATCCACATATAATACCAGAATAAGTGGCTCATTCTCCACCATTAGATAGTAGAGATCGGGATCATCCGTTGATTTGGGGTAGCATCGGATGTGCTCTAGCCACGAAATTTGGTGGAGAGGTTGGGGCACATGAGATCTCCAATACCCCGAAAGGGTTTGGGCAGATTCTAAACAGATAAGGAGATATTAAAATAATTAATATTTTTAATGGAGTCCCTAAGTCTAAACTTAGGGAAAATAAAATATTAATGTGTATTAATATGAATCTGTGTTAGAATGGTCCAAAAGACATGGATCAAGCCTGATCTAATCTTAGCTGTTGATTAGGGACTTAATCTCGTCCGTTGAGATGTCAACTGGAAAAGTATAAGAGAAGGCTTGAGGGTCACTTGGAGAACACACCAGAGTGATCAGTCATTCTATTCTCTAGAGCGAGGTTTGCTAAGAGAGATAGAATTAGTGATCGAGAGAGCAGTTGAGGGGCATTGAGTACAGAGAGACAGAGAGGCAGAGATAGTGCCGGGAAAGCAGCCAGAGAGAGAGAGACGCAGGAGCGTACAGTGCTCACGCAGGGCCATGTAGAGGCAACTAAGTGTTGTGCAGAGCACCAGAGGGGCCAACGTAGCTGATGTAGAGGCTCAGAGAGCTGACGTAGGGCCTCCTGGGGCTGACGCAGGCCAAGGTAGGCTGACGCAGGGCCAACGTTGGGCTAGGAGAGGCTGACGCAGTCCAGATTGGGCAGACGTTGGGGTTTCAGGGGCAGATTGGTGCTGAGTAGCTGCCGAAAGGATTATCCGAGATTTTAGTTAGTAGATTTGTTTGAAACAGAGAGGTATTAATGCTAAGGAAATTCTCTATTGGGTAGGCCAATTTTGGCACCCAGATTGTACTCTCATATTGCTTAACAAGAAAACCCTTAGATAGCTGCACCGATTTTCCCACATTGGGTTTTTCTGTGGACATTAGTCCAAAAATAATGGTGTCATATGGTGTGTTTGTTCTTGTTTCTTTTAGTTGCTGATCTGTAATATGTTGAGCATGCACTGGTGTTTATTTTGAGTATTTACTTTGTAAATAACTTGTTAAGGAAAAATAACAAGTAGGTAGGAATAAATCAGATAAAGTGCATGGAGGGTTTCTAAGCTAAGTAAACTTAGAAACTTTAATATGGTATCGACGCGTGATTGCAGATCACAGGAGGACTAAGAGACATCAGCCAAGCGGAGCAATAGCAGTAGAAAACCACTGTCCCGAGGTGATAGAAGCTGTTTCTAGCAACGCAGAAGCCAAGGAGTGTGACACAGAGCTAGCCAGAGCCACACAAAAGAAGTCGGGAGCTGCGCAGAGCCTCAGAGAGGCCAGCGTTGTTGACGCAGAGGGCCAGAGCGTTGATGCAGGGCATCCCAGGGTTGACGCAGACCCATCTGGAGTTACACAGAGCCAGCATGAGGCAGAGAGGGGTTGACGCAGTTCACAGAGAGGCAGTTGCTGGGGTCTAGAAGGCTGCAGGAATATTGCAGAGTTGAGTTGGTGAGGTACTGTAGTTAGAACAGTACCTGATAGAGTAGGGCCAGAGGAGTTGTTACTGAGGGTTTCTAGCCGAGGAACCCGGATCAAAAGGGTAGCTGCACAATTCGATCAGAGTAGGGGACATCTTGACAAGTGGCAGAAGGATTTCCAGGAGGGAAATCAGGACGCAGAGGGAGTCCAGAAGAGAACTTCCAGATAGGAAGTAGAGACTCAGAGGAGTCGAACAGAGAACTTCCAGGAGGGAAGTAGAGGAGCATCATGGACCTACACGGGGTAAGAGACCAGGATAAACTGGACAGAGCATCGAACTTCGCAGTCTGGAAGGCCAAAATCTTATTAGTGCTTGACAGGAATCGTGTCAAGAACGTTGCCTTGAAGGTTATAGCTATCCCAGTGGACCCCAATGATAACGACAAGCACGAGGAGGCAATGGCGAGGGCCAAGAGCATCATCCTTGATGGGGTCAAGGACCATGTAGCTCCACACATTGCAGAGAAGGAAACGGCATATGAGATGTGGGAGGCCCTCAAGAAATTGTACCAGCATATTTTTGTGCAGAGAAGAATGCTACTTGAGAATCAGTTGAGGTCATATCAGATGAAGAAGGGAGAACCGATTGACACCTTCCTCGGAGGACTTAATGAGATCCAAGATCAGTTGACTGCTATAGAAGCCACGCTGGATTAGTAGTTGATGGTGAGAACAACCCTGAATGCTGTCTCAGAAGAATGGGAAGTATTTGTCCAGAGTATACTGGGCAGAGGGACACTTCCACCTTGGGACGAGATGTGGGCAGCTATTCACCAGGAAGAGATCAGACGATAGTTGAAGACGGATAGCCGCAGCAAGGGGATCAAAGTCAAGTAGGAGGAGGAAGATGTGGCCCTAACATCTAAGGGAAAGCCGGAGAAGCAGAAGAAGAAAGATCTCTCCAAGATCAAGTGCTTCCACTGTGGGGAGCTGGGTCACTATGCGACCCAGTGTCCAAGGAAGAAGAGTAAGGGAGAGTCTTCCAAGACTAAGGCAGCGCCAACACGAGCAAAGAAGGAAGTTTAGATAGACGATGACTATGCCATGAGTGCACACGCACCACTTGAGAAGTGGGGAGACATCGAGCTGTAGTCAGATGGACTACGAGCGATGAGGGGCAGGATCCTCGAGGTACCCAGCCTCTTGGATTAGACCTTGCTACGGGAGCCCCGTCGAGGAGTAGCAGGACGAGCTGATGTGGGTAGAGATGGATGTGGATGGAGCAGCATAGAGAACTACAGTGCAGGAGTCCCCAGTACAACATAGAGCTAGCAGACTGCAACAGTGTGAGAGGCACAGGAGTGTTGCACCAGTGCAGGAAGGCACAAAGAGGTGTGCAACAGTTCAAGATGCAGGGAGTTGTTGCAATAGCGCAGAGGTCCAAGAGGGAGCACTTGTTAGCGGCAAAGGGAGCTTCAACATCAGTGGGTGTCTCTAGCCCAACAGGGAGGTCAGTTGGGAGATCAGTTACTTACTTCTCAGTAACTGAGTTGCAGTGCAGCAGTGAGCGGCACGATGCAACTTGATGAGAAGAGGTGCAGTGCGGATGCAGTGTTGGGAGAAAGGACCAGCAGCAACATGGATGCAGAGGGAGCTGTCGTACAGATGCAACAGTGGTAGTGGCAGAACCATGGGCAGTAGTACAGGAGGCAGTAGTGCAGAGGATGTTGGGCAGGAAGGCCTAACATCAGCACAGGCATTGATACCAGATGATTAGAGTAATATTCAGTGAGGAGTATTGCTAGAGCACAATCCTCGCTAAGAGGGAGTGTTGATTTGGGGTAGCATCGGTTGTGCTCTAGCCATGAAATTTGGTAGAGAGGTTGGAGCACATGAGATCTCCAATACCCAGAAAGGGTTTGGGCAGATTCTAAACAGATCAAGAGATATTAAAATAGTTAATATTTTTAATGGAGTCCCTAAGTCTAAACTTAAGGAAAATAAAATATTAATGTGTATTAATATGAATTTGTGTTAGAATGGTTCAAAATAAATGTATCATGCCCGATTTAATCTTAGCCATTGATTAGGGACTTAATCTCGGCCGTTGAGATGTCAACAGGAAAAGTATAAGAGGAGGCGTGAGGGTCACTTGGAGAACACACCAGAGTGATTAGTCATTCTATTCTCTAGAGCGAGGTTTGCTAAGAGAGATAGAATTAGTGATCGGGAGAGCAGCTGAGGGGCATTGAGTATAGAGAGATAGAGAGGCAGAGATAGTGCCCGGAAAGCAACATAGCAACCAGAGAGAGACGCAGAGGCAGCTAAGTGCTGTGCAGAGCACTAGAGGGGCCAGCGTAGCTGACGCAGAGGCTCAGAGAGCTGACGCAAGGCCTCCTGGGGCTGACGCAGGCCAAGATAGGCTGACGCAGTGCCAACGCTGGGCTAGGAGAGGCTGATGCAGTCCAGATTGGGTAGACGCTGGGGTTTCAGGGGCAGATTGGTGCTGAGTAGCTGCCAGAAGGATTATCCGGGGTTTCAGCCAGTAGATTTGTCTGAAATAGAGAGGTATTACTCCTAAGGAAATTCTCTGTTGGGTAGGCCAGTTTCAGCACCCAGATTGTACTCTGATATTGCTTAATAAGAAAACCCTTAGATAGCTGCACCAGTTTTCCCACATTGGGTTTTTCCGGGGACATTAGTCCAAAAATAATGGTGTCATATGGTGTGTTTGTTCTTGTTTCTTTTAGTTGCTGATCTGTAATATGTTGAGCATGCACTGGTGTTTATTTTCAGTGTTTACTTTGTAAATAACTTGTTAAGGAAAAATAACAAGTAGGTAGGAATAAATCAGATAAAGTGCATGGAGGGTTTCTAAGCTAAGTAAACTTAGAAACTTCAACATCATCATCACTCTTGACGAATCCCAACTGCTGCAAGTAACTATCAATCTAACCATACCATGCTCTGGGTGCCTGCTTGAGCCCATACAGGGCTTTTTTAACTTGCAAACATGAGTTCTCTTTTCATGAGTTTTGAAGCCTTCGAGCTGTTCTATATACACCTCTTTTTCTATCACCCCATTCAAGAATGTTGTCTTGACATCCATTTGGTGAAGCTCCCATCCCATTTGAGCTGCTAGGCATATAACGGATTTGATAGAGGTGTAATGGGCAACTGGGGCGAAGGTCTCTTCATAGTCTATTCCTTCTTTCTGAGTGTACCCCTTTGCCACGAACCTAGCCTTGTACTTCTCTATACTGCCATCTATAGCATACTTGATCTTGTAGATCCATTGTGATCCTACAACTGATTTATCTTCTAGTCTAGGTACTACTTCCCAGACATAATTCGTCATCATAGGGTTGTACTCTTCTACCATTGCATCCACCCATACTTGGTATTGAACAACTTCCTGAAAGCTAGAGGGTCCTTCAACTTGAGCTACCAATGTCTGGTATCTGTCAGGTTGTCTACGTTGCCTTTTCTTGGTTCTAGGAGCTCCAACAAACTCCTCTGCGTCCCTCAGTGTCTGCCATACTTCTCTGTTGGTTCTACCACTGGTGGTGGGAGGCTCAATCAACTCCTCCTCCTAATCTTGTTGTTCCATCTACTGAGAACTCTATTGATTTCCTCCTTCTGAGGAAAGACTAGTGCTGGTCACTGTGCTCGATCCAGGTGTCTGTCCTCCTTCTTGTCCTCCTTGTTGCCCCTGTTGCTGTTGGACTAAAGGAACATCTACTGACTGACCTTCTGTTGTCATTTTTCGAGATTTCCTGAAAGCTCTATCCTCCATGAACTTTGCATCCTGTCTTACTACAATCTTCTTGCTGCTAGGAATGTAGATTCTGTATGCCTTCGAGGTCTTGCTATATCCTACGAGGTACCCCTTTTTTGCAGTCTAATCCAGTTTACTACGCTTCTCGCTTGGAATGTGACAATATGCCACACTTCCGAATATCTTGAGATGACTCACCTTCGGCTTCTTCCTTGTGAAGACACCTTCGTGCGTTTTTGTTAAGATTAGGTATGTTCTATGCTAGAGCAATTTATTTAAATTTTCACAGTTAGCAATCACTTCAGCATTACGATAAACTGCAGATAGAACATAAATATAATATGCAGAAGACAAGCCAAGACAAGAGGACACAAGATATGGCGAGAGCCAGGGACAAACCCCACAATGTGTGGGGAAACCCTTGATCAATTCTTCTTTTATCTTCAAAATTCAGCAGAGAAAGAGAGAGAGAGTACATTTACAACAGAAGTCAACACTTTGACTAGATCATCTCCTATAACGATGAGATCAGTTGAAGACATTTTGCTTCAACTGGTACCTATCATCGTGCTGCATCTGGTCTTCTAGTTGCACCACTGCATACTGCACCATGCTGCTCTAATCATCATGCTGCCCATGTCCATTATCTTATCCATCATAATGCTGCTCAAACTAATGTGCATCATCATCATGCTGTTGCCCTTGTTAATGTATCATTGTACTGCCCATGCACATGATCTCATAGTGCTGCCCACCATGCTGTTGCCTCTGCCTTCTCGTTGCTTCATCGCGCTACAACAATGCATCATCATGTTGCTCATGATCACATACATTATGCTGACATCACAGTTGCATCATTGCTGCACTTTGACTGTCCCTTGAAATACCACAGAGGTAATCTTTGCATCTTCAATGAGATCATGATTTTACAAAAACTAGATCATGACTTTGTCACTGATCATTCTTGACACAGCTTCTTCCATTATGCTGAGAATGTAACTATCACTATCATTACTACAACAGCACTGACATTGCTTGAAACCTTCGTCACTGCTTCTCATTGTGCCCAGACTTCCAACAATTTCCAAAATATATATATATCGAGACTGAGGTTGTACCTTAAGGATCATTGTGATCTCCATTAATCCGAGACAGGGAGAACAGTAAGGGTTCTAAGTTCAATGTATCACATATACATTGATTGCTTATGAAGTAGATCCAACGTGTGATCTTATCTTCCATCTAGGCCGAGACTGTTCATCATGCCGATTCTTTGACTGTGGTTATGACTGCGTATACAACGAATAAAGGTATCACATGAACAACGTATTAACTGTCATCATGACTGCGTATGAAATCAGCTACTGTGGCTATGTCTTCCTCACTGCGGCTGCTGCGGCTAGATGTCTTCCTCACTGCGGCCACTGCAGCTAGGGCATCACTGTATGTCTTCATGAACAACGTAAGAAGTGTTTTCATGACAGCGTATATATTGCTGTGTATATGACTGCGTATATATAGTTGCGTATATCACTGCGTGGTTAGCTTGCGAATATAAATATATTGCTACAACGTATCACTGCCCATGAACTCACGTATCTCTTTATTGCTGTGTATATGACTGCGTATATATAGTTGCGTATATCACTGCGTTTCTTCTCCAAGTCTTGTAGGGCAGCGTATTACTCTTGGTGTCTCCTACTCCAAAAACCCAAGATGTGGAGAGGAGATCACCTTGAGAGTGAGTGTGCCAATTGACATCAAAAACTCTTCTATTTATACTAAAGCGAGGATGATGAATAGACACGTCGGTTGGGCTTCTAGAGCCTACATAAGTGCTGGTCGGCTTGACTATAATTACATAAACCAAAATAAATTCACATCTCCATAAATACTTATCGGAATCGGATGATCTTTGGATCAATCCTACACCTCTCGACGAGAGGGATCCAATAAAATTATCAGCTGCCATAAGTAAGCTGACCCACATGGAGTTTTACCCTAGTTCCCAATTTAACAGTTTTCTTCCCCAATGCTCTATGAGGAGTTCTATTCTAGATATACATCGTTGTGTTGCAAGCCTCTGCCCATAAGAATCTAGGCAGGTTCCGGTCATACAACATAGCCTTTGCCGCCCCAACAATAGTTCTATTCTTTCGCTCTGCTACTCCATTCTGCTCTAGATTATATGGAGTTGTCCATTCTCTTTTGATGCCCTCCTTTGCGCATAAATCTGTGAAGTCTTTGTCTGTATACTCTCCACCATTATCTGAACGCAATACCTTTATCTTTTTCCCTGTCATGTTCTCTATGAGGGCCTTAAACTCTTTGAACCGATCAAATACCTCATCCTTGGTCTTTAAGAAATAGATCCAGGTTTTTCTAGAGTGATCATCAATAAAGGTGACAAAGTATTCGTCACCACTAAGAGCTCTTGTGGACATTGGGCCACAAATATCTTAGTGTATCAATCCCAATACGCCTTCCGCGCTGTTGTTACTTCGGGAAAAAGTTGCTTTAGCGTACTTCCTTAGTACGCATCCTCTGCATACATCATCATGCTTAGTACTAAGGACTGGAACTCCTGTAATAGTGTCTTTGAGCATCCTCAGTGCTCCATGGTGTAAGTGTCCCATTCGCCTGTGCCACAGTTCATTCAGTTCCCTTTCACCATTATGATTGCTGCCTTTCAGTGCCATTGGAGATTCAAGCTGCAATCTATATAGTTTGTTGCTTTGAGCTCCAATTTGTCTCTTCTTCTTCTAGCTTGGATGTTTGACGTATACTTTCCTTCCAAAGAATTATGCATTGTATCCCTTGTCATGTAATTGGGACACTGAAATCAGATTCATTCCTAACCTTGGTACATGCAGAACATTAGTGGCTCCGATGCTTTTTCTATTTCCGTCTGAAATGCTATGGTGCCTCTCCCTACTAGAGTACACTTCGTTTTGTTTCCCATAGTAATATGGAAGTCCATTTTCTCTTCTTGATAGCTCGAGAAATATTCTCGTGCTCCAGTTATATGGGTTGAAGCCCCACTATCAATATACCAAACATCTACTGACGCTGAACTTGACAAGCATGCGAACTCTTCTTCCAATCTGGAAGATAATTGTGAGACATCTTGATTTCCATTCTTCTTTGTGCTATTTCTCCTATTGATTTCTGACTCTTTTCTGCCCCAACAACTGTTGAAGAAAAATGCATCTTTACCTGAACACTGCTCTGCGCTGCTCCCTTTGCCGTTGACAAATCTCGATCTAGAAATCTTACCTCTCTGTCGACTCACTTAGAGTTAGAGAGAGATCTTCCACGAAAAGCTTGACCTTCTGGCTTGGACTGCGCAATCTTTATCGGGATTTGATTTGCTACCTACGCAATACTTCGACTTCCCTCCTTCTCAATGCTAGCTCTTCTGGTCTACACTCCTGCTTAACTCAGCTCTGATACCATGTGAAAATTTCTAAATAGAAATGCAACTGCAGTGACTAATATTATTTCTTCTACTTCTTATTTCAGAAATAAGTTATTCACAATGTTTCTACAACAAATATCGAAATAAATTCTATTTAGCCTTCACAATTAAAACACTGCGGAAAGTAAATGCAAGGAAAAATATGAGCACAAGTGTAATCACAATGACATAGTTATTTTTGGACAATTGTCCTCGGGAAAACCCAATGTGGGAAAACTGGTGCAACAGATCAGGGTTTCTTTATTGATCTTCAGCAAAAATCTCATGTACAAGATACAACCAGTAGAATAGAAGAGGAATTTCTGTGAGAAATTTTACAGATGATATTCTCATGCTTCTCAGCAAGATTTTGACTCTGGAGAGGACCAGTTGCCCCCTCTACATCTCACTATGTCAGCTTCTGTGTAGGGACTGCGTTGTCCTAGCGTCACTGCTCTGCATCTTCTTTTTGCTCTTGCACTCCCAATTGACATTGATGTCCTCTCTCCTTCTCACCTGCAACTCTCCCTCTGATTCGATTTCCTCTTGCCGAACTTTGACCAGTGACTTACTTGGGTAACTGAGTATCTGGCGGGTGTGTTTTCCAAATGCCCATCGAAGTCCTTTTTATAATCCTCCAGTTGAGTAATCAACGACCCAGATTACATTCTAATCAATGGCTCAAATCATATTGACTTGATCCTCGTCTTCTTCTAGAAGTTTCACTCTTAGTTTAATTAATACCCTTTAATTATTTTAATTTCTTAAGTTTAGACTTAGGCACCCATTAAAAATAATTAATTATTTTAATAAAACTGTCTCCGAGTGAAATTTTCCAAAACGATTTATGGGTATTGTGGAATACGTGTGTCCAAGCTTCCTTGCAAATTTTGAGGGTTAGAGCACATCCAATGCTACCAGAGTTTTTTCTGGGGACTTTATCCAAAGATAACTGTATTATTTTTATGTGTGTGTGATAGTATTTCTTCCAACGTTTATTCTTCCGTAGTTTTATTTGTTTAGATTGCAGTGTGATTTATTCATTATTTGTTGTAGCAAACAGTAAATGAATTGTTAAATTAAATTAACAATTAGAAGAATAATTTCCAGTCGCTGCAATAGGATTATGTGTTGGAATTTTCACACAAGTTGCTTGAGGAAAGATACATTTTATTGAGATGGGTAGAAAAATTCGATCCTTCCAGATCGAGTGATTCTAGAGGCAGAGGGAGCAACTCAATACCTTCGTTGGGCAGATTTCTAGTTGGACACAGAGGGTTTTGTAGCCGTTTGCTAGAGAAAAACCAACATCGGGGTGGAAAAGAGGAATAACACACTATAAATTCTTCAGCATAACCATGGACCTAAGTAACATTCAGGAGACTTCATATTTGTCTTCCAGATTGCATGACGAATTTGCTTGCTTAGCGGGATCAACTTCACAGGGAGTTTGGTATATAGACAGTCGAGCATTAGCTCACATGACAGGGGTTAGAGAATATTTATTTAACTACAAAGAGGAGCAGATGGACTTCTAGATTACTATGGGAAACAAAACGAAATGTACTCCAATAGGGGGAGGTACCATAGATTTTCATAGGGAATCAGGAGGAAGCACCAGTGCTACAAATGTATTGCATGTGCCAAGATTGGGTACGAACTTGTTTTTAGTATCCCAGTTACAGGATAAAGGGTATGATATTCACTTTGTAGGGAAGAAAGTGTATGTCAAAGTTTCAAACATCCAAGTTGGAAAAAGGTAAGACAAATTGGAGTTCAAAGTAACAAATTGTACCAGTTACAGATTGATTATCCAATGGCACTAGTAGGCAATGACAGTAGTAGTGTGAAGGAGCTGAATGAGTTATTGCATAGGAGAATGAGACATCTATGCCATGGAGCACTTAGGACGCTTAGAGAAATGGTAATAGGCATTCCAAAACTTCGCACAGAACACGATGATGTGTGCAGCGGATGCGTACTTGGGAAGTATGCAAAGGCAACATTTCCAAGAAGTGACAACAAATTTGATGGCATGTTAGGACTCATACATTCAGATATTTGCGGCCTGATGTCCACTAGAGCTCTCAACGGTGCAGAATATTTTGTCACCTTTATTGATGACCATTACAGGAAAACCTGGATTTACTTCTTGAAGACCAAATATGACGTCTTCGTTTGTTTCAGAGAGTTTAAAGCTCTCTTGGAGAACGTGACAGGGAAGAAGATCAAGGTGCTTCGCTTAGATAATGGTGGAGAATATACTGATTAAGACTTCACAGGTTTCTGTGTGAAGGAAGGCTTTAAGAGAGAATGGACAACTCCATATAATCCACAACAGAATGGTTTAGCGGAGCGGAAAAACAGAACCATTGTTGGAGCTGCAAAGGTTATGTTATATGGCCAAGATGTACCCATATTTCTATGGGCAGAAGCATGCAACACGATAGTATATATTTAGAACGAGACTCCTCATAGATCATTGGGGAAGAATACGCTAGAATGAGTCTTCACAGGGAAGAAACCAAAAGTTAGCCACTTAAAAAGTTTTTTGGCAGCATTGCTTATTGCCACGTGCTAGATGATAAACATACCAAACTTGATCAGACTGTAGAGAAGGGGTTCTTCGTTGGGTACAGTGAAACCTCAAAAGCATACATAATCTACATTCCTAGCAATAGGAAGATTGTAGTAAGGCGAGACGTGAAGTTCATGTAGGATCGAGCTTTTAGGAGATCTTGTGAGATGCCTTCAGGCGATCAGAATCAGTTAGTAGAAGCTCCTTTGGTCCAACAGCAGAGGTAGCCAATGGGACAGGCAGGAGGACAGTGACAAGGATTGAGTACTATGGGCAGTACCAGTATTTTCTCAGGTATGGGAAATCCGGGGAGTTCTCAGTAGATGGAGCAACAAAGGTAGGATGAGGAGGAGCCGACTGAACCTCCCATGACTAGTGGTCAAGCTAGCAGAGAGGTTCATCAGACATTAAGAGATGTAGAGGAGTTTATTGGAACTCCTAGGACAAACAAAAGACAACGCAAACAACCTGATAGGTACCAAGCGTTGGTGGCTCAGGTTGCAGAACCTTCCAACTTTCAGGAGGCCATACAGAACCAAGTGTGGGTAGATTCCATGGTAGAAGAGTATAGATCTATCATGACGACTGATGTTTGGGAGGTAGTGCTGAGGCTGGAAGACAAATCAGTTGTAGGTTCTAGATGGATCTATAAGATCAAATATGCGGCAGATGACAATGTGGAAAAGTACAAGGCTAGGTTCGTGGTAAAGGGGTATGCACAAAAAGAAGGGATAGATTGAGGAGACCTTCGCCCCAGTTGCTAGATACACTTCTATTCGGTCAGTTATATCCTTGATGTTGAAATTTCTAAGTTTGACACGTTAGAAATCCCTACTGCATTATCTGGTTTAATTTTTCCTTCTTGTTCTTCTCATTAACAAGTTATTTATAAATAGAAATACTGAAAATAAACACAAATGCAACCTTAACTCATATACACATCAACAACTAAGATAACTGAGACAAACACACAAGGGACAGTTATTTTTGGACAATCGTCCCCGGAAAAACCCAATGCTGGAAAACTGGTGCAACCGACATGAGGATTTTATTATTATGATGTTTTTGAATACAACTAGGCTGCCAGAAATGCCTCATCCAACAGAGAATGCCCTCGGCAGTAGTACCTTTCCTCGGAGATAGATATTTCGGCTGATTAATCACCAGATGAACGATCCCTCAACAACTATGGCAACTTCCACTGCTCTACGTCACTCTGATAGGGACTACGTCACCCTCTCAACTCACCAGCACTCAGTCTGCCCCACAAAAATCTTCTAGCGCTGCCTCTTGGCCACGCGTAAGCTCTGCTAGCCTCTGCGCAACTATTGAAGCCTCTGCGTCAACCCCTTGGCTTTTTGCGTCAGCTCTTGACCCTCTGTGTCAGCTCTCAGACCCTCTGCGTCACCCACGCTGGCCTCTTCAGCCTCTGCGTCAACCTCTCCATGCTCTACGTTGTCTCTCTGGCACTATCTCTGCCTCTCTGCTATGTATTCACGGCCTTGTGCCGAACTGCCCCTCGCTGCAACAGATCACTAGCTTGATTCTCTCAGCAAAAGCCCACTCCAGAAAATCAAACTGATTGATCAATTTTGGTGTATCTCCAACTGACCCTCAACCCTCCTCTTATACTTTTCTTGTTGAGTCTTCAACGACCGAGATTAAGTCTCTAATCAACGACTAAGATTAGATTTGGCTTGATCCAAGTCATTTAGAACATTCTCACCCAGTTTTATATTAATACCCATTAATATTTTAATTTTCTTAAGTTTAGACTTAGGAACCCCATTAAAAATATTAATTATTTTAATATCTCTCCAACCGGGTGGAATTTTTGCAAACCATTTTTGGGCCTTGGAGATCTTATGTGCCTTAGCCTCTCCACCAATTTTCACGGATAGAGCACATCCAATGCTACCACAAATCAACACTCCCTCTTAGCGAGGAATGTGCTCTAGTAATGCTCCACCACTGAGCATCACACCAATCCTTCCGCACCGGTACCTATGCTGATGCTTGGCCTCCTGCCCAACATCCACTGCATTGCTGCTTCCTGTATTGCTTCCCATGACACTTGCACTGCCACTGCTACATCTGTACTGCATCTCCCTTTCAACATGTTGCCCATGCTGCTCGTAACATTGCCATTGCTAACTGCTATAGTGCAACTTAGTTACTGATAAGTAACTGATCTACCCAAATTACTGACATCCTTGTCAGTCCGTAAGCCTCCTGATGTTGAAGCTACCTCTATTGCGATCCTATGCTCCCTCTGTTGCTTCTGCACTGCTGCAAACACCTTTGTGCCTCTTGAATTGCTGCAACCACCTCTGTGCGTCTCGCACTGCTGCAAACACCTATGTGCTTTTCGCACTACTGCAACCCCCACTGCGCTGCTACAAACCTATGCACTCTAGCACTGCCTTGTCGCTCCATCACATCTTGCTTCTTCCCGACATCTGTCATCCTGCTACTCTCGTTAAGGGTTCCCGTAGCTGGATATGATCCAAGAGTTTGGGCACCTCAAGGATCTTGCCCCTCTTTTGTAGTCCTTTCGACTACAACTTTATGTCTCCCCACCTCTTCTCTAGAAGTGCATGAGCACTCATGGCACAATCATCATCAGTCTCAACTTCTTCCTCCGCCTTAGCCGGAACTGCCTTAGAGTTAGAAGCCTCTCCCTTGTTCTTCTTCCTGGGATACTGGGATGCATAATGACCCAATTCCCCACAATGGAAGCACTTCACCTTGGAGATATCCTTCTTCTTCCTCTTCCCCTACTGTCCCACAGATGCTAGAGCCGCATCCTCCTCTTCCTGTTTCTTGATTCGACTTCCCTTACCACTACTCCCTACCTTGGTCAACCTCCCAATCTCTTCTTGGCGAAGAGCTACCCACATCTCCTCCCATCCTGGAAGAGTAGCCCTGCCCAAAATACTTTTGACAAATGTCTCCCACTCCTCGGACACTACATTCAAGGCGGTCCTCAACATAAATTTCGGATCCGGTGTAGACCCGATGGAAGTAAGTTGGTCATGAATCTCTTGCAATATGAGGAGGAACGGATCTATCTGCTCTCCCTTCTACATCTGATACGACTGCAGCTGATTCTCTAATAGCATCTTCCGTTGCACGGAAGTGCCCTGATACAAGGTTGTCAAAGTATCCCACATCTCCTTTGCTGTGTTCTTTTCAGCAATATGTGGTATGATATGATCTTTGACCTCGTCTAGGATCATGCACTTTGCCCTCGCCATTGCATCTTCATGCTTCTCATTCTCAGCTGGGTCGGCTGGGATAGCCACGGTTCTCAAGGCAAAGTCCTTGATGTGATGTCGATCTAGGATTGCCAAGATTTTGGCCTTCCAGATGACAAAGTTGGAAGCCCTGTCCAACCTGTCCTGATCCCTCAGTCCGTTCACTACCATTTCAACTCCTCTTCTGGACTCCCTCTGAGTTTCGACTCCCCTCCTGGAAATCTCCCTCTAAGTCCTGATTTCCCTGCTGGAAATCCTCCTGCCAAATGTCAAACCGCTCCTCTCCAATCCTCCTTGCAACTGCAACTCGGATCTGGATTTCTTGGCTAGAAATCTGTCAAGGTAGCGACTCCCTCTACCTTGGTTCTGTCCCCTTAGGTACTGTTTTGCACTGATAGAAACAACACCCCACCAGCTTCTCAATCACAATTTGCCCACAGCTCCCCAAGCCCCAACAACTGAAGAAACTGAGCCTTTCAGGCTCTGCGCAATCTTGGCAATGGCAAAATTTGCTCCTCTTGGCCACAACGTCGATCCTTCCTGACTGAGAAAGATGACCGGGCACTGCGTAGGTCTGATTTGCCCCTCTCTGCCTCTGCGCTGACCCTCCTCCTGGCTCGAAATGATGATACAGGCCCTCTACGCCACTTCTTCTCTGTTGCTTTTGCTCTGGAAAAACGTTGTCTCTCGGGACAACTGCTACTACTACAAATTCTTCAGATTACTACTGGTGCCTTCAGTTCTCCTGTGATCTGCAATGCTTTGATACCATGTTGAAATTTCTAAGTCTGACACGTTAGAAATCCCTACTGCATTATCTGGTTTATTTTCTCCTACTTGTTCTTTTCATTAACAAGTTATTTATAAATATAAATACTGAAAATAAACACAAATGCAACCTTAACTCATATACAGATCAGCAACTGAAATAACTGAGACAAACACAGAAGGGACATCGTTATTTTTGGACAATCGTACCCAGAAAAACCCAATGCGGGAGAAGCGGTACAACAGATATGAGGGTTTTATTATTATGCAGTTTCTGAATACAACTAGGGTGCCAGAAATGGCTCACCCAACAGAGAATGCCCTCGGTAGTAGTACCTCTCCTCGGAGACAGATACTCCGGTTGATCAATCATTGGATGAACGATCCCACAACAACTATGGCAACTTCCACTACTCTGCGTCACTCTGATAGGGACTGCGTCGCCCTCTTAGCTCATCAACACTCAGTATGCCTCACGAAAATCTCGCGGTGCTGCCTCTTGGCCTTGCGTCAGCTCTGCTAGCCTCTGTGCAGCTACTGAAGCCTCTGCGTCAGCCCCTTGGCTCTCTACGTCAGCTCTCAAACCCTCTAGGTTAGCTCTCAGTCCCTCTGCGTCACCGACGCTGGCCTCTTCAGCCTCTGCATCAGCCTCTCCAGGCTCTACGCTGTCTCTCTGGCACTATCTCTGCTTCTCTGCTATGTATTCACGGCCTCGTGCCGAACTGCTCCTCGTTGCAACAGATCACTAGCTCGATTCTTTCAGCAAAACCCCGCTCCAGAAAATCAAACTGACTGATCAATTTTGGTGTATCTCCAACTGACTCTCAAGCCTCCTCTTATACTTTTCCTGTTGAGTCTTCAATAGCCGAGATTAAGTCCCTAATGAACGGATAAGATTACATTTGGCTTGATCCAAGTCATTTAGAACATTCTCACCCAGTTTTATATTAATACCCATTAATATTTTAATTTTCCTAAGTTTAAGAACCCCATTAAAAATATTAATTATTTTAATATCTCTCCAACCTGGTGGAATTTCCCCAAACCATTTTTGGGTCTTGGAGATCTTATGTGCCTTAGCCTCTCCACCAATTTTCATGGCTAGAGCACATCCAATGCTACCACAAATCAACACCTGACAGCTCAGATGGGATGGAAGATTCACCAGATGGACGTTAAGACAGTCTTCTTGAGCAGGGTGATAGAGGAAGAATGTTAGTTTTTGGTAGCATTGGAAGTGCTCTGGCCTTGAAAATTGGCGGAGCGGCTAAGGCACATGAGTTCTAAAGAATCCAGAAACTATTTGGTGAAATTCCACCCGGATTGTATTTTATTAAAATAATTAATATTTTTAATGGAGTTCCTAAGTCTAAACTTAGAGAAATTAAAATATTCATGGTTATTCATCAAAATGTGGGTGAGAATGATCTAGAAGGCGGATCAAGTCATTTTTTAATCTTAGCCGTTGATTAAAGACATAATCTCGACCGTTGAAGACTCAATAGGAAAAATATAAAATGGAGGCTTGGGGTTCATTTGAAAACACACATAGAGAGATTGAGGAAATTGATTTTCTGAGGTGAGAAGTTCTCAAGAGGAAAATCGATTGGGGAGATCTTGCAACGGAGGGGCAGTGGGAATCCAGAAGAAGGAATTTCCATAGAATACTGCCAGAGAGGTGGAGAGAGCTTGCAGAGAGGCAACGCAGTAGACGGGAAAGCTGCCTGTCACGTAGAATCTAGAACTGCTGGAACAGTCGAAACTGTCGGGAACAGACAAAACTGTTGGGAATTGCCGGAATAGTCGGGAGAGCTGACGTAGAGGTAGCGCAGTAGCCAGGAGAGCTGATGTAGAAAAGTTTCCTGTCATGCAAAATCCAGAATTGCCGGAACTGTCGGAACAGCTGGGAGAGCTGACATAGAGGGAAGAGAAGGTGACGCAGAGGCAACACAGAAATAATCGAGGTTAGCCAGTCTTGTGCCGGATCAGCCGAAATTCTACTGGGTGAAGTGAGGTAAAACTCACTCAGATTTTCCGCCCGTATTTTCTCTGTAAAGGATTGCTAGACGAGAATCCTAGATTTGTATTCAGATATTTCTCCTGCATAATAATTAACCCTCAGAGCTGCTTCACCAGTTTTCCCACATTGGATTTTTCTGGGGACTATTGTGTCAAAAAATAAGTGTATCCTATGTATCTTGTTCTTTGCTTTGTTTTTTGTTTCATGAGATCAAATATTTAATTAGTGTAGGTTGCAGAAGTAATTTGCTTCAGTATTCAGAAGAATAACTTGATGAAGGTAATTTAAAAATCAAGTAGGTGAAGTAGATCCAAATTTGCTGCAATAGGGGGTTCCTTCGAGTATAGGAATTTTCACATGGTATTAAAGGATTGATTTTGAAATGGGAAGAGCAGATCCAGTGTTGAGCAGTGAGGCCGAAAGCTGCACTTGGCAGTAATTCGAATCTCCTTGAAGGGATTGCGTAGTCCTTGCGGGGAAGCAGATTCGAGGAAATCTCTCTCTGATAGAGATGACAGAGGTACGATTTCCAGTTCGTGAGTTTGCAGTGGCAGAGGGAGTGACACAGAGCCTCAGCGCAGTGCTTGAAGGGCGCAGTTTCTGCTGGGTAGAAATCCACTGGAAAAGAACAAAGACACTTAGAAGGGGAATTTTCTCCTCGAAGAACTTTCTGCTAGAAAGTTCGAATTTCGCACTTGCTAAGCAGTGAGTAGAGGAGTCAGTTCGACAGTTGGGTGAGATGGCATTGCATGGGCTCAGAGATCAGGACAGGTTGGAAGGTGCTTCCAACTATGTCATATGGAAGAGCAAAATCGTAGATGTTCTGGAGGAATATGATCTTGAGGCCTTCGTCAATAGTGTTGTAGCTGTTCTTGCCGACCACGATCAAAAGAAGAAGTACAAGGCCGAGCAAGGGAAGGCAAAGAGGCTCGTTCTCGATGGAGTTCGAGATCATGTGGTCTCACACTTGCAGGGCAAAGATACAGCCTGAGAGATGTGGGAAGCCTTGTCTTCTCTGTATGAAGGCTCTTCCGAACAACGAAAGATGTATTTGGAGCAGAAGTTGCAGCAGACTTTGCAAAAAGGAGAAGGGGTGAACCTCTATCTTCAGCGTTTTCAGGACACTAGAGACCAACTTGCTGCAGTGGGGTCCACTCCTCATCCAACCGCGATGGTGAGGATAGCCCTGAATGGAGTCTTAGATGAATGGCATGTTTTCGTCCAAAGCATATTGGCAGAGAAAAACTACCTTCATGGGAGGAGATGTGGGCGACTCTTCAACAGGAGGAGTTAAGGAGGGACCTAGTGAAGGTCAACCTCAGTGGCAGCAGTGGGAGTAGCACAAAGATGAAGGAAGAGGAGGAGAATGCAGCTCTGGCATCAAAGGGTCAGCAGAAGCCGAAGCGAAAGGACATTTCGAAGGTGAAATGTTTCAGTTGTGGTGAGTTGGGCCACTATGCATCCCAATGTCCTTTGAAGAAAAAGGACAAGGATGAGAAACATGATCCTAAGGCTGCTTCAGCAAAGATTGACGAGGATGAGTTTGCCATGAGTGCCCACGCATCTCCAGGCAAGAGATGGGGCGATATTGAGCTGTAGTCAGGAGGAATACATGTGGGCAGGATCCTTGAGGAGTCCACCTCTTGGATCAATTCCTTGCTATGGGAGCCCAAGGTTCAGCATTAGCGAGATGGACTTAGTGTTAGATGATGCAATGGATTGTTTGGAGGACAGATGCAGTAGCTTGGGACCAGAGACTGATCAATGCAAAGCAAGGTTGGCAACACTGTAGTTGGAGCAGTGCAGGAGTCAGCAGCAGCGTAGAACATTCAGAGGGTCAGAATCAACAACAGTCAGATTCCAACATTCATTGTATTATGTTTGAACACAGTTAAGTTAAGCTAATTTTGGATGCTTTTCAATTGCTTCTCTTAGCAACTGAGTTGCAGTACGAATGCAGTGTTAGTAGTGGCAGTGCTAGCAGCATAGTAGATGTAGCATTTGAGAGGGAGTTGTAGTACATATGTAGCAATGGAAGTGGCAGTGTCATGGGCAGCAGTACAGTAGCAACAACAACACAGTGTTGGTGGTAGCAATAGTGCGGAAAGGAGGTGCTTTAGAAACAGAGCAACATGCAGGTGGACATTGTTGCTAGAGCACTTTCCTCGCTAACAGGGTGTGTTAGTTTTTGGTAGCATTGGAAGTGTTCTAGCCTTGAGAATTGGCGGGGAGGCTAAGGCACATGAGTTCTAAAGAACCCAGAAACCGTTTGGTGAAATTCCACCCGGATTGTATTATATTAAAATAATTAATATTTTTAATGGAGTTCCTAAGTCTAAACTTAGGGAAATTAAAATATTAATGGGTATTAATCAAAATATGGGTGAGAATAATCTAGAAGGTAGATCAAGTCATGTTTTAATCTTAGCCGTTTATTAGAGATTTAATCTCTTCCGTTGAAGACTCAACAAGAAAAGTATAAAATGGAGGCTTGGGGTTCATTTGAAAACACACACAAAGAGATTGAGGAAATCGATTTTCTGAGGTGAGAAGTTCTCAGGAGAAAAATCGATTGGGGATATCTTGCAGCAGATGGGCAGTGAGAATCTGGAAGAAGGATTTTCAAGAGAATACTGACAGAGAGAGCTTGCAGAGAGGCAGCGCAGTAGCTGGGAGAGCTGATGCAAAAACGCTGCCTGTCACGCAGAATCCAGAACTGTCAAAATAGTTGAAACTGCTGGAACTGTTGGAAGTACCGAAACAGTCGGGAGAGCTGACGCAAAGGCAGCGCAGTAGCTGGAAGAGCTGACACAGAAAAGTTTCCTTTCACGCAGAATCCAGAACTGCCGGAATTGCTGTGAACTGTTGGAACTGCCAGAACAGTCGGGAGAGCTAACGCAGAGGGCAAAGAAGGTGACTCAGGGCTGATGCAGAGCCAACGCAGAAATAGTCCGGACTAGCCAGTGTTGTGTCGGATCAGCTGGAATTCTGTCGGGTGAAGTGAGGTAAAACTCACTCAGATTTTCCGCCAATATTTTCTCTATAAAGGATTTTCGGCCAATGTTTGCTCTCACCCAAAAACTAATTTCTGCCACCAAAATCACCTCCCTAGCCTCTTGCGTCACTATCTGCACAAAGCTTACGTTGGCCCTATGAGAATTTCGACCTTCCTTCCTTTGCCTCTTCCAGGGACTGGAAACCTTCCTCTTGGAATGATGCTGCCCTCCTCTTCCACCTGCTACTCACCCTCTGGCTCTATCTCCGCTGCTGAGCTATTGCTTCTGAGAAAATTTGAACTACCTGGGCAATTGAATATCTGCACTGGTGTGATCTCCATCACCACATCGGCCTCCTCTTATAATCCACTGTTGGAGTATCAACAACCAAGATTAAAACATAATGAATGACTAGGATCATTTCTGAATCGATTAATGTGAGTTTCTATATAATTCTCACCTTATCTCAATTAATACTGATTAATTAACCATATTCCCTAAGTTTAGACTTAAAAAATAATTATAAAACAGTAAATAATCTAATTGAGACACTTCTAGGCTAAATTTCCAGAAATGATTTCTGGGTTTTTGAGATCTCATGTATTTTAGCCTCTCCACTAAATTTTGTGGCTAGAACACATCCGATGCTACAAAAATTAACATGGTATATTGTTTCAATGTTATATTGGATAACAAGGTAAGCCCTAAGTTATGATGAGAATGTCTCCTTCACAAATGGTTCATGCATATGAAAATGATTTGGATTCATGGTTCTTATAATGAAATGGTGCGCTTGGTAGTAAATAAGTATCTTACCTTTTAGACATGATGAACTTTTTGATTCTATGAAGCTACTTAATATTGATGTTTGATATAGTGGTATACTTGATGTTTGGCTAACATCTATCACTTTAAATATCTTGATCCCATAAAGAAGGCTAGCACCTTGGTTCTAGTAGATGGTAACTTGACACTATTGATATTGTTTGTTAAAAGCATGGTAGCCATGATCATAGAAGTATAACAATGAGATTAGCATTCCGGATCTTTTGTTGACCTTGGTTAAGTTTTAATGAGTTTAGTAATTATGGCATATGGTAAAATTTAATGCCCTGATTGAGTTATGTGACAAACAAGTAATGTTGTGATCATGATTCTTGGAGTATACTCCTATTAGCTAACCCTTGATGAAAGATTGATGTCATAGTTGATGCTAGCATGTTATGACCATGATGGATATATGTTTGACTTTATGATCTAACAGATCTGCGGATGCATTACAGTATTATAAATAGGTTGATAACTTGAATGAAGATAACTGAAGTGGCTTCCCATTTAGAGGGAGAATCTCTCCATAAGATCCTTACTCCTATTATAATTTTTCTTCACTATTGAAGTATGATTTATGGGCATGAGTAGACAAATATCTGATTTTGTTGATCTGCAGCAAAGTTCTGAGCTGATAGGAGAGAGTTTTCCCTGACTTTAAGCCTCAGTTGCCCGGAATCAAGCTTAAGCATGCGACTATAGCCTCTCAACTACATAGAGAAAGGCCTATGGGTGCGACTATGCCTATAGGACACAAGAGTGAATCTTTGTTCATAAAATCAGATGTTCACTCAAAGGATGTTAGTCCTACAGACATGAAGCAGACAACATAAAGTTCTATTAGCATGGAAGTTTGAATGTTTACTATAATATGAATATGTAGACTGAACTTGTGTTTGCAGGTGACCGGGATATGCATATAGACATGTCATTATGATTTAACCATTGAAATTTGTGCTACAAGAGTTTGACTAGATTTGGCTGATTGATATAGATGAGTAGTGTTTGGAGTTTTGACATGATACTTGATAATGATTTAAAACTTTAACTTGATATGTTTTGGGCTATAGATATCACTGTGATATCAAATATAGGATTTGACATGATGACTAATTTGACGATTGATGATTTGCCTTGATGACAATGCTATATGGGCATAGTGACTTTCAGTAATTTATATTGGTATTCTGTGTTATTAGTTGTGACACATTGGTTGAAGTATAAACAGTTGTGATTCAGCATGAAACAATCTCACAATAAATGGATGTAACCTGCATGACTTATTCTTGGTGTATGTATTTGCATCTAGTGACTTATATTATGATCATGAGATATTGTTTGGTAAATGATAATTTGTTGATAGATGAAGTCAAAACTTGATGTGAGCTCTACTTGTCACTTGGTCCAAATAACTTGTTAAAGTGATATTGATGAGTTTTATATTAGTTTTGATCTGGCATCCAATCTTTGATAAGCTAACTTAGTTGATTAAATTGCATGGTATTGATTTGTGTAAAGCTGAGCATATTGCTTTGGTCAAGTGTCATGATTGCAGAAAACATTGTATGAAGCAATCTCGTCGATCGTGATATGTCCGCTTTGACAACTATTTGGTGAAGCTAGAATGATGTGTTGATCCAAACCTCTACTTCACTAGTGTTCCAAGGTATGGCTTTGATTTTGGTTTTATACACTGACGGTATATTCTTGACAGGTAATGAGCCTCTGATGATCTAAGTAAGAGGGAGATAGCTTCTGAAGGTCGAAATACTGAATCATGGCACGGTGAATCAATTTTTGAAGTTTGGAAAATAAAATCTATATTGCGAAGCTATTGAAGAGTTTTGGAAAGTGGAAATGCAAATCCTTCGACACTTCGATTGAATTTCAAGAAGTTGTGAAGAGATATTGTTGAACTTGAGTTGGTAACTGACCACTGATTGAAGCATTGATGTTCCGTTTTTGAACATCCATATATATATATATATATATGATGTGCATAGAACCTGAATGAATTCATGGTTCAGCCGCTTCATACACATTGAGTTGCCACCAAACACCCTTCCAAATATTTGCATGAGATGATCTATCTTTGACATTCTTCCTATGATATGTGATTGCATGGATGTACTGCTGATGTTTGGATCATTCTTGATGAGCACTGCCTTAGTATGAGATCTGCCATGATGTTTTGGATGAGAAGTCCGTAGCTTCAGGCACGACCGAGGTTGAGTATGATGGTTGCTAACATGACTAGCTATGAAGCAGGATGAAGAATCTTTTTGGAGAGATGTTTGAGCAGGTTTTGGATATGACATGGATACATTATGATGACAAAGAGTGGAAACCAATTGGCAGAGAATCTCGTATATAGCTGGGAATGAGATACCTTCATTGAGACAATGCTGTTGTACGAAACAAGCTTAGGCTCGTGGTTGACACCTCCTTGAAAGGGAGGATGAATAAGGTATCCTTTTTGTGATATATATATTTTTGTTCTAATATGATATTTGAGTTGATGACCTGCATGAACAAGAGACTGTTGCTATTGAGATATAATGATTACTAGATATCAGCACGATGAAATGTTGCGGATCTATAGAGAGCATCGCTGATCGAGAACACTGAGCCGACTCTTCCCCCCTGTCTGAGATCCTAGGGTGAGGAATTGAGATAGAGGGCTCCTGGTGTTGAGGGATCTCTGGACAATAGGGTCGTAGATGTTGCTCCCCTAATTGTTACCCATAGGGTTGGAGTAGTAGCTCACCTATCTTGGTCTTTGCAGAGTATACCCCAGTTGGCATCATACCCACAAGTTGGGCTTGTTGGGACTACCGCTCCTCGTTTGGGAAACGGGTTGAGAGTATACTTCGGGGTGTACAACCCAAGCTGATTATGATGCAGTTGTTCTACCACATGACTCTTGAGGGTCATTGTTGGGAATGTCAATAGGCAATAGGATGGGTTGAGTAGTAGCTCCCTTATGTCACCTATTGTTCGATATGGAGTCGTAGATGTTTAGCTCCCCCATGAGATCTTGGGTTGAGATGTGCTGCCCGATGTGGTTCTAGGGTGAGATGTGCTCCCTGATGATATGCTCTCCAATGATGATGTAGGTCGTAGAATTGGCTCCCCGTTAATGTTTCTTGGGTGGTAGCATTGAGCTCCCCTTGGCAGAGATTCCGAGTGGTAGCAGTGGCTCCTGGATGGATAGAGGATGGTAGATTGAGCTCCCCTCCGATGTCAAATTTTTCTTCTTTTAGATTCAAGAATATTCAACATATGAGCAGGGACAATCAAGAGATAAGAAAGAATAAGCAAGAGATAAATCGAGATGAACAGTGATGATACGTGATGATGAGATACTTTTGATTGGATATGGTTTCATGACAGAATACACGTGACGTGTTGCAGGTGGACGTCTCCCTTGTTGATAGGCAGTGTTAAAATATGCAACTGCGGTCAAATTCCACCTTGGACAACTCATTTGATGGAGATAATGATTGCATTGGATTCCTCTTTTCGAGAGGACCAAAATCGACTTAAAGATCACTCAAATCAGATAAAGGAAAGTGTAGTTATGAAGAAAAACCCACATGTGCATATTTGATAAGGTCGGCCCTAAAGCAAATTGGACATCCTTGGAAGGCTATAAATACAAGTGACCTCAGCCTCATTTGGATATCATTATGAAACACTCTTCTATCCTAGTGTTTGGCTCGCACAAGTCTGATGCCTGTCCACAGAGGAACAGGTTCGCTTGAAGATGAAATTGCAGGGTTCGAAGCTCGCATTTATGTTTTAGGGTTTTGGACCTCAGTTGCAGGCACAAGATAGAGATATCTCGATTGTAGTTGCTTGCTACCAGTCCCATCCGTGCAACCGAAGCATCTTAGTTGCACGCATAACTCGTCCTTCGTGCCACCGACATCTAGGGTTTCAAAATATCAGTTGCAGACTGCAGTTGCTTGCTTGTAGGTTCCAGAGAGCGACAGGAAGCTTCCCAGTCGCACGCATGGCTTCTCCGTGTGGTCGGGACCTAAATGATAAGATTTCAATGGTCCAAAGATTTTGCTCAGTGACCGCAGTGTTCGACAGTTGACCACAGACAGGAACAGTTCATTACAGGCTTCAAAATCATAATTTTGAGTATAAGCATTGTTTGGTTCATTTCATGGATATTGTGTAGTTGTTTTTGCTGGATAGTTGTATGGATGAAGATATGGATCATTGTACTCTCTTTTGCTAAATCATTTGTGAAAATTCCAAACCAGAATCCTATCGCAGCAATTGGAAATTATTCTCCTAATTGTTAATTTAATTTAACAATTTATTTACTGTTTGCTATAGCAAATACTGAAAAAATCACACTCCAATATACACAAATAAAACTGCGGAAGAATTAACGTTGGAAGAAATGCTAGCATACACACATAAAATAACAAAGCTATTTTTGGACAAAAGTCCTTGGAAAAACCCAACTTGGGAAAATCAGTGCAATAACTGATGGTTTTATTATTATGCAACAGTGAAATAATCTGAGTACAACTGGATGCCAAAACTCAAAATCCTACAGAAAAATACTGGCAAAAATCTGGAGAGGAATTTTCCTCACCCCAGAGGAAATCTCCC
The DNA here is from genome assembly GCA_031772625.1 of Pinus tabuliformis. Classification (NCBI taxonomy): domain Eukaryota; kingdom Viridiplantae; phylum Streptophyta; class Pinopsida; order Pinales; family Pinaceae; genus Pinus; species Pinus tabuliformis. Next base: position 244,914,933 of record CM062804.1, read on the forward strand.
GACACAAGCTGCCTTTAGAATTTCGGCCCTCTAAGCCTCTGTGTCAGCCTCTGCGCTGCTCTGCGTAGCTGGATGGATGTCTTGCCTCAGACTGGACTCTGATGAAGTCGTTTTGCCTTCGACTGACCAAAAGGATGCTTCTCCGGCACTCTAGGACTCCTTCCAAGCCCCTGGCAAATCGACTTTGCCTCTAGAGGCCTCTGCTCTATTTTGAAAAGTGTAACTACGTTCGGTTTTCATAATGACATGTAATTGTGATTTTATGTAAGAGATGTAAAGAAGAAAAATAAATTTCTTGTAATTCTTACATCATGGGTTTCATAAGCAAGAGATTTTATTTTAGTATAGGTTCCCATTGATAGCCCTTAGGAATTTTGTCATCTAGTCATAAAAGTCTAAAGAGTCATTGTGTTGTAATGAAGACATGTTACACATTGTAAAGAGTCATACTTGTCTATGTAAAGTCATCCTCCAAGGCCTTGTCACTAACCCTCATCAAGTCGGCCTACAACAAAGAGATTATTCTAGAAGATGAAGTCGACCTTCTCCAAATAACATGTCGGCCTAAACAATCATGACCAATGACTATATATACAAGTGCTTGTCCTCATTTGGAAGCAAGCAATTCGGTGAAACAAGTCTACAAAGAAGTGTGAAAATACACTAGAAGAAGCCTCTATATCTGCGTAGTAAGAAAGAAGGATAGTGAAGATAGGTGTGGACTGTTTTTGGGCTATTTTGTCTTCCCACGTGCGAAGGCAACAGATCTGAAGGTGTCTAGAAAAGGTCAAAAGATTGTAGCTACATTGAGGTGATCTTGTTTGGGTAGAAGACCTCGCTAGAAGGAGCCGAGTAGAAGTGCAATAAGTCTCTCTCTTAAGGAGACTATTCAAGGAAGCGAAATTGATCTAAGGTTTCTGTGGTAGGGTTGCAGACCTACAAGAAGAGACCGAGATTTTGAAGAAAGCTGAGAAGGAGAAGAGGAAGAGCTGCGTTGGAGAGGAGGCTAGTGACTTGGTCTTGGGAGGACTCTAGTGTCAAGGGTCTTTGTCATGGTCTTGGTGTTCGTCAATTGAAGATCTATAAGAAGAATTTCATTTGGGTTTTCCTCTCAAAGAGTGAGAGGTTTTGGCCCTGGATGACAAGCCTATATACTATGTCTCTTGTCTCTTTATTGTTCATGATATGGTAATTGTCTTGATGAAAAGAACACAATAATAACTACAAGAAAGAGAAGATCATAATCAAGAAGCAAAAGTCTATCACAAGTAATTATCATAAGTAGAGAAATCATCTATACAATTGATGCCCTAAATTTCTCAACATGGTATCGAAGCTAAGGTGCTAGAATCAAGGAAGGGCATCTAAACAAGAAGACACATAAGGATCAAGGTTCAAGAAAGGGATCAAAGCAAAACAAAGAATTCCAAGCAAGAGATTGAAGAAATCTACTTCAACAAGAGTCTTGGAATCATCATCGAGGAGGAAGCAGAAAGAAAGACCAAAAACACTAGAAGCATTTCCGAGATCATCACTCATTCATCATCTTCAAAAAGGGGTTCGCAAAGCAAGTTCTCTCTCATCAAAGAATACTTCAAGGAATAATCTTCTACTGTCAGAATTAAGGAAGAAGCAAGGGAAGAAAGCAACATCTACTCAAGTAAGTATGTGACCTCATTTGAATCTATCAAAATGTCTTTTTGTAAGGAAAGCAATAAATTAGTTGGGGCTTCAAATTTCCTTGCGTGGAAGAAAAGAATAGACCTAAACCTCATTGAGAATGAAGTCATGGATCACATCAAGGGGTCAATAACCGAACCTCCCAAAGAAGATACTCAAGCACTTGCTGAATACATGAAAGGGGAAGTGAGGGCCCAGAGGATTCTCATAGAATCAATCAAAGACCCTCTTAGCCCATATGTATCAAAATTAGACACTTCAAAATCAATATATGACAAAGTGGTAGATTTGTTTTTCGTAAGTACTATAGGATAATTTATCTCTCTAAGACAAGAACTCGACAAATTGAAGATCTCAAGGGAAGAAGGAATAGCCTCATATTTTATGAGGATTTCAGAAATAAGAGATCAACTTCAAGATCTGGGCGAAATAATGTCTGACAAAGAAATGACCTCTGTAGTATTGAATGCACTACCAAAGGAATGGGGCAACTTCACTTCAAGCATTTATGGAAAGAAAGAAGCCACCCTGTTCCAAGATCTATGGTCATTATGCAAGATCGAAGAAACCAGACTGAAGGCAAAACCTGATGTGGGATTAAATGAGCAAAATCAAGCATATGCTGCTATGACAAAAAGAAAGGGAAAGTTTGGAAAATTTGGCCCTCAAAAGAAAGGAAGAACATGGCTAAGGTGCAGTGTTATGGATGTCAAGAATATGGGCACTATAGAAGAGATTGTCCTAAACTTAAAAGGGACAATAACAAGAGAAACAAGGAAGAAGCTCATATTACCGAAGAAATGGAAGACCCTGAAATAAAGAAGCCTAAGAGGAAGTGAGAGATCTCTACTATGACTGAGATAATCTCCTTCACTAAAAGATATTCTTCTGTTGTGTAAATTATAGATAGTAAGATTTTTAAATGAGATTAGATGCATCATATTAGAGAATGGCATCATGGTAGAAGCATTAGATATAAGAGCTCATGACATAGGTAACATGAAAGATGTCTGGGACAAGATCTATAGCTATGTAGAGTATAGCTCTTGGAAACCTCATCGAAATCTCAAAATATACTTATGGAAAAAGGAAGAAGTCATCTAAGACAAGGCACATCATACATTAGTCACTAAGGTAACATTTGCAGGATGGGATATGCAAGATCCTTCATATTCTCTCATGGAATCTTCATTGTAAGGTTCACCGATCATGAGGAGAGACAAGTGTTTCATCAAGAATTCCAAACTTGTGGAATTCATGGGATGATGGCATGATGACATAACATGGAAGCAAGTCCATGGAATTAAGCTCCTTCATTCAGAGGGAGTTGCTGCAAGAAGTCTGGATGACCCAAAGGAAAGATTAGCTTTGTATCCTTACATGTGATATTATGGAAGTCATGTGATATGGTTGCAGTCAACATGGATCAATCTTGAGAAGCATGATTAGAGAAAGGATCTTCTCCCAGGATGCAGGAATGCATAGATCACATACCTACTAGATGAAACCAATATAATATGTCCTTTTATGGAATATGAGGTAATTGACTAAAATTGAGGAACTCTAATTGGAAGTTCCTGTGAACGAAATATGTGAAGAAACAAAGGAAGAGATCGTGGAATAAGCAACAATGGTAAAGGAAGTCAACATCTGAGAGGCCAAGAAGATTTGAATATGATATCTCCTAGAAATATATGAAGACTTTGATGGAAGTCTAGAAAAGATAGAGACCCTTGAAAATACATATCTTTGGAAGATGTGTCAACATGTACGCTGGATGCTGATACCTACAGGAAGATGTCATGATGAAAGACCATCACAAAGGTAATTGTGATTTAAGTGTAAATTTCTCATTTATGAACTAGTATCTGGTTTAGCTTATGCAAGGCTACCAAAGGAAAGAACTATGGATGTCTTCCAAGAGAACAATGTAGAAGGATGCAAGATCCTTCTGAAGGAGAAATCATGATGAAGGTAGCATAACTTGAAGCAATGCGAGATGTAGACTGATAGATCACTTTATGATGAGAGGAATGATGACGTGAATGACTCATGGATGAAAGTGATGGATGGTCTGTGCCCTATGAAGAAGTCCCCGAAAGATGAAGACTCTGTGACAAAGAAAATTCATGAAATCAAAGGAAGGAGTTCTTCTAGCAGCTGGTTGTCCCATCATCTCCACCTGAGGAGCTACTGTAGGTCCCTAATTAAGAGGGAGCCTTGAAACAATTTTCTTACTTGAAAGAAACTTGGAAATTCCTAAGCTAAGAGGGAGCTTAGGTACATTCCTTCTATAGGAATGAGTATATTCCTTTATTGGAATAGATATGTCCTCCCTAATTAAGAGGGAGAGATGTTGATTTGGGGTAGCATCGAATGTGCTCTAGCCACGAAAATTGGTGGAGAGGCTAAAGCACATGAGATCTCCAATATCCAGAAATGGTTTGGACAGATTCTAAATAGTTAGGGAGATATTAAAATAATTAATATTTTTAATGGAGTCCCTAAGTCTAAACTTAGGGAAAATAAAATATTAATGTGAATTAATATAAAACTTTGCTAGAAGGGTCCAAAAGTCATGGATCAAGCCAGAGTTAATCTTAGCCATTGATTAGGGACTTAATCTCGGCCGTTGAATTGTCAACAAGAAAAGTATAAGAGGAGGCTTGAGGGTCAATTCGAGAATACACCGAGTTGATCAAGAATTCGATTTTTTGAGGCAGGGCTTGCTGAGGAAATCGAAGGAGTGATCAGAGTTTCAACTGAGGGGTAGTGAATACAAAAGCAGAGAGGCAGAGAGGGTACCGGGAGCATCAACGCAGAAACCGGGAGAGAGTGACGCAGAGCCAGCTAGAGGCCACGTAGAGCCAGTTAGGGCCCACGCAGAGGCAACCAGGAGCTGCCCAGTGCCAGAGAGAGCTAGCGTGGGTGATGCAGAGGCTCTAGAAGATGACACAGGGCCTCTAGAGGTTGACGCAGGGCGAGTTGGGGTGACGTTGGGTTGACGCAAACCCTAGAGGTCGACACTGGGAGATTTCTTGGGGTAGATTGGGGTTGATATCTGTCTCTGATTGAGAGGTACTACTGCCGAGGGCATTCTCTATTGGGTGAGCCATTTTTGGCACCCAGATTGTATTCTGAAACTGCTTAATAATAAAACCCTCAGATACCTGCACCGGTTTTCCTGCATTGGGTTTTTCTGGGGACATTAGTCCAAAAATAACAGTGTCACTTGTGTGCATGTTTTTTTTCTTCAGTTGATGATCTGTAATGTGTTGAGCATGTACTTGTATTTATTTTCAGTATTTACATGGTAAATAACTTGTTAATTAAACAGAACAAGTAGGCAGAAATAAATCAGAAAGTACATGAAGGATTTCTAATCGTTAGACTTAGAAATTCCAACATGGTATCAGAGCGAGGTTGCAAATCACAGGAGAACTGAGGGCATCAGCCGAGCAAAGTAGCAGCAGCAGAAACTGTTGTCCCGAGTGACAGAAGCTATTCCTAGCGGATAAGTAGTAAGGGAGGGGTGACGCAGTGCCTGCGTCATCAAGTTTGAGCAGGGAGGAGGATTAGCACAGTGGCAGAAGGGAGAATACCTAACCTACGCAGTGCCCGGTCATCTTTCTTAGTCAGGAAGGATTGACGCCCGTGGCCAGGAGGTGCGAATTTTGCTAGTGCTGGGATTGCGCAGAGCCTAGAAGCTCTAACCTTCAGTTTGCTGAGGCATAGGAGGCTGTGGGTAAGTTGCAGAGTGAAGCTGGTGGGGTACTGTGGTCAGAACAATACCTAATAGGGCAAGACCAAGGAGGAGGGAGTTGCTGCCGAGGATTTCTAGCCAAGAAATCTGGATCAGTGTTGCAGCTACACTAACGATCAAAGTGGGGGCATCTCGACATTGGCAGAGGGGTTTCTAGGAGGGAAATCAAGGCTCAGAGGGAGTCACACTGAGAACTTCCAGGAGGGAAGTATAGGAGTAGCGAAATGGCAGTGAACGGGGTAAGAGACTAGGACAGACTAGATGGAGCCTCAAACTTCATAGTTTGGAAGGCCAAAATCTTGTCCGTTCTAGACAGGAATCGTCTCAAGGACTTCACCTTGAAGACAATAGCAATACCAGTTGACTCGGTTGCGAACGACAAGTACGAGGAGGCAATGGCGAGGGCCAAGAGCATCATCCTTGACAGGGTCAAGGACCATGTAGTACCACATATTGTCGAAAAGGAAACGACAAATGTGATGTGGGAGGCCCTGGCGAAATTGTATCAACATACTAAAGTGCAGAGGAAGATGCTACTGGAAAATCAGTTGCGGTCATACTAGATGTAGAAGGGAGAACAAATCGACACCTTCCTCGGTCAATTAAAGGAGATCCGAGATCAATTGACTTCCATAGGGACCACGCCGGATCAAGAATTGATGGTGAGGAAAGCCTTGAATGCAGTCTCAGAAGACTGGGAGGTGTTTGTCCAGAGCATACTGGGCAGGTCGACCCTTCCAGATTGGGAGGAACTGTGGGTGGCTCTTCGCCAAGAAGAGATCAGAAGGCTGACCAAGGCAGGAAGTAGTGGCAAGGGGGTCAGAATCAATGAGGAAGATGAGGATGTTGCCCTAGCATCTGAGGGAAAGTAGAAGAAACGAAATAAGGACCTCTCCAAGGTCAAAAACTTCCACTGTGGGGAACTGGGTCACTATGCGAGCAGTGTCCGAGGAAGAAGAGCAAGGGAGAGGCTTTCGAGACAAAGGTTGTGCCAGCAAGGGCGGAGAAGGAAGTGGAGACAGATGATGACTGTGCCATGAGTGCTCACATGCCACTTGAGAGGAAGTGGGGAGACATCGAGCTGTAGTCAAATGGACTATAGGTAATGAGGGGCAAGATCCTCGAGGTACCCAGCCTCTTGGATTATACCTTGCTATGGGAGCCTCGAAGAGGAGTAGCAGTACTAGCGGATGTCAGCAGAGACAGATGTGGATGGAGCGACAAAGGGAGCTACAGTGCAGGATTCCCAGGACAACGTGAGGCAGCAGTGCGAGATGCATGGAGTTGTAGCAGCGCAGAGGTTAGAGAAGGGGGACTTGTTAGTGACATATGGAGTTTCAACATCGAGTGTGTCTCTAGCCTGACAGAGATGTCAAAGTTGGGAGAGCAGTTACTTACTTCTCAGTAACTGAGTTGCAGTGCAACAGTTAGCAGTGGCAGTGCTATGGGTAGCACGATGCAGCATGATGAGAGGGGCTGTCGTACAGATGCAGCAGTGGCAGTGGCAGGGCCATGGGTAGCAGTACATGATGCAGTAGTACAGAGGATGTTGGGCAGCAGGCCTAGCATCAGCACCAGGACCAATGCCGGATGATCAGGCTGATGCTCAGTGAAGAGTATTACTAGAGCACAGTCGTCGCTAAGAGGGAGTGTTGATTTGGGGTAACATCGGATGTGCTTTAGCCACAAAAATTGGTGGAGAGGCTAGAGCACATGAGATCTCCAATACTCAGAAATGGTTTGGACAGATTCTAAACAGTTTGGGAGATATTAAAATAATTAATATTTTTAATGGAGTCCCTAAGTCTATACTTAGGGAAAATAAAATATTAATGTGAATTAATATAAAACTGTGTTAGAAGGGTCCAAAAGTCATGGATCAAGCAAGAGTTAATTTTAGTTGTTGATTAGGGACTTAATTTCGGTCGTTGAATTGTCAACGAGAAAAGTATAAGAGGAGGCTTGAGGGTCACTTTGAGAATACACCGAGTTGATCAAGAATTCAATTTTCTGGGGCAGGGCTTGTTGAGGAAATCGAAGGAGTGATCAGAGTTGCAGCTGAGGGGTAGTGAATACAGAAGCAAAGAGGCAAAGAGGGTACCAGGAGCATCAACGCAGAAGCCGGGAGAGGGGGACGCAGAGCCAGCTAGAGGCCACGTAGAGCCAGTCAGGGCTGACGCAGAGGCAGCCAGGAGCTGCGCAGTGCTAGAGAGAGTCAGCGTGGGTGACGCAGAGGCTCTAGAGGCTGACGTAGGGCGAGTTGGGGTGATGCCGGCCCAGAGAGGCTAATGCAGACCCTAGAGGTTGACGCTGGGAGATTTCGTGGGGCAGATTGGGGTTGATATCTGTCTTCGACTGAGAGGTACTACTGCCGAGGGCATTCTCTGTTGGGTGAGCCATTTCTGGCACCTAGATTGTATTTTGAAACTTCTTAACTAAGTTGCAGGAAACGCTGTGAGGGGAGGAGTTTCCGTACGGAAACAGAAACAAAACGCGGAAATGCGTATGGTACGGCGCAGAGATGCGTTTCTGGCTGTACTGGCACGTTTCTCGAGGTGGAAACGTGGCCAGTACGGTCGGAAACGCGTTTCTAGGCCGTATGACGCTTTTTACACATGCAACTTGACTTTTTTTTTAATTTTTAATTTTTATTAATGTTTTCTAATTTTTAATTAGGTTTTTTTAATGTCTTCTAGTTGCTTCTAGATGCCTGTCTAAAGTTATAAAAGTGAACTTTTGCCCTAGTGTTGATATGCAGTTCATGGTAATGTTAAATTCTTAAAGTAAAAGTGATATTCTCCTTTATTACCATGAAATGACTCAGGATGTTTGAGAGTGGTTTCGCCCTCATTGGATTTCATATGGAAAAAGTAGAATTTTAGATCTCACTCAAAATCTAGCAGACTTATCTGTTTTTCTGGATTTCAGGATTGGGGGGATTGCAACATTTGCATTGGATTTTATCATGTACTAGGGTATGGAACTTGTATTTAATCAAGAGAACCAAGCCCTCTATGCAGGGGAGACTCCCAATAATCAAGAGCATGTAGGGTACTAGGGTATGAAACTTGTATTTAATCAGGAGCACTAAAGTTGTTCGACTATGTAGGAGGAGACTCCCAATCAAGCATGAGACAAGAAATTAGAAATTTCTCGTGGCTGATTTTGGATATTTCTATTTTCATTATGTGATCATTCATGAGTAAATGTGATGTAAATTTAGAGACTTATAGTTTATGCATTGACAATTGATAATTTTATCATAATGTAATAAATTAGAATGTATCATATATGCTTTATGATTGCACATATTTCTTAAATGTCCTCATATATATATATATGTATATATATTCGCGTTTCCCCGTTTCCAAAATTTGGGGGGGTCACGTTTCGTACTTGTGCCTGTTTCGGAAACTCGTACCCGTTTCCCCGTTTCGTGCAACCTTGCTTCTTAATAATAAAACCCTCGGATAGCTGCACCGGTTTTCCCACGTTGCCTTTTTCCGGGGTCATTAGTCCAAAAATAACAGTGTCACTTGTGTGCTTGTTTTTTTCTTCAGTTGATGATTTGTAATGTGTAGAGCATGTACTTGTATTTATTTTCAGTATTTAGATGGTAAATAACTTGTTAATTAAACAAAGCAAGTAGGCATAAATAAATCAGAAAGTACATGAAGGATTTCTAACAGTTAGACTTAGAAATTCCAACAAAAGATAAACACATCATTTTGGTCTTCACTTGGGAAGACATAATGAGAGGATTGGGTAATCATTTGGCATCCGATACTTTTTGAGGATGAGATAGGGCATCCAAGATAAGAGTAGTTGTGGAGGACCGTTATTCTTTGAGGGCTGGGGAATCCAAGATAAGAATATTCCTCATCGAACACACCCTAAGAACCCGAGTGGGGTATGTTCCGAGAGAGACAATGATGAGAGTGTCTATAAATCATTGGTCTTGCCAGAATTGAGCTCAAATCTTATGGAGAGATAGAGCTATTAGTCAAGGCCTTGCTATGTAACAATTTTGGTTGATATGATGCTATATAATTGGGTTAGCAATCCGATCCTTCTAATGAGAAATTCTTTAGATTGAGAATGACCAAGTACCATTATGAATACCTCCTTAGTTAAGAGGGAGTGTTGAAAAGTGTAACTAGGTTCGGTCTTCATAATGACATGTAATTGTGATTTTATGTAAGAGATGTAAATAAGAAAAATAAAATTATTGTAATGCTTGCATCATGGGTTTCATGAGCAAGAGATTTTATTTTTTTATAGGCTCCCATTGAGAGCCCTTAGGAATTTTGTCATCTAGTCATAAAAGTCTAAAGAGTCATTGTCATGTAATGAAGACATGTTACACATTGTAAAGAGTCATACTTGTCTATGTAAAGTCATCCTCCAAGACCTTGTCACTAGCCCTCATCAAGTTGGCCTACAACGAAGAGATTATTCTAGAAGATGAAGTCGGCCTTCTCCAAAGAACATGTCAGCCTAAACAGTGATGACCAACGACTATATATACAAGTGCTTGTCCTCATATAGAAGCAAGAATTTCGGTGAAACAAGTCTACAAAGAAGTGCGAAAAATACACTAGAAGAAGCCCCTATATCAGCATAGCAAGAAAGAAGGATAGCGAAGATAGGTGTGGAAGGTTTTTGGGCTATTTTGTCTTCCCACGTACGAAGGTAGCAGATCCGAAGGTGTCTAGAAAAGGTTGAAAGATTGCAACTACATTGAGGTGATCTTCTTTGGGTAGAAGACCTCGGTAGAAGGCGCTGAGTAGAAGTGCAATAAGTCTCTCTCTTACGGAGAGTATTCAAGGAAGTGAAAGTGATCTAGGGTTTCTGTGGTAGGGTTGCAAACCTACAAGAAGAGCTCGAGATTCTGAGGAAAGCCGAGAAGGAGAAGAGGAAGAGCTGCGTTGGAGAGGAGGCTAGTGACTTGGTCTTTGGAGGACTTTGGTTTCAAGGGTCTTTATCATTGTCTTGTTGTTCATCAATTGAAGATCTATAAGAAGAATTTCGTTTGGCTTTTCCTCTCAAAGAGTGAGAGGTTTTAGCCCTGGTTGACAAGCCTATATATTGTGTCTATTGTTTCTTTATTGTTCATGATATGGTAATTGTCTTGATGAAAAGAACACAATAATAACTACAAGAAAGAGAAGATCATAATCAAGAAGGGATAGTCTATCACAAGTAATTATCATAAGTAAAGAAATCATCTATACAATTGATCCCCTAGATTTCTCAACATGGTATTGGAGCTCAGGTGCTAGAATCAAGGAAGGGCATCTAATCAAGAAGACACATAAGGATTGATGTTCAAAAAAGGGATCAAATCAAGACAAAGAATACCAAGCAAGAGATCAAAGAAATCTACATCGACAAGAGTTTTGGAATCATCATCAAGGAGGAAGCAGAAAGAAAGACCAAAAACCCTAGAAGCATTTCCGAGATCATCACTCATTCATCATCTTCAAAAAGGGGTTCGTAAAGCAAGTTCTCTCTCATGAAAGAATACTTCAAGAAATAATCTTCTACTGTCAAAATTAAGGAAGAAGCAAGGGAAGAAAGCAACATCTACTCAAGTAAGTATATGACTTCATCTGAATTTATCAAAATGTCTTTAAATTAGTTGGGGCTTCAAATTTCCTTGCGTAGAAGAAAAGAATAGACGTAAACCTCATCGAGAATGAAGTCATGGATCACATCACTCATTCATCATCTTCAAAAAGGCGTTCGTAAAGCAAGTTCTCTCTCATCAAAGAATACTTCAAGAAATAATCTTCTACTGTCAAAATTAAGGAAGAAGCAAGGGAAGAAAGCAATATCTACTCAAGTAAGTATATGACTTCATCTGAATTTATCAAAATGTCTTTTTGTAAGGAGAGCAATAAATTAGTTGGGGCTTCAAATTTCCTTGCATAGAAGAAAAGAATAGACTTAAACCTCATCGAGAATGAAGTCATGGATCACATCAAGGGGTAAATAACTGAACCTCCCAAAGAAGATACTCAAGCACTTGCTAAATACATGAAGGGGGAAGTGAGGGCCCAGAGGATTCTCATAGAATCCATCAAATACTTTCTTATCCCATATGTATCAAAATTAGACACTTTAAAAGCAATATATGACAAATTGGTAGAGTTGGTTTTTGTAAGTACTACAACATAATTTATCTCTCTAAGACAGGAAATCTACAAATTTAAAATCCCAAGGGAAGAAGGAATAGCCTCATATTTTATGAAGATTTTAGAAATAAGAGATCAACTTCAAGATTTGGGTGAAATAATGTTTGACAAAGAAATGACCACTCTAGTATTGAATGCACTACCGGAGGAATGGGACAACTTGCCTTCAAGCATTTATGGAAAGAAAGAAGCCACCCTGTTCCAAGATCTATGGTCATTATGCAAGATCTAAGGAACCAGACTAAAGGCAAAAACTGCGGTGGGATCAAATGAGCAGAATCAAGCAATAACTGCTATGACAAAAGGAAAGGGAAAGTTTGGAAAATTTGGCCCTCAAAAGAAAAGGAAGAACATGGCTAAGGTGCAGCGCTATAGATGTCAAGAATATGGGCACTATAGAAGAGATTGTCCTAAACTTAAAAGGGACAATAACAAGAGAAACAAGGAAGAAGCTCATATTACTGAAGAAATGGAAGAACCTGAAATAAAGAAGCCTAAGAAGGAGGAAGTGAGAGATCTCTACTATGACTAAGATAATCTCCTTCACTTAAAGGTATTCCTCTGTTGTGTAAATTATAGATAAGAAGCTTTGTAAATAAGATAGGATGCATCATATTAGAGAATGGCATCATGGTAGAAGCATTATATATGAGAGATCATGACATAGGTAACATGAAAGATGTCTCGGACAAAATTTATAGCTATGTAGGGTATAGCTCTTGGAAACCTCATCGAAAGCTCGAAAGATACTTATGGAAGAAGGAAGAAGTCAAGCCCTAGTAGTCAGAGGCAAGCCTTCAAAGAGCCCTCAGGCAACCTAGCAAGCCCCCATCACCCCATCCTCCCTCCCTTGATGTCCTCATTGGCCATTTCCCTTGCGCTGACAACCACTTTGGACCTCCAAAGCCGGTACATAGCTCTGACCTCCAATCCCTCCTCAAAGAGATTCTCTGATGGAATATTCATTGTAAGGTTCACTGATCATGAGGAGAGACAAGTATTTCATCAAGAATTCCAAACTTGTGGAAATCATGGGATGATGGCATGATGACATAACAAGGAAACAAGTCAATGGAATGAAGCTCCTTCATTCAAAGGAAGCTATTGCAGGAACTCTGGATGACCCAAAGGAAAGATGAGGTATGTATGCTCACAGGTGATATTTTGGAAGTCATGTCACATGGTTGCAGTCAAATTGGATCAATCTTGAGAAGCATGATCAAAGAAAGGATCTTCTTCCAGGATGCAGGAATACATAGATCACATAGTTACTAGATGAAATCAACATAATATGTCCTCATATGGAATATGAGGTAACTGACTACAATTGAGGAACTCTAATTGGAAGTTCCTGGGAATAAAATATGTGAAGAAAGAAAATAAGAGATCGTGGAATAAACAACAATGGAAAAGGCAGTCAACATCTGAAAGGCTAAGAAGATTTGACTATGATATCTCCGAGAAAGATATGAAGACTCTGATCGAAATCTGGGAAAGATAGAGACCCTTGAAAATACATATCTTTGGAAGATGTGTCAACATGTACACTGGATGATGATACCTATAGGAAGATGTCATGATGAAGGACCATCACAAAGATAATTATGATTTAAGTGTTCGTTTCTCATTTATGAACTAGTATCTGGATGGGTTTATGCAAGGCTACCAAAGGAAAAAACTATGTTTGTCTTCCAAGAGAATCATGTAGAAGGATGCAAGATCCTTCTAAAGAAGAAAGCATGATGAAGGTAGCATAACTTGAAGAAATGCTAGATGTAGATTGATAGAACACTTTCTGATGAGAGGAATGATGACGTGACTCACTCATGGATGAAAGTGATGGATGGTTTGTGTGTTGATTTTGTGAAAATTCTATCACAACAACAACAGATTTATTTTACCTACTTATTTCTCAATAAGTTATTTATGAAAACCCTTCAGTAAACATTAAAATAAATTCTGTTGCAGATATCACACCATAATACAGAAACAAACACATGCACACGAATCAACACGTTAACACAAATATTTTGGACAATTTTCCCTGGAAAAATCCAATGTGGGAAAACCGGTGCAACAGAGGAGGATTTTATTATTTAGCAATTCTTCAGTACAACTGGGTGCCAAACTGGCTTACCCAACAGAGAAAAATTCTCCAACACTTCTCCCAGTCTCAGAGTCAAGCTTGTTGGCCTCTGCGTAGCTCCCAGACCCTCTGCGTCAGCTCCTGCCTCTTTGCGTTAGCACTGGGCCTCTTTGCGTCACCCACACAAGCCCTCCAGTGACTGCGCAGTTTGCTGCCTCTGCGTATGCCTGAGAGGCTCTGTGTCTGCCTCTCCAACCTCTACGCTCATCTTCTGGTGCTATTCCCGACTCTCTGTTCTGTACCTGTTGCATCTTACTACTCTCTAGACCACTAGTTCGAATTTCTCAGCTAACCTCGCTCCATAAATCGAACTGACTGGTCTCTCTCAGTGTGTTCTCCAGCTGACCCTCAAGCTTCTTCTTATACCCATTAATATTTTATTTTTCCTAAGTTTAGACTTAGGAACTCCATTAAAGTTATTATTTATTTTAATATCTCCCAAACTGGTTAGAATCTGCCCAAACCATTTATGGGTCTTGGAGATCTCATGCGCTTTAGCCTCTCCACTAATTTTCATGGCTAGAGCACATTCAGTGCTACCCCAAATCAACACTCCCTCTTAGCGAGGACTGTGCTCTAGTAATACTCCATACTGAGCATCACTCTGACTATACGACACCGGTACCTGTGCTAATGCTAGGCCTCCCTGCCCAACATCCTCTGCACTGCTGCATCTTGTAATATTTCCCATGGCTCTGCCTCTGCCACTGCTGCATCCGTACGGAAGCTCACTCTGCATCTGTGCTGCTGCTGGTCCTTTTTCCCAACACTGCATCTGCACTGCAACCTCTTCTTATCATGCTGCATCGTGCTATTGTTGACTGCTACTGCATTGCAACATCACCCCCATTTCTGCTACTGAAATGGATTCTTTATCATCCCCATATTTTCTTTGAAATAATTAAACTTTGTTCTTCTAAGGGCCTTGGTGAGGATGTTTGCCACCTATTCTCCTGTAGGAGTGTAGCTCAACTATACAACTGCTTGTTGGACACAATGTCTGACAAAGTGACACTGGATATCAATATGCTTATACAATTGCTCGTTGGAGACAGTCTCTGATAAAGTGACACCGGATATCAATATGCTTTAACCGATCGTGAAACACTGGATTCTCAGAGAGCTCGATGCAACTCTGATTAGTACACATGATCCTGGTCGCCTCCATCTTTCTTCTGAATAGGTTCACAAGCAGTTTTCTAAGTCATATGGCCTCGCACGAGGATGTGCTTGTAGCCATATATTCTGCCTCAACTGAGCTCAAAGCTACAAACTTCTATTTCCTACTGCACTAGGAGGTCATTCCTGACCCAATGTTGAAACAGTACCCAGAGGTACTTTTTCGATCTACTGAACTTCCAGCCTAATCTGCATCAGTGAATCCACTCAATCTGATATCCTTACTCTTGGTGTACAAGAGTCTATAATCAACTGTTCCCTGTATATATTTAAGAACATGTTGGCTGCTGTCCAGTGTGCCCTTTTCGGCTCCACCATGAACTAACTGAGGGTGTTGACAACGTAACAAATGTTTGGCCTAGTATTGACCAGATACATCAGGGACCCTATGAGCTGCCTCTATAAGGTGGGATTGACATACTTGTCTTCTAATGCATCAATTTTCTTCCAGTTGGTGATCATTGGAGTAGCCATGGGTCTACAATCCTCCCTGAATCTCTTCAGAATTTCTGTAGAATACCTCCCTTGTCCAAGGAAGATCTCCCCCTTTTGTTGCCAAACTTCCAACCCCAGGAAATAATGCATCTGTCCCAAATCCTTCATGTCAAATTCTGTGGCTAGATTCTTCTTGCAGTCCTTGATGAGCCTGGATGATCCTATCAGGAAGAGATCATCCACATATAATACTAGGATTAGAGGCTCATTCTCTACAACTAGATAGTAGAGATTTGGATCTGCATCACTCTTGACAAATCCCATCTTCTGCAAGTAGCCATCAATTCGACCATACCATGCTCTAGGTGCCTATTTCAGCCCATACAAGGCTTTCTTCAATCTACATACATGAGACTTCTTCTCATGTGTCTCAAAGCCTTTTGGCTGTTCAATGTATACCTCTTCTTCTATCACCCCATTCAGAAATGTTGTTTTGACATCCATCTGATGAATCTCCCATCCCATCTGTGCTGCAAGAGATATCACGGTTCTAATAGATGTATACTTGGCTACTGGGGCGAAGGTCTCTTCATAGTCAATTCCTTCCTTCTGAGCATACCCCTTAGCCACAAACTTGGCTTTGTATTTTTCCACATTGCCGTTTGCAGCGTATTTAATCTTGTAGATCCATCTCGAACCTACCACTGATCTGTCTTGAGGCCTTGGCACTACCTCCCAAACATCGTTCACCATTATGGAGTTGTACTCCTCTACCATCGCTTCCAACCAAACTTGATGTCTAACAACCTCCTGAAAACTGGCAGGCTCCCCATCCTGAGCTACTAATGCCTGATATCTATCTGGCTGTTTTTGCTTCCTCTTATTGTTCCTTAGTGCACCGATGAAATCCTCTGCATCTCGCAGAATCTGACGAAGTTCCCTGTTCGTTCTTCCTTTGCCAGCAAGTGCTTCTGTTAGCTTCTCCTCCTCCTGTGATTCTTCTCGATCCGAGGAAGAATTTTTTACTTCCGTTGGTTGAAGAGGTTTGACCAACGACTCCTCTTTTGACTACTCCTTGGAAGGCATTTCTCAAAATTTTTTGAAAGCCCTGTCCTCTATGAACTTCACATCTCGTCGAACTACTACCTTCTTGCTCCCTGGAAGATAGATTCTGTATGCCTTAACGCTCTCGCTATATCCCATTAGATATCCTTTCTTTGTAATTTGAACCAGCTTCTTCCTCTTTTCCTCGAGTATGTGGCAATATGCTATGCTCCCAAATATCCTGAAATCACTGACTTCAGGCGTCTTCTCTGAGAAGACTTTCTCTGGAGTAATCTTGCCCAATTCCTGATGAGGAGTTCTATTCTGAGCATAGATTGCCGTGTAGCATTCTTCTGCCCACAGGAATTTTGGCATATCCTAATCATACATCATGGCCCTAGCTGCTTCTACGATAGTCCCGTTCTTCCTTTCTGCCACTCCATTTTGCTCCGGATTGTAAGGAGCTGTCCACTCTCTTTTGATGCCCTCCTTAGCGCAAAAGTCAGTGAAGTCCTTATCAACATACTCTCCACCATTATCTGAGCGCAAAACTTTTATTTTCTTCCTAGTCAGATTCTCCACCAGAGCCTTGAACTCTTTGAATCGACAAAAAACCTCGTCCTTGGTTTTCAGAAAATAAATCCAAGTTTTCCTTGAGTGGTCATCAATGAAGGTAAGGAAGTATTCAACACAACTAAGAACTTTAGTGGACATAGGTCCACAGATATCTGAGTGTATCAATCCTAATACACTCTTGGCCCTGTTTTTACTTCTAGGAAATGTTGCTTTAGCATACTTTCCCAGAGCACATCCTCTGCATACATCATCTCGTTTTGTACTAAGATTCGGAACTCCTGTTCAGTGTTCCTGAGAATTCTCAGATCCCCATGGTGCAAATGTCCCATTCTTTTGTGCCATAGTTCGTTCAAATCCTTGTTTCCATGACTGCCTATTAGTGCCATTGGTGATTCTAGTTGTAATCTGTACAACCTTTTACTTTTGATCTCGATCTGCACTTTTTTTTTTCTAGCTCGGGTGTTTGACGTATATTTTCTCCTTGATGAAGGAAACATCATAGCCTTTGCCTTGAAGTTGCTACATGGAAAGTAAGTTCATCCCCAATCCTGGTACATGCAACACATTAGTAGCATAGAACCACTCTCCCGTTTCTGTTTGAAAAACTATGGTACCCCTCCCTACTGGAGTACACTTTGCCTTGTTCCCATGGTGATCTGAAAGTTCATCCTCTCCTCCTCATAATTTGAGAAACATTCCCGGATTCCCGTCATATGCTAAGAGGCTCCACTGTCTATATACCATACCTCTGTTGTTGCAGAGCTAGTCACACAAGCCACTTCTTCTAGCCTGGAAGTCAACATAGAGAAATCGAAATTACTGTCTCTTGTGCAATTTTCTGAAAATCTGTGTGAGTCTCCTGATGTAGATGCCTTTGCATCATGGTCTCAACCCATAATTGATCTTCCCTTCCTGTCTCTAATTACTTCCTCTGAACCATGTGAAAATTCTATCACTGCAACAACTAATTTATTTTACCTACTTATTTCTCAATAAGTTATTTATGAAAACCCTTCAGTAAACATTAAAATAAATTCTGCTGCAGATATCACACCATAATACAGAAACAAACACATGCACAAGAATTAAAACATTAATGTAGATATTGGACAATTTTCCCCGGAAAACCCAATGTGGGAAAGCCGGTGCAATAGAGGAGGATTTTATTGTTCAACAATTCTTCAGTACAATTGGGTGCCAAACTGGCTTACCCAATAGAGAAAAATTCTCCAGCACTTCTCCTAGTCTTAGCGTCAGGCTTGCTAGCCTCTGTGCAACTCCTAGACCCTCTGCGTCAGCTCCTGCCTGTCTGCGTCAGCACTGGGCCTCTCTGCATCACCCACACAGCCCCTCCAGTGACTGCGTAGTCTGTTGCCTCTGCGTCGGCCTCTCCAACCTCTGTGCTGGTTTTCTGGTGCTGTTCCAGACTCTCTGTTCCATACCTTCTGCCTCTTGCTTCTCTCTAGACCACGAGTTTGAATTTCTCAGCTAACCCCGCTATAGAAATCAAACTGACTGGTCTCCCTCAGTGTGTTCTCCAACTGACCTTCAAGCCTCTTCTTATACTTTTCCTGTTGGTCCTTCAACGGCCGAGATTAAATCTCTAATCAATGGCTAAGATTAGGTTTGGCTTGATCCATGACTTTTGGAACCTTCTAACCCAGTTTTACATTAATACCCATTAATATTTTATTTTCCTAAGTCTAGACATAGGAACTCTATTAAAAATATTAATTATTTTAATATCTCCCAAAATGGCTAGAATCTGCCCAAACCATTTCTGGGTCTTGGAGATCTCTTGTGCTTTAGCCTCTCCACTGATTTTCATGGCTAGAGCACATCCGATGCTACCCCAAATCAACAGATTTATGTTTGCATACGATGTGCTCTAAGTCTTAAATTTTGCAAGGAGGCTTGGACACATGTATTCCAAAGAACCCAGAAAGCGTTTTGGGAAATTCCACCCAGAAACAGTTGTATTAAAATAATTAATTATTTTTAAAGGGACCCTCAGTCTAAACTTAGGAAAATAAAATAAATTAAAGGGTATTAATATAAACTGTGGGTGTAACTTCTAGAACAAGACGAGGATCAAACAAAAATGATCTTAGCCATTGATTAGCTTCTAATTTGGGCCATTTAATGTCAAAGAGGAGATTATTTAAGGAGGCTTGAGGTCACTTGGAAAAACAGATAGAGAGTTCAAAAGTTCAATTTTCTGAAGCAGAGCATTTTCCTAATAAATTTCGATAGTGAGCTGTTGTAGAGAGGGGCAGAGAGAGTTTTGGTTGGAGAATCTTCTTTAGAGCCAAGAATACTTAGCAGAAAGGCAGAGAGACACACAGAGGAGGCAGCGTAGAGGGCAGAGAAGGTGGCGCAGAGTCAGGAAGGGCTCACGCAAGCCCCACGCAAAGCAGCTTCTAGCGCAGAGGTCTGAATTTGCTAAAGGAGCTAACGTTTCTGAGCCAGGAGGGTTGGAAAAGGGTTCCTGAAGGCAGATTCATTCTCAGTTGGGTTGACATAGTGACTTAGAGGCTGACGTAGGGCCAACGCAGAAACAACCGTGTAACTCGCAGTTCAGCTGTCGGATCAACAGTGTTGAGTGAGGTAATC
Source organism: Pinus tabuliformis (assembly GCA_031772625.1). Lineage (NCBI taxonomy): Eukaryota > Viridiplantae > Streptophyta > Pinopsida > Pinales > Pinaceae > Pinus > Pinus tabuliformis. The sequence continues at coordinate 244,934,566 of CM062804.1, forward strand.
TCACCAGTCTTTCTTTCCAAGTGATTTTATTTGTAAATGGATTGCCAGGAGGGCATCCAGAGTTGTATTCAGAATGCTTCTACATAATAATAAAAACCCTCAGATCTGCTGCATCGGTTTTCCCGCATTGGGTTTTTCTGGGGATGTTTGTCCAAAAAATACTTTGTTACTTGTGTGTATCTTTCTCTATTGTTTTGTTCTTGTTTTGGGCAAATTAATTAATTAAGTGAAGGCTGCAGTTGTATTAGCTTCGATATTTGGTGTAGGAAGCAGTGAATAATTTGTTTCAGTTATTAACATGTAGGAGAAGTTTAATTAGTTGCTGCAGTAGTAGATTTGGGTGGGATTCTCGAATTTTCACATGGTATCAGAGTAGTGCAGGTGAAGCAAGAAGAACAGTGCTAGAGATCCTAACGCTGAGAAAAAAAGGAGTTCGAATCCCTAGAGGGGTTTGCACAATCCAAGCCAGGAGGGTTGAATTTCAAGGCAGTCTCTCTCTGAGTGAGTCAACGGAGAGAAGGGCTTGCAGATCGAAATCTTGTCGTGGCAGAGGGAGCAACGTTGAAGTCTTAGTGTGAGGAGGAGCCGACGGGATGCAATTTTTCTGTAGGCCGTTTTGCTGGGCAGAAGAAAACAAAAGAGAAGAGAAGAACAGTGAGGAAACTTTTCCTCAGTAAGACTTCCTGCCAAGAAGTTCGTTTTCTTATTGGCTGAGCCACAACAGTAAGAACCAGAGAGGAGATTTTCAACATTTTTAAGTGGCAGAGATGGCAACCAGTGGCTTGAGGGATCAAGATAGGTTGGACGGAGCATCCAACTATGTCATCTGGAAGGCAAGGATGTCATTCCTTTTAGATGAGCATGCCTTCAAGATATATGTTGACAGCATGGTGGCTGTGCCTGCAGATGCAAATCCATTGAAGAAGTGTTGAGCTGAAATGGAAAAGGCAAAAAGAATGATCCTCGACGGAGTGAAGGATCATGTTGTTTGTCACATCGCTAGCAGAGGGACTGCTAAGGAGATGTGGGATGCGTTGTCTACGCTATATCAGGGATCTTCCGAGCAGCGGAAGATGTACTTGGAGCAGAAGCTGAGATCTGCTCAGATGCAGAAGGGGGAGCGTGTGGATCCATTCCTCACGAAGCTTCAGGAGACTCGTGATGAGTTATCTGTTGTGGGGTCTACACCTCAAGACTCAGAGTTGGTTAGACTAGCCCTCAATTCTATCTCAGATGAGTGGCAAGTCTTTGTCCAGAGTATCTTGGGCAGGGCGACTTTGCTGAATTGGGATGAGATGTGGGCAACTCTCAAGCAAGAGGAGCCGAGGAGAGACTTGGTGAAGTGTAAACTTGACGGGAGCAGCAGCAGTGAGTTGAAGCCCAAGGAGGAGGAGGATAATGCAGCGCTTGCATCGCAGGGGCAACAGGAGCAGTGGAGACTTAAGAAGGACGTCTTGAAGATAAAGTGCTTCAGGTGTGGCGAGATGGGTCACTACGCAACATAGTGTCCTCTCAAGAAGAAGGATACAGATGAGAAGCACAATCCAAAGGCTGCACCCACGAAGATCAAGGAGGAGGAGTTCGCCATGATAACCGAGATACCTCCAAGAGGGAGGTGGGTTGATTTGGAGCTGTAGTTGAAAAGAGCTATAGATGGGCAGGATCCTTGAGGAGCCCACCCCTTGGATAAATTCCTTGATACGGGAGCCTAGATTAGAAGTAGTAGGATGGACTAGTGTTGGATGGTACCGAGGAGTTTCAGAGAGACAGTTGCAATGGATAGGAGTGCCAGAGACTGAACAACGCAAAGTAGAGTTGGCAGCAATGCAGATGGCATAGAGTTGTAGTCAGTAGTAGCACAGTAGATTCAGAGGGTCAACATAGAGACTAGCAGCAGTCTGGCTCCAACATTCACATGGTATCATACTGAACACAGTTAGTTCAGTAATTTGGGATGTTTTTCCGTTGTTGATGGAGTAGCAGCAACAGAATGCAATGCAAAGGTAGTGCAAGCAGTAGCAAGGATACAAAAATTCAGAGGGAGTTGCAGTATGGATGTAGTGTTAGTAGTGGCAGGGTCAACAACAGTACAAATGTAGCATTTGCACAGTGGTTGGTGGATAGCATGTCAAACATCAACAACATAGAGGGAGATGTTACTGAACAGAGTAATGCTCCAACAGGGTCCATTTCTAGAGCACATTCCTCATTAAGAGGGAGTGTTGATTTTTGGTAGCATTAGATGTGCTCTAAGTCTCAAATTTTGCAGAGAGGCTTGGGCACATGTATTCCAAAGAATCCAGAAAGCATTTTGGGAAATTCCACCCAGAAACAGTTGTATTAAAATAATTAATTATTTTTAAAGGGACCCTATGTCTAGACGTAGGAAAATAAAATAATTAAAGGGTATTAAAATTTAATATAAACTGTGGGTGTAACTTCTAGAATAAGACGAGGATCAAGCATAAATGATCTTAGCCATTGATTAGCTTCTAATCTGGGCCTTTGAATGTCAACGAGGAGATTATTTAAGGAGGCTTGAGGGTAACTTGGAAAAACACACAAAGAGTTTAGAAGTTCGATTTTTTGAAGCAGAGCAACTGCCGGGTGAATTTTGATAGTGAGCTGTTGCAGGGAGGGGCATAGAGAGTTTTTACTAGAGGATCTTCTTCAAAGAAGAATACTTAGCGGAGAGGCAGAGAGACACACAGAGGTGGCAGCGTAAAGGGCAGAGAGGGTGACGTAGAGCCATGAAGGGCTCACGCAGGCCCGACGCAGAGCAGCACAACAACTTTGAGCGCAGAGGTCCAAATTTGCTGAAGGAGTTGACGTTTCTGAGCCCCGAGGGCTTGAAAAGGCTCGTGAAGAAAGATCAATTCTCAGTTGGGTTGATGCAGTGACTTAGAGGCTGACGGAAAGCCCACGTAGGGGCAGCACAAAAGCAGCCAGGGAACTCGCAGTTCAACTTCCAGATTAGCTGGGATCAACAGTGTTGAGTGAGGTAATCTCACTAGTCTTTCTTGCCAAGTGATTTTCTCTGTAACTGGATTTCCAAGAGGGCATCCAGAGTTGTATTCATAATACTTTTGCATAATAATAAAAACCCTTAGGTCTGCTGCACCGGTTTTCCTGCATTGGGTTTTTCCGGGGACATTTGTCCAAAAATTACTATGTTACTTGTGTGTATCTTTCTCTATTGTTCTATTCTTGTTTTGGGAAAATTAATTAATTAAGTGAAGGTTACAATTGTATTAGCTCCGATATTTGCTGTAGGAAGGAATGGATAATTTGTTTCAGTAATTAACAGATAGGAGAAGTTTAATGAGTCGCTGCAGTGGTAGATTTAGGTGGCATTCTCGAATTTTCACATTGTGCCCTATGAAGAAGTCCCCAAAAGATGAAGACTCTTAGACAAAGAAAATTCATGACATCAAAGGAAGGAGTTCTTCTAGTTGCTGGTTGTCCCTCACTCAGATAATGGTGGGGAATACATTGATAAATATTTCACATATTTCTGCGTGAAGGAAGGCATCAAAAGGGAATGGACAACTCCATATAACCCTCAGCAAAATGGAGTAGCAAAGTGGAAAAATAGAACAATAATTCGGGCTGCAAAAGGCTATGTTGTATGATCAGGGACTGCCCAAATTTCTATGGGCAAAGGCATGTAACACAACATTATACATTCAGAATAGAACTCCTCATAGAGCATTGGTGAAGAAAACGCCAAAGGGAGTCTTCACAAGAAAGAATCCTGAAGTAAGTCACTTGAGGATTTTTGGGGGTGCAGCTTACTGCCACTTCAGGTATAGCAAGACCTCAAAGGCATACAGGATCTACATTCCTACCACTAGGAAGATTGTAATAAGATGAGATGTAAAGTTCATGGAGGACAAAGCTTTTAGGAGATTTCGAGAGATGCCTGTAGGTGATCAGAATCAATCAACAGAAGTTTTGTTAGTCCAGTAGCAAGGACAACTAGTGGGACCAGCATGAGGATAGTCACAAGGATCAAGTACAGTGACTAGTACCAATATTTTAGATCCAGGGAGTTCTGAGCAAACAGAGCAACAAGAACTAGAGGAGGAATTGATTGAACCTCCCACCACCATGGGTAGAGCCAGCATGGATGTTCGTTAGACATTAAGATATGCAGAGGAGTTTATCGAAACTTCTAGGACAGACAAGAGACAACACAGGCAACCTGATAGATATCAAGCCTTGGTACCTCAGGTTGCAAAACCCTCCAGCTTTCAGGAAGCCGCACAACATCAGGTGTGGGTGGATGCCATGGTAGAAGAGTATAGTTCTATCATGACAAATGATGTTTGGGAGGTAGTGTCGAGGCCGGAAAACAGATCAGTTGTAGGTTCCAGATGGATCTACAAGATCAAGTACGCTGTAGATGGCAGTGTAGAGAAGTACAAGGCTAGGTTCGTGGCAAAGGGGTATGCACAAAAAGAATAAATAGACTACGAAGAGACATTTTCTCCAGTCGTCAGATATACCTCTATCAGATCTGTTATATCCCTAGCAACTCAAATGGGATGGGAGATTCACCAGATGGATGTCAAGACAACATTCTTGAACGAGGTGATAGAAGAAGAGGTGTATATAGAATAGCCTGAAGGCTTTGAAACTCATGAGAAGCGCACTCATGTGTGCAGGTTGAAGAAAGCCCTATACGGGCTTAAGCAGGCACCTAGGGCTTGGTATGGTTAGATTGATAGTGACTTGCAGTAGTTGGGATTCCTCAAGAGTGATGCAGATCCAAACCTCTATTATTTGATGGTAGAGGAAGAGCCACTCATTCTGGTTTTGTATGTGGATGATCTCTTTTTGATAGGATTATTAGGGCTCATAAAGACTGGAAGAGGAACCTTGTAGCAGAATTTGACATGAAGGATATGGGGTTGATGCACTATTTTCTAGGATTGGAAGTTTGGTAGAAGAATGGGGAGATCTTCCTATAGATATTCTGAAGAGGTTCATAATGTAGGATTGTCGGCCCATGACTACGCCCATGATCACCAATTGGAAGAAGATAGATGCATCAAGGGACAAGGAAGTCGACCCCACCTTGTATAGACAACTCATTGGGTCTCTCATGTATCTGGTCAACACTAGGCCATACATTTGTTTCGTTGTCAATACCCTTAGTCAGTTCATGGTTGAGCCGAAAAGGGTACATTGGGCAGCAGCAAGACACATTCTGAGGTATGTGTGCGACACAGTTGGGTATGGGTTGAAATATACTCGAGGAGATGATGTCAGATTATGTGGATTCACAGATGTAGATTGGGCAGGCAGTTCAGTGGACAAGAAAAGTACCTCCGGGTACTGCTTCAACATTGGATCAGGGATGGTTTCTTGGTGTAGCAGGAAGCAGAAGTCAATAGCATTGAGCTCAGCGAAAGCAGAATATATGGCAGCCAGAACAGGTACGTGCGAAACTATTTGGTTTAGGAAGCTGCTCGTGAGCCTGTTCAGGCAGAGGATGGGAGCAACCAATGTCTACTGTGATAATCAGAGTTGCATAAAACTCTATGAGAATCCAATGTTTCTGTTGGGTTGTGTTATATTATTTCCACGACTAGCCCACATAGTGAACCGGGAGGTTAGAGGGGGGGCGAAGCCCCCCCTTTGTTGCGTTGATTGCGCAGCGGGGGGTCACAGGGGGTTTGAGGGGGGAGAGTGACCCCCTCTAAGGGGTCCGAGGCAACACCCTGGGGAATTTTTTTTGGATCCTATAGTAGGTTGGGCGAACCTACCTATGGTTTTGTGCATGGTTTTTGCACATGGTTTTGGATGCGATGGTTTTCGGTCCATGGTTTTGGACGCGATGGTTTTTGGTCCATGGTATTGGATGCTTCGACATGTATAAATATGTATTGTAACATTGAAAAGAACATAATGAAAAATCAATATGGTAGTCCCAGGGGAAAATCTTTGTGTATATGTGTTTTATGTGTTATGCTCTCGCATTGTTTATTTTCTGTGTTTTAGAATTCGTATGCAGGTAATTTCTGTACGGGGTTAAAACCTACATTTGGTATCAGAGCTGTTTTGGCTTCAAGGGGATGCCTTTGTTGCTGAGGGGTTTCGCTCGGGCCTGTGGTAGACCCTGTTCAGTGGGAGATCTGCGGGATTGATTCTGGTGGTGAAAGAAGATGGCAAGTAGTGGAAAGATAGAGATCGAAAAATTCAATAGTCAGAGTTTTGAGTTGTGGAAACTCAAGATGGAGGATTTGTTGGTGGATAAAGATCAGTGGATCGCGGTATATCCGAGTACTAAACCAATGGGAGTGTCTGATGAAGAATGGAAGAAGTTGGATCGGAAGGCAAAGAGCACAATACAATTGTGTGTCTTAGATTCAGTATTGCTGAATGTATCAGGGGAAGTTACGATGAAGGCTTTGTGGGACAAGTTAGGGACTTTGTACCAATCTAAGACTCGGTGACAGAACATCTGAACGCATTTAACACTGCGGTAAGTCAGTTATTATCTGTTGATATTAAAATTTCAGAAGAAGATAAGTGCATTAGTTTGTTGTGTTCTCTATCAGATTCGTGGGATAGTCTGGTTATTGCAATAGGTAGCAATGCAACTGCTTTGCAGTTTGATGAAATAGTCTCATCCTTGCTGACGGAGGAGATGAGACGGAAAAATATGGAGGGTCAGAATGGTGATGCCGTGTTTGTACAAGGACAGTCTCAGAACAGAAACAAAAATAAGTCATCGAGTGGGAGATCTAAATCTCCAGGAAAACCTGTAAAGGTGGTGTGCTGGAAATGCGGAAAGGAAGGGCACTACAAAAGGGACTGTAAATCTAAAGCTCTTGACAAAGAAAAGGGATCTGATGATGCTCCTTCTGCAGAGGTGAAAACCACTTTTGCTGAAGGTGGGGATGTGTACTTGGCTTCTTCAAGTACACATGTAGATCATGAGGCATGGTTGATTGACTTAGGTGCATTGTTTCACTTCACTCCCCATAAAGAGTGGTTCTGCGAGTATGAGAAATACGATGGTGGTGATGTCTTCTTAGGGGATGATAGGAAGGCTAGAATCGTTTGTTGCGGAAAAGTAAAGTTGAAGTTGCAAGGTGGAAGGGCTAGAACACTTCCGGGTGTTCTGCATATTCCTGCATTGGCCAGAAATCTGATTTCTGTAAGCAAGCTAGATGATGTAGGTGTAAAAACAGTGTTCGAGAAGGATACTTGCAAGATGGTTCGGGGAGCACTGGTATTGATGCGGGAGTTCACATTGGAACTCTGTACAAGCTGCAAGGTAGCACTGTTGTTGATGGGTGCAACAGTTCTGTGGTTCCTGAAAGTGGAACAGAAAATCTAGTGGTCTTTAGAGAGAAGACCATGCTGTGGCATCAAAGGGTTCGACATATTGGAGAGAAAGGCCTTCGAATACTTCATGGTAAAGGTATGGCAGAAGGTATGAGTAATAGCTCTCTGGATTTTGATTTCTGTGAAAATTGTGTATATGGGAAGCAGAATCAGGTGAGTTTCCCCTCTGGTGGTAAGAGGACGAAACAAATATTAGAACTTGTGCACAGTGATGTGTTTGGACCTGTGAATGTTCCATCACTGGGTAAGTCTGTGTACTATGTATCATTTATAGATGACTTCTCAAGGAATACATGGATATATTTCCTTAAGAAGAAATCTTAAGTCTTTGACAGGGTTAAAGAATTTAAGGCTTTGGTGGAAAACCAGACCGATAAGAATATAAAGGTGTTGAGAACAGATAATGGTGGAGAGTTTTGTAGTAAGGAATTTGAAGAATTCTGTAAGAAGTGTGGTATAGCACAGCAGGAGACTACTCCATACACACCTGAGCAAAGTGGAGTTGCAGAAAGAATGAACAAGACGTTGATGGAAAGGGTAAGAAGCATGTTTAGTGGCGCCGAGGACATAAATTCTAGGCAGAGGCGGTGGAGACATCATGTTACCTGGTCAACAGATCACCCTCATCAGCGTTGGAGGATAAGACTTCACAAGAGGTATGGACTGGTAAGAAACCCTCTCTTTCACATCTGAGGGTATTCGCATGTGATGCATATGTACATGTTACAAAGGAGAAAAAAACCAAGTTGGATAGTAAATCTGAAAAGTGCATTTTTATTGGGTATAAGGATGGTTTAAAGGGTTATAAGCTTTGGAACCCAGTAACAAGGATAGAATGTGACAGCCAAAGTGCAATTTTCTTGGCAAAGAACCTTGCTTACCATTCAAAGACAAAGCACATTGATGTTCAGTATCACTTTGTGAGGGATATGATAGAAGACAAAAAGGTGTTGCTGGTAAAGGTGGACACTTTGAAGAATACTGCAGATGCATTGACAAAATCTGTGAGCTTTGAGAAGTTCTCTTGGTGTAAAGAAACAATGGGTGTTGCAGGGCTGGGTAAATGACTAAGCTCTCCTGTGGCCCCCTGTGGAAAGAAAACAACAAGTGGGAGAATGTTGGGTTGTGTTATATTCTTTCCACGACTAGCCCATGTAGTGAACCGGGGGGTTAGAGGAGGGGCGGAGCCCCCCCTTCGTTGCGCCGATTGTGCAGTGGGGGGGTCACAGGGGGTTTGAGGGGGGCGGGTAGCGGAAAATTTGTTTGGACCCTATATTAGGTTGGGTGGACCTACCTATGGTTTTGTGCATGGTTTTCGCACATGGTTTTGGACGTAATGGTTTTCGGTCCATGGTTTTGGACGCGATGATTTTCGGTCCATGGTATTGGATGCTTCGGCATATATAAATATGTATTGTAACATTGAAAGGAACATAATGAAAAATCAATCTGGTAGTCCCGGTTTTGGGATCCAGGGGAAATCTCTATGTATATGTGTTTTATGTGTTATGCTCTCGCATTGTTTATTTTCTGTGTTTTAGAATTCGTATGCAGGTAATTTCTGTACGGGGTTAAAACCTGCAATTTCATGATAGGTCGAAGCACATAGATGTCAGATGTCATTTCATCAGACATTGTGTACAGCGTGGGGCAATCCACTAGCAGTATGTTCCCACAGGAGATCAAGTAGCAGACGTACTCATGAAGGCTCTAGGGAGAGCTAAGTTCATCCAGTTCAGAGAACATATGGATATGGTGGAGAACCCGTTTCAGTAGCAGATACCGGGTATCTCAAATGGTTCTCAAATGCAGATGTTGCAGTTGCAGCAACAACAACAGATGAGAGGGAGTTGTAGTGCAGATGCAACGTTGACAGTAGTTCAGCAGGGTCAGCAACAACACAGATGCAACGTATATCAGAGTTGCGTAGTAGTTGGTGGGCCGCAGTAGCGAGACATCAGCAGTGTGACAGGAAATGATGCAGAGACAGGGTGGTGTTATAGGGGTGTTAAGTTATGGTATGTTCTATGCTTACAACAGTTTACTTCTTTTTATTATTATTATCCACATATTAGCAATCACCTGTACAGTAAGTAAAGTGCAGATAGAACATTAAACGATCAACAGAAAACAAACCAAGACAAGAGACACAGATGTGGCGGCTAGCCAGGGAAAAACCCCAATATGGGGAAACCCTTTGATCAAATCTTCCTTTATCTTCAACAATTCAGCAGAGAGAAATATTACATAAATCTGATTTATATCAGCGATAGCAAACCCTAGATCAGTGGCATCAGCGGCATCAGTCAATATCTGTCAGATCATCTAGATCAGCGGCATCAGTATCATCGGCATCACTGACATCACCGGCATCAGCATCACCGGCACCGGCATCGGCATCACCGGCACCGGCATCACCGGCATCAGCAGCGTCCTTCCTTCCACACGTGTGAGAGAAGAGTCCCTTTCTGCGCAGTAGGAGAAGAGCCTCTTTTCTGTGCAGGAGAGAGAGAGAGAGATGTGATGAGATGTGTGTCCAAATGAGGAAAAGACCTCCTGTATTTATACACAACTGTTGATGATTGAATAGATGCGACTGTTGGGTTTCTGAGCCTACATGAGTCACTGGTTAGCTTGATAATTATTGCATAATCAAAATAAATTCATATCTCCATAAATACTTATCGGAATTGGATGATATTTAGATCAATCCTACATCTCTCGACGAGAGGAATCTAATAAAAATATTATCAGCCATGAATAAGATGACCCACATGGAGTTTGGCCCTAGTTGCCAATTTTAACACTCCCTCTCAACTAGGGAGAACTCCATCTGCAATCTGTCTGTTAGTCGCTACTATTCATCCATCCAATGCACTGCCCTGTACAGCTTGACCCTTGCTTTGTTCCGCTTTATCCTGCCTGCTCTGCTCAGTTTTGTTCTGCCCTGTTCTGATCTGCTCTGCTCTGCTCTGTTATGCTCTGCTTTGCTTTGTCCGAACTATGAAAAAGAAGAAATGATCAAGGATGTATCATACTGACTCAAAGTCAATCTCAGAGTGTGTACCACTGGCCCCAGACTAGTGTCAACCGACCCGAAGTCAGCGTCATAGTGGGTACAACTCCTACAACTGGTCCCAGACCAGTATCATCCTCCACTGACTCAAAGTCAGTCTCAAAGTGCGTACCACTGGTCCCAGACCAGTCTCAACCGACCCGAAGTCAGCGTCATAGTAGGTACCACTCCTACTACTGGTCCCAGACCAGTCCTCCATTGACCCGAAGTCAGTCTCAGAGTATGTACCACTGGTCCCAGACCAGTCTCAATCGACCCGAAGACAGTGTCATAGTGGGTACAACTACTACCACTTGTCCCAGACCAGTATCATTGATCCCAGATCAATGAAGGTCATCCTAGCATAGGGAGTACGGTAGATACAACGATGCGTCCATCGGTACTACTATGGTCCCTATCCTCATTTCCCTGCTCATTGATCAGATGAGAGATACTTCCCTTGAGTCCTAGACTACATGGGTAGGATGCGTCAACAAGAGAACTAATCATCCTATCCACAGGAGAGCGAATCATGCTGTCCCACAAGAGAGCGAATCATCTTGTCCACATGAGAGCTAATCATCCTGTCCACAGGAGAGCTAATCATCCTGTCCCACAAGAGAGCGAATCATCTTGTCCATAGGAGAGCGAATCATCCTGTCCATAGGAGAGCGAATCATCCTGTCCAGTGGATGCCACGGAGAACTAATCATCCTGGCCCACAGGAGAGTGAATCATCCTGTTCCACAATCGCCATGGAGAACACATCATCCAGGCCTCACAGGAGAACTAATCATCCTGCTACGCAATCGTCATGGAGAACACATCATCCAGACCTCATAGGAGAACTAATCATCCTGCTACACAATCGTCATGGAGAACACATCATCCATAATTCACAGGAGAACTAATCATCCTGCTACACAATTGTCATGGAGAACACATCCTCCAGATCTCACAGGAGAACTAATCATCCTGCTACATAGTCGCCACGGGGTGTCATAGGGAAAGTTTTGATTCTTTTACCCTGTACACGCACACCACCAAGGGATGGTGAGTCACCCTGTGGTCATATGTTACTCCAAGAAGTACCCCGCGCCCCCCCCCTCGCGGAGCTCCAAGAGCTCCATACATCATACAGGACCCTCATTAGAGGGTTTTTGAACGACACCAAGTCGTTCTCGGAAAGTAAAAAATTTGACCTTTCCTAGGGGCTTTGTCAGAATGTCGGCGACCTGTTCATCTGTACCGATATGTTGGAGCCTTATAGCTCCCTGCTGCACCATATCTCGAATATAGTGGTACTTGATATCGATATGCTTAGAGCGATCATGAAATACAGGATTCTCTAATAAACAAATCCCACTCTGGTTATCACACCGGATCATAGTGGTATCCAATGTAAATCCAAACAGCTCACCGAAGAGCTTTTGTAACCAGACTGCCTCACAGGAGGCCATGCTAGCAGCAATGTATTCTCCCTTGGCGGTGCTCAAAGCCATCGACTTCTGCTTCCTGCTCATCCAGGATATCGAGGTAGATTCCAGAGAGAACCAACACTGAGATGTGATCTCCACACTACCTGCTCACTCAGCGTTCGAATAATCATGCAGTTTCATATTTCCGGCAGTGTATCTTAATCCATGAGAGATTGTGCCCCGAAGGCATCTCAGAAGATTCTTGGCATCAATCCAGTGAGGCTCAACCAAATATGAGCTCACCATGCTCACTACAAAGCATATGTCCGGACGGAGGTTCACCAAGAAAATCAACACGAATGAGTTTATGAAACTCAGAGGCATTTCCCAAATCTGGTTCGACATCACTACCATATAACTTCTGAAAGTTAAGATCCTCGAGGTAGTCACAGGCTTGCAGTCCACCATACTGAATCTTTCCAATATCTTCACCACATATTTTCCTTGAGATAGGAAAATTTCCCTTGGCTTCTGCCAGACTTCAAGTCCTAGGAAATAGTGCATCAGTCCTAGGTCCTTCATTTCAAATTCAGAAGCCAACTCCCTCTTACATTTGTGAATGAGAGGGTCTGCACTTGTTAGAAAGAGGTCATCCACATACAACACCAGTATGAGAGGTTTGTCATCTTCAACCTTAGAGTAAAGGTTAGGATCGGCTTCACTCCTAGTGAATCCCAGCTTCATCAAGTAGCTATCGATCCTCTCATACTATGCTCGGGGTGCTTGCTTCAGCCCATAGAGAGCCTTCTTCAACTTGCATACATGAGATTTTCGATCATAAATCTCAAATTCTTCGGGTTGCTCCACGTAGACCTCTTCTTTGATCGAACCATGCAAGAATGCAGTCTTGATATCCATCTGTTGTAGGTTCTATCCTTGTGAAGCCGCAAGGGCTATGATCGAGCAGATGGTGGTATATCTAGAAACAGGTGCAAATATCTCGTCATACTCTTTTTCTTTCGGTTCCCTGGTGTCAGCTTCTTGAGAGCTCCTCGCTGTAGGAAGATTGTTCACCTGGCTGAGAGCCATATCTTCGTCAAAGGTGACATCATGACTAATCACGACTTCCCTTTGATCGGCTACATAGATTCTATAGCCTTTCACTATAGCCCACGAAGATTCCTTTCGGTGAACATTTCTTCAGGAGTCTTGGAACCCAATGCTTGATGAGGGCATCGGTTTTGTACATATACGACGGTGTTTGCAGCTTCGTCCCATAGAAACTTCGGAAGTCTTTGATCATGGAGCATGGCATGGATAGCTTCCACAATCGTACGGTTCTTCCTTTCCGCCACACCATTCTGTTCAGGAGTATATGGTGTAGTAGTCTCCCTCTTAATGCCAGCCTCTTTACAAAAGTCATGAAACTCATTAGATTCATATTCAGTCCCATTATCAGTCCTTAAGATCTTGATCTTGTTTTCGGTTTGATTCTCAATCATGGCTTTGAAGTATCGAAACCAAGAGAACACTTCATCTTTCTTTTTCAAGAAGTATATCCAAGTCTTTCGAGAATAGTCATCTGTAAAAGTAAGGTAATATGAATATCCTCCCAAGGAGTTCACAGGCATTATACCAGATATGTCTGAGTGAACCAACTGTAATATATCGGAGGTCTTGCTTTGGCTTGAGGGGAATGGTCCCCTTTTGAGCTTTCCGAGCTTTCCTTCGTCACATCCCGGACATGCACCTTCTTTCTCTACTCGGAATTTGGGCATCCCTGTCACCATTTGTTTTACATCAGGTAGAGCTTTATAATGAAGGTGGACAAACCTCTGATGCCAAAGTTCGGACTGAAGAGATGTGTCACAAGACATGACACCTAGCGGACTTCCACCGACCTGATATAATGAATCAACTCAAAACCCAAGAGTAAAGGCATCTTTAACTTTAAATAAACTCACCTGTCTATCGTAGATTTCCTTGGAGGTGTTCAGCTCAGAAACATAGGCCACCAAGCGCTTGTTGATAGAGTCCCGAATGATCTTCTTTGTTTTGACTTCATCGGTTTTCCATTTGTTCTTGGTAGCAGCGGGTGCATTTGATGGAGGCTCAACAATATGCCTCTCACATGGTCCAACACTCCTTGATCTTCTAAGGTTAGATCGAGAGACATCTTCCATCCGTGATTGTCAGACTTCTCACGGAGCTTGTCTTTGGCAGGGAAGAGTGTTGAGGACCCCATAGTTTTTTTAGGATAGCCTTGCCAATCTTCTCTTTGGTGATTGCTCTTGCTCTTGCTCGGTCTTTGTCTTCACCTCAGCTCTGATACCATGTTAAACTATGGTATGTTCTATGCTTATAGCAGTTTACTTCTTTTTATTGTTATTATCCACAGATTAGCAATCACCTGTACAGTAAGTAAAGTGCAGATAGAACATTAAACGATTGACAGAAAACAAGCCAAGACAAGAGACACAAGATGTGGCGGCTAGCTAGGGGCAAACCCCAATATGGGGAAACCCTTTGACCAAATCTTCCTTTATCTTCAATAATTCAGCAGAGAGAAATAGTACATAAATCTGATTTACTTCAGCAACAACAAACCCTAGATCAACAACATCAATCAATATCTGTCAGATCATCTAGATCAGCGGCATCAGCATCATCGGCATCACCGGCATCACTGGCATCATCGGCATCAGCGGCATCAGCGGCATCAACGGTGTCCTTCCTTCCACACGTGTGAGGGAAGAGTCACTTTTTGCGTAGTAGGAGAAAAGCCTCTTTTCTACGCAAGAGAGAGAGAGATGTGATGAGATGTGCGTGTCCAAATGAGGAAAAGACCTCCTGTATTTATACACAATTGTTGATGATTGAATAGATGCGACTGTTGGGCTTCTGAGCCTACATGAGTTGCTGGTCGGCTTGATAATTATTCCATAATCAAAATAAATTCATATCTCCATAAATACTTATTGGAATCGGATGATCTTTAGATCAATCCTACACCTCTCAATGATAGGAATCTAATAAAAATATTATCAGCCATGAATAAGATGACCCACATGGAGTTTGGCCCTAGTTGCCAATTTTAACAAGGGGGCAACAACACTAGAACACATTCCTCGCTAAGAGAGAGTGTTTGTTTTTGTAGCATCAAATGTGTTCTAGACACGAAATTTTGTGGAGAGGCTAGAATACATGAGATCTCCAAAACCCATAAACTGTTTATGGAAATTTTACCTAGAGACGACTTAATTAGATCATTAGTCGTTTTTTAAATATTTCCTAAGCCTAAACTTAGGGAATATGACTAATTAATCAAAATTAATAAATTCATGGTGTGAATGTTCTAGAAACTCACATGGATCGACAGGGAAATAACCTGGGCCATTGATTATGTTTTAATCTTGGTCGTTGGTGCTCCAACAAAAGATTATAAGAAGTCGATGGGTAGATGAAGAACACACCAGTGCAGTTACTCAGTTGCCCAGGCATATCGATTTCTTAGTGGTTGTGATTTAGCAGAGGAGATAGAGCCAGAGGGTGAGTAGTAGATGAGAGAGAGGGTAGCAGCAGGAGTCTAGAAGGCAGATTTCCGAATTCAGGAAGAGGAAGTGTGAAGGAGAGTGTATTCCACAAGAGCATTTCCTAGAGAGTGACGAAGAGGCACCAAAATATGGGCAGAGGGTCCATCTCTTGGTCAGGAAGTTGTTGTGGAGAATGAGAAATTTTTTTATAAAATTTCTCTCAGTATTTTTCTCTGTCTAGACTGCCAAAATTCTTGTACTCAGATTTAGAGACTTTGTGGTTGAGAGGGAATTACCTCTTAACATGCAGCCCCATAAGCAACGACAAAAGCAGTGTCAGAAAGTTGTGGAGCAGCCACAATTAGAGAAGCAGAGAGGAGACTGAGTGGAGAGATCCACTCAAGCAGAGAAGAAACAACCTCAGAAGTAGCCTTAGAAAGTTGTGGAGCAACCACAATTAGAGAAGCAGAGAGGAGACCGAGTGGAGACATCCACTCAAGCAGAGACCTCCAGTAGGGGGAAATTTCGAGCCAAGTGGGTAGAGGGAGCACATGCAGCCATACCTCCAGGTGAGAGGTGGGGTGATGTGAAGTATTAGTCCCAAGAGTGAAGAAATTTGGGTAGGGTCCATTGAGAGGTTTTGTCTCATGGATCATTACCTTGCTACGGGAGCCCACAATACACAGTAGCAGGATGGATCAGTGGCGGTTGATGCAGTCAGATGTCAGAGTGATAGAGGCAGAGACTAGCAGCAGTCAGATACTGGGGAGCGCAGAGCAGAGTTGGCAGCAGTGTAGATGGCACAATGCAGAGTCAGCAGAAGTGCAGAGTTTTCAGTAGATAGTGCAGTAGCTAGTAGCGGTCAGAGACTTTGGTGACAAATGCATCACACTGATTTGGTTTGGATGCTTTTACAGTTTCAGAAGTTGCAGCAGCAACAACATTAGAGAAAAGTGTTGCATGCATAACATTCTAAAGGTACCAGATCGAGATAGAGTTGAATTCCTTTCTTGTTGAGTGGGAGTGTTGAAAATAGCGACAAGAAATGTTAAAAATAACATCTAGAAATTCTAATTTAATTTGTCCTTGAATTAAATTGGGAATTAAATTGAAATTCTATTCTCATAGCAATTTGTAATAGTTAATTAAGTTAAATTGACTTAATTGACTTACGAAATTCGAGATGGAAGTCTATCTAGAGTCATGTGGATTGATCGCTAAATTTTAGGGCTATAGGTTGAGTTCTTTTGAGTTGTAATTAGATAACTCAGTCTAACTGAGTTATAGTCAGTTAAATTAGTTCTAACTATTGGAGGAACTAGTAGGAGGTCTAGTAGTGGAGTAGTGCACCAGTGCATCACCAGTACCACACTAGTTAACTGAAGATTCACTCATAAATAACTCATGCATGTTAGTTTAGAGGAAGACCCAGTTGAGATTAGAGTTCAGGGACAATGTACTATCAGTTGTATAATTTTCCGAGTTGTACAGATGGTGCATGCAATCAGTTGAGGACCTATGTTTAGATTGCGTAGTTATGGAGAGTGGATTTCCCAATTAAATACAGGCTAATTCTCTTAGAGATTGCGCAAAGAAGTAGGAGCTTGGAAGGCTAGGAATTTGGCTAAGTATTGGCCAAAGGCAATCAGTCAGGCAGAAGATAAATAATACTTGTGTAAGTTGAGCTCAAGGTTGAGCAGAGAATATTGTATTCATCCAAGGCTTGCCTAGGAAGCAAAGAGATAGATTGTACTTGTGCAGGAATTGTTCGGGTTGAACAAGCATTGTATTTTCTTCTCAGATCTTATGGTTAATGCAATATAGATAGTAGGGGTTTTTAGCAGTTGTTTTCCCCAGAGAAATATTGTGTTATGTGCGATTGATATTCTTCCTTTTCTGCTTATTATTTTCATTGACCAATTTTGGTTTCCGCTGAAGAGTAGAGTAGATTCTTGTCTTGTGTTTTAGCATATCACATAAGTTGTTGAATCTACAAGTAAAATCTACAAAATAGCAATTTAAATAACCTGTAAAATGAAATGAAATAAACCAAAGCTTTTCTTGCAAAAAAGAAAGATATTGTACTTGCTCAAAAATACTTCAACAATGAAAATGATAACTTCAATAGATGTTCATCATAACAAGTACATGAAATAAACTTGCAAGTAAGAAAGCTTTAGAAATAAAATGAGTTAGGATGAGATGCACTTAACTAAAGTGAAATGAAATTATCTTGGTAAGTTTTAAACTAAATGTCTATTTTAAGTGAGAGATTCTCTTTTCAACCTCTTACCAAAGGGTAAAGATTGGGGTGACTGCAAGGAAGAGGGGTTGAGGACGCACTTGTCGTCGTTAACGATACCCTTCCCCTAATCCTTACAAGCCATGTGTGCCTTCGTTCTTACAAGGGGACAATGCCGCCTTCATAATTGCAGGGTCACACACTTTACCTTACTCCGTACCAGTTGGAAGAACTTTCCAAGAAAATCTTGGTCCTAATGTTTCTATTCAACCAAGCTTATGCTTGGAGGTGAAAAAGAAATGCAAGTTATGCTAATATGCCTAAATGAGATGCATGTAAGTTTTCCCCAAAAGAAATGTTGATTGCAATGCTTCAAAATATGGACAATGAGATAGTGCTCAACATAAATTGCAAAAATGACTTCAATTGGAGAAATAAAATGGAAATTAGCTCACAAGTGTTGCATGCGCTGTTGATTTGGGGTAGCATCAGATGTGCTCTATCCACAAAATTTGGTGGAGAGGTTGGGGCACATGAGATCTCCAATACTCAAAAAGGGTTTGGGCAAATTTTAAACAGATCAGGAGATATTAAAATAATTAATATTTTTAATGGAGTCCCTAAGTCTAAACTTAGGGAAAATAAAATATTAATGTGTATTAATATGAATCTGTGTTAGAATGGTCCAAAAGACATGGATCAAGCTAGATCTAATCATAACCGTGGATTAGGGACTTAATCTCGGCCGTTGAAATGTCAACAGAAAAAGTATAAGAGGAGGCTTGACGAGCACTTGGAGAACACACTAAGGGAGACGAGTCAGTTCAATTTTTGGAGTGGGGTTTGCTGAGAAATTGAACCAGTGGTCTAGAGAGTAGTCAGGAGGCAGCAAGTACGGAATAGATAGATATGAGATTAGCGCAAAAGAGGCAGACGCAGAGCCAAAGGAAGCCACGCAGAGGCAACAGAAATTGCACAGAGCCAGAAGGGCTTGCGTCATCCACGCAGAGGTTGCAGGAGCGACGCAGAAGCCCACAGAGGCTGCGCAGAGCCTCAGTAGGCTGACGCAGAGGATTTCAGGGTGACGCAGAGGGTTTTCAGACTGACGCAGAGGGTTTTCAGACTGACGTAGAGGGTTTCAGGTTGTAGCAAAGGTCAGTAGGGCCTACGCTGGGTTTAGGAAAGTGCTGGAAGTTTATCTATCTATGGGTAAGCCAGTTTGGCACCCTGTTGTACAAGAAAATTGCTGAATAATAAAATCCTCCCTTGCTGCACCGATTTTCCCACATTGGGTTTTTCCGAGGACATTAGTCCAAAGTAACTGTGTCAATGTGTGCATATTCTTTTTGTTTCTGTATTACAATGTGATATCTGCAGCAGTATTTATTTTAATGTTTGTTTACGTAATTTCATGAATAACTTATGATGAAATAAGTAGGAAAAGTAAGTCAGTTGCTGCAGTGATAAAATTTTCACATGGTATCAGAGCAAGTAATCAGAGACAGAAAGGGAAAATCAGTTATGGGTCGAGACCACGATGCAGAGGCATCCACCTCAGGGGACTCATGTAGCTTTTCAGAAGATTGCACAAGAGAGAGAGATTTCGATTTCTCTATGTTGGCTTCCAAGTTGGAAGAAGAAGTAGCGTGCATGACTAGTGTTGCATCATCAGAAGTATGGTATATAGACAGTGGAGCCTCGTGGCATATGACGGGAATCAGGGAGTGTTTCTCAGAATATCGAGAAGAGAAGATCAACTTTCAGATCACCATGGGGAACAAGGCAAAGTGTACTCCAGTAGGAAAGGGTACCATATTTTTTCAGACAAAATCGGGAGAGCGGTTCTATGCCACAATGCACTGCATATGCTAGGATTGGGGATGAACTTACTTTCCGTTTCACAACTACAAGGCAAGGGCTATGACGTCTACTTACACATACTAATATCGCAGTCAAAAAACGGGTTTGTGGTCTGTCGAACCAACCTGAAAATGAAATCGTATAGTATACAACCCTAGCCGCAGAGGAATTCCTTTGTTTATCTGTGCAGGTCGGACGACGGAGGGTGATTGAGAAATCAGGCAGCGGAAGACTCATCGAAAAATACTTACCTGGCTCGGAGACTGTATGCGTGTTTGAGCACAGGTGAGACTGAATGCGTGTTTGAGCACAGGTGACGGCGGATGACAGCAAAATGTGTTCGATACTTACCCTCAAAACTGGCCTGCGTACATTACCGTCACAATTGGTTCGATACATTTACCGTCAGCGTAATGAAATAAACTGGCCTGCGTACAATGAATTTCTGGCTTGTCGGCTGAAAGCTTCGACGGAAACAGGCTTCCTGAGCTCTCGATTTGAGACCCTATCTCTTTCTTGCCACCCAGCTCGATCTTGCTAACTGTCAAACGTTGAAAGAATTTGATGGTGGCTTTGGTTTGCTCGGATCGATTTCAGATGAGCTGGGCCGTGTCGTTTAATCACCTTGTGTGTGCGCAGGTTGATGGCGGAGATATTGACAGTCAATCCTGAATCGCCTTGATACTTACTCATCGGCTTCCCTAAAATCGATTTGATTCTCTGCTTCAAATGGACATTCTGATGGCTACTCACCATACCACATATCTGAGCCAAATCATGATCAGATTTAATAAAACCGGGAGTGACCCTTGCTGCGTACGCAGAGAGAAAAACTTTCACTATTGACGGCTCAGCATTTCTGAAATCCCACGAAAAATGGCTACCGCTGTTTCATTTGAGAGTTATACTATCGTATCTGAAATTATGCCGACACATTCAACACAGGATCACTGAGACTGCGTGCAGGATCATGCATGAGACCCCAGAAATGAGACTGGCGAGGATGGTGGCTTGATTTATGGCTTCAGGCATTTGCTGAGATGGACAAGATCACCCAAGGAACCAAAACTGAAAACCCTGTACACAAAAAAACAAAACCCTAATGAGAAATCTGCATAAAGCAAGAATTTGAAACCCTAGAACAGCTAATTAATGTACAGATATGGCCCTTTAGCAGCCAGATTCAGCAATGAGCACAAAAAACATTTCAAAGAACAGAAATTTCAGATTGTCACTGTGAAGAACTTCAGAAAATCTCTCATGCAAACTTAGAAAAATAAACCGAATGATAGACCCAGGATCAAATCCAACTGGGCTCAACAAAAAGTGCTTGCGGGAGTTGGCTGGTTCAGCCGAGAACTTCCCCGAACGCCCACAAAATTTCCTTCAATGATGTTTTCTGCACAGCTCAAAACAACTGTCAATAAAGAGGGCAAAAATGCTGCTAGATCTCAGGAAGTAATGGAGATACCTGCCATTACTTCAGAAACCCTAACAGCACCCAAACCCCAGCAAGTGAACAAGATACCTGTGCTCACAATACTCTACAAAAAGCTATTATTAACGGCTGAAAATAACATATGCAGAAAATGAAACAATCTCACAGCATTTTAAGAGAGTAACACCAGCAAGATATGGACCCCAAAGTCTTCCTTTATTAACCAGAAACAGATTTACAAGAGAGCTTCTTCAGTCTCAGACTCACAGATCGAATGCCTTGAAATGACCCCCTAAGACCCTATATAAAGGAAATGATCCTAACGGCTAGTTCGAGTGATCCATTTAGAAATGATCTCGACCATTGATGAGGATCAAGACATCTCTTGATCTCATCCGTCGATTTATTAACTTAAAATATTATTATTTTATTAGTTAGGGTTTTTGCTTCATTTTTTAATTTTTAATTTTTAATTTTTATTCATTTTTTAATTTTTTTAATTCATTTAAAATGGATCACTGAACTAAGCTTTCGGAAACATCACCTAGGACCTAGGACTTAGGACTCATGAGGGGATTTAAAACATTTCTCGACCCTCAGGACACATTACATCATGACTTTTACAAAATTACATCTTAAGGGACAAACCCATTTAATACAGACCCTCACAAAACACCCAGTTCTGCGACACAACTATAATCTAGCAGATTTAACACACTAGGATTTTCCTAAAGTTCTAATGACAAAATCCATCCCGACTTTGGGGTCAGGTTTGAAGGAAAACTCTGCCGATCCATGGATCGGTGAGACGAAAAACCTTCCGGGACGTAGAGTACCACTAGAAAGTTAGGTCCACCTAGGCAATTTTACATACATGACTCTGATCTGCTTAGATTATTTACAATTCATACATGCAGACTGGGTTTACAATCAAAAAGATCAAGCTGCTGATGATGGCAGGATGGCACGGACATGCTGATCAGGTGCTGCTTCTTTCTGTCAAGAAAAACGGGGTGCACTGCATGGGTAGTTGACCAGTAGAGGTCAACATCTGGCTCTACTTGGGGACACGTTGCTGCTTGCAGGAATGTGAGAATCCAGAATCTGCATCCATACAACACAAAAAATAAGTAGCGTCCATCCAAAAATCAGCATATACGTTAAGCACAATAAAGATAAAAAGCTCTTCATTTATTAACTATCTAAAGCAGAAACGAAAATGCGGAAAAAACAAGGAGTAGAGTTAGAAATACGATACAAAGGATGCCCTACGGCATCAGATGTGTTCAATATAGTGCATACTGAGCATTTGCCTGCTTTCAGGCAAATCTGTCGGCTGCTTGTCGGATGTGCCATGTCCAATTTTGCATATGGTAGGACTCTTTCCTATCCGAAAATCAAGCTGCTCACGGCCGTCTGATGTATCAAATCTTCGTCTCATCTTCTTTCTCTTACGCTTTTTCTTTCTGGCAGGTTGAATTACTGATGATCTGGTACTTTCTGTTTCAAAACTATCAGATGAAGTGTGTAAGATATGCATGCTAAGTCTTTTTGTGTCTTGCATCTGATTTTTATCGTTTTTAAGCTTATCTGGATCACCTTCAATCAACCATCTTTCAATTGAACCAATGACCTCCTCATAATAAGATGGAGCTTGTTGCAACAAATGAGAAGGCTCCTGATCTATTGATGTCACCTGGTTTCTCTCATTTTCCAATTGCTGAAACCTTTGAACTTGTATTTTATATGCATCTATCTGACTAGAGTGTTCAACCTTTATAGCACTAATCTGTCTGGCATGGTGTTCTTGCATATCTTTTATTACTTTAACATTTCCTTCCTTTATGTTCATCAAGCAATGCTGTATGGAATTATTTCTTCTCTGTGATTCGCTTGCATGTCAGCCAGCTGATTATTATGATTGAATGTCATGATAGTCATTTCCTCATCCATAGTGAATAACTTATTTTGCATAGAGTCAATTTCCCTATCATGATCAGTTTTCATGGTCACCATATTTTCCTCTAAGACTGACATCTTGCTTTGTATGCTTCTAATTTCTATTTCACATTTAGTTTTTATGGCCTCAATTTCCTTAGCATGCTGATTTTGCATGACCTCAATCTCCCTATTACGTTTTCAAGATGGGTGCATAAAGTTTTGACATCATTGACGTAATTAGTTTGATTGCTTTCCATATTTTTCACCAGCATCATTAAATCTTGTATTATTTGCTTTTGCTCCTCCTTTTCATTGTTATGAACTTGATCTGCAATATTTCTGGTGGATGACACATTCTGACATGAAGAGTCGTCTTGGGATCTTTCACCATCCATTGGACCTCTTATTAAACTATTTTTATTCTGTCGCACAATTTTAGAGGCAGAAGGCAAGCTGTTTGGATAACCATATCTATCTTCAAAAGCATTTACAATGTCATTTAAAGAAGTAAAAGAATCCTTAGGAAAATTGTTAAACCAATTCAAAGCATCATCTTTTAAAGAAAGGACAAATAGACGCATTTTGATATCACCATGACTAAACTGAGGGGGTCTGCAATATATGATCATGATGCGAATAAACAAGTCTAGATGCCTTTTAGCAGCGATTGGATCACCATCTGAAAAAATAGGTAATTCAGGAACGGCCTCCTCCGGAAAATCATGGAGACGGTGAGTAAAACGACATGGTTTACATGAATAATCCGTGATGAATAATAAGGGATGAGACGGATGATAGAACTAGATCTATGCTCAAGAAAATCAAAAGATGAAAGGAGTGGAGTCGCCACTTGAACAATAAATCTGATTCTAAGATCCAAGAAGTAATCAACAAACAGATATGCGGCAGGCTTCTTGTCTGGGAAAAATAAGAAAATGGAGTCGCCACCCAAACAAGAAACAACCCCAAGAGATGCTGCTGATATGGGATGAAAAGATGCCAAAAATATTGAATCTGCCAGCTCAAATGAGAAGATGAGAAGATGAATGGTGAATGTTGATGAAACCCCAGGAACAGAAAAACTCTATCCCCGGCAACGGCGCCAAAAAATGTTGTCGCGCAGATTGGCACGACAACGCTCAGACCGGGGGCTGTCACTCTGATCCCCGATCCCTCCGTTTAAGCCTGTCTCCTGCGGCTAAGGGGGGTAGTCCCTGTGAGATGATGAGACCAACTGGGGACCAATTGGTTGGGAGACACGAGATACGATATAAAAAGGACTTGATGGATTTGATTAATTGAGCAGACCAGTGCCTTAAGAGATTGTGGTTAAAACGATTACTTGTTAAATGATAAAAATATGGACCATGAACAGCAATCACAATGCTCTTAGAATGACCAAAACGATATCCAGTAATTGAGAATTTTCAAAAAAAAAGTGAATACTTTAAACCACCACGAATCACCAACCATTAACCAGATATCAATTTCGCATCTCGGCTTGAAAATTTAGATCCCAGCATGAAAGATATAACATGAAAACCACTGAGACTGGCAAAAATAATTTTCCACGAAAATTTTATATTTTTTCGAATTTTTTTTATTTTTTAAATGAAAATAAAAATAAATCTAAAATTTAAAATCTCTAAAACCTAGGTCTAAAATCTTTTTTAAATAAAATCTTTTTACTATTTTTTTATATTTTTATATTTTTATTTAAAAAAAAAAAACCAAAAAAAAAACCAAAATGCTAACCCTTTTTATATATATATATTTTTTTATTATTTAAATAAACTAAATCAAAAATTTATAAAACAAAACTAATCAAAATTTCATAAAACAAATCTAACTCTAAAAGTTGAAATATGTATATACATATAACCTAAAAAAAAAAATGAAATTTAATACACGTAATCTAAAGCCAAATCGCATTTTTTTTTTTTTTTTTTTTGTTTAATTGAAAATCTAACTATA
The DNA here is from genome assembly GCA_031772625.1 of Pinus tabuliformis. NCBI lineage: Eukaryota > Viridiplantae > Streptophyta > Pinopsida > Pinales > Pinaceae > Pinus > Pinus tabuliformis. The sequence continues at coordinate 244,959,386 of CM062804.1, forward strand.
TATCAACGTTAACCTATGAAAAAAAAAAATCAGAACGTATCGCATTTATATATAAAAAAACAAATCTAAAAAATTTAACATCCTAACTAAGATGAAACGTAAGCCAGCTTTCAAAAACTATTTACGCATACTAATATCGCAGTCAAAAAACGGGTCTGTGGTCTGTCGAACCAACCTGAAAATGAAATCGTATAGTATACAACCCTAGCCGCAGAGGAATTCCTTTGTTTATCTGTGCAGGTCGGACGACGAAGGGTGATTGAGAAATCAGGCAGCGGAAGACTCACCGAAAAATACTTACCTGGCTCGGAGACTGTATGCGTGTTTGAGCACAGGTGAGACTGAATGCGTGTTTGAGCACAAGTGACAGCGGATGACAGCAAAATGTGTTCGATACTTACCCTCAAAACTGGCCTGTGTACATTACCGTCACAATTGGTTCGATACATTTACCGTTAGCGTAATGAAATAAACTGCCTGCGTACAATGAATTTCTGGCTTGTCGGCTGAAAGCTTCGACGAAAACAGGCTTTCTGAGCTCTCGATTTGAGACCCTATCTCTTTCTTGCCACCCAGCTCGATCTTGCTAACTGTCAAACGTTGAAAGAATTTGATGGTGGCTTTGGTTTGCTCGGATCGATTTCAGATGAGCTGGGCCGTGTCGTTTAATCACCTTGTGTGTGTTGATGGCGGAGATATTGACAGTCAATCCTGAATCGTCTTGATGCTTACTCATCGGCTTCCCTAAAATCGATTTGATTCTCTGCTTCAAATGGACATTTTGATGGCTACTCACCATACCACATATCTGAGCCAAATCATGATCAGATTTAATAAAACCGGGAGTGACCCTTGCTGCGTACGCAGAGAGAAAAACTTTCACTATTGACGGCTCAGCATTTCTGAAATCCCACGAAAAATGGCTACCACTGTTTCATTTGAGAGTTATACTATCGTATCTGAAATTATGCCGACACATTCAACACAGGATCACTGAGACTGCGTGCAGGATCATGCATGAGACCCCAGAAATGAGACTGGCGAGGATGGTGGCTTGATTTATGGCTTCAGGCATTTGCTGAGATGGACAAGATCACCCAAGGAACCAAAACTGAAAACCCTGTACACAAAAAAACAAAACCCTAATGAGAAATCTGCATAAAGCAAGAATTTGAAACCCTAGAACAGCTAATTAATGTACAGATATGGCCCTTTAGCAGCCAGATTCAGCAATGAGCACGAAAAACATTTCAAAGAACAGAAATTTCAGATTGTCACTGTGAAGAACTTCAGAAAATCTCTCATGCAAACTTAGAAAAATAAACCGAATGATAGACCCAGGATCAAATCCAACTGGGCTCAACAAAAAGTGCTTGCGGGAGTTGGCTGGTTCAGCCGAGAACTTCCCCGAACGCCCACAAAATTTTCTTCAATGATGTTTTCTACACAACTCAAAACAACTGTCAATAAAGAGGGCAAAAATGCTGCTAGATCTCAGGAAGTAATGGAGATACCTGCCATTACTTCAGAAACCCTAACAGCACCCAAACCCCAGCAAGTGAACAAGATACCTGTGCTCACAATACTCTACAAAAAGCTATTATTAACGGCTGAAAATAACATATGCAGAAAATGAAACAATCTCACAGCATTTTAAGAGAGTAACACCAGCAAGATATGGACCCCAAAGTCTTCCTTTATTAACCAGAAACAGATTTACAAGAGAGCTTCTTCAGTCTCAGACTCACAGATCGAATGCCTTGAAATGACCCCCTAAGACCCTATATAAAGGAAATGATCCTAACGGCTAGTTCGAGTGATCCATGTAGAAATGATCTCGACCGTTGATGAGGATCAAGACATCTCTTGATCTCATCCGTCGATTTATTAACTTAAAATATTATTATTTTATTAGTTAGGGTTTTTGCTTCATTTTTTAATTTTTTATTATTTTTTATTTTTATTCATTTTTTAATTTTTTTAATTCATTTAAAATGGATCACTGAACTAAGCTTTCGGAAACATCACCTAGGACCTAGGACTTAGGACTCATGAGGGGATTTAAAACATTTCTCGACCCTCAGGACACATTACATCATGACTTTTACAAAATTACATCTTAAGGGACAAACCCATTTAATACAGACCCTCACAAAACACCCAGTTCTGCGACACAACTATAATCTAGCAGATTTAACACACTAGGATTTTCCTAAAGTTCTAATGACAAAATCCATCCCGGCTTTGGGGTCAGGTTTGAAGGAAAACTCTGCCGATCCATGGATCGGTGAGACGAAAAACCTTCCGGGACGTAGATTACCACTAGAAAGTTAGGTCCACCTAGGCAATTTTACATACATGACTCTGATCTGCTTAGATTATTTACAACTCATACATGCAGACTGGGTTTACAATCAAAAAGATCAAGCTGCTGATGATGGCAGGATGGCACGGACATGCTGATCAGGTGCTGCTTCTTTCTGTCGAGAAAAACGGGGTGCACTGCATGGGTAGTTGACCAGTAGAGGTCAACAGACTCCACCCAACTCGCACATCCTTTGGCTTCCTTAGACCCACTTTGCACTTTTTTGGCTTCCTTAGAGATATCGAACTTGCTTGACATAAGGTTCTCCAAATGAATTCGACTTGCTTCTATTTATAGGCTTCAAGGGAGGTCGAATTGATCTCTTCTTGGCCGACTTGATGTGGAGGATAAATGAATTATATTTGACTCAATACTAAACCTTTTTACATGATTCAAAAGCCTAAGAAGGGTCTCTTTAAAAGTACAATGACTCTATTGACTCAGAATAAATATTAGAAGTCGTCAATGGGGACTTTGACCTAAAACATGGTGACCCAAGCATGAAACTCATGCTTTAATAAGTCACAATAATAATAATAATAATTCTTTTCTTTATTCTTTTTACAGGTACATTAATGAAGACCGAACCTAGTTACATTTTCCAATAAAAGAGACCCTTCTTAGGGTTTTGAATCATGTAAAAAGGTTAAGTAATGAGTCAAATATAAATTATGTAGCCTCCACACCAAGTCGGACTTAAGATGATCAAGTCGGCCTCAAGAAGGCTATTTGACCTCACCAAAGGACTATAAATAGAGCAATTGAATTCCATTTGGAGCATTCACTCACAAGCAAGTTCAATATCTCTTGTAGCTGGAAGAAATGCAAAATTGAAGAAGGAAGAGGAGGAAGTGTGAGTTTGGTTAGGGAGAAGGAGAAAGGAAAAATTGAAATTTTGGTGCTTTTATCTCTCTCTCTCATGCCCTAGTTTGGAAGATCGAAGTTCTCTTGTTGATGCCGTAGCCAATTGTCGTATGATGTTGCTGCCAATATAGGTCGAAGTTGCTATTGGTGGGAGTTGCTGCCTCAAGAAGTTGTATTGGGTCTAGATCGAAGTATTCCAGTGAAGATCGAAGTCTCCAAGTCAAGATAGAAGTTGCTAGGTCGAAGAAAGCATTGCCGCCGCTGATGTTGCTGTTGCCAGGTCAAGTAGGATCATCTTCAAGAATAGAGGAAGGTTGGCTTGGTGTGGAGGAAAGTTTGTGTCAAGGTCTAGAGTCTTGGAATATCTCTAGAAAACTATTGAAGGAAGAATTATTGACTGGGTTTTCCCCTAGAGAGGCATTTTGCCTTGGCTATGAGCCTACATCTGGTGTCCATTTTTTTTGTGCTATTGCTTTGATAATTGCTTGATGAACTAAATTAAAGAAGAAATAAATAAACCTAATAAGAAGTCAAGAACATCATAAGTGATTATCAAGTATAAGAAAATATTTTTGCCTTTCTAATTTTCTAACATGGTTTCAAAGCTTTGGTGAAGAAAGAAGCTAAAGGCAGTTTCAAGCACTTGATCAAGGAATCATTCAAAGGGATTACTTCAAGAAAGTCTACTATATTCAAGGAAGATGTCTAACACAATCAAGGGAGAGAATAAACTTGAAGGAGCCTCAAACTACAGATCCTGGAAGAAGAGGATTGACCTCATCCTTGAAAAGAACAAGGTACTAGACTTGGTGAAAGGAAAGGTAAAGAACCCTGCTGAAGATGTCAGTGATGCTGATAAAGCTAAGTTAAGATATTTGGAATTAGTGGCCATGAACCTAATGGTAGAAGGAATAAAGGACAATCTTGTCCCATTTATAGCCAACATTGACCATGCTCAAGAAATGTATGAGGCATTGTCAAATTTATTTACTATCAAGAACACTGGTCAAGTTTCAAGATTGAAGAATGAACTAAGAACCACAAAGATGACTAAAGAAGATACAGTGGCCTCCTCCTTTGTGAAGATAGCAAGAATCAGAGATGACCTTTTGGCCATTGATGAAATTGTTCCAGACAAAGAACTTGTGATCACTACTATACTAGGATTGCCACCTACTTGGGGTGCATTTGTTGCAGGACTCAACAGTTGGAAGGAAGCTCCCACTTTTGAAGAACTATGGACCGCTTGCAGTCAAGAAGAATTAAGAATTTCATTAGTTGCCAACCCTGAAGGAGTGTCAAATGCCTATGCTACTCAACATAGAGGAAACTTCAAGAGAGGACCTAAGAGGAAGATTGATATGTCCAAAGTAGAATGCTATCAATGTCATAATAAGCGTCACTACAGGAGTGATTGTCCGACAATCCAAGAAACAAGAAGAGAGAAAGAGATCAAGCCAATGTTGTTGAAGAAGAAGACCTAAAGATAGCCAAACCTCAAGAATCTGATATTAGGGAGTTACAATACAAAGTTCTTTGCTTCTAGTATCAGATATTTTATTTTGTATTTTTGATGTTTAGAATTCGTAGGTTTTTAACATATTTTTGGAAAACGCATTTTCTTTTGTTTTTATAAGTTTATAGGTATCCCTCACGCTTTGGCGGTTTCCCCCAACATCGCCCAAAGATAAGTATCGCATTTCCTTTCAATTTCTGATTTCATATACTTATTCAAGTGTTGATTATATTAAATACTAATCACCATTCTCCCTCTATTGTCTTGGTTAGGAAAACATCTGCTATATCCTCAAGGAGTATGGAGGATGGCCTCCCAAGATAAGCTTTGTCAAGAAACAAAGGTATGCCTCAAAACTACAAAACATTGATTTCTTTATAATAAATGTTCATTCATTTGACAATCTATTACTAACATCGTTATGTCTAGCTATAATGATTCTTGTCTTGGGTGATCCATCACTTGATAAATCTACCCCCCCTCATATTCTTAATTGACTTTATAGAACCCTACACAGGTTTTGTAGAAAACCCTAACCTAAGGGTATGCTAATATCTAAAATCCTAAAACTACTTAGGGTTACTAGAAAATGTTTTTGAAGTTTGGGTTGATGATGTCATGTTTGGGGTTTTGATCATGTAAACCCTAACTTGTTAGGGTTGAAATAATGTAGTCTGAAATCCCGAACCTTTGAAGTTTTTGTAAAATCCTTGATCTTTAGGGCTATGGAACCCTTGATCTTTAGGGCGTGGTTAGGTCCGTAAGCAAAATCCTTGTTATGTCTTTAAGATAAGATCCTAGGAATGAAACCCTAGGTGTATATGTGTCTATGGGTTGAAACCCTAGCCGGGTCAGCATATGTCTAATATATATTAATATTGCTTGACATATTATGTGCCTACGCATGATGATGAATTCCTGGATATGTGTGTTGACCTAATTATTGATGGTCATGAGCCTTAGGGTTTAATATAAGTCCTTGTTTGAGTTTGATGTTCTAAGATGATGCTGTAATGAGAAAATCTAGGGTTTGTAGCTAACCCTAGTGGATGCCAGTCATGTTGTTGATTGAAGTTGTGATTGGTTTTGATTATTGTAGCTCATGTGTAAAATCTAGGGTTTTCATAGTAGGAAGTCTAAACATATGAAATTTGAAAGTTGTTAGATGTATTAATCTTATTTGTTTCTAGTGTTTGCTATATGAAAGATCGTGTCATGTCATTGAAAGAATATTGAAACCCTAGATATAATGAGTTTGATATCTTGATGAGTTGTGGTTGTGATTTAGGGTTTGTAACTAAACCTGGGCAAGAAGTTGAAGTATAGTCTCTTGTTGATTATGTTTATGCTTCCATTATTATAATATTTCAATATGACTAACTTTCATGCCTCTATAGTTTTGATTGTACTTGCTATCTAAGTTGTGCAGGTACACAATCTTCTAGGTGGTGAAGATGATTGAAAGAAAGGTTGATGTGATAAGCATGATATGAACAATGATGGTGACTCTGATAAGAAGGATGGAAGCCACTAAAATATTCTCCGATGACAAAAAGAAGAAGCTGATCTCCTTGAGTTTAAGGAGCCTGGATAGAGAAAATCTCCCTGTTTGAGAGGGAGAGCATAGTTTTGATTGGAGAATGAAGTTTGAAGGATATGCTGTTGTATGTGAAGTTGAAAAGAAAGATTCAGTTTATAGGCCTACTGTGTTGAGAAGCAACATTAGGAAAACCCTAAAGGTTTGTGTTTATTTATGAATATGTGAAAGTATATTATTGATTATGGGTTATGCAAATCTCTCAAAGGTTTTGATAGCATGTTGGTTACTGATCAGTTTGATTAGGAGAGATTTGTTGTCCTTTGTGAGTGAAGCATTACTTAGGAGGACATCTGTCCGGCCATTTGTGTCGATGTCTAGGTCTTGAAGTTGGAAAGGTGGTGTTGATTGTAGAGCTCTATTTTTGGATACACACCTAGATCCTTGGGTTGATGGTTAGCAAGTAAGCTTGATGATACCTATAGAGTCTTAAATCTTGATTCCATCTTAGTCCCAATTGGATAGATTGCCCTGGTCAGGAATCTAGTCCATGGCATTGCGGTGCCTTAATTGTTGAGAGACCAATGGATAGATTGCCCTGATCAGGAATCTAGTCCATGGCATTGAGATGCCTAAAGTTCTTCATGTTTCATATAGTTGAGATATTCCTTGTACTTGTATGTAATGAATACCTCCCTAGTTAAGAGGGAGTGTTGGAAAATGTAACTAGGTTTGGTCTTCATTAAATGTACTTGAGTCATAATGTAAAGTACTTTTTAAAGGAATGAAGAAAATAATAATTATTATTATTATTATTATGACTTATTAAATCATGGGTTTCATGCATGGGTCATCATGTTTTAGCTCAGAGTCCCCATTGAGGACTTCTAGGCTTTATTATGAGTTAATAGAGTCATTGTACTTTTAAAGAGACCCTTCTTGGGGTTTTGAATCATGTAAAAAGGTTTTTTTCCTAAGTAATACTATTCTATTGATATGAAACAAAATAAAAATACAACGAGGCGTTGGCCTCTGTGGTGCTGAACAGAGTTTGTCAAAAAATATCACAAACCAAAACGCGATTTCCCCATCGAGGGGGAAACTAGTCCGTGAGACCAGAAGAAAAGACCCATGCAGGGGTCACAAGTTCTAACATTAAAAACCCGCACATGGGACCTAGAATCAAACCAAAAGGAATGTTTTCAAAACAAAGCATATCAAAAAGAAAAACCTCAGGCAACAGCATATGAAACCTCCAGCTCGCAATAAGGCGACACCTGGCCACCCAGTCGTCAGTCATGATGGACCCCCTGGAGGTCTTCTGTAGCAGGTTCTTCAGCAATTTGACACGCATACTTGTACCACTCCTCCTCCTCTGCTGATGTGCCGTGCAATATTCCACGAATTGGTTGAGTGCTAGCAGAGCTGCCCTCTACTGCATGCTTGCCTGACGTGTCACCCTGGACGTCACACGTGGCCTTCGTGTCTCCTACTCGACCATCGGTGGCATGTTGGTTGCCAACCAGCTCCTCGCCATGCAGGGTGGCAGAGTTCTCAACCATCTGTTGCTTTCCTGGATCTCGGGCATTCCTGTTCCGCTGAGCAGCCCTCTGCTACTCCCTGTTGTTTCTTGGCTGAGCTTCTTGTGGGTCAATTTCCTCAGTGAAGGTTATGGTAACAGAGGCGGTGATGGCAGGCCGCGGTAGAGAACTATGGAAGCGGAATTGAGTCATATGAGGAGAGGGGTGAGGGGGAAGGGGAAAATTGGCAGTATGGACGGCTGCATTCATTTTGCGGTCACCCTGGAGCTAAGACCGCCATCTCCCACTACGCGTATTTGGGTATCTGTCGGAGAAGGTGCCATGGGGATGAGTATTGTCTGGAGAAGAGGAGGGAGAAGCAAATTCAGGGCTGAGCGTGGCGGGAGGACGAATGCTTTCGCCACGATTGCCCCCTCTTTTGTTGTGCATGCGGTGTCGAATATGCGCCATGACTGAGTTAACACTTAGGGAAGCAGAGAAACTACTGGGACTGGAATGGCTATTCAGAGGGTAAACAAAGGGGTTTGGAGCTTGATTCAACTTACAGTGGGTCGATTTGGAGAAATGATACCCATTTCCCACATCCATGCAGCTGAGCAACCAACATCCTTTGCCAGTGACAGTGCGAGAGTTTGGCTCCGCAGCCTGAGGAGGAGGTAGAGGTCACTTGTATTTATAGCCTTCCAAGGTGGTCCACTTTGCTTTAAGGTTGACCTTATCAAATATGCACATGTGGGCTTTTCTTCATAAGTACACTTTCCCTTATATGATTTGAGTGATCTTTAAGTTGATTTTGGTCCTTTCGAAAGGAGGAATTCAATGCAATTATTATCTCCATAAAGGAAGATGTCCAAAGTGAAATTTGACTGCAGTTGCATACTTTTAACAGATATTACCCACTAAAATGGGTAACTCCATAGGAGAACTTTTTCTCCTATCTTGGACAATGAGCTAGCTGATAGCCCTACACATTGCTCAATGATGATGATATGCCACATTCCCTTGCCATCTGCATTGGTCATGCATCTCTCACAATCTGGTACTCCTCTTGAATGAAGGTGGGCCACCACTGTTGGGTGTGGAGCCTGATTATCTTCTTTATTCAGAGGTATCACCGCATTGGACCCCAGTTCGTTGCCGCCCATAATATTTGTGCTGCAAGGGAGGTCCAGGGGGGGTGGCTGCGATCTTTGGGAGCCCCTCTCCCTGGTGGGGGATCGGGAGCAACGCTTCCGAAGCTAAAAATAGATGTAAAGTTGCCTTGTAAAATGTCGTAATTTCGTACTCAAACTGGGCCGTTCATTAGGTGGAGATCTGATGGTAGAAGTTATATTTAATTTAGGGTTTTTCCCTAGAAGGCAACCCCTCGCTATATATGAGGGAATTGTATTGCGTCTATGTTAAATTGGCAACTAGGGCCAAACTCCATGTTGGTCAGCTTATTTATGGCAGCTGATAATTTTATTGGATCCCTCTCGTCGAGAGGTGTAGGATTGATCCAAAGATCATCCGATTCTGATAAGTATTTATGGAGATATGAATTTATTTTGTTTATGTAATTATTATCAAGCCGACCAGCACATATGTAGGCTCTAGAAGCCCAACTGTCGTGTCTATTCATCACCCTCATTTTAGTATAAATATAAGAGGATTTGATGTCATTTAAAAACACTCTTTAGGTGATCTCCTCTCCACGTCTGGGTTTTTGGAGAAGGAGAAAACGCTAAGAGTATTTACTATGATGCCCTAACTGCTGTAATACCCTAGCCGCAATAAGCCGCAGGCATATGAGGATGCACGCCGAGATCTTATACGTTGGACCTTAGTTAATGGAGACCATGTATATGCAGAACATGATGGAGAGTTATACGTTGTCATCAAAAGGAAACACAGTCAAGGCATGGAGCCACAGTTAGAGGAGATCTGGCCGCAGTAATGGAGCATCCCTAAACGCGGTCAAGGGTGACAATGATATGCTGTCCAAGAAGACTTCATACGTTGCCTGTGGAAGCCTAAACGCAGTCTACACACAACATATATATATATATGCACAGCTTGGATGTAGCCGCTGTAAAATAAAAGGAAGAAGCCGTAGTCAGAATGTTGATCATGAACGCATAGCCATATATTCGCAGGACAGTTAGATATGTATACGCAAGACAGTCAGATATACGCAGAACAGTCAGATATATATATACGCAGGACAGTGAGATATACACAGGACAGTATATATATACATATACGCAGGCAATAATCCAATGCTGTAATGGAGATGTATGAAGCCACTGGGATAGAAGAACCACAATATATGGAAAGGAAACCTATAAGCAGTTCATGGTACGCTGATACGCTGTAAACCCTATACACTATACGCTGTTCATTAAAGACATTTATACGCAGTTCATAAAAGACTCATACACAGGGTATGGTATAGTTATGGCACACTTGTAAGGATCTCGGTTGAATGAAGCGATGTCTATATAATTCTAGAAGACCATACACAGTCATGCAGACTTCTCAACGCTGTTCATGGAAACCTTATACGCTGTAACACCTTACCATTGATGAAGTAGATCCAGGTGGTATTCCTGTAGCAATCTCAGCATAATGGTCAGCAATGGTTAGGGTTCGAATCAGAAGGGCTACGTTGTCTACAGAACTATTATAGTCTAGAAGATCACTATGATTTCATAATCTACCTCGGCATTCTCTCAGTCAGATCTGTAAGGGTATGACTTATAATTGGTGATCAATAAATATATATGTATATGAGTATGATTAGTAATGGGACTATGAAGAACAACATGATCATGATAATGTAAAGGGCAACATGATCGGTAATGAGATTGCATGCTGATGTATGAGGCAGCATGAAGTTGAATGAGAACATGGACATGATGGACAGCAGCATAATGATAATACACATCTGCAAGGACAACAGCATGATAAGATCATGAACATGAAGGGCAGCTTGATAAGATCATGGACATGGGAAGCATGATGATTATCATGATTAGTGCAGCATGATGCAGTATGCAGTGGTGCAGTGAGAGGATCAGATGCAGCACGATGATAGGTGGAGTCACCTTGAGAATCAGTTGAAGCAGAATGTCTTCAACAGATCTCATCATTATAGGAGATGATCTATGCTTAGATCTAGAGAAAGTCAAAGTGTTGACTTATGTTGTAAATGTACTCTCTCTCTCTCTCTTTCTCTGCTGAACTTTGAAGAACATAAAAGAAGAATTGATCAAGGGTTTCCCCACACATTGTGGGGTTTGTCCCTGGCTTGCGCCACATCCTGTGTCCTCTTGTCTTCTGCATATTATATTTATGTTCTATCTGCAGTTTATCGTAATGCTGATGTGATTGCTAACTGTGAAAATTTAAATAAATTGCTCTAGCATAGAACATACCTAATCTTAATAGCCTATGTAGATCTGTATTCTGAGCGAGAAAGAGAGATGAGATTGTGTGAGAGCGAAGAGGGAATTACAACGAATCTGTTGTAGGTTGTATCTCTTCATTTTGCTGGATAATATAAAAGGAAGGACTCGTTGTTTCTCCGTGGACATAGCCCAAATTGGGTGAACCACATATATCTGTGTCTCTCTTGTTTTATGTGTTTTCTGTGTTTATATTTCTGCAATATATTTTATGTGTTCCATTGCTCTGTAATATATAATTTTCTAACAACTACTCAACAAGTACTTTAACCGTTTTTCAGTTGGCTGCTTTAACTTAATGTTTTTGGCATTTTAACATGGATAAAGGGGTGATTTAGATGATTGAACGCTTTTGATTGTAAACTTGTTCTCTCACCTTAACAGGGGGATTGTTTGTTGATTTTGGGTAGCATCGGATGTGCTCTAGCAATGAAAATTGGTGGAAAGGCTAAAGCAAATGAGATCTCCAAGACCCAGAAATGGTTTGGGCAGATTCTACCCGGTTTAGAAGATATTAAAATAATTAATATTTTTAATGGAGTTCCTAAGTCTAAACTTAGGAAAAATAAATTATTAACAGGTATTAATATAAAACTGGGTTAGAAGGTTCTAAAGGACATGGATCAATCCAAATCTAATCTAAGCCGTTGATTAGAGATGTAATCTTGGTCGTTGAAGGACCAACAGGAAAAGTATAAGAGGAGGCTTGAGGGTCAGTTGGAGAATACACCACAGTGATCAGTCATTCGATTTTCTAGAGCGAGGTTTGCTAAGAAAAGTCGAATCAGTGATCAGTTTGCAGCAAGAGGTAGTGAGTACTAGACAGAGAGGCAGAGATAGTGTCGAGAGACCAGTGCAGAGGCAGAGAGGCAGACGCAAAAGTCAGAGTCGGCCACGCAAAGGGTAGCTGAGACAACGCAGAGGCTAAAGGGCCTGCATCATCCACGCAAAGGGAAGCAAGAGTGACGCAGAAGGTCGTAGAGGCTGCTCAGTGCCTCAGAGGGCTGACGCAAAGGGTTTTGAGGCTGACGCAGAGGTCAAGAGGGCTGATGCAGTGCTTCAGTTGTGCTAGAGAGGGCTTCATGGGGCATATTTTCTGAATATCTGTTTCCGAATAGAGAGGTATTACTGCTGGTTATTTTTCTCTGTTGGGTGAGCCAGTTTGGCACCCAGTTGTACTTAAGGATATACTACACAATAAATAACCCTCAAAATTGTTGCATCGGTTTTCCCAAGTTGGGATTTTTCAAGGACGAGTTGTCCAAAAATAACGGTGTCACTTGTGTGTTTTCTATTTCTTTCAGTTGTTGATTTGTAGATGGTTGAGACTGTATTGTGTTTATTTTGATGATTATATGTTTAAATAACTTGTTTGTAATTAACAAGTAGGAGAAATAAACCAAAAGAATACAGATAAAATTTCTAACGGATAGACTTAGAAATTTCAACATGGTATCAGAGCGTGGTTGTAGATCACAGGAGAGTTGAAGGCACCAATTGAAGCAGAGCATTTGCAGCAAAAACAGTTGTCCCGGGTGATATAAGTTGTTCTTAGTAGAAACCAGCAGAGAAGGTTTGACGTAGAGGGACTGCGTCATTAGTTCGGGCCAGAGAGAGACCAACACAGAGGCTGAGGAGGGCAGAAAAGGCTCACGCAAAGCCACGCAGAGACTAGGAGGGTTGACGCAGTTGGCTAGGGGAGCATTTTTGCCAGTGTCGGGATTGCGCAGAGCCTAGAGGCTCAGTCCTTCAGTTGTTGGGGCTTAAGAAGTTGTGGGTAGATTGCAAGGAGTGAAGTTGGTGGGGTGTTGTTGCTACCGAGTCAGAACAGTACCTAACGGGAAAAACCAAGGTAGAGGGGGTCGCTACTAAGGTGGATTTCTAGCCAAGGAATCCAGATCAGTGTTGCAGGTGCACAGAAGATCAAAGAGGTGCAATTCGACTGTTGGCAGAAGGATTTTCAGGAGGGAAATCAAGACCCAGAGGGAGTCTAGAAGAGGACTTCCAGGAGGGAAGTAGAGACTTAGAGGGAGTCTAGCAGAGAACTTCCAAGAGGGAAGTAGAAACTCAGAGGGAGTCGAAGAGCGGAGATGGACGATGATGACGATTGTGCCATGAGTTCTCATGTACCTCTAGAGAAGAGGTTGGGAGACATCGAGCTGTAGTCAGGAGGACTACAGGTGATGAGGGGCAAGATCCTTGAGGTACCCAAACTCTTGGGTCAGATCCTTGCTACAGGAGCCCTGAAGTGAGAAGTAGCAGGACTGGCGATGTCAATAGAAACAGATGCGGATGAAGCGGCAAAGGGTGCTACAGTGCAGTAGTCCCGGGCAACGTAGAGCTAGTAGGCTGCAGCAGTGCGAGAGGCACAGAGAAGGTTGCAACAGTGCAGGATGGCACAGAGAGGTTTGCACTGGTGTGAGAGGTAGGGAGTTGTTTCAGCAGCGCAGAGGCAGTAGAGGGAGCACTTGATAGCGGCAAAGAGAGATTCAACATCGGGGGTGTTTCTAGCCTGACAGGGATGTCAATAGTCAGATGTCGGTAGGAACAGATGTGGATGAAGCGGCAGAGAGTGCTACAGTGCAGTAGTCCTGGGCAACGCAGAGCTAGTAGACTGCAGCAGTGCGAGAGGCACAGAGAAGGTTGCAACAGTGCAGGATGGCACATAGAGGTTTGCAACGGTGCAAGAGGCAGGGAGTTGTTGCAATAGCGCAGAGGCAGTAGAGGGAGCACTTGATAGCAACATAGAGGGATTCAGCATCGGGGGTGTTTCTAGCCTGACAGGGATGTCAATAGTTGGGTGGATTAGTTACTTACTTCTCAGTAACTGAGTTGCAGTATAATAGCACGATGCAACATGATGAGAGGGGGTTGCAATGCAGATGCAGTGTTGGGAGAAAGGACCAGCAGCACCACAAATGTAGAGGGAGTTGTCGTACAGATGTAGCAGTGGCAGTGGCAGGGCCATGGGCAGCAGTGCAGAGGATGTTGGGCGGGGAGGCCTAGCATTAGCACAAGTACCAATGTCGTATAATCAGAGTGATTCTCAGGGTGGAGTATTACTAGAGCACAGTCCTCGCTAAGAGGGAGTGTTGATTTAGGGTAGCATCAGATGTGCTCTAGCCATGAAAATTGGTGAAGAGGGTAAAGCACATGAGATCTCCAAGACCCAGAAATGGTTTGGGCATATTTTACCCGGTTTATGAGATATTAAAATAATTAATATTTTTAGTGGAGTTCCCAAGTCTAAACTTAGGAAAAATAAAATATTAATGGGTATTAATATAAAACTGGCTTAGAAGGTTCTAAAGGACATGGATCAAGCCAAATCTAATCTTAGTCGTTGATTAGAAATGTAATCTCGGTCGTTGAAGGACCAACAGGAAAAGTATAAGAGGAGGCTTCAGGGTCAGTTGGAGAATACAACATAGTGATCAGTCATTCGATTTTCTAGAGTGGAGTGTGCTAAGAAAAGTCGAGTCAATGATCAGTTTGCAGCAAGGGGCAGTGAGTACTGGACAGAGGTAGATATAGTGCAGAGAGACCAGTGCAGAGGCAGAAGCCAGAGCAGGCCACGCAGAGGCTAGCTGAGATAACGCAGAGGCTAGAGGGCCTACGTCATCCATGCAGAGGGCAGCAGGAGTGATGCAGAAGGCCATAGAGGGCTGACGTAGAGGGTTTTGAGGGTAACGCAGTGCTTCAGTTGTGCTAGCGAGGGTTTCGTGGGACAGATTTTCTGCATATATGCTTCCAAATAGAGAGGTATTACTACTGGTTATTTTTCTTTGTTGGGTGAGCCAGTTTGGCACCCAGTTGTACTCAAGGATATACTGCATAATAAATAATCCTCATTATTGTTGCACTGGTTTTCCCAAGTTGGGTTTTTCTAGGGACGAGTTGTCCAAAATAACAGTGTTACTTGTGTGTTTGTTATTTCTTTCAGCTGTTGATCTGTAGATGGTTGAGACTGTATTGTGTTTATTTCAATGTTTATATGTTTAAATAACTTGTTTGTAATTAACAAGTAGGAGAAATAAACCAAAAGAATACAGATAAAATTTCTAATAGATAGACTTAGAAATTTCAACATTGGTCTTTAGCCCTAGTCCAATGGGGCGTCCTCTGAGGCCTTGGGATTATAGTGTTGATTTGGGGTAGCATTGGATGTTCTCTAGCCATGAAAGCTGGTGGAGAGGCTAAAGCACATGAGATCTCCAAGACCCAGAAACGGTTTGGGCAGATTCTAAGCGATTTGGGAGATATCAAAATAATTAATATTTAAATGGAGTTCCTAAGTCTAAACTTAGAAAAAATAAAATATTAATGGGTATCAATATAAACTAGGTTAGAAGGTTGCAAAAGTCATAGATCAAGCCAAATCTAATCTTAGCCATTGATTAGAAATTTAATCTCGGTCGTTGATGGACCAATGAGAAAAGTATAAGAGGAGGCTTGAGGGTCAGTTGGAGAACACGCTAGAGTGATTAGTCATTCTATTCTCTAGAACAAGTAGGAAGAAATAAACTAGATAGTACAGGGAGAAGTTCTGACGGGTTAAACTTAGAAATTCCAACATATAGGACAGGAACTTCATGGGAAACTTTGATTGATATAGCATGTCCATTATCCTCAGGGTTGTGGGGGAGTGCCCCCCCCCACCAAATCCAGTCCCAATTAGGCTCCCGAAATCTAGGAGCGTGCTCCCTTTAAAAAAAAATTGCTCCCTATTTTTGAGGGAGAAATTAGGGGAGTGGTCAGGAGCTATTGCTCCTAGACCACTCCCCTTCACTCCGAGAGCGATTTTTTAAGAGGGGGAGCGATCGCTCCCGAAAGATCCCCCTCTTAAAAAGGCGCTCTCGTCGGTGCCGAAAAAGGTTGGGCGGCAAAGAGAGGGAGACGATGGTCGACTTATGGAGAGGGAGAGGAAAGGGAGGGAAGGGGAGGGGGAAAAGGTTAAAAAGACCCTCTCCCCTCCCATTTTTCACCCATTTGTCTAAGTTGGAGAGAGTAAGAGACAGGAGCTTGAAGAGAGCAAGAGAGAGGAGCTTGGAGGAGCTTGTAAGAGAGATTGGATCTTGGGATTGAAGGCCAAAGAGGTAGGATCTACACTCTAATCTAGCATTTTTGTTTTTTTATGTTCATTGCTAAATAAATAAATAAAATCTCTATTTCCCATTCCCATTCCCATTCCATTTTTTTGCAAACTCAAAACTTCAAACATCATGGCTATATGGCTTGACATTTTCTTCTTGTTGGTTCTTTTTTTTGTTATTATGGTGTTGGAGAGTAGAAGGAGGGTTGATCATGATTAAGAAGAGGATGAAGAAGTGGTTTATAGTGGATTTGATGAAAACCCTAGAGAGGAATACGTTGGTGAGGAGGAAGAGAGTGGACATGATGAGGCCCCAAAAACTAGACAAGACCAAACCCCATTATGGAAATATGTTACTAGGTCTGAAGCAAAGAAAAGGGGTGGAACCACTAAACTTACATGCAAACATTGCAACAAAATTTACACAAGTTCATACACTCGTGCCAAAAGGCACCTTTGTGGGAAAAGGCTATGGGATGGAGATAAACAAATAGGAATCAAAGCTTGTGTAGGTGTGTCAGCAACAAAAAGAGCCAAATACATAGGGAAGAGGAGGAAGCCCAATACAAATCTAAAAAATCAAAGGGTTTCTTTGAACATAGCTCACAATCACATGCACAAAGAACTCCTTCAGCATCTTCCCATGGCAGTGGATATGGAGGCATAGGAACAAAAATCTCTTTAAAGAGTAGAACCATATCAGATTTCCTTGACGAAGGGTGTAGAAATGATGTGAATTCAAAAATTTACCGGTTTCTCTATGCATGTGGGATTACCATTCAATGTTATTCACTCACCTTATTGGCGTGAAATGGTTTCTTCCATAAATGATGCCCCCAAAGGATACAAGATCCCTGGGTATGACAAGGCTAGAACCATTGTACTTGATCATGAAAAGGAAAAAATATCACATTCTTTGAGTAGAATGACAAATTCTTGGACTGAGCATGGGGTGTCCATTGTATCTGATGGATGGACAAATGTAAAAGGCAAGCCATTGATAAGTGTTTTTCTGTGTCTGTTAGTGGTTCCATATTCCTTTCAGCATATGATTACTTAGAGAAGTTCAAGACTGGCATCAACATTGCAGAACCATTACTTGAAACAATTGAACGTATTGAGCCATACAATGTCATCCAAATCATCACTGATAATGTTGCTAATTGTAAGGTAGCAGGAGCAAATATTGAGGATAAATACCCCATCATATTTTGGTCTGGGTGTTTGGTTCACATAATGAACCTTTTGATGCATGATATTATTGAAAAAAAACCAACAATACAAATGGATTGGTGATTTGTACAAGAGAGGGAAACAAATGATAAAATTTACTACAAATCATAGCAATACCCTTGGGCTTTTCCGCAGTCACTCAAGATTGGAGTTGTTGAAGATTGCAAAGACTAGATTTGCTAGCTACTGCCTCACCTTCAGGGGCCTTTTGAAGGTAAGAGAGTCATTGGCTAGCATGGTATCAAGTCCACACTGGAAGGTATTAAAGGACAAGGCTACAAATGCAACTGACAAGCAAGGTTTTGAACAGATGGAGGAGACCGCTCTTGATGGTCTGTTTTGGCCACATGTGAGGCAAGTATTGCAATTCACCAAGCCCATTTATAACATGATTTGTTTTGCAGATACAGATAAACCAGTGATTGGGGAGGTGTATGAGTAGATGGATACCATGTTGGGGCAAATAAAATATATTGTTCAGGAAGATGATCCTAACTTGTATACAATGATTCATAATTGTGTGTGTACATGGTGGAATAAACTTAATGTTCCACTACATACATTGACATATATCCTTATGCCAAAATACAACCCTCCATCTTGGTTGGGCCAACCTGCACCGAGGGGTGGAGTTAGGGCCAAACCCCATACAGATCCAGAGGTACAAGAGGGATATATGAAAGCATTACACAAGCTAGTCCCTAATAGGGAGGAGTGTGCTAATATGTGTCTTGAATTAGGCAAATACTTCAGTTGCATTGGTTTGTTTGATGCTTTGTGTTCAATGGAAGATAGTGACAGATTTGATGCTCTCACATGGTGGGAAGCATATGGCGGCATGGGACTTTTGCCAAAATTGGCAAAAATGTTTTCTCACAGGTTGTAAATACTTCTTCTGTAGAGAGGTGTTGGAGCACCTACAACTTCATACATAATGTGAGAAGAAACAAACTCGATGAAAACCGAGCAGAAAGCTTGGTTTATGTGCACTACAACTTGAGGTTGTTTAGTCATTATTGTGATCGGTCTTATGAGGATCCAACATAAAATTTGGGACAACCAACCAGAGGACGATAATTTAGAGGATGGCACTATACATCTTGAAGAATTGGAAGCAGGACTTTTGAGAGATGATGATGAAGCAACAAAAACCATGCCACCCCCACCATCCAGTAGTAGTGTCAGTGCTCAAGTTCCAACTATTGTTCCTTTGTTGTTGCCGCCTCCATCTACATCCTCACATGGAGGGCATGTGCCTTCTGGTTTGGTCATGTGACTATGCGGGAGGAGACTCCTAGAAGACCACCAATACCACGATCTGCTAAAAAATTAGACATTTCTCATGGCAAGAGGCCCAAGAATTAGCAATAGTAATAGATTTACTTGTCTTTTCTAGTTTCTAGTAGTTTTAACTTTTAATAATTGTTGACTCTTTCATATTTATTATGATATTTTTTGTAAACAATATATGAAAATTTAAGTTTGAAGTTTGAAGCTGGCAATTATAACTCATTGGTAATGAATTATGAATATGATGCTTTAGGAAAGTTGAAAGTTGTTTCATTTCATGTTAGATATTTTTTGTTGTAATGATTACACTTAGCTTACAAGTACAACTTTGGTGACCAATGATGATAAATGTTATATATTGAATTTTGAAAGCTTGAAACATTAAGATTGATGAATCATGAGACTCAATATGTTGTATGTTACTAACTTGTGGATGTGGTTGATGAAGAGTATAACTTCTAAATGATTGATGTTATATGGTTCAATCTATGCTTTTATGGTTTTTATAATCTAATTCATCATTCTACATGCTTTTGTTGACATATATGCATCCAAATATATAAAATATATATATTATATAAAAATTCGCTCCCAAACCGAGAGATTCTGAAAATGTTGCTCTCGCTCCCCGTTTTCGCTCCCACTCCCAAGTAACCTTGATTACCATTTCCATAACATCTTTCATCATACCTTTGGTACCACCTCCATCCTTTGGGTGAATTGGCATTGCTTCATTGGGGTTTGGTACTCACATATCCACATCCTTGAGTAGGGCCGGAAAATTTGCCATGGAGGTTAATGCAACTAAAAGAATGAAAAAGGATAAAATGGCCACAAAAATAATAATAATAAAAATAATAATAATAAAAAAATGCAAAAGATGGTCAGGACAAAATCAGTGTGTGGGCAAAATCCTAGCATGAGCTCTACCCCCATCATTAATCATCACCCTGTGCCTGAGCACTTGATGTTTTATCTCACCTAAGGAACCCTTGCATGTCCCGACCTTGATGAGATAGAAATTGACTCATCTTAAGGGGTAAAAAAACGTTCCATCATAAAGAGCAAGCTTTTATACTTAAGCTATGCACCATATAAAAAGCATTATCAAATAAAATTAAAAGGTGCACTAGAGGGGTGGAAAAAGGAGGTCAAGGAAAAGGGGTAACTCATGTCTCCATGATTGCTCCCTGTTGTCGCACAGATTGTCACGACAACTCTCAGACCGGGGGCTGTCACCCTGATCCCTAATCTCTCCGTTTAAGCCGTCTCCCACAGCTAAGGGGGGTAGACCCTATGGGATGAACGAAGACCAACTATGGACCAGTTGGGTTGGGAGACAGAACAAGGCGATTTAGCAC
The DNA here is from genome assembly GCA_031772625.1 of Pinus tabuliformis. NCBI lineage: Eukaryota > Viridiplantae > Streptophyta > Pinopsida > Pinales > Pinaceae > Pinus > Pinus tabuliformis. Next base: position 244,979,631 of record CM062804.1, read on the forward strand.
TTGATTGATTTAGAAATTAATGTACCAGTGCCGTATGGAGTTAATGATGATTATTTATTAAATGTTGCAGAAAGTATAAACCATGTAAAACAATCATTTATTATCAAATAACCCGGACGATGTAAGATATTCAACAAATGCATAACGCCTTAACAATGATCCAGCAATTAAACTTCAAGAAAAATTAAATGCTTTAAATGATCATAAAATTTAAATGCTGATTAGCTACCACTTTCATATAGCTAACTTGTAAATAAACATTTAAGTGCATTTATCTTCATCACAACAGAGAAAAGACTTTTAAAAGAATTTCCAATTTTTTAATTAGCCTTTTTCAAAAAAAAAAAAAAATAAATATTTTTATATTTTTAAATAAAACAAAACTAAAGTCTAAATAAAACAAGACTAACAAAAAAAACCTAAGAATTAAACATTTTATGCTTTTGGTATTTTTTTTTCATTTTTTATGATTTATTGATTTATTTTAAAATCAAAATGAAAACAAAACTAAACTTAAAAATACCCATTTCTAAGACTAGAACCTAAACTGGATAAAAGTAAATAAAAAAGAATCTAATTAAAAAGAACTAACACCTAATAACATAAAATATAAACAAAATCAAATTTATTTTTGTTATTTTTATATTGTTTATGTTTTTTTTAGATTGTAAAATTCTAAATTTAAAATCAAAACTGAATAAAACTAAAATCTAATCTAAACTTAAATCTAGATTAAAAAATAATCCTAAAAACTAACCCTTTTTAGCCTTTTATTTTTTTTAATTTTTTTTTTAAATTTAAACTAAGATCCAAAAAAATGAAAAGGAAACCTTTTTTTCTTTTTTTAAGATATTTTTTCTTTTTTTATATATATATTTTTAAACAAAACTAAACTAAAATTAAAATCTAAACTGAAGCCTGACTATACAAAATCTAAACTAAAATGTATCTAAAATCTAAAAAAGAACTTTTAGATGCTTTCTTTTTATGAAATTTTTTATTTTTCATGAATAAAATAAAAAAATAAAACAAAACTATTCTAAGCAGAAACTAAATTAGACTAAATCCTAAAAGAACTTTTTTTTTATGATTTAAATATATATATATATATATTAATTTATTTTTTAAAAACCAAACTAAGAGGAAATAGAATCGAATTTTGTTATTGATTTAAAAGAAATGCTATATACAAAACTAAGCTAAACTAAAATGAAACGTAAATTTAAACATGAACAAAATGAAATCGAATAGATAAAAGAACTAACCCAAACACTTAAAAGGAAATATAAACCAAAAAAAATATCAAAAGCGTATTGCCTTGCAGCTGCGAGCTACAGCCTACAATGGTAGAAAGAGGAGGCTGCTAAAATGGACAATGATTTGCAGGTTGAAGGCCAGGCTAGCAGACAGCAAGGATAGGCAATGCGGCTTTTGTGCGAGCGTGGAGGGAAATGAGGGTTCGCTGGCGAGGAAGAAAGGCAGGCAACGAGAAATGGAGCTGCGTGAGAAGTGAATGGGACAGCGAACTGCGGGTTCCTTCGTTTTATTTTGCAGGAATTGAGAGCAGCGTGAGGAGTTTAAGCAGCGATGAGAGACGGAAACGAAAATGGATGAGCAATACGCAAGTGGGCAATGGAGCAGCGATGAAGGGAAGGGAGCTGCGGGCTTGATTGTATGAAAAGGGACAGATTTGCAGCGTTTGGGCAGAGATGATATGGCTGTTGCGTGGAGGGGATTCGACAAAACGGTGTGGGATGGCAGCTTAGAGCTGCAATGAAGCCACAACAGTGTGTGGGGATGACAATGTGATGCACCGTGGAGAGAGACGTTGAGGCAGTACTGGACTGCGACGAAGAGCAGATGGGCAACACGCTACATGAGTTCTTTTTGCAGGCTTTGCAGCTAGCATTGAAGGCTATGGGAAATGCAGAAAGATTTTGAAAGCACCAGTAGTAATGAGAGAGACCTGAGGGTCCTGAAATTTTTTCGAAATTTTGATGCAGCATGAAACCTTACCAGTCAACCAATCGATCCAAACAAATTTCACTAGAAAAATATTTTCCAGAAATCTTAAAAAATTTAAACTGATCTGCTTCAGATTTCTCAATGAAAACCTTCGAATAACAGTTCCCAAATCCAAAAAAAACTTGGATTGCAGGAGTAATGCCTCTGCAAGAAATGGTTCTGAGGCCAGATCTTACCCTCCAGGGCCTAGATCTGGCTTTCAGAATCAAATTTCGACTTCAAATCTGCAACCTAGAACCTGTAAACAAACAGCCAGAACCTGAAAATGCCAAAAAATAAATTAAACCCTAAGAACAGCTAAATAATTACAGTATTTATAGATTAATGACTCTAAGCAGCCAGATTTGTCAATAATCCACAGTAATATTTTCAAAATCTAAATTTAATGTGAGATACTTCAGAAAACCCTTCTTTCATTCATAAGAAAACATTTCAAATGATAAGCCCGGAATTAAAACTGGCTGGGCTCTTTCAGTAAATGCAATCTGAGAGTTGGTTGATTCAGCCGAGAACTTCCCCTAACGCCCGGTAAACTCAAAACTAAAATTTCCTGCACAGCTTAAAATCAACCATTAACATAGAGAGAGAAAACAATAGTGAAGTCTAGATCAAATGGAGATACCTGCCACTATATTTCAGAATCTAGACTATCATTCAAACTCCAGAGATTAGACAAGATACCTGTGCCTAAATCAATCTTCATCAACCTATCATCAATGGCTAAAATTAAAATTATGCAGAAAATTAAAACATCTTACAACATTTCCAAAAGAGTAACACCAACAAGATTTTCAACCCCAAAGTCTTTCTTTTTTGCACAGAAAATGACTACAAGAGACCTTTCTTTAGCACCAAACTCTCAGATTCAATCTGATCTCAAATGACCCCTAACACCCTATTTAAAGGAAAAATTCCCAATGGCTAGTTCGAGTGATCCATGTCAAAATGATCTTGAACGTCGATGAGGATCAATATATCTTTTAATCTCATCCGTCGAAATTTTAATAAATTAAAAATTTAAATTTTGCATTTGTTTTCTCAAAATTTCGACTTATTTTATTATTTTATTTTTTTAATTATTTTTTAAATTTTAAATTTTTTTTTATTCCTTTATTATTATTATTTTTATCTATTATTTTAATTTTTTAATTTTTGTTTTTTGGATCCTCGAACTTAGCCTTTGGAAAAATTACCTAGGACCTAGGACTTAGGACTTATGAGGGGATTAAAACATTTTCTAACCCTTAAGACACTTTACATCATGACTTTTACAATTTCACATTGCAAGGGGGAAAATCCATTTGACATAGATCCTCATAGACCACCCAATTCTGCAACACAACTATAATCTAGCAAATCATTTACATTGACTCGACCAAGTACACTAGGATTCCCCTAAGATTCTAATGACAAAATCCATTTTGGCTTTGGGGTTAGGCTAAAGGAAAACTTTGCCGATCATGGATCGGTGAGACAAAAAACTTTCCGGAACGTAGATTATCGCTAGAAAATTAGGTTTGCCTAGGCAATATACATACATGACTCAAATCTGCGAAGATTATTTACAATTTACACATGCAGATTGGGTTTACAACATAACATAATCGAGCAGATGATGACAATCAAATGGCATGGACATGACAATCAAGCGCTATCCCTTTTGCGAAAAAAGGGGGTGTACTGCTATGGGTAGTTGACACGTAGCGGTCAACACTCCCTCATTACATCTATACACTCAGGATGTGGACCTTCACTAGCTAGTCCCCTGACCATGGCACTTGGCCATGAGATCTTTCCCCTTCGTTGCCATCTATTCTCACTAACACCTATGATTGAAGGGTTGAATATAGAAATGCCACCTCCCATTAGGGGCTGGAAGTGCTGAAGAAAGTGTAACTAGGTTCAGTCTTCATATGATTTGATCTTTGTAAATGATGTAATAAAAGAAAATAAATTATTTTGTATGCCTTGCTGCATGGGTTTCATGAGCAAGAAGTGTCATTAGGTCAAAGACTTCTTCTTGATGTCTTTAGGATTTATTAATATGTCAAAGAGTCAAGTCATGTATGAAGGAGCTCCTCATGAGCCTATGTAAAATATATTCAAGCCTAGAGCAGCCCTTCAAGGTCAAGATCAATCCTCCAAGAGAAAGCACAACGAAGTCTGCAAGAAAAACGACAAGGAGATCACCAAGTCGGCTTCAAAATTGAATTAAATATATAAAAGACATTCATGTCAGCTCAAGGAAATAGACACAACGTTTCACTTGTTGAAGTCGGCTCAAATATGGAGACAAACCACTCTAAATACCCTGTCAAGGTATCTGCAAAAGGCAAGCACAGAATTCACATTCTTCTTTGAAATTTTGGTTGTGTATGAGGTGCAGGAAGGAGATCTTGGATGGGTATAGGAGTAGAGATACGCATTTCAGGAAGGCAGCTGTTCAAGACTTCAGATGGAGAGGAATGGAACAGTAAGACAGTCTCGGCATAATTGTGACAAGTAAAGTCTTTGTATTACAATGAAAAGTATTCGGACCTGTCACCTAACAGCCTTGGCATATATATATGTATCTCGGTTCTCCTACAACAGTATACTATCTCAGCATTCACTCTAAGACGCAGTCACTTGTGGATAGAGAGATACACTCTCTAACAATCTCGGCATTCCAGATAGACACAACATATCTATGATGACTAAGATCTCAATCATATACGCGTGATGAAAAGATCTCACAGTGACTCACCTTGTCTCAGCATATAGATGCAGTCACGATCTAAGCATATGTGGAGTTCTCATAGTGACACTCTGTCTTGACATATATTATGGATGATGGTAATCATGATCTTGGTCATAATCATGTTACGTTCAAGATCATATTTTTGATGAAGATCTCGGTATAGATCTCAGAGATGTATATACAGATCTTAACAAAGAAATTGTTATGCAAAGCAACAGTAATGATCTAGAGAAAGGTGCAGCAGTGTAGTAAGGATCACAACGATGGCCTCGATGATACTGGCAGTGATGATATCTGTGATGTAACAATGAAGACAAGATACCTCGTTGACATGGTGAAGAAGCAGTAATGAAGATCTCAATGATGCAGTGGTGATGGCCTCAATGGTGCAGCAATGAGGATGATCTCAGCAGTGACAAAGAAGAGGATTGGTGTCTTGTTCTTGGAGTGGCATAGCAAGTCATGGTCTTGGTATTCGTCAATTGGAATCTCTATAAGAAGAATTTTTGTGTGGGTTTTCCTCTCCAAGAGGGAGAGGTTCTGGCCTTGGAAGAAAGCCAAATATCTTGAGTTCTTGCCTCTTTGTTTTTGGTAGCAGTTTGATGAAGTAAATACACACACTAATGACGAAAAGAAGATCAAGCTAAGATAAATTGCAAAAACACTTCACAAATTGTTATCATGTTAAGAAGAATCTCTTTAATAATGTTTGCCCTAGATTTTTCAACATGGTATCAGAGGGAAGGTTCAGAAGTCAGAGGAAGGGTAGAAAAGAGACATTCAAGGATCAAGTTTCAAGCAAAGCATCAAGGCAAGTTGTAGGAATCAAGATCTACATTCAAAAATCAAGACCTAGATCAAAGAAGTAGCCTACAACAACAGTCTACAACAGCAAGGGTTTTGGAGAACAACAGTCAAAAGATGAAGCGTTCAGATCTCAGGATACATGGCAACAACTTTGGTGACTCCCACAGTTTCGATCTACAACATACCAGTGATAGTCACTATCTCAGATTGAATCCTTTTCTATAAAGAACACAGTCTTGAAATCTCGGATTCTCAGAACTTAATATCATGGCAAGCAACCTCAATTCAATCAACCTCTATATATCATGGCAAGCAACCTCAATTCAATGTTGCATACTACAAGGTTCCTTATGTAGCCCATTTATATCAGCAGTTTGTTGGATATATAAATCAAGATAGCTCGAAGGAAAAGAAGGCAATCTTCCTATCAAGGATCTCATCCGGAGGAAGCATCAATACATCTGCTCCAACTATTGCCAACATGATCAAGGTGAATATTTCATCTTCATATCTCAAGTAAGTATCTTTTCATTCTATAATCAAGTTTGGTTCAATGACTTCATGAATGCAAGGAGATCTATAGGTTAGATGGGTCATCAAAGGTCCTTGCATGGAATAAGAAGGATTGTCATAATCCTTATGGAGAAGAGAAGTTTGTGAACATATCAAGGTCTCCTTTGAATTCATAAGAGGGAACTCCTAAGGCCCTCTCATTCCTTTTATTTCCTTTTATTACATCGTTTACAAAGATCATGTCATTATGAAGACTGAACCTAGTTATACTTTCTTCAACACTCCCTCTTAACTAGGGAGGTATTCATAATGGTCCTTGGACATTCTCAATATGAAGAATTTCTCATAAGAAGAATTGGATTTGCAATCCATCTGTTATAGCATCATTTCAACCAACATTGTTTCCATATAGCAAGGCCTTGACTAACAGCTCTATCTCTCAAATAGATCAGAGCACACACTGTTGTCAAGACCAATGACTGATAGACACACATCATCATTGTCTCTCTTAGGGTCATACCCATGCGGGTGTTCTCCGAGTATGCCCTACTAGGCCTATTCTCATCTTGGGTTCCCAACCCTCAAGAATATCGGTCCTCTTGCCCACTCTTGTCTTGGATGCCCTACCACATCCTCAAAGATTGTCGGATGCCAGATGATTACACAATCCTCCATTCTTTCTTCCAAACTGAAGACAAGGATGTCGTGTCTAACTCTCCCTTTTAACCAGGGATGAGTTCCAAGTTTCTCTTCGCTCAAAAACTTGATCGAGTTCCTTTTACTTATAGGAAACTCCCAAAGCTCCCTCTTACCTAGGGACTCCATCATCAATACTTTATAGGGTCTTCTAGTTGACTGACGATCCAAGACTTCGATGTCATCAATTTCTTTACATGTAGGGTTCAACCATCCATCACTTTATTCCGTCATGTCATTCCTTCTTTCCCAGAAAGTATCTTCCTTGGCTTTGCATTTGGGGCTTCCTTCATAAGGCCATCTATCTTCACCCTTTTCTTCAACGGTGATTTACAAGGTACATAGTTGTGACATCCTTCACAACTCTCCTTACCTTGGCCTTGCACACATACCCAGTATTTTCCAAGAGGTCAGACATCAAAAACAAATCACATGTTACCTTTTGGTGATGGCCTTCTATTAATGACATCTTCTTTTAGGCATCAACATTCTGCATACGTGTTGACACATCTCCCAACGATATCTGTTGTCAAGGGTCTTCATCTTTTCAGACTTCTATCAGAGTCTTCACATCTTTCCAAGAGATTTCCTGGTCAAGTCTTCCTGATCTTCTGGATGTTGATTGCCTTCATCAAGGTTGCATACTTCACGATCTCTTTCATCCTCACATATTTCATTCCCAGGAGCTCTCAAAGTTCTTCAATTGTAGTCAACTACCTCATACTTCATATGAGAACATATTATGTTGATTACATCTAGTTAGACTTATGTCTTTCTGCATCCTTTCAGAGGAGGAGATCTTTTCCCTTTTGATCGTTCTCGATCCATTTTACGTGCAACCATATATCATGACATTACAACATCAAATACAAATGCAAGCATACATACCTCATTTTCCCTTTAGGCTACTTTCAACAGCTTTCTTGATTGAATGGATCTTCAATCTCTTTGTCTGCTTCATCATGCCATCATTCATTCATCTCATGATTTCCATAGGTTGGAAATCCTGATGAAACATTTGTTGCCTTCCCGGACTAGGAGATCCTCCGCTGAAATTTCCATCAGAGATCCTTCAGGATCTAGTATGCCCCCATCTGGCAAATGTTTCCTTTGTCCTGGATGACTTCTTCCTTTCCTTTGATATTCAATGAGATTCTTAAGAGCTATGTTCTTCTTGATTCTCATACAAGCTCTTGTTTCCATGATGCCACGATGCATCTTCTTACCATGATCATATCTGCAAAGACTTCTGATAGGATCCTTTTGAGAGGGACACCATCTCACTCATGATGGAGATATACTATTCCCTCTTTCCCTGATCGCTTTCTTCATCTTCCTCCATTCTGCCAGTGATATGAGCTTTTCTTACATAGTACTATTATGTTTTGTCAACTTTCCTTTACTTATCTGCACTTATTTGAGTCCTATCAGCTTGTCTTTCTCTATCTGAAATAGAGACCACAAACTGTTGATCGAGGTAACCTCCTTGTCCATGGACATTTGTTACCTTGCTTATCAATATCAATATCAATGATGTTTATTTCATCATTATTCCCAGATCTCGTAACTGAGATCTCATGAAGATGTTTCTTCATTCTTCTTTACTGTATTTCAGATAGTATATCCTCTAGCATTTCATGTGTCCTTGTTAAAATTGGCAACTAGGGCCAAACTCCATGTGGGTCACCTTATTTATGGCAACTGATATTTTTCCTAGATTCCTCTTGTCGAGAGGTGTAGGATTGATCTAAAGATCATCCGATTCCGACAAGTATTTATGGAGATATGAATTTATTTGTATTTACTTGACAAATTGTCAAGGTTGGCCAACAGCTAAATGTGTGGTACACATGCCCAGCAAATCATATAAGTACAAGTGAGATTGATTCATTATCAACTCATCTCATCTCAACTCATCTTCTCTCTCCTCATCTTATTGGGCAAGCAAAGGAGCAACTTCTCTCACACGTGCAAGAAGAAGGATGAATTAGGGCAGCGTTCACTGAATTAGGGCAGTGTTGACTGATTTAGGGCAGCGTTGACTTTTTGGGCAGCATTGACTTTTCTAGGGCTGCATTGACCAAGTGTTGGGCTATTTTATGGAGCATTGACCAAGGGCTGACCTACGCTAACTTTTTGGGGTTGCGTTGACCAGCGTTGACTGGTTAGGGCTGACCGCAGATTGTTGAACTTTGATTGTTGTTTGACTGAGTATTGTGGACTGTTTTGGGCTGTTGAAGATAGTTGTTGAAGACCGAGTTCTTCAAGTTGACTAGAAGTCAATCCGGGGCTATTTTGACCAAGTTTGACTTTGCTGATTTAGGGTTTGTTGTCGCTGTTATAAAATTACAGATTTCTGATTTGTACTATTTCTCTCTGCTGAACTATTGAAGATTAAAGAAGAATTGATCAAAGGGTTTCCCCGCATTGGAGTTTGTCCCTGGCTAGCTGCCATATCTTGTGTCTCTTGTCTTGGCTTTTTTTCTGTCAATATTTTAATGTCTCTCGATCTAACATTGGAAGAGCAGGGAGTGTTGGACCATGTGAGAGGAAATATTGTTGCGCCTCCATCAAATGCATCCGCTACTGCTAGAAGCAAGTGGACCAAGGGAGAAGTCAAAGCAAGGAAGATCATCCGAGACTCTATCGACAAGCGCCTGGTCACTGGTGGCCTATGTTTCTGAGCTGACCACCTCCAAGGAAATCTATGAAGGCTGGTGATTTTATTTAAAGTTAATGATTCAAATCAAGTTTTGTTCCTTAGAAATAAGGAAATTAAGAAGGGAAAAGATGAGAGTATGCAAGCATATTTCTTAAGGATCATCAAGATCAAGAATGATCTCCTATATATTGGGGAAGTAGTTATTGACAGGGAAATGACTATCACAACTCTCGGAGGGTTGCCACCTGAATGGTATATATTCAGGACTACTCTTCTCAACAATAATGTAATTCTTGGATTTGTGGAATTGGTGGCAAGATGCATTTAAGAAGAAACAAGGATGGAAGAGCAAGAAATGCCCGCACGTAGAGGCAATCTCTCTGCCTTTTCTTCTCATGCTAAAAGAAGAAACTATTTTGAGGCTAAATCCAAAGGAAAGGTCGGACCAAAGGGTGGAAGAAAAGGAAGATGTTACAATTGCAACAAAATGGGCCACTATGCGAAGGACTGCCCTGATAAAAGGGACTCACATCATGATGATGATCAAAGTCACTTTCAAGGCAATCAAAGGAATGGCAGGTTCAATGGTAGAGGTAAAAGGAACGCTGGAAATCAAGGAAGATGTCAACCCTTCAAGAAGGCAAGAAACTCTAGGTATGAATCTAACGTTGTTAACAATAAGCAAGATGAATATTATCTACCAGTAGCCCTCTCTACTACTGCTTCTGCGGACTCACTGGGAAATTGGCTTATTGATAGTGGTTCCTCAAGGCACTTCACTACTTACAAAGAAGCTCTCTCTAATCTGATAGAGAAGGAGACCAACCTGGAAATTTTTCTTGGGGACAACTCAAAATATCCCGTGAAGGCATAGCGAATGTCACTCTTCAATTGAATCAGGGAAATACAATTCATTTACAAGAAGTCCTATATGTACCCGATCTCAAAATGAACCTGGTGTCCATTTCGGAAATGGAAGACAAAGGCTACAAGGTGGCCTTCATCGATGACAAGGTACGTGTATGGAAAAAGAACTTTAAAGATGCTTTCACTCTTGGGTTTCGAGTTTATTCATTATATCAGGTCAGAGGAAATCCGTTGGGTTTCATGTCTTATGAAACATCTCTTCAGTCCGAACTATGGCATCGAAGGTTTGCTCACCTTCATTATAAAGCTCTACCTGATGTGAGAAAAATGGTGACTGGGATGCCCGAGTTCAGATTAGAGAAAGGTGTATGTCCGAGATGTGCCGAAGGAAAGCTCAAAAGGGGACCATTCCCCTCAAGCCAAAGCAAGACCTCCGATATACTGCAGTTGGTTCACTCTGACATATCTGGTATGATGCCTGTGAACTACTTGAGAGGATATTTATATTACCTCACATTTACAGATGATTATTCTCGCAAGACTTGGATATATTTCTTGAAAAAGAAGGATGAAGTGTTCTCTTGGTTTCGTCACTTCAAAGCCTGGATCGAGAATCAAACCGAAAAGAAGATCAAGATCTTAAGGACTGATAATGGGACTAAGTATGAATCTAATGAGTTCCATAACTTTTGTAAAGAGGCTGGCATTAAGAGGGAGACCACAACACCATATACTCCTGAGAAAAATGGTGTGGCGGAAAGGAAAAATTGTACAATTGTGGAAGATGTCCGTGCTATGCTCCATCATCAAAGACTTCCAAAGTTTCTATGAGCCGAAGTTGCGAATACTGTCGTATATGTGCAAAACCGATGCCCTCATCAAGCATTGGGTTCCAAGACTCTTGAAGAAATGTTCACTGGTAAGAAACCTGACGTATCTCATTTTAGAATTTTTGGAAGTCTTGTATATTTTCATGTGCCGAAGGAGAAAAGGAATAAATTGGGTGCATCTAGAAAGAAATGAATCTTCGTGGGCTATAGCGAAAATACTAAGGGCTATAGAATCTATGTGGCTGGTCAAAGGGAAGTCAAGATTAGCCATGATGTCACCTTTGACGAAGATATGGCTCTTAGCAAAGTTGACAATCTTCTTACTCTAAGGGGATCTAAAGAAGCTATTAAAATGGGTAACTAGGGCAAAACTTCATGTGAGTCATCTTATTCATGGTTGATAATATTTTTATTAGATTCCTCTCATCGAGAGGTGTAGGATTGATATAAAGATCATCCGATTCTGATAAGTATTCATGGAGATATGAATTTATTTTGATTATGGAATTATTATCAAACCGACCTACAACTCATGTAGGCTCAGAAGCCCAACAATCGCATCTATTCAAACACCAACGTTGTGTATAAATATAGGAGGACTTTTCCTCATTTGGACTCACTCATCTCATCACATCTCTCTCTCTCTATTGCGCAGAAAAGAGTCTCTTCTCTACTACGCAGAAAAAGGGTCTCTCCCTCACACATGTGAAGCCGGAAGCTGTTGAAACTGAAGCTGCAACTGCAAAAGTAAAGATTGACCTGTGTGGACTAGAAGATCTCCTCATCTGAACTGCGTTGTAGGTTCATCTGAACCTCCTCTGGAAGGCACAAATTTTGGTGGTGGAATCAAGCCGATTTGACGGTTAGTTTGTGAGATATCGTCTGCCCTAGTTTGATGATAAAGCTGCTAACGCTGATGTTCCTGATCTAGGGTTTGCTACTGCTGATATGAATCAGATTTATTGTACTATTTCTCTCTGTTGAATTATTGACGATAAAAGAAGATTTGATCAAAGGGTTTCCCCACACATTGTGGGGTTTGTCCCTAGCTAGCCGCCACATCTTGTGTCTCTTGTCTTGGCTTGTTTTCTATCGATCGTTTAATGTTCTATCTGCACTTTACTTTATGTACATGTGATTGCTAATATGTGGAATATAATAAGAAAAAGAAGTAAACTGTTATAAGCATAGAACATACCATAACTTAACATGGTATCAGAGCCGAGGTGAAGATAAAGCCCGAGCAAGAGCAAGAGCAATCACCGAAGAGAAAATTGGCAAGGCTATCCTAAAAGAACTATGGGGTCCTCAACACTCTTTCCTGCCGAAGACAAGCTCCGTGAGAAAGCTGACTATCACGGATGGAAGATGTCTATCGATCTAACCCTAGAAGATCAAGGAGTGCTGGACCATGTAAGAGGCAATATTGTTGAGCCTCTATCAAATGCATCCGCTATTGCCTGGAACAAATGGAAAAATGGAGAAGTCAAAACAAAGAAGATCATCTGGGACTCTATCAACAAGCACTTGGTGGCCTACATCTCTGAACTGGACACCTCCAAGGAAATCTACGATAGACTGGTGAGTTTATTTAAAGTTAATGATGCAAATCAAGTTTTGTTTCTTAGAAATAAGCTGAAGGAAACTCTTAAGGGTAAAGATGAGAATATGCAAGCATACTTCTTAAGAATCACCGAGATCAAGAACGATCTCCTATCTATTGTGGAGACTATTACTGATAGAGAAATGGCACTCACGACTCTCAGATGCCTTCATCATTCTCAGATGCCGTCAAGCATCAAGTATGGAAGGATGCTATGACCGAAGAATATGAGCCTATTATGAAGAATGATGTCTGGGAAGTAGTTCCCAGACCCCAGGACAAGACAGTTCTTGCTTCCAAATGGCTTTACAAGATAAAGCATGCAGCAAATGGAAGTACGGAAAAGTATCAGGCTCGTTTTGTTGCTCGTGGTTTCTCCCAGAAAGAAGGTATAGACTATGATGAGATATTTGCACCTGTTGCCAACTATACAACCATCCGCTCGATCATAGCCCTTACCACTTCACAAGGATGGAACCTACATCAGATGAATGTCAAGACCGCATTCTTTCACAGCTCAATCAAAGAAGAGGTCTACGTGGAGCAACCCGAAGGATTTGAGATTTATGATCGAAAATCTCATGTATGCAGGTTGAAGAAGGCTCTCTATGGCTGAAGCAAGCACCCTGAGCATTGTATGAGAGGATCGACAGCTACTTGATGAAGCTAGGATTCACTAGGAGTGAAACCGATCCTAACCTTTACTTTAAGGTTGAAGATGACAAGCCTCTCATACTAGGTGTTGTATGTGTATGACCTCTTTCTAACAGGTGCATACCCTCTCATCCACAAATGTAAGAGGGAGTTGGGTTCTGAATTTGAAATGAAGGACCTAGGACTGATGCACTATTTCCTAGGACTTGAAGTGTGGCAGAAGCCAAGGGAAATTTTCCTATCTCAAGGAAAATATGTGGTGAAGATTCTGAAAAGATTTGGTATGGTGGACTGCAAGCCTGTGACTATCTCAAGGATCTTAACTTTCAGAAATTATATGGTAGTGATGTCAGACCAGATTTGGGAAATGCCTCTGAGTTTCAAAAACTCATTCGCATTGATGTTCTTGGTGAACCTCCATCCGAACATATGTTTTGCAGTTAGCATTGTGAGCTCATATTTGGTTGAGCCTCACTAGATTGGTGCCAAGAATCTTCTGAGATGTCTTCAGGACACAAATTCTCATGGATTGAGATACACTGCCGGAAATATGAAACTGCATGATTATTCAAATGCTGATTAGGCAGGTAGTGTGTAGGATCACTGGAGCACTTTTTAGTGTTGTTTCTCTTTAGACTCTGCTTCGATATAATGAATGAGCAGGAATCAGAAGTCAGTTTCCATAAGCACTGCTGAGACCGGATACATATCTACGAGTATGATCTCATATGAAGCTGCCTGGTTGGGGAAGCTCTTCAGTGAGCTGTTTGAACACATACCACTGTGATTCTCTATAACAACCAGAGGTGGGATTCGATTATTGAGGAATCCCATATTCGTCAATCGCTCCAGCAGATAGACATCATCTAGGATATGGTAAGTCGATGAGCAAGGAGGCTCCATCGCATTAAGATGATGTACAAGTCGATACGCCTTGTCAAAGCCTCGAGGAAAGATCTAATCTGTGATTTTCCCAAACGACTTGGAGTCGTCAAGAAACAATTGTACAAGGGTCCTGCATGTTGCATACATTGAGCTCTGGGAGCTCTGAGGGCTTGCGGTTCTTACTGGAGCAACATACAACCACAGGGTGACTCACCCTCCCTTGGTGGTGCGCACTGGAACAAGATGATTCGCTCTCTTTGTGGAACAAGATGATTCGCTCTCCTGTGTAGCAGGATGATGTGTTCTCCTGTGATGCCTGGATTGATGTGTTCTCCATGGCGATTGTAGCAGGATTGGTGTGTTCTCCTGTGAGGCCTGGATTGATGTGTTCTTCATGGCGATTGTAGCAGGATTGATGTGTTCCCCTGTGAGGCCTGGGTTGATGTGTTCTCCATGGCGATTGTAGCAGGATTGATGTGTTCTCCTGTGAGGACGGGATTGATTAAGTTCTCCTGTCGAGGCATCCTACCCATGCAGTCTGGGACTCATGGGAAGTACCTCTCATTTGATCAATGAGCAGGGAAATGAAGTTAGGGACCATAGTAGTACCGATGGACGCATCGCTGTATCTACCGTACTCCCTACTCTAGGATGACCTCCATTGATCTTGGATCAATGATATTGGTCTAGGACCAGTGGTAGGAGTTGTATCATACTATGACACTGACTTCGGGTAGGTTGAGACTGGTCTGTGACCAATGGGTACATACTCTGAGACTGACTTTGTGTCAATGCAGTATTGGTCTGGGACCAGTGAGAGTGGTACATACTATGACGCTGACTTCGGGTCGGTTAAGATTGGTCTAGGACCAGTGGTACACTCTCGGAGATTGCGATACTGGTATGGCACCAGTGGTAGGAGTGGTACCTACTATGAAGTTGACTTCGGATCGGTTGAGACTGGTCTAGGACCAGTGGTACGCACTCTGAGACTGACTTTGAGTCAGTGGAGGATGATACTGGTCTGGGACCAGTGGAGTTGTACTCACTATGACGCTGACTTCGGGTCGGTTGAGACTAGTCTGGGACCAGTGGTACATACTCTGAGACTGACTTTGAGTCAGTGTGATACATCCTCGATCATTTCTTCTTCTTCATAATTCTGACAAAAGCAAAGCAGAACAGAACAATGCAAGAGCAGAGCAGAATAGAACAAAGCAACACAGATTAGTACAGGGCAGATCAAGACAAAGCAGAACAGGCAGAATAGAGCAGAGCAGGACAAGGGTCAGGTTGTACAGGGCAGTGCATTTGATGGATGAATAGTAACGATCGATAGACAGATTGCAGATGAAGTTCTCCCTAGTTGAGAGGGAGTGTTAAAATTGGCAACTAGGTAAAAACTTCATGTGGGTCATCTTATTCATGGCTGATAATATCTTTATTAGATTCCTCTCGTCAAGAGGTGTAGGATTGATATAAAGATCATTCGATTCCAATAAGTATTCATGGAGATATGAATTTATTTTGATTATGGAATTATTATCAAGCTGACCTACAACTCATGTAGGCTCAGAAGCCCAACAGTCACATCTATTCAAACACCAACGTTGTGTATAAATACAGGAGGACTTTTCCTCATTTGGACTCACTCATCTCATCGCATCTCTCTCTCTCTACTATGCAGAAAAGAGTCTCTTCTCTACTGCGCAGAAAAAGGATCTCTCTCTCACACATGTGAAGCCGGAAGCTGTTGAAACTAAAGCTGCAACTGTAGAAGTAAAGATTGACCTGCGTGGACTAGAAGATCTCCTCATATGAACTGCATTGTAGGTTCATTTGAACTTCCTCTGGAAGCCGCAACTTTTGGTGGTGGAATCAAGCCGATCTGACAGTCGGTTTGTGAGATATCGTCTGCCCTAGTTTGATGATAAAGCCGCTAATGCTGATGTCGCTGATCTAGGGTTTTCTACTGCTGATATGAATCAGATTTATTGTACTATTTCTCTCTGCTGAATTATTGAAGATAAAAGAAGATTTGATCAAAGGGTTTCCCCACACATTGTGGGGTTTGTCCCTGGCTAGCCGCCACATCTTGTGTCTCTTGTCTTGGCTTGTTTTCTATCGATCATTTAATGTTCTATTTGCACTTTACTTTATGTACATGTGATTGCTAATCTGTGGAATATAATAAGAAAAAGAAGTAAACTGTTATAAGCATAGAACATACCATAACTTAACAGAAGCTGACACTAGGGAACCAAAGGAAAAGGAAGATGAGACGATGCCCGATGTGGAAGAACCTATGGATCCTATTGATCCCCCTCCGCAAGAACCGTCCTCTTCTAAGAAGAGGCCTTCATGGCTGAGGGAGACACTTGATGATGCTAAAGGACACGTTGCACCCAGGGGAACTTTCCGGGAAAGTAAGAAGCCGACCAGGTATCAGGGATACTTGACCATCATGAGCACGATCATCCAAAATGAGCCTTCATCATTTGCAGAAGTTGTCAAGCATCAAGTCTGGAAGGATGCTATGACTGAGGAATATGAGTCCATCATGAAAAACAATGTCTGGGATGTGGTCCCCAGACCCCAGGACAAAGTCGTTGTCACTTCGAAATGGCTTTACAAGATAAAGCATGGAGTTGATGGAAGTGCTGAAAAGTACAAGGCTCGTTTTGTCGCTCGTGGCTTCTCTCAGAAGGAAGGTATAGACTATGACGAGATATTTGCACCTGTTGCCTGATATACCACCATTTGCTCGATCATAGCCCTTGCTGCTTCACAAGGATGGAACCTACATCAGATGGATGTCAAGACCGCATTCTTGCATGGTTCAATCAAAGAGGAAGTCTATGTGGAGCAACCTGAAGGATTTGAGATTCATGATCGGGAATCTCATGTGTGCAGGTTGAAGAAAGCCCTCTATGGGCTGAAGCAAGCACCCCAAGCGTGGTATGAGAGGATCAATAGCTACTTGATGAAGTTGGGATTCACTAGGAGTGAAGTCGACCTTAACCTTTACTTTAAGGTTGAAGATGACAAACCTCTCATACTGGTGTTGTACGTTGACGACCTCTTTCTGACAGGTGCAGACCCTCTCATTCACAAATGTAAGAGGGAGTTGGCTTCTGAGTTTGAGATGAAGGACCTAGGACTGATGCACTATTTCCTAGGACTAGAAGTCTGGCAGAAGCCAGGGGAGATTTTCCTATCTCAAGGAAAATATGTGGTGAAGATATTGGAGAGATTCGGTATGGTGGACTGTAAGCCCGTGACTACCCCGATGGAGCTTGACTTCAAGAAGTTAAGCGGTAGTACTTCCGGACCTTTTTTACAAAATGCTACCAAGTATCGTCAACTCCTCAGAGCATTGATGTTCTTAGTGAACTCCCGTCTAGATATATGTTTTGCAGTCAACACGTTGAGTCAACATATGGTTGAGCCTCACCACACACATTGGATTGGTGCCAAGAATCTGTTGAGATATCTTCGTGGCACAATCACTCATGGGTTGAGATACACTGCCGGAGATGTGAGATTGCATGGATATATCAATGCTGATTGGGCAGGCAGTGTGGTGGACCGAAAAAGCACTTCTGAATGTTGTTTCTCTTTGGGATCTACCTCGATATCCTAGATGAGCAGGAAGCAAAAGTCGGTGGCTTTGAGCACCGCCGAGGTAGAGTACATTACTGCTAGTATGGCCTCTCGTGAGGCGGTCTGGTTGTGGAAGCTCTTCAGTGAGCTGTTTGGATTTACATTGGATACTACCGTGATCCTGTGTGACAATCAGAGAGGGATTCATTTGTCAGAGAATCTTGTATTTCATGATCACTCCAAGCATATCGATTCGCACTATATGTAAACTAGTTACTACAGGAGGAGATATAAATTAAGGTAATAAAGTAATACCTCACCAAAGTATCATAAATATGATAAGTCCTTAAAACCAGCAAAAAATATTAATTTTAAAGTACAGATTAAAATTTACAATTTAAAATTAATAAAATAATAATATAAATTAATTAAAAATTAATAATTTAAGTAATTAATTCAAAAAAATCTTATTTCAAACTACGTATCCAAATAAAAATCAACGAAATCAAATGAGATTTGATTTCATGAAAGTTACACGTAACCAAAATATTGACACGGAGATGAAAAGAAGGCAGTGGATGAAGAAATAAAAGGAGAAGGGAAAAACCATTTGGGGGGGCAGCAGAGTTAAGAGCAATTTCTAGATACTGTAAGTCTTGATTATACTGAAGTTTTTGGGCACGGGGGAATCAGATTGCTTCAATTGGAAAGCTTTCTGAGACTAAGTACCTAGGTTGTACTCAGTTCGGCAGGGAGGTTTTGGCCGTTTAAGTAACGTAGTCGGACAAGAATTGCAGCAGAGCAGAGCGGACAGATTGTCAGCAAAGTAGACAGGTTAGTATTCATTAGATTAATCTTTCAAATTCAGTTTTCAAATTTTCATGTTCTGGTAAAAAAAAGAATAAATTTACAATTTGGGATCTTACATTTTGGTATCAGAGGCAGGTTAAACTCTCAGACCTATTAAAATAAGGTTACAGTCATAATAAATGAGAATTATAAACACTGTAATCAGTATTATTTTCGTAATTTCATATTAGATTTCTGAAGTATCTTTCATAACTTTCAGACCAGGAAACCTTAAGTGCATAGGTAGTATTTATAGACTCCAATTAAATTTTATTAGAAATCATTTAACAATACGCTTCCCTTTATAATTACTTCCCTTTATAACACTGCCCTTGATTTTTAGCAGAAGCTTGCTGCTTCCACTTTGTTAGTGCAGAAACTTTAAAATAGAGGACAAAGTCAAACATCCCGGTTCAGAATGTGACCATTAAAGGAAATCCTGAAGTCATTTTGATATAAACAGAATATCAATGATGGAAAGATACATATGTACAAGAAAACATAAAGGGAACTGGTATATAAGTATAAGAGAAAATTAGTCGGAAGTTGGAACTATATATATATGGTACATATTACATGAATTGCTTAGGTTGCAGGACTCATTCAACCATTTAATTCATCTGATCTTCATTTGAGGTCCTCGTAAGTGATTCCTTAGCAAAATGTACGTAGTGGGTACCACCCTCAGAATCTTCATTCAATGTCTCATTCTGTTGAAGCTCCAATGAGTGTACTAACCACATTGACCACTCAGTGCTTCGGTCTTCAGCCCACAGACAACGCAAATATTCAAATACTTCTATGTTATATTCCCTATGGAATCTTAAGAAAGAGCTCCAAATATATGACAATTGATTTCCCAATGCTTGAAATGCTTCTGCCATATCTGCCTTGGATAACATTTGCAAATAGTCTTCTTCATCCCCATCAAATGGGCCGCTTAGATCGACAAGAGCAACGCCTGTCCCCAAATAGATAATCGTCACTAGTGGAAGGAAGGAAATATTTGATTTCATTTCCCAATAATATATATTACATAGTCGCATGAATTAGCATGGCTGTGTAACGATTGGTGCCGCCGGCTGCATCCAAGCAAGTAGCTCTTCATCGAGGGCCAGATTATAATCAATTGCGTACATATCTAGCAAGTTTCCTGTACCTTCGGCTGAAATCCACGATCCAGGGGATCTTCAGTACTAAAAAGGCAAGGTGTCCCAATCAGACCTCCGGTCCTGGTCTTGGCACATACCACCCAGAGAGTCTGTTATCACTCAGGTTTTTCCCAGAAGTTGTAAGAAGGGGAATATTGCCGAGGTAACCACAGACCAATCTTTTAAATACAGAATCTAGCCAATCTGTATCCAGAGAGGGCTCTCTCTTTATGATTTAGCTTTGTTTTTAAAGGTATTAGGCTAGTTATGAAGTTCAAGGGTTTTGTTTGAGTTTGGGTGGTGGGATTCCATAGAACAGAGAGGTAAAACAAAATAGTTCAGTCCATTGGGCATGATGGAGTCAAAGAAGATGGCTTTCTGGATTTGTTTTCTTAACAGAGGATGGCTTCACAGAGCAAGGTAGTCAAACAGGGAACAAATGAAGGATTGAAACAGATGGAATGGGCTCAAATGGGTGAAGGGCAGTTAAGAATCCTTCAACATATTGAAAGAGGGAAAATGGATGATTACTGATAAGGAGCAGTTAAGAATTCCTTGGCAAATAATCAACATGAAAGAATTAGGAAACAGGAGCAATTAAGAGTTCATTGTTTATACTAATTCTGAAGAAAACACAGAGAATAATAAAGACTGAAAACAGAGTGCAGTCAAGAAAATTCTGAAATTAACCTTTTTCTTTATCATTCAGATTATGAAACACAGATGATATAATAAACAAGAAAACTGTAAAACACAAGATATAGGGGACTTATTGATCCGGAGGTTGATTCAAGAATTCTGTGACAAGTCCTCTACTTCAATTCTTCATCCAGTAGGCTAGACAACAGATGTTTCCAACGGCTTTTTATTCCAAAACTTCAGTATTACAGCAAAGTCTAAGAAATCCACACAACACCCAACCTCCTTAAAACTCTAATGGACAACAAATATCTCATAACAATTGTGAGATAATATCTAGGATGACTTATAATAATGTACAAGTAGAAATAGAAACAGCTAACTGATGTTTGCGCTGGAGGCTGGCTCTTTAATTCGGCTGGCAGCTGTCTTCTGTAGTAGCTCTGCGCCAACTGCATGTCTTAATTGTGCATTAATTCTGATGTGATACACTTTAATTCTGCTCTGACACTCTTCATCGCCGATGTGATACACTTTAATGCTGAACTGATACACTTTGACTTGCTTTTCTCTGTCTGGCATTTCGCCCAAAATTTCCCTTTTACCAAGGGTAACAGCGCAGCTGGATGAACACCTGTTTGTTGGGGCACTGGAGGTTGTTCTGCGCCTTTTGATTCATTTCCTTTAGATTTTTCTGTGGCAGCGGAGATTGCTGAGAAGTCCTGGCAATTGATGCGCTGATTAGCCATGTTTTGAGAAAATTTACAGGTACCTGTGTCAAAAAGGAGAAAACCGTACACTGGAGGGTCGGTTGACAGGTGGAGGAGCTCATTGATGGAGCCTTTTCTGGTCCGGAGGCGGTCGAGAATGAACTGTGCACTCGAAAGTTTTAAATGCCTGGAGCGTTGTCCGCAAAAAAATATAACAAAAATGACTTTTTCCCTTTTATTTGACAAACTGAAGTTTTGGCGGGAATTTTTGACTTGAAGAACGGCTGACGTGGTTGTACAGATGGTGATGTCAGCAGGAGTACAGGGGCAGGTGACATGGTAGTAACGTGGCAGTACAGATGGTGACGTGGCGGTTGACATCAGCAAAGGACAGCTAACGTCAGTGGATGACATCAGCAGAGGGTGGTGGTAAGCGGTTTTTCCCGCACCGCTTTTGGGGTTGGGCGGTTTCAGGCGAAGGGCAAGCGAACATAGCAGGAGCGTGACGCATGGTAGAGTACGGGCGCCAAAACCACCTATCTCCCGGGAGTTAACGTTCGGCGATGGAGTGGGTCGCGAAATGGATGCGGACCATTGGATGAATGGGCACAGATCTAACAATGGACGGGTTTTGAATATGGCGGAGGTTTAAACAGCAGGACCGGCATAATAAACAATGGTTTTTTAATGGTTTTCGGGCACGTTTTGATTGGTGCGGGGCTTTGGTTTATTAATCAACCGGAGGTTAATTAACCCTTAGCGCGGGGAGGTTCTTAATAAGCTCCAGATGAACTTATTAATTCACATTTGTACAGTGACTATGGTTATAACTAACCGAGGCGGGATATGTAGTAATGAGGGGATTTTTTATTATATATTTACATAATACGGGGAAGGGTATATTTACATGGGAGTTATATAATAAAGTTAGAGTTAATATGAAATTGAATTGGGCGCTAAGTTATAGAAATAATTTAACTTTTGTTTTTAAACTTAGGCCAAAGTTGAAAAGGGTTTTTATGGAGAATTTTTGCCATTTTCCTAAGTAAAATAGTGGATTCACTTAGGTAATGTTGATGAAATGAGATAAGTGATTTATGAGTGATATTAAGCAGATCTTAATATGTTTGGGGGGGAAATTAGTAAATGATTTAGGGAAAAATATGAAGGGGAATTAGTCATTGAACCTTGTCTTGCTTGAACTGCTTCAAGTATAATGTCCGCCTTGTACTTTGTGATAGAGGTAAAAGTAACACTTTTTAGAGACAAAATCTATCATAGGTAACATTCTGCAACACCAATCTACCTACCCTGCCTACTTTGCCTAGCATTTTTTCCTTCTTTTGGGTGCACTTAGACTAGCAAACCCTCATCAACTTTTCTTTTCTTTTCACAGCAAGCCTACCTAAGTATGCACTTATTACATCCAAGGGCTCAGATTAAACTGTTGAGCTCCTTTGTTTCTCTACCTATCTACTTATCTGCCAAGATTAAACAGTTTGGTCAGATTCTTATTCTCTATCTCTAAAACAGGGAATTCAAACATGAACTAGCCAAGATTAAGTTGTTTGGCCATTCATCAATTGTGGCATAACTTAACAAACTGCACACAATGCTTTATTTGCAGAAAATGGAAAAATAGTGGCATTTTGGACTTGCACACTTTCCTGGTTTTTCTTTATTTGGGGTTCATTTCTTTCATTTTTTTGACCATTTTATTCTTTTCACCCTTTGATTTTTCTTTGAGGGCATACCCTCTTTACATTTTTTAAACTTTCTAATTTTTTTTATTTTTTGATAATATGGAAAACCTTTGCAACAAGAAAAGGGATGAACATATTAGAGAGCTCAACCAGTCAATCATGAAATATGACACCTATTGCTATAGGAGTGTAACAGTGGCTCCACTTGGGGATGGCTTTCCCTGGTGGAAAGTCAAGAACAACAGATCAGATGGCCTTATGAGTAACTTTTACTGTGCTCTAAAATCTTCCTTTGCTGGTTTGTTTTATTGTATATATGACAGCACATTTGTGAAGCTTAGGGCCTTCTCTTCGGGCTTCAACTGCAACAAGTTACTGTCCAATCAACACTTTTAAACATTTATACTTCTTCCTTGAATCGTACTTTGAGCACCTTGTCACTTGGGTGGGAACTTTTGGCCTTGGTCCTTCTATCAAAATCTTCTTAACTTTTTCCTGCACCATTTGGGATCTGACCTGAAACAAAAAGGTGCTGCAATCTTCAAACCGAATTAGTGAATCATCATGATATTAGGGCCTTTTGATTGGATTCAAACATTTAAGGATTTATTTCATAATCTACTAAAAACTGAATTAAATCAAACTGAAATCATACCTACCTACTCTAATCAGCTTTCTGACTGCTGGTTAGGTAAAATGAAACAACCAATGCAACCACTCAAGCATTATATACACTAGTGAACTTTGTTGTTTGTGCTTGTTGGTGTTTCAAATTGAGATCTTGCAATCAAACATAGCTTTGATAACCTTTGAGAAGACAAGGAATTTCCTGATCTCCTTTGCTGAATCTAAAAACTGTACAAAAGGATCTTGTAAAATATATACACTATTCTTGAGTTGATTCAAACAACTGTACAAATGTTCTGGATAACTTTCCTGCCATGAAACTGAAATATCACTTTTACCTTTATCACCCTGCATGTTTTCAACTGCTCTTTGTGATGAAATTTCTACTAATTGTAATGTTTGTCTGGTGAAATCATTGTAATCTTGATTTTGACCCTCAAAGTCTTTTAATGGAAAAAAATTATGATCACTTTCATCATCCAACCTGTCAGCTATTGGATCATAAAGAACTTGGAAGGATTGTTGCAACTTATTACATACAGGTTGAAATGGAACTTGACAGATTTCTACAAGCTGCTCCTCCTTATCTTTAACATTTTTACATGATTCAAAACAAAGAGGCAAGGAATCACCTTGGATGATTTGATCATTTGTTCCTGCTTCCAAGTTTTCTTCTGCAACCTGACATTCAATGGCATTTTGGGGCTGCAAATCTAGATATGATAAGTTTTGAACATGTTGGCATTATGATGCATGTGTTGTACTTGATGGCAAACAACTCATAGAAGATCAACTCACTTATATATATCTAGATGAATCTACGGAAGAGATATCAGATGACAACTCTCAGTATGACAAGTCCAAAGGGGGAGATTGTTGGCATTATGAGACAAGTGTTGTCCTTGATGGCAAATCACACAAATGATAAATTATAGTGCAACAAATTTATTTGATAAATTATAGTGCAACAAAGTTTCCTTCATGTAGAGAAAAGTTCACGCACTTTTATGCAGAGAAAAGTTTATTCCATGTAGAGAAAAGTTCACGCACTTTTATGCAGAGAAAAGTTTATTCCATGTAGAGAAAAGTTCACGCACTTTTATGCAGAGAAAAGTTTATTCCATGTAGAGAAAAGTTCACGCACTTTTATGCAGAGAAAAGTTTATTTCATGTAGAGAAAAGTTCACGCACTTTTATGCAGAGAAGAGTTTATTTCATGTAGAGAAATATTCACGCACTTTCATGCAGAGAAAAGTTCCCTTCATGCAAGAGAAAAGTTCACGCATTTTCATGGTTGGTTCATGGTATTAGTCTGACAGTTTTTGATCTTATGGTTTTGGTCCGTGGTATTGCATCCAAAATTGTTGATCCCAAGTATTGGGTCCGTGGTATTGTGTTATTATGGTTTTGGACCGTGGTATTGTGAAAGGCCTAAGACTATAAAAGAGGAAGGAGATCATTTGGCAAAGCATCATCGAATGAATTGAATATCTAATAAGTGCTAGATCTGAAATATTTGTTATTGGGTTATGGTGCAGATCTGGATCTGAATGAAGGAGAAACCTTAGCGCATAAAGAAGGATAAGTTCTTTTGATGGGTCATAATCTTTATGCTTGAATAATAGTATCTTTGCATGATTTTGATCTGTTATATGAGGCGCATACTTGATCTATAAATCTGACAATCTAGGTTAATTAGTGTTTGAATATTTGAAAGAAGGAATTATCCTTTATAGATCTGCACGCAGGTTTCAAGTTGTTGAAGTAGCGTATATCTTTAAATTATGATCTAGCTGCCTCTGTCTATTGCTGCAGTATTCTGGGTTCAGAATTTGGTGTGTGGTTACTGTTATTGTGTTCTGGGTACAGTTGTCAGAGAAGTGTTTACTTGATTCAGTGCTAATTGGGAAAGGAGATTGTTTGATGCAGATATACTTGATGATTGATTGATGTTCATGGATCCAGTCTGAAAATTTATGAAACGTGCTCCCTGGAAGAAAGAGAAGGTTGTAGCCTTCAGTAGGCCAGCACCTACGTACTAGTATCTTGGCTAGTACAAGAGCTAAGGGGGTTGTAGCTCCCTTCCAGGAGAAGCTGGAGAATGAGAGAGGGTTGTAGCTCTCTGCAGGTTGTAGCCTGCGTACTGGTAAAGGACTGCACCAGTACAAAATCATTGTAAAAGGAATTTCTAATTGAAAGAAGATAGAGACATATTGCAGCAGGTGGTTTTCATTCACATTGGGTTTCCACCTTATATCTGGTGTTCTTTTGTGTGACTATTTGCTTTTCTTGTTCCTGCTCATTATTTTATGATACTGACATACAAAGTAATGATCAATATTTGAAGAATTATTCAAAGTATAAATAAGGAAGATAGATTGATAAGAATTTGATAATACTGATTCACCCCCCCTCTCAGTATTATTTCCAACAGAACAAAGATTCGATTTCCCTCTAGATGGTTAATATCAAGACTTGTTGACATTTGATTTCTAATTGCATGATAGTTATCTCTGATAAACTGAAATGAATCAAAACAAAATGGTAAAGTTCCTTCACTGATTTCAAAATTTTCTGCACTTTCCTCCTCATCCTCATAGCTGAAATGAACACGTTGATCACTAGTTTCAAGTTGTTGAACCTGAATTTCCTTATTCCTCGGATTAGCTTCTAATTCCTCTGCAAGGTTAATTTGGATTTGAGAAACATAATCATAATCATATTGATCATATTTGGGTGAATCATTAAAAGAAGTAATGTTATCAAATGCACACATTAGATCAGGGGATTGCTCCTCTACATATTGCTCTATGAATCTATCTTCTAATCTATGGTAGATCGCGCTGGTAGGAATTTGTTCATGAATATCAACCTTTTCCTTTTGTGAGACAAATGTGTCATGGTGATTTTGAACAAAACATTCAACTTTCATTGTGATCTTCTGCATCATTTCCTCTGCTTTCTTTATCAAAATGTCGAGTTTTTCCTCTTTCTCTGCTTTCAACTTCTCTTCTAATTTTCAGATTAACCTCTACATCCACTGCCATGTTCTGCATTTGTTCCATAGTTGAGGGGTTTCTTTCTCTCAGATGAAATTCTATCTCTGAATCAAATGCTCTTGGGTAATGCAGTAGAGCTGCATCAGGGGAAGGTTTTATATTCAATGGTATTGAATGATAGATTTGATTAAATCTGTCTAATAATTGTTGTACTGTTTCATCTGGATGTCTTTTTAACTGATTATATTCTTCTATGATCATGAGAAGATTGACTTTGATTATCCATCTATCAAGGAAGAGTTTGAGAAACTGCTCAAGATTTGAGATGCTTGCCTCAGGCAGGATTTTGAACCAACTCTTGACTTTGCTTTGCAAAGAAAGAACAAAAAGCCTAATACTAACATCCTCTTCATCTACTTCAAATAAGTTAAGATAATCTTCAAAAACTTGGATATGTTTTTGGGCAGTGATACCATTATCTCCATCAATGCTAGGGAGATACTTGGGATAATCGTTAGGAAAAACATGGAGTGTAGGAGGCAAAATGAGTGGTTTATACCTATCAGGAACTTTATGAGGTACCGGAATATGTTCAGGGATTGGATGATTGGTCTTAATTTTTGGATTCTCCTTAATTGAAAAATGATCTTCATAAGAATTAGAAGACTGTTGTTCAAATGTGTAAGGAGAATTTGCATCTACATTTTTTAAAGGAAAATAAAAAAAACTTAATCTAAAATCATCTCTAAAATACAATATACATTGTAAAATCTTATCAATGAGAAAGAACATAATGTCTTGGATAACAATCCAAGTCAAAAGCCTGATCTTTTCATACAGTTATTTCAGGTTCATTTCTCCAGTGGAGTCTTGATTGTGAAATTGATGTGGAGTCGCCAGGTGGATGATTTTAAACTTTGTGTGTTTGATCCCTGTCCACCATCACAGATCAAATCTAAACCTGTAAAACAGTTCTGAGGAAAAGGTTTAGTCCTCCAGGAGAGCAAATTTTGAGATTTTTATGATTATTTCGATTTTTTATGATTTTTCAAAACAACTTCTATGATTTCTTTAAGAGGCTTTAGATATGAGATTTAAACTTTCTTAAAGACTTTATTTGACAAGAGAAACTAATCAAGTATTTGAAACCAACTGTTCAATCCATAAGCTAGACCAAAGATACTCTGAAGTAGCATTCATTTACTTCTGCAATTGCAAAGCAAAAGCATTTCAAAGGCTACCTGGCTAACTTCAGGCTTCGTCTGTAGCTTATGAAATAAACAATAGTAACAAACAATTATTCATGTCCCCAGCAGAGTCGCCAATGATGTTACCACTCAGGTTTTTCCCAGAAGTTGTAAGAAGGGGAATACTGCCGAGGTAACCACAGACCAATCTTTTAGATACAGAATCTAGCCAATTTGTATCCAAAGAGAGCTCTTTCTTTATGATTTAGTTTTTTTTAAAGGTATTAGGCTAGTTATGAAGTTCAAGGGTTTTGTTTGAATTTGGGTGGTGGGATCCAATAGAACAGAGAGGTAAAACAAAATAGTTTAGTCCATTGGGCATGATGGAGTCAAAGAAGGTGGCTTTCTGGATTTGTTTTCTTAACAGCGGATGTGTTAAAATTGGCAACCAGGGCAAAACTTCATGTGGGTCATCTTATTCATGGCTGATAATATTTTTATTAGATTCCTCTCGTCGAGAGGTGTAGGATTGATATAAAGATCATCCGATTCCTATAAGTATTCATGGAGATATGAATTTATTTTGATTATGGAATTATTATCAAGCCGACCTACAACTCATGTAGGCTCAAAAGCCCAACAGTCGCATCTATTCACCCACCAACGTTGTGTATAAATATAAGAGGACTTTTCCTCATTTGGACTCACTCATCTTATCACATCTCTCTCTCTACTGCGCAGATATGAGTTTCTTCTCTACTGCGCTGAAATGGGTCTCTCTCTCTCACACATGTGAAGCCGGAAGCTGTTGAATCTGAAGCTGCAACTGCAGAAGTAAAGATTGACTTGCGTGGCCTAGAAGATCTCCTCTTTGGAACTGCGCTGTAGGTTCATCTGAATCTCCTTTGAAAGCCGCAACTTTTGGTGGTGGAATGAAGTCAATCCGACGAATGGTTTGCAAGATATCAACTGCCCTAGTTTGAAGCCGGAAACTGCTGAAACTGAAGCTGCAACTGCAGAAGTAAAGATTGACTTGTGTGGCCTAGAAGATCTCCTCTTTGAAACTGCGCTGTAGGTTCATCTGAATCTCCTTTGAAAGCCGCAACTTTTGGTGGTGGAATGAAGTCAATCCGACGAACGGTTTGCAAGATATCGACTGCCCTAGTTTGAAG